>CM066313.1:45241983-45841983 GCA_033807775.1 Saussurea involucrata
TACAAGAGGAGTATAACTCACAATGGTAATCACTCTTGTATAATATTTATCACTTGGATATTTTATAAAAACGTTTTATAAAATAAATATGTAGTGATAATATGTAGTATGGAATATTAGTTGGGAGAGATCAGATGGATAGATGGCAGTGTGTTGTTGATCTGTTATTTTATTCTTCTCCACCATCGCATGCATTATATAGCAACTCTTCCAACGGAAACAATGCATCCGCGGTATACCGCCAAAAGCACGCGGTATACCGTGCAGTAATAAAAGTACTTTTGCAGAAGAGAAAGTCAACCCTGCAAAACAAACGTAAACTTGTACCCGCGGTATACCTGCTAAACACCGCGGTATACCGCCCAGACAAAAGTACGACCAATCAATCAGAGATCTACAGTAAGCCGCCGCGGTATACCTGCTGAACCTCGCGGTATACCTGCGTCAGAAAATGACAGTTTCTCAAAAACCTTATTTAATTAAAATCATTTATGGTTTTTAGAAATATCCAAGTGGTATATTATTTTAGGGTGTTTATCATTATAAATTATAAACACTAATGACAACGTAAATCTTCCGTCTTGAACTCTTCAGATAAAATCTTCGTGTTCTTCAAGAACTGTACACTTGGATTGGATTGTTAGATAAACAATAATACGGTGTGTTTGTAATCATCAAAATAAATATATATAAATATATAGAGATGTGGTACACTTGCACCAACACCAGGAACAGGGATTCACTCTGGAGACGAATGTGTTCCTCCAGAGGTTACCACCGGAACACAAGTTACAAGGGATGAGTTCCAAACCCTTGAAACCTCTGTGAACCAAACCTTGAAAGAGTTGCAAAGCTCTTTCAAATCTTTTGCAGAGACAACATCACTGGCACTGCTAAACCTAAACACCAAAATGGACAACCTGTCCACAGAGGTGAAAACTGCCATCTCACAGATGAAGTCTGCTGCTACTGCATCCACCACTTCTGCCGCAACAACTACTTCTTCGATTGAGAACTCAATCAACAAATTCCTTGATCAATTGAACAAACAGACTTCAGTGTCAACGGGCATCACTCCTGCAGATCTACAGAAGGCCCTACAAAAAGTTCAAGAAGAAGCCATGCGAAATACCATGCTGATGCAACCCAAAGACTACATGACAAGAGCACAGCTGACAGAGCTTGGGCAGAACGTGATTAATCAAGTGACAGAAGTCATCCTTTCCTTCACCACTGCCAATGCTAACTTCGTCAAAGATTTCAGAGAAAGTGTAGGAAGGATGAGATTCAAAACAGAGGCAGAGCTAGCAACTCTTCTTGGCCTCTGTGATGATGTCTGCGCGAAACTGATCGCTGCTGGAGCCACAATGCCAAAGAAACCCGATGCTTCCTGCAGAGCAGAGGGTACATCAGACAAGGGTCAGGATGACTCTGATGATGATGACCATCCTGGTCCATCAGATCATCCTGAGGGGGAGAAAACTACAGAGAAAACTGCAAGCAGAGGACTTACAGGTCCACCAATAGCCGCAGAACCTCTGAGTCAAGCACCTCCAGAACAGACCCGACAACAACAAACCCAAAAGACCACAGAGACAACACCCATCTCTGTGGAATCATCTCCTGACGAAACCAAAACTCCAGAAGCAGAACAGCAAGCCACAGAGGCAACAACCGCCCCTGAGGTAATCATTTTGGAAGAAACAGATGAACCAACCACAGAGAAAACACCCACCTCTGTGGAAACACCCCAAACCATACCCAGAAGAAAGTCGATTGCCACCAAACCAAAAAGAGCAACGACCTCTGCTTCTGACATTCTGAAAAGGATGCACACAACAATGAGTGATCGTATGGTGAAGAGAGAAGAAGAAAGGCACAGGTTCACTTTAGCTTTCAGAATGGCAAGAAGATTCAATGACAACACTTCATCAACAGAAACTGAGCTCGCAGAAGAAGTCATCAAACAACCTCCAACAGAGGTTACAGAGCAAGTCAAGCCAACAGAACCATCGCCACAAAAGTCCTCTAAATCACAATCGTCAAAATCCACAGAGGCAACCTCTATCAAACCAACAGAAGTGCCAACCTCAAAACCCACAGAAGCAACAGGTTCTGCCACGACAATAGCAAAAGATAAGGGCAAAGGGATACTGACAGAAGAGCCAAAGAAGAAGAAAACATTGCCAAAGCCAACAGAAAAACTAATGAAGAGTGCGTTTGACGCCTTTCAAACCCCAAAACCCGAAGAAGTTGACTGGGCACATGGATTGAAGCCTCTGTCAGAAATTCCTCTAGCTGGTAGAGCTACAGAAGTTGTTCAACAGATGGAGAGTCTTAGAAGACAAATTCCACGACCTGGTCCAACACATGAAGAGATGGAAGAAGTGGTATACAAATACCTCTACAAACAATCCTATCAGACAAATCATCCAGTAGATCATGTGACAGATCCAAGGATCAGAGAAGAATTTGAGAACATCTTCACAAGAACAAAGCCAAGAGCCAAAGCAGATGTCTTCTCAATTCACAAAATCAAAAAGGTGATCTTCTGCAGATTCTCCTTCACAAGAACCTATCCAAGGGTCATGTACAATCTTTACAAAGTCAGAAGAGAGAACAATTCAGAATCTACCTTCGCTGATGCTGACTTAAGAAACATCAATCCTTACGATCTACCTGACCTTCTGCAATGGACAAAAGACAACTACAACACAGAGCCTAATACCAGAGCCTATCAAGTGTTGAGAAAAGCGACGAGGGAAAAGCTTCTGCTATACAGCATGATAGATTTTCAGCTTGGAAAGGATATTGGTCTCAAACATCTAGATCTACGACCACCAGAAGATCGCTGCCCACCAGACGCTGTGCCCAACTCAATCATCAGAGAACCAAGATTTGGGTTAGTATTTAAACCCACAACACCAGGTTAAACTTTTTGTACTCATGGATTGTCAGAAGTACGCAACCAGTACTCTGAGCAAATTCAGAGCAAGCCTTGTAAAATACAGAGGTACAGAGAAAATGGATAGAGATGATGCAGATACTTTCATCAGAGAAATAGACTCAACAATCCGCCTAAGAGAACTCTGCATCAGATTCTACAAAGAGATCAGAAAAGTCGGCAGAGACAACATAAGCTACAACGATTTCAAAGATGCCAAAATCTGATTCTCAGACCTCCAATCTCTGCAAACAAAGTTTTATCTTTCATTGCACTCAAATGTAAAATGCCTCTGGCATATTTCTAAATGAAAGAAATTTCGAGGTATTGTTTAACCTCTGTCTTATCTAACTTAGCCAAACTTAACTCAAGTTCAAATTTTTTATTTTTCACTACTTAGGGGGAGATTGTTAGCTTCAATCTTCCTAATCATAGAAGTATTTAGAAGTAGTGAAAAATAGGCTAAGTGAAGAAAGCCTCTTACAGAGGCTCTGCCGACATTACCGAGAAATCAAGGTCAAGAAGCTACAGAAGCAGCAGAGGCTTCCTACAGAAGCTCTGTCATACGCACAAAGAAGACCAAAGACTCGGAATCCGACGAAGACTGCTCCACAGAGGACCAGACCGCAGAACCTCTGTAATTCATTACAGAGCCTCTGTGGTCCTCAATGAAGACTTGGAAGATATTACTGAATACGTTCATCAACTTGCATGAAAAAGTACTATCAAAACACGTGTCAAGCTCTGAGTGGACTCAATAGGGCAAGGTACAAAATAGACGTCTGCGCCATTTAATGCATTTACCAAAAGTACATCTGCTCCATTAAATGCGCATGGCTCAAACAACTGCTCACACCATCCAGTCCACTGTTCACACCATCCAGTTTACTATTCATGCCGTAAAAGGAACAGTGACCTACTTCATAGTCTTCTAAGAGTAGTATAAAAGGAAGTCTCATGTTGAGATCTTCCTAAGGACGAAAACAAAAGGAATCACTAATACTCTCAAGCTTTATTGTCAAATATCTGAGTGTTATATTCTCACACACACCAACAGTTATTAATCTGTTCTTCGTGTTGTTATTATATATTGAATGACAGTAACTATTCAAGAAATCCTTTTCATTCTTTACTGTTTTCTTTATATATGTGCGTTCTAATATCTATCAAACATATCTGTTAGTTTAATACGCTTCTGCATCAAACTCTAAACTCCACTAATAGATTGTTAATCTTGATTAAGTGTATCTGGGATCCAACAGCCATTGCAAATAAAATGACCAGATTCACAAAATTGTTAAAACCATGGTTTCCAATCTAGTTGACAGAACATTTTCAAAATGCCAAATTGCAATGCAAATGTGTACACAAATATAATCCAAGTGTCACAAAGTAATACCCACATGCATCATCAAAGAAAAATGACAAAATGTCGAGCACAAAAGAGGCATAGCATTCCACCGATAACTATTCTTCAAATAATTCAAAATAGAACCCAGGTCAATATGAATCAAATTATATCACACAAAAGACCACAAACGTAGGCTTATTCCAAACCTCCTAAATCCCATCTTAGTGCTCCCACAGGCTGCAAAATATATTTGGGTCAATAACTTAGTTTAAAATATGATAAATAAGTTTAAAAAGCAAGAGCAAAGTGTTGTGAGCCTGTGACCTTTGATAGATCTCGGTAAGATGAGGGATTTGCAAGATCCAAATGTTTCGACTTGTAATCTAAAAGAATCTATGGGAAAACGGGACACTGCACACAAATACAAGGTTAAATACATGTATTATTTCAATTAGATAACTGGAATATTCATTATGAAGATGTTCACCTGGGGTGATGTCATTATAACTACGCCCAACCAGTGTGTTGAGCTGCATTAGATATTCAAAGTTGCTGATCTGCAAAATTTTGAAAAGTCAAAGGCTGAATGAATGTAAATGGACAAAATAACACATTGAACACCATACTCCATTCTTCTTTAGTACCTCCCAGCGTGCCCATCGCTCCATAAGTTGAGTCCTCTTCAGATTACTAAAACTCGATAGGAAAAACCGCTCTTCTAGATCCTCGACCATGTCCAAAAGAGAAAAAATGTCGTCTTGTTCTGCCACTCGTACCACCCTCTTCGTTGTTCCCAATTTCTTTGAGATTCCCATCGTTCTGTACGATGTCCTGAACCGTTAAGTAGATATGGCGGTCAATTGCTGAATCCATTGAGAAAGATCTTCGAATGGGTTGTATTGAAAACCGCTCATCTTTTCCCCTAATATCAATGCTCTCATCTCCCACGGGAGAAAGCCTTCCCAAGTTTCAGGTGTGATTCGGTCTCATAAGAAGCCCTAAGTATCTCATAAGCAAGGCATAAACACTACTCGATCATAACATCTGGATTTATTGCTTTATAGCGGCTGTGATACCTGAATTTGGTGAGAACGTGAAGAGTGGAGGGGGGTTTGTGAAGGAGGGTACATTGCAACCGCAGGACGTGGGAGAGAAAACCAGGGAGAGTTTGTGTGAGAGGAGAGGGGATTGTGAGAGTGGGAGGTTGCAGACGAGGAGGTGGGTCGGTTAAGATAGGAGGTGGGCCGGTTAAGAGGATTAATGAATGACTTAATTGTAAGGAGGAGTGATTGAATGGATGGCTTATTGAATTTAAATGGCTGAGATTGAAAGTTGAGGGGAATTTAAAGGGCCCAGATTAATCCAAAGGTGGTTAGACTCCATTGGGTCCATATTATATATAATGTGAAAATGAAAAATGAGATTATATGGTATGAGGGATCGTTTACCAAATACTTAGTGGTAAGAGACATCACCAATTATCTTATTGTATAATATTCTTGACCATTTTAATGGATTGTTGTAAAGCGTCATAAACCTGGTAAGTGGGTGTTTACGGTTCTGTTCAGTTCGCTTAGCAGGGAAAATGTTAACCGAACATCATGAGGCGGATACCTGGCTATCTGAACCAAAACCGAATCGTAGGTTGAATCAAACCGCTCCGAAATAAGGCAATTACATGCACTCAGTTCACGATTACTCGAATTTATAAAAAGGGAACATCGCTCAAATACCCATTATACGGATATGTATTTAACAAAATATCCAATTTTTATGTATTTTGCACAAATGCACACATGCTTAGCCAATGGATTGCGACAACGGCCGACTAAAAACATGTGGGTCTCCGTTCTAACAGGGAAACATAGAAGATGATGTTGGTTTGCGATTTATATTTTAAATATTCCTAACGAAGATGACAGTGATGATCGTTCAAAGGATGTATAAACCGGGATAAAGAATGATTTTTAGGGTATGCCTGACTCATTACCTTGTCCACCCCTCGTTATCAAACCAAGAAAACCCAAGTCCTACCAGCCTACATCAGATGTGAAAGTCTTACAAACTTTCGACACGAAAGAAGCGTTGAAGCTAGCAGTAGAATTGAAATGCATTCACGAGAATTTTCATGTGAAGGTAAAAAAATGATGTAAACGAAGTGTAAAGCCCGTGTCCCGGTACGGATATTTCTTTATTATTTATTGTCTTAATATTTTCTTCCTTAGTGAATTTTATTATCGAAGCTTTAGCGAGTTCGGTTAGGAAAGACCATATATGTTAAAGTATGGTTAACTTTGACCAATGTGCAAAGTGTTGGTAAGAAAGGGGACTAAAGGTGTTATTTTTGCAAATCTTGCATGGAGATCGGCCCATGGACCGACCCTTTCCCCCATCTCGATTCTAATCCACGAAACACACACACAACCACGACATGTTTTTTTATCTCGTTTGTTTCTTGCGAAGCACACTCTCATCACAAAAAAAAACCCTACTTCCTATTTTTCTTCCTTTGCTGCCGCCGTCGATCACCCAAGACCACCATTATCGCCGCCGCTAGCGGCTGCCGGCGAGAGGGAGGAGCACCGAGAAAAGAAAGAGAGGGAGAAGGACGACGGGAAGAAGAAGAAGCCGACGATTCAGTTCTGCTGCTACGTTTTATCGAGAGGTAAGTCTTCCTTCCGTTCGTTTTCCTTGTCGTCGCTGTGTCGCCGGAAAAACGGCCGGCGGCCGCCGCCGGCGACCACCCCTGCCGGAGGTGTCAGTGAGTGGTGCCGTGTGTTATCCAGTTTCCGTTAAACCGTGATAGCTAAACCCTAACCCGAAACCTTAATCGTTTAAGCCGTTTCGTTAAAACCGTCGTTTTTATAATCATCAATTCATGTGGAAAATGGTGCAGCCACTGTTTTTGCGACAGCTATAACTTTTCCTTCGTAACTCCGTTTGAGCCGAATCTGGCGCCTACGGTTCAAGTTCGGGGTCGGGCACGTTTTCCGTGTTTTAGCGGAAAACTGGTTCGGTCTCTAGCTGGGCGAAAAAGTGGTCGCAAGTTCGGTGATTCGTCATTTCATGTGAAAAATTTCTGGAATCTGCCTTGATCTTGAGAAAGCCTTAACTTTTCACTCGTAACTCGTTTTGACGTGAAATTTGTGCCCAAAGTTCCCAATTTGAGTTGGGGAGGTTTTTCGTGTTTTGCCGAAAGTCTGATTAAGCCCGTAGCTAGGCTGTTTCGGGCTGTTTGCGCGGCTGGTCCGAAAACGGACAGTTTTTGTGGTCGTTCGTATTTAATTCATAATAAATTGTAGAAAAATCGTTAGGAGGCGTATAATATGTCCTTGGAACCCTAACTCATAGAACTTTCTAATCATGAAATAATATTGGGAATTTTCTGGGTTTAAAGGGGTCGAAACAGGTCCCGAACAGACCTGTTTGGCGAGAACGGAAAGTAGTCTTAGTGACGGTTTAAGCGGGTGTCGTGTCGTAGGGTCCGGGTCTCGTATTGATACGTTTTAACATGCGTTTAGGTGCTGGGAAGTGACCGTAATTGTGAAGCTTGAATTGTGTTGTTAAGCTAGGCGCGCATTCGAGGTGAGTCCTCTCACTATAACTAATGTCGGTTATTTTTACATTACGTTGTGTATGTATGTGGTAGTTCTATTTGCTTTTGATGCGGGGTTAAATAGTGGGGTGTCTAGTTGGACCTTATTGTTGTGACTACGTGGGTGGCGTAGGAGTTCGGCGGGGCCGAGGGTCACATACGCGGGTGGCGTAGTAATTCGGTGGGACCGAAAGTTGTATACGCGGGTGGCGTATGAACCCGGGGGTGCCGGGTTGCGTTTGCACGATTGTCGTGTGGTCGGTGGGACCGACGTATGCCTATTAGGTGGGTTGTGTGAGTATGCCCGTCTATGATTTGTTCGTAGACTTGTATGCTGTTTATGTGCAATTATCTGTTTATGGTGGTGTGGAAATAACTGTGTTACTTATGGTGTTGAATTCACTAAGCTTCGTGCTTACCCTTTCCCAATAAACTGTGGTTTCAGGTGCGAGCGGCTCCAAGGCGTGACGAGTACACACTGGCGCGCGAGGAGAGCTGGTTGCTTTATGGTTTTTAATAATTAAACGTTTATTCCGCTGGTTATTATTTTAAAGATATTAATTATGAGTTTGCAAACGAAACGTTGGGATCATTTAATGATTTGTTATAAATGAAATGTTTATTTAAAAAATTAAATTAAATTTGCTTGTAATTTTTGGGACGTTACAACTTGGTATCAGAGCACAGCTTGAGTGAATCAAATGCACCTCGGTGTGTTTGATCTCAAGTTTGCGGCTATAAAATTTTCTTTAAATTTTTTGGAAAATAAAAGAAAGGAAAACCCGTTTGAGAAACGGTGATCGATGGCGCAGTGTGTACAGTCAGCCGGAGCCAAGGGAAAAGGTACAGTACTTAGTGTATGTATTGCTTTCTAGATCATAGAGTATGCATCCTAGATTGCCTGTTGTGACACTATGCGGTATGTTGAACTGCTTGCTATTAGGAATTTATGCTAATTATGATAGGTTACTAAGTGGATGCCCTCTAGGTTGTATGCAGTAAGAGATTTATAGCCTTAGAATATTTGATTTAGTTCTATTGCGCAGCTCTTGTTTGAGTCCAACCGTTCTAGGATAGAATCTTGTATTCGAATGTCTATTTATTTCGCACTGCATATAATCGGGTATTCGCGAGGTCACTCGTTATAATTAGTAGGGATTCGGTAGTAGCAAGGGTTGTAGGATAAGAGGAAGTTCCTAGAGAGCTGGGAAGGGTGTTTATGTATGAGTATGTGTGCTAGATTGCTTTCTAGAATATAGGAGTATGTATGCTAAATTGCTTGGTGCTTATTACACTGTATTGCATGTTTGTTGCTTGCTAATAGGAGTTTATGCTAGCCTTGATAGGTTGTTAAGTGAATGCACTATAGGTCGTATGCGGTAGGAACCGAATAGCCTTAGAATGTCGGATTTAGTTCTATTGCGCAGCTCTTGTTTGAGTCTAACCGTTGTAGGATAGGATCTTACATTCGAATGTCTATCTGGTTTGCACTGTGTGCGACTGTGCATTCGCGAGGCGACTCGTCATGACTAGTGGAAATTTCGTTGTAGCAAGGGTAGTGTTTGGGGGTGGAATTCCTAGGGAGCTAGGAAGAGTGTGTACATATGCTGGTGCGGGCATATGGGTATAGTTATTGGCAAGGAGCTACTTGGACCCCTTGGGATGGAACTCGGAACGGGCGATGATAGGTGTGAATGGTAGTAGTAGAGCTCCTACTACCGGAAGCACAGGATCAATGCTCGAGTCGGGGAAGTCACGAGGAATCCAAGGAGTTGGGCGTGAGTGTTGTTAGTGTGCGTTGTTATGTGCTAATAACGCGTTGCATTATCTACCCAGAATAGCCGTCACGAGGAGAGACAACTATAGTAGATCCACTGGTACATGTGTGTACTTGACTTGCTTAGATGTAATGATCGTTGAGGGTAGTGGTGAAGGATCTAATCCAGTAGTCGTTGGAATAGAAGGACGATTCTAGTATTAGTCACTTTGAGTGACGATGTCAACGATGTTTGTTGTAAGTAGGTCATTTCGGGCCAAGATGGAAGATTGCGCTAGAGTCATAGGCTTATAGAGTCGGCTTTGATTTGAGGAAAAATCGTAGGGATTATTTGACGTAATTTCCCATCTTGCCCTAAGAGGTTTAAATGTCCGGAGGACGATAGTGGATTGGAGAGGTATGGAGGAGTATGAGTCGAGACGTTGAATGCCGACTGAGTCATGCACAGAGTTTATTTTGAAAATAGGATTGCATTAACTAATTTTTGTGTTTCCAATCCTTATATGGATTGTGTTTTGGAATTTTGGGAAATGTTTAGCACACACACAAGATGTCGAATTATGGTTTTGAAAGTGCATGAAACTTTTTTTTATAACGAGAGTTACAAACTTTGTTGGTGATTTGTTTAAAATGAGTTTGGAATTCTAGTGTCGCTTAACTTTTTTTTCGAGAGTTTGTGTTACTAAGTATTTTATTGCAAATAGTTCAGTGTGTGGATTGATTCATGCGTGACATAAGTGGTGCATGGAGGAATTTTGGTAACATTTCATAAGGAGTTGTTTAGTGCGCTTTTTAGTCAGCTAAAGGTTTTATTGACATTTCCATGAAAATGCGATTTATCGACTTAGGGGTATGCATACTGGGGTAACCTTTGTTCTCGACATTTTGATAAACGAGTCGTGCATGAAAATGTTTTAGTTCCTTTTTGTCGAAATGAAAGACCATTTGATCCAATGAGTGTTTTAATGTTGTGAATATCATGCATTCGATTACAATGTGTTATATTTTGGAAATATAAATGCGTAGATCGTTGACATTCGGTTAATTTAGAATTACCGATCTTTTTTTTGGAAATTAAAAACTTTTGCTTTGGAGGAAACGAGTACTTTGAGCATTTTCGATAAATACATTTTTAAACTATAATGTTTTGACGTTATATGTCCCAAGTACGAAACTTGAGGAAGTGTTACAAGCTTGCATGCCTGCCCCCAGTTTGAGATTTTATGAGGTTTTAGTCGATATTTCCAATTAATAGAAGCGGACTGGTTTCTGTCTTCAAGTTTGAAACTTACACGAGACAGTTGTGTTTTAACAAAAATATATTTGTAAACCGTGTCATCGTTTTGTGTGATTAGCTGACGCGCGAAAATTCGTGGCGAACCCTGTGCCACGTCATTTTTATGATTAAAAAGAAGAATTTTTGAATCAAATGTCGTGAAACTTATTTTGAAATTATGTGCACATTTTTGTCGCACCCGATGGAAGGTCGAGCGGTTACTTTAAATACATGTCATGAGTCAATTCATACTAGAACCGCGACGGTTCATTTTCAAAGAAATTATTTACTTCGCTTTACGTTTTGTGGGTGAACTAAGCTGCAATGAAATGATTTTCAACATGATTTTCCTATGTGGGACGAGCGTGTCTAGTTTTGCGTAACTATCGATCTGGTAATAGTAGTTTTATTATATACGATCTTTTTGAGATGAAAATCCTGATGTTGAAAATATTTTGTAAATGATTTTGTAAACCATTTGGGGAAATGTGCTTTTAAGAGTCATGTGTCATTTCGAGAATTTTAAGGGTGTGAGTCCTTTTGGAAAACTCTTTTGTTTAACCCGTGTTGAGTCTGGGACTAAGGTTGATTTCAGAGTATTGCTTGCTTAGACTTTATTTAAACGCGTTTTTGACCGACTTATGGGTCTAGCAAGCGTGGAGCATTTTGCTCGGTTTTGACTTGGAATTAGTCATGGGCTAATTGCCCGGTTTTAACGACTCAAGGTGGAGTCTTGTTAATGAATTGTTTTGTCGCACTGTTTGGCATTCATTGCACGTCGAGTATTTACACGTTTGGGTGAGGGAGACAATCCGGAATAGGCACTTGTGGGTAGGCTGTTTTGCTTTGGATCCTTAGGCACGTTAGTCAGTCGCTGGTAGTGGTCGGTTGGGTATCTCGGGGTGAGGCCCCGGTGTTCAGGTGTTATAGCCTAGGCTTTCTAGTAGGTGCTAGGAGGATATAGTTGTGGGCACTTACCTGAGAGGTAATTCCGATGTGCGGGGCCCTGAGGCGTTGCCTGAGAGGCAGGCGTCAGGGTGTATCCTCGGTTCAGATAAATTAGCTTTGTAGAGCGTGTGTGGGGGATACGTCAACGGTGGGAGGTTGGGTATTCCACGCGTGTTGGTAATGTAGGCCGGGTAGTATCGGTTAAGGGAATGACCTACGTGTGTGTTAGTTGACTTGATTGTAGGGGATATCTATTTGTGTTAGTGTCTAGGATAATACCACGCTTATGTGATTCATTGTAATCGGTTGGACCGATGTTCGACGGGTGGCCGATGTTTGTTATTGTAATCGGTTGGACCGATGTTCGGCGGGTGGCCGATGTTTGTTATGGTAATCGGTTGGACCGATGTTCGGCGGGTGGCCGATGTTTGTTATGGTAATCGGTTGGACCGATGTTCGGCGGGTGGCCGATGTTTGTTATTGTAATCGGTTGGACCGATGTTCGGCGGGTGGCCGATGATTGTTATGGTAATCGGTTGGACCGATGTTCGGCGGGTGGCCGATGATTGTTATTGTAATCGGTTGGACCGATGTTCGGCGGGTGGCCGGTGTTTGTTATTGAAATCGGTTGGACCGATGTTCGGCGGGTGGCCGATGTTTGTTATTGTAATCGGTTGGACCGATGTTCGGCAGGGGGTCGATGTTTTGTTAATATAAGTTATTGAAAATCTTTGGAGTCTATTAGAAGTCGTGGAAGTTAATCGACGGTTAATGGTAGGAATGATCGGATCCGAATATCCAGTTGGGTATATTGGTAGGCAACTTTAGAATGGTTAGAGCTGGAGATTTGACTCGGGATGTGTGGAATATCTAAGGTTGGGAGCCAACCGAAGTCGTTTAACTAGGAATGATTCCAATTGTTGGAGTGTTCTTCCAATCGCGTTTTCAGTGTTCTTGAAGGAGTGTTTTTAGTAAGGAAGTATTTGGGAGATCCTTAGACGGTGTGAAAAATTAGGTTCCAGTTAGTGAAAGTCCAGTGGCAACTCAGAAAGGGTTCTGAGTGGACTTGGGAACCTGAGGTTGAGATGAGGGAGAACTATCCAGAGCTATTCACGGGCATAGACTTCGAGGACGAAGTCTAATTCAAGCGGGGGAGAGTTGTAAAGCCCGTGTCCCGGTACGGATATTTCTTTATTATTTATTGTCTTAATATTTTCTTCCTTAGTGAATTTTATTATCGAAGCTTTAGCGAGTTCGGTTAGGAAAGACCATATATGTTAAAGTATGGTTAACTTTGACCAATGTGCAAAGTGTTGGTAAGAAAGGGGACTAAAGGTGTTATTTTTGCAAATCTTGCATGGAGATCGGCCCATGGACCGACCCTTTCCCCCATCTCGATTCTAATCCACGAAACACACACACAACCACGACATGTTTTTTTATCTCGTTTGTTTCTTGCGAAGCACACTCTCATCACAAAAAAAAACCCTACTTCCTATTTTTCTTCCTTTGCTGCCGCCGTCGATCACCCAAGACCACCATTATCGCCGCCGCTAGCGGCTGCCGGCGAGAGGGAGGAGCACCGAGAAAAGAAAGAGAGGGAGAAGGACGACGGGAAGAAGAAGAAGCCGACGATTCAGTTCTGCTGCTACGTTTTATCGAGAGGTAAGTCTTCCTTCCGTTCGTTTTCCTTGTCGTCGTTGTGTCGCCGGAAAAACGGCCGGCGGCCGCCGCCGGCGACCACCCCTGTCGGAGGTGGCAGTGAGTGGTGCCGTGTGTTGTCCAGTTTCCGTTAAACCGTGATAGCTAAACCCTAACCCGAAACCTTAATCGTTTAAGCCGTTTCGTTAAAACCGTCGTTTTTATAATCATCAATTCATGTGGAAAATGGTGCAGCCACTGTTTTTGCGACGGCTATAAATTTTCCGTCGTAACTCCGTTTGAGCCGAATCTGGCGCCCACGGTTCAAGTTCGGGGTCGGGCACGTTTTCCGTGTTTTAGCGGAAAACTGGTTCGGTCTCTAGCTGGGCGAAAAAGTGGTCGCAAGTTCGGTGATTCGTCATTTCATGTGAAAAATTTCTGGAATCTGCCTTGATCTTGCGAAAGCCTTAACGTTTTACTCGTAACTCGTTTTGACGTGAAATTGGTGCCCAAAGTTCCCAATTTGAGTTGGGGAGGTTTTTCGTGTTTTGCCGAAAGTCTGATTAAGCCCGTAGCTAGGCTGTTTCGGGCTGTTTGCGCGGCTGGTCCGAAAACGGACAGTTTTTGTGGTCGTTCGTATTTAATTCATAATAAATTGTAGAAAAATCGTTAGGAGGCGTATAATATGTCCTTGGAACCCTAACTCATAGCACTTTCTAATCATGAAATAATATTGGGAATTTTCTGGGTTTAAAGGGGTCGAAACAGGTCCCGAACAGACCTGTTTGGCGAGAACGGAAAGTAGTCTTAGTGACGGTTTAAGCGGGTGTCGTGTCGTAGGGTCCGGGTCTCGTATTGATACGTTTTAACATGCGTTTAGGTGCTGGGAAGTGACCGTAATTGTGAAGCTTGAATTGTGTTGTTAAGCTAGGCGCGCATTCGAGGTGAGTCCTCTCACTATAACTAATGTCGGTTATTTTTACATTACGTTGTGTATGTATGTGGTAGTTCTATTTGCTTTTGATGCGGGGTTAAATAGTGGGGTGTCTAGTTGGACCTTATTGTTGTGACTACGTGGGTGGCGTAGGAGTTCGGCGGGGCCGAGGGTCTCATACGCGGGTGGCGTAGTAATTCGGTGGGACCGAAGGTTGTATACGCGGGTGGCGTATGAACCCGGGGGTGCCGGGTTGCGTTTGCACGATTGTCGTGTGGTCGGTGGGACCGACGTATGCCTATTAGGTGGGTTGGTGTGAGTATGCCCGTCTATGATTTGTTCGTAGACTTGTATGCTGTTTATGTGCAATTATCTGTTTATGGTGGTGTGGAAATAACTGTGTTACTTATGGTGTTGAATTCACTAAGCTTCGTGCTTACCCTTTCCCAATAAACTGTGGTTTCAGGTGCGAGCGGCTCCAAGGCGTGACGAGTACACACTGGCGCGCGAGGAGAGCTGGCTGCGTTATGGTTTTTAATAATTAAACGTTTATTCCGCTGGTTATTATTTTAAAGATATTAATTATGAGTTTGCAAACGAAACGTTGTGATCATTTAATGAGTTGTTATAAATGAAATGTTTATTTAAAAAATTAAATTAAATTTGCTTGTAATTTTTGGGACGTTACAACTTGGTATCAGAGCACAACTTGAGTGAATCAAATGCACCTCGGTGTGTTTGATCTCAAGTTTGCGGCTATAAAATTTTCTTTAAATTTTTTGGAAAATAAAAGAAAGGAAAACCCGTTTGAGAAACGGTGATCGATGGCGCAGTGTGTACAGTCAGCCGGAGCCAAGGGAAAAGGTACAGTACTTAGTGTATGTATTGCTTTCTAGATCATAGAGTATGCATCCTAGATTGCCTGTTGTGACACTATGCGGTATGTTGAACTGCTTGCTATTAGGAATTTATGCTAATTATGATAGGTTACTAAGTGGATGCCCTCTAGGTTGTATGCAGTAAGAGATTTATAGCCTTAGAATATTTGATTTAGTTCTATTGCGCAGCTCTTGTTTGAGTCCAACCGTTCTAGGATAGAATCTTGTATTCGAATGTCTATTTATTTCGCACTGCATATAATCGGGTATTCGCGAGGTCACTCGTTATAATTAGTAGGGATTCGGTAGTAGCAAGGGTAGTAGGATAAGAGGAAGTTCCTAGAGAGCTGGGAAGGGTGTTTATGTATGAGTATGTGTGCTAGATTGCTTTCTAGAATATAGGAGTATGTATGCTAAATTGCTTGGTGCTTATTACACTGTATTACATGTTTGTTGCTTGCTAATAGGAGTTTATGCTAGCCTTGATAGGTTGTTAAGTGAATGCACTATAGGTCGTATGCGGTAGGAACCGAATAGCCTTAGAATGTCGGATTTAGTTCTATTGCGCAGCTCTTGTTTGAGTCTAACCGTTGTAGGATAGGATCTTACATTCGAATGTCTATCTGGTTTGCACTGTGTGCGACTGTGCATTCGCGAGGCGACTCGTCATGACTAGTGGAAATTTCGTTGTAGCAAGGGTAGTGTTTGGGGGTGGAATTCCTAGGGAGCTAGGAAGAGTGTGTACATATGCTGGTGCAGGCATATGGGTATAGTTATCGGCAAGGAGCTACTTGGTCCCCTTGGGATGGAACTCGGAACGGGCGATGATAGGTGTGAATGGTAGTAGTAGAGCTCCTACTACCGGAAGCACAGGATCAATGCTCGAGTCGGGGAAGTCACGAGGAATCCAAGGAGTTGGGCGTGAGTGTTGTTAGTGTGCGTTGTTATGTGCTAATAACGCGTTGCATTATCTACCCAGAATAGCCGTCACGAGGAGAGACAACTATAGTAGATCCACTGGTACATGTGTGTACTTGACTTGCTTAGATGTAATGATCGTTGAGGGTAGTGGTGAAGGATCTAATCCAGTAGTCGTTGGAATAGAAGGACGATTCTAGTATTAGTCACTTTGAGTGACGATGTCGACGATGTTTGTTGTAAGTAGGTCATTTCGGGCCAAGATGGAAGATTGCGCTAGAGTCATAGGCTTATAGAGTCGGCTTTGATTTGAGGAAAAATCGTAGGGATTATTTGACGTAATTTCCCATCTTGCCCTAAGAGGTTTAAATGTCCGGAGGACGATAGTGGATTGGAGAGGTATGGAGGAGTATGAGTCGAGACGTTGAATGCCGACTGAGTCATGCACAGAGTTTATTTTGAAAATAGGATTGCATTAACTAATTTTTGTGTTTCCAATCCTTATATGGATTGTGTTTTGGAATTTTGGGAAATGTTTAGCACACACACAATGTAAAGCCCGTGTCCCGGTATGTTTATATACATTTTAATTAATTGCTTTAATATCGTTCTTTTAGCGAATCTTTACTAACGGGGTTAGCAAGTTTGACCAAATGCGTAATAAATCTTTAAACCATTTTAAAGTGTTTACCTTTAATTGTTTTGGTTAGTGGTTTGGTGTCAAAAAGGACCTTATTGCTAACTTGGTTGCATTTTGGGTAGTTAAGAGAAGTCCTTAGAAGTCGAGGGACCATTTTCGTCTTTTTGGTGAAACCTTAGCATGGATTCGGCCCATGCAAGGAGAGGGCCGAGACCTTTTTTTCCTAGTCTCGTTTTTCCCTTTCTTGTTAGCCAAGCAAACCAAAAACTATCCTAACCCTATTGTCTTGTGGTGCGGCAACGAGAAGAGACCGAGAGAGAGAGTGATCGCGAGAGAGAGAGAGAGAAGGCGAGAGGGATGGAACTCGCCGGAGGCGCTGCTGTCGCCGGAGGCCGCCGCCACCAGCTCTGTTCGTCGGAGAAGTCGAGGGAGAGAGGAGCAACCGTTGCTAGGTAAGTCGTCCGTTTCGTTTCGTTTTGTTTTGTTTCGTTTCCTTTCCTTTTCGCTTCCTCCGGTGAAACTACCACCGCCGCACGCCGCCGCTACGGTGGCCGTGGGTGGTCGGCAGTGTGTGTGCGTGGGTGGTGCGTGGGTTGTCCAGCCCTAGTTGCAAACCCGAATCGCGTAAACCGTTTTATAAAATCGTCAATTTATGTGAAAAACGTCCTTCTGCCACTGTTTTGCGTCAATCATAACTTTTCTGTCGTAACTCCGATTGAGCCGAAACTGGCGCCCACGGTTCAAGCTCGGGGTCGGGCATGTTTTCCGTGTTTTAGCGGAAAACTGGTTCGGCCTCTAGCTAGGTGGAAAAGTGGTCGTAAGTTCAGTGAATCGTCATTTTATGTAAAAGAAACTGCAGTTCGGTCACTGTTTTGCGTAAGCTGTAACTTTTTCCTCGTAACTCGGATTGGGGTGATTTCGGTGCCAAAAGTTCCCTTTTTGAGTCTATAAACTTTTCTGTGTTTTGTGCAAAATCCAGTTCGGAGCGTAGCTTAGGCCAAATCGTCGTTTTATATTGATAAGTGCTGTTTTTCGCTGTTCTGCGGGCTGATCTTATAAAATCCGTAATTAAATGTAGAAAAATCGTTAGTAGGTGTATAATATGTCCTTGGAACCCTAACTCAGAGTAATTTCTGGTCATGTAATTTAATTAAGGTTTTTCTGGGTTTAAAGAGGTCGAAACAGGTCCCGAACAGACCTGTTTGGCGAGAGCAGAAAATAGTTTTAGTGACGGTTTAAGCGTGTGTCGTGTCATAGGGTCCGGGTCTCGTATTGACACGTTTTAACATGCGTTTAGGTGCTGGGAAGTGACCGCATTTGTGAAGCTTGAATTGTGTTGTTAAGCTAGGCGCGCATTCGAGGTGAGTTCTCTCACTATATCTAATAACGGTTGTTTTATCATTGCTGTAGTACGTGTGTGGTAGCTTTATGTGATTGTGTTGTGGAACTAGATAGTGGGGTGTCTAGTTGATACTTTGTCGTCATGTTAACTCGGTGGGACCGAGGATCCGGCGGGGCCGGAGATTTTATACGCGGGTGGCGTAGAGACTCGGTGGGACCGAGGATCCGGCGGGGCCGGAGATTTTATACGCGGGTGGCATAGAGACTCGGTGGGACCGGGGATTCGGCGGGGCCGAAGATGTTATCATGTGGTCGGTGGGACCGACTTGTGCCTTTTAGGTGGGTGGTTGTGGATGTACATGTTTATGATTTGTTCGTAGACCTGTATGATCGTTTATGTGTCACTATCTGTTGTAGGGGTAGTGTGGAATAACTGTATTATTTATGGTGTTTGAATTCACTAAGCTTCGTGCTTACCCTTTCCCAATAAACTGTGGTTTCAGGTACGTGTGGCTCTAAGGCGTGACGGGTACACACTGGCGCGCGAGGAGAGCTGGTTGCTTTATGATTTTAATAATTAAACGTTTATTCCGCTGGTTTTATTTTATAAAGATATTAATTATGTGTTTGCAAACGAAGCGTTGGGATCATTTAATGAGTTGTTATAAATGAAATGTTTATTTTAAAAATTTAAATTTGCTTGTAATTTTTGGGACGTTACAACTTGGTATCAGAGCACGCCTTGAGTGAATCAAACGCATTTCGGTGTGTTTGATCTCAAGTTTGCGGCTATAAAAATTTTCTTTAAAGTTTTTGGGAAATAAAACGAAGGAAAGATCCGTTTGAGAAACGGTGATCGGAGGCGCAGTGTGTACAGTCAGCCGGAGCCAAAGGGGAAAGGTACAGTACTTAGTGTTTTATTGCTTTCTAGATCATAGAGTATGCATGCTAGATTGCCTGTTGTGGACACTATGCTGTATGTTGAACTACTTGCTATTAGGAATTGATGCTAATTATGATAGGTTACTAAGTGGATGCCCTCTAGGTTGTATGCAGTAAGAGATTTATAGCCTTAGAATATTCGATTTAGTTCTATTGCGCAGCTCTTGTTTGAGTCCAACCGTTCTAGGATAGAGTCTTGTATTCGACTGCCTGTTTATTTCACACTGCATATAATCGGGTATTCGCGAGGTCACCCGTTATAATTAGTAGGGATTCGGTAGTAGCAAGGGTAGTGGGATAAGAGGAAGTTCCTAGAGAGCTGGGAAGGGTGATTATGTATGAGTACGTGTGCTAGATTGCTTTCTAGAACATAGGAGTATGTATGCTAAATTGCTTGGTGCTTGTTACACTGTATTGCATGTCTGCTGCTTGCTATTAGGGATTTGGCAGTAGCAAGGGTAGTGGTTTGGATGGAATTCCTAGGGAGCTAGGAAGAGTGTGTACATATGCCGGTGCAGGCATATGTGTATGGTTTCGGTGAGAAACTACTTGGACCCCTTGGGATGGAACTCGGAACGGGCGATGATAGGCGTGGAAGGTAGTAGTAGAGCTCCTACTACTGGAAGCACAGGATCAATGCTCGAGTTGGGGAAGTCACGAGGAATCCAAGGAGTTGAGCGTGAGTGTTGTTAGTATGAGTTATTATGTGCTAATACCGCGTTGTATTGTCTACCCAGAATAGCCATCACAAGGAGGAACAACTATAGTAAACCTACTAGTACAGGTGTGTACTCGAAGTGTTTTGAGGTGATGATCGTTGGGGGTAGTGATGAAGGTCCTAAACTAGTAGTCGTTGGAATAGAAAGACGATTCTAATATTAGTCACTTGGAGTGACGATAAGGATGATATTTGTTGTAAGCAGATCATTTCGGGCCAAGATGGAAGATTGTGCTAGGGTCATAGGCTCATAGAGCCAACTTTGATTTGAGGAAAACCCGTAAGATGATTTGATGTGATTTCCCAACTTGCCTTAAGAGGTTTAAATGTCTGGATGACAATAGTAGACCGGAGAGTTTCGGAGTAGTAGGGGTCGAGACGTTGAATGCCGAATGAGTCATGCACGAAGTTATTTTGAAAATAAGATTGCATTAACAAATTCTTGTGTTTCAAATCTTTGTATGGACGGTGTTTTGGAATTTTGGGAACTGCTCAGCACACGCACAAGATTTTGAAATATGGTTTTGAAAGTGTATGAAATCGTTTTATCACGGGAGTGCAAACTTTGTTAGAATTTGTCTCATTTTCGTTATTTTTCCAACGGTTCTTTCGGGTACGATGTTATCCGTGTTTTGGTGGTGGTTAAGATGTTGGGTAAGTGACTACGGATTGAGACTCTAACATTGGAACTCCTCCACATGTGTTAGAGTTGAGACGAAAAGTTACATTCCACGATGTCTGTATAAAGGCTATTTTGGTGATTTGTTTAAAATGAGTTTGGAATTCCAGTGTCGCTTAACTTTTCGTTTGAGAGTTTGTATTACTAAGTGTTTTATTACAAATAGTTCAGTGTGTGGATTGATTCATGCGTGACATAAGTGATGCATGGAGGAATTTTGGTAACATTTCATAAGGAGTTGTTTAGTGCGCTTTTTAGTCAGCTAAAGGTTTTATTGACATTTCCATGAAAATGCGATTTATCGACTTAGGGGTATGCATACTGGGGTAACCTTTGTTCTCGACATTTTGATGAACAAGTCATGCATGAAAATGTTTTAGTTCCTTTTTGTCGAAATGAAAGACCATTTGATCCAAGGAGTGTTTTAATGTTGTGAACATCATGCATACGATTACAATGTGTTATGTTTTGGAAATATAAATACGTAGATTTTTGACATTCGGTTAATTTAGAATTACCAATCATTTTTTTTGGGAAATTAAAAACTTTTGCATTGGAGGAAACGAGTATTTTGAGCATTTTCGATAAATACATTTTTAAACTATAATGTTTTGACGTTATATGTCCCAAGTACGAAACTTGAGGAAGTGTTACAAGCTTGCATGCCTGCCCCCAGTTTGAGATTTTATGAGGTTTTAGTCGATATTTCCAATTAATAGAAGCGGACTGGTTTCTGTCTTCAAGTTTGAAACTTACACGAGACAGTTGTGTTTTAACAAAAATATATTTGTAAACCGTGTCATCGTTTTGTGTGATTAGCTGACGCGCGAAAAATTTGTGGCGAACCCTGTACCACGTCATTTTATGATTAAAAAGAAGAATTTTTTAATCAAATGTCGTGAAACTTATTTTGAATTATGTGCACACCTTTGTCGCACCCTGTTTAAGGTCAAGCGGTTACTTTAAGTGCACGTCATGAGTCAATCCATACTGGAATCGAGGCGGTTCATTTTAAAGAAGTTATTTATTACGCTTGCTTTTGTGTGAGTAAACTGAACTGCAATGGAACGATTTTCAACATGAATTTCCTATGTGGGACGAGCGTGTCCAGTTTTGCGTAACTATCGATCAGGTAATAGTAGTTTTATTACATACGATCTTTTGAGATGAAAATCCTGATGTTGCAAATATTTCGTAAATGATTTTGTAAACCATTTGGGAAATGTGCTTTTAAGTGACATGTGTCATTTCGAGAATTTTTAGGGTGTGAGTCCTTTTGGAAAACTCTTTTGTTTAACCCGTGTTGAGTTTGAGACTAAGGTTGATTTCAGAGTATTGTTTGCTTAAACTTTGTTTAAACGCATTTTCCGACCTATGGGTCTAGCAAGCGTGGAGCATTTTGCTCGGTTTTGACTTGGAGTTAGTCATGGGCCAATTGCCCGGTTTTAATGGCTCGATGTGGAGTCTAGTTGATGAGTTGTTTTTGTCGCACCGTTTGGCATTCTTTGCACGTTGAGTGTTTACATGTTTGGGTGAGTGAGTCAATCCGGAATAGGCATGTTGTTGGTAGGCTGTTTGCTTTGGATCCTTAGACACGTTAGTCAGTCGTTGGTAATGGTCGGTTGGGTATCTCGGGGTGGGACCCCGGTATTCATGTGGTTTAACCTAGGATTTCCAGTAGGTACTAGGAGGATATAGTTGTGGGCACTTACCTGGGAGGTAGTCCCGGTGTACCGGGTCTTGAGGCGTTACCTGGGAGGTAGATGTCAAGGTGTATCCTCGATACGGTGTGACTTGGCTTCGTAGAGTAAGTGTGGATGATACGTCGACGGTGGAAGGTAGATATTCCACGCGCGTTAGTATTGTAGGCCGAATAGTATCGGTTAAAGGATTGATGCCCTTTGTTATTAAGAGAATAAATGCGCATCAACCATTTTGAGGTAGGTGGTATATTTAGGTGTCGACTTTTGGGCTTGAGGCCAAACACCTTTAGTATAATCGGAGAGTTGTAGCCGATTTTAAGATAATCATGGTGACGGTAGTAGTAACCCTGAAATGATCACTTGTGATGGATGGTTATGGTGGAATGACCTACGCGTGTGTTAGTAATTCGGTTGTGGGGGATATCTATTTGTGTTAGTGTCTAGGATAATACCACGCTTATGTGAGTTATTGTAATCGGTTGGACCGATGTTCGGCGGGTGGCCGATGTTTGTTATTGTAATCGGTTGGACCGATGTTCGGCGGGTAGCCGATGTTTGTTATTGTAATCGGTTAGACCGATGTTCGGCGGGTGGCCGATGTTTGTTATGGTAATCGGTTGGACCGATGTTCGGCGGGTGGCCGATGCTTGTTATTGTAATCGGTTGGACCGATGTTCGGCGGGTGGCCGATGCTTGTTATTGTAATCGGTTGGACCGATGTTCGGCGGGTGGCCGATGTTTGTTATTGTAATCGGTTGGACCGATGTTCGGCAGGGGGTCGATGTTTTGTTAATATAAGATATTGAAAATCGTTGGAGTCTATTAGAATTCGTAGAAGTTAATCGTCAATTAATGATAGGAGGGATCGTAATCGAGTATCCTGTGGAGTATACTGGTGAGCAGCTTTAGAGTGGTTAGAGCTTGAGATTTGACTCGGGATGTATGGAATATCTAAGGTTGGGGGACAACCGTAGTCGCTTGGCTAGGAAAGATTTCAATTGTCGGGGTGTTCTGCCGATCATAATCCCAGTGTCTTAGAAAGAGTACGTTAGCAAGAATAGTATTCGAGAAGTTTAGTAGGAGTTTCAAGTGGACTTAGGAACCTGAGGTTGAGATGAGGGAGAACTATCCGGAGCTATTCGTAGGCAGAGACTTCGAGGGCGAAGTCTAATCCAAGTGGGGGAGAGTTGTAAAGCCCGTGTCCCGGTATGTTTATATACATTTTAATTAATTGCTTTAATATCGTTCTTTTAGCGAATCTTTACTAACGGGGTTAGCAAGTTTGACCAAATGCGTAATAAATCTTTAAACCATTTTAAAGTGTTTACCTTTAATTGTTTTGGTTAGTGGTTTGGTGTCAAAAAGGACCTTATTGCTAACTTGGTTGCATTTTGGGTAGTTAAGAGAAGTCCTTAGAAGTCGAGGGACCATTTTCGTCTTTTTGGTGAAACCTTAGCATGGATTCGGCCCATGCAAGGAGAGGGCCGAGACCTTTTTTTCCTAGTCTCGTTTTTCCCTTTCTTGTTAGCCAAGCAAACCAAAAACTATCCTAACCCTATTGTCTTGTGGTGCGGCAACGAGAAGAGACCGAGAGAGAGTGATCGCGAGAGAGAGAGAGAGAAGGCGAGAGGGATGGAACTCGCCGGAGGCGCTGCTGTCGCCGGAGGCCGCCGCCACCAGCTCTGTTCGTCGGAGAAGTCGAGGGAGAGAGGAGCAACCGTTGCTAGGTAAGTCGTCCGTTTCGTTTCGTTTTGTTTTGTTTCGTTTCCTTTCCTTTTCGCTTCCTCCGGTGAAACTACCACCGCCGCACGCCGCCGCTACGGTGGCCGTGGGTGGTCGGCAGTGTGTGTGCGTGGGTGGTGCGTGGGTTGTCCAGCCCTAGTTGCAAACCCGAATCGCGTAAACCGTTTTATAAAATGTCAATTTATGTGAAAAACGTCCTTCTGCCACTGTTTTGCGTCAATCATAACTTTTCTGTCGTAACTCCGATTGAGCCGAAACTGGCGCCCACGGTTCAAGCTCGGGGTCGGGCATGTTTTCCGTGTTTTAGCGGAAAACTGGTTCGGCCTCTAGCTAGGTGGAAAAGTGGTCGTAAGTTCAGTGAATCGTCATTTTATGTAAAAGAAACTGCAGTTCGGTCACTGTTTTGCGTAAGCTGTAACTTTTTCCTCGTAACTCGGATTGGGGTGATTTCGGTGCCAAAAGTTCCCTTTTTGAGTCTATAAACTTTTCTGTGTTTTGTGCAAAATCCAGTTCGGAGCGTAGCTTAGGCCAAATCGTCGTTTTATATTGATAAGTGCTGTTTTTCGCTGTTCTGCGGGCTGATCTTATAAAATCCGTAATTAAATGTAGAAAAATCGTTAGTAGGTGTATAATATGTCCTTGGAACCCTAACTCAGAGTAATTTCTGGTCATGTAATTTAATTAAGGTTTTTCTGGGTTTAAAGAGGTCGAAACAGGTCCCGAACAGACCTGTTTGGCGAGAGCAGAAAATAGTTTTAGTGACGGTTTAAGCGTGTGTCGTGTCATAGGGTCCGGGTCTCGTATTGACACGTTTTAACATGCGTTTAGGTGCTGGGAAGTGACCGCATTTGTGAAGCTTGAATTGTGTTGTTAAGCTAGGCGCGCATTCGAGGTGAGTTCTCTCACTATATCTAATAACGGTTGTTTTATCATTGCTGTAGTACGTGTGTGGTAGCTTTATGTGATTGTGTTGTGGAACTAGATAGTGGGGTGTCTAGTTGATACTTTGTCGTCATGTTAACTCGGTGGGACCGAGGATCCGGCGGGGCCGGAGATTTTATACGCGGGTGGCGTAGAGACTCGGTGGGACCGAGGATCCGGCGGGGCCGGAGATTTTATACGCGGGTGGCGTAGAGACTCGGTGGGACCGAGGATCCGGCGGGGCCGGAGATTTTATACGCGGGTGGCATAGAGACTCGGTGGGACCGGGGATTCGGCGGGGCCGAAGATGTTATCATGTGGTCGGTGGGACCGACTTGTGCCTTTTAGGTGGGTGGTTGTGGATGTACATGTTTATGATTTGTTCGTAGACCTGTATGATCGTTTATGTGTCACTATCTGTTGTAGGGGTAGTGTGGAATAACTGTATTATTTATGGTGTTTGAATTCACTAAGCTTCGTGCTTACCCTTTCCCAATAAACTGTGGTTTCAGGTACGTGTGGCTCTAAGGCGTGACGGGTACACACTGGCGCGCGAGGAGAGCTGGTTGCTTTATGATTTTAATAATTAAACGTTTATTCCGCTGGTTTTATTTTATAAAGATATTAATTATGTGTTTGCAAACGAAGCGTTGGGATCATTTAATGAGTTGTTATAAATGAAATGTTTATTTTAAAAATTTAAATTTGCTTGTAATTTTTGGGACGTTACACACAAGATGTCGAATTATGGTTTTGAAACTTTTTTTTATAACGAGAGTTACAAACTTTGTTGGTGATTTGTTTAAAATGAGTTTGGAATTCTAGTGTCGCTTAACTTTTTTTTCGAGAGTTTGTGTTACTAAGTATTTTATTGCAAATAGTTCAGTGTGTGGATTGATTCATGCGTGACATAAGTGGTGCATGGAGGAATTTTGGTAACATTTCATAAGGAGTTGTTTAGTGCGCTTTTTAGTCAGCTAAAGGTTTTATTGACATTTCCATGAAAATGCGATTTATCGACTTAGGGGTATGCATACTGGGGTAACCTTTGTTCTCGACATTTTGATAAACGAGTCGTGCATGAAAATGTTTTAGTTCCTTTTTGTCGAAATGAAAGACCATTTGATCCAATGAGTGTTTTAATGTTGTGAATATCATGCATTCGATTACAATGTGTTATATTTTGGAAATATAAATACGTAGATCGTTGACATTCGGTTAATTTAGAATTACCGATCTTTTTTTTGGAAATTAAAAACTTTTGCTTTGGAGGAAACGAGTACTTTGAGCATTTTCGATAAATACATTTTTAAACTATAATGTTTTGACGTTATATGTCCCAAGTACGAAACTTGAGGAAATGTTACAAGCTTGCATGCCTGCCCCCAGTTTGAGATTTTATGAGGTTTTAGTCGATATTTCCAATTAATAGAAGCGGACTGGTTTCTGTCTTCAAGTTTGAAACTTACACGAGACAGTTGTGTTTTAACAAAAATATATTTGTAAACCGTGTCATCGTTTTGTGTGATTAGCTGACGCGCGAAAATTCGTGGCGAACCCTGTGCCACGTCATTTTTATGATTAAAAAGAAGAATTTTTGAATCAAATGTCGTGAAACTTATTTTGAAATTATGTGCACATTTTTGTCGCACCCGATGGAAGGTCGAGCGGTTACTTTAAATACATGTCATGAGTCAATTCATACTAGAACCGCGACGGTTCATTTTCAAAGAAATTATTTACTTCGCTTTACGTTTTGTGGGTGAACTAAGCTGCAATGAAATGATTTTCAACATGATTTTCCTATGTGGGACGAGCGTGTCTAGTTTTGCGTAACTATCGATCTGGTAATAGTAGTTTTATTACATACGATCTTTTTGAGATGAAAATCCTGATGTTGAAAATATTTTGTAAATGATTTTGTAAACCATTTGGGGAAATGTGCTTTTAAGTGTCATGTGTCATTTCGAGAATTTTAAGGGTGTGAGTCCTTTTGGAAAACTCTTTTGTTTAACCCGTGTTGAGTCTGGGACTAAGGTTGATTTCAGAGTATTGCTTGCTTAGACTTTATTTAAACGCGTTTTTGACCGACTTATGGGTCTAGCAAGCGTGGAGCATTTTGCTCGATTTTGACTTGGAATTAGTCATGGGCTAATTGCCCGGTTTTAACGACTCAAGGTGGAGTCTTGTTAATGAATTGTTTTGTCGCACTGTTTGGCATTCATTGCACGTAGAGTATTTACACGTTTGGGTGAGGGAGACAATCCGGAATAGGCACTTGTGGGTAGGCTGTTTTGCTTTGGATCCTTAGGCACGTTAGTCAGTCGCTGGTAGTGGTCGGTTGGGTATCTCGGGGTGAGGCCCCGGTGTTCAGGTGTTATAGCCTAGGCTTTCTAGTAGGTGCTAGGAGGATATAGTTGTGGGCACTTACCTGAGAGGTAATTCCGATGTGCGGGGCCCTGAGGCGTTGCCTGAGAGGCAGGCGTCAGGGTGTATCCTCGGTTCAGATAAATTAGCTTTGTAGAGCGTGTGTGGGGGATACGTCGACGGTGGGAGGTTGGGTATTCCACGCGTGTTGGTAATGTAGGCCGGGTAGTATCGGTTTAGGGAATGACCTACGTGTGTGTTAGTTGACTTGATTGTAGGGGATATCTATTTGTGTTAGTGTCTAGGATAATACCACGCTTATGTGATTCATTGTAATCGGTTGGACCGATGTTCGGCGGGTGGCCGATGTTTGTTATTGTAATCGGTTGGACCGATGTTCGTTATGGTAATCGGTTGGACCGATGTTCGGCGGGTGGCCGATGTTTGTTATGGTAATCGGTTGGACCGATGTTCGGCGGGTGGCCGATGTTTGTTATTGTAATCGGTTGGACCGATGTTCGGCGGGTGGCCGATGATTGTTATGGTAATCGGTTGGACCGATGTTCGGCGGGTGTCCGATGATTGTTATTGTAATCGGTTGGACCGATGTTCGGCGGGTGGCCGGTGTTTGTTATTGAAATCGGTTGGACCGATGTTCGGCGGGTGGCCGATGTTTGTTATTGTAATCGGTTGGACCGATGTTCGGCAGGGGGTCGATGTTTTGTTAATATAAGTTATTGAAAATCTTTGGAGTCTATTAGAAGTCGTGGAAGTTAATCGACGGTTAATGGTAGGAATGATCGGATCCGAATATCCAGTTGGGTATATTGGTAGGCAACTTTAGAATGGTTAGAGCTGGAGATTTGACTCGGGATGTGTGGAATATCTAAGGTTGGGAGCCAACCGAAGTCGTTTAACTAGGAATGATTCCAATTGTTGGAGTGTTCTTCCAATCGCGTTTTTCAGTGTTCTTGAAGGAGTGTTGTTAGTAAGGAAGTATTCGGGAGATCCTTAGACGGTGTGAGAAATTAGGTTCCAGTTAGTGAAAGTCCAGTGGCAACTCAGAAAGGGTTCTGAGTGGACTTGGGAACCTGAGGTTGAGATGAGGGAGAACTATCCAGAGCTATTCACGGGCATAGACTTCGAGGACGAAGTCTAATTCAAGCGGGGGAGAGTTGTAAAGCCTGTGTCCCGGTACGGATATTTCTTTATTATTTATTGTCTTAATATTTTCTTCCTTAGTGAATTTTATTATCGAAGCTTTAGCGAGTTCGGTTAGGAAAGACCATATATGTTAAAGTATGGTTAACTTTGACCAATGTGCAAAGTGTTGGTAAGAAAGGGGACTAAAGGTGTTATTTTTGCAAATCTTGCATGGAGATCGGCCCATGGACCGACCCTTTCCCCCATCTCGATTCTAATCCACGAAACACACACACAACCACGACATGTTTTTTTATCTCGTTTGTTTCTTGCGAAGCACACTCTCATCACAAAAAAAACCCTACTTCCTATTTTTCTTCCTTTGCTGCCGCCGTCGATCACCCAAGACCACCATTATCGCCGCCGCTAGCGGCTGCCGGCGAGAGGGAGGAGCACCGAGAAAAGAAAGAGAGGGAGAAGGACGACGGGAAGAAGAAGAAGCCGACGATTCAGTTCTGCTGCTACGTTTTATCGAGAGGTAAGTCTTCCTTCCGTTCGTTTTCCTTGTCGTCGCTGTGTCGCCGGAAAAACGGCCGGCGGCCGCCGCCGGCGACCACCCCTGCCGGAGGTGGCAGTGAGTGGTGCCGTGTGTTGTCCAGTTTCCGTTAAACCGTGATAGCTAAACCCTAACCCGAAACCTTAATCGTTTAAGCCGTTTCGTTAAAACCGTCGTTTTTATAATCATCAATTCATGTGGAAAATGGTGCAGCCACTGTTTTTGCGACGGCTATAACTTTTTCGTCGTAACTCCGTTTGAGCCGAATCTGGCGCCCACGGTTCAAGTTCGGGGTCGGGCACGTGTTCCGTGTTTTAGCGGAAAACTAGTTCGGTCTCTAGCTGGGCGAAAAAGTGGTCGCAAGTTCGGTGATTCGTCATTTCATGTGAAAAATTTCTGGAATCTGCCTTGATCTTGCGAAAGCCTTAACTTTTCACTCGTAACTCGTTTTGACGTTAAATTGGTGCCCAAAGTTCCCAATTTGAGTTGGGGAGGTTTTTCGTGTTTTGCCGAAAGTCTGATTAAGCCCGTAGCTAGGCTGTTTCGGGCTGTTTGCGCAGCTGGTCCGAAAACGGACAGTTTTTGTGGTCGTTCGTATTTAATTCATAATAAATTGTAGAAAAATCGTTAGGAGGCGTATAATATGTCCTTGGAACCCTAACTCATAGTACTTTCTAATAATGAAATAATATTGGGAATTTTCTGGGTTTAAAGGGGTCGAAACAGGTCCCGAACAGACCTGTTTGGCGAGAACGGAAACTAGTCTTAGTGACGGTTTAAGCGGGTGTCGTGTCGTAGGGTCCGGGTCTCGTATTGATACGTTTTAACATGTGTTTAGGTGCTGGGAAGTGACCGTAATTGTGAAGCTTGAATTGTGTTGTTAAGCTAGGCGCGCATTCGAGGTGAGTCCTCTCACTATAACTAATGTCGGTTATTTTTACATTACGTTGTGTATGTATGTGGTAGTTCTATTTGCTTTTGATGCGGGGTTAAATAGTGGGGTGTCTAGTTGGACCTTATTGTTGTGACTACGTGGGTGGCGTAGGAGTTCGGCGGGGCCGAGGGTCACATACGCGGGTGGCGTAGTAATTCGGTGGGACCGAAGGTTGTATACGCGGGTGGCGTATGAACCCGGGGGTGCCGGGTTGCGTTTGCACGATTGTCGTGTGGTCGGTGGGACCGACGTATGCCTATTAGGTGGGTTGGTGTGAGTATGCCCGTCTATGATTTGTTCGTAGACTTGTATGCTGTTTATGTGCAATTATCTGTTTATGGTGGTGTGGAAATAACTGTGTTACTTATGGTGTTGAATTCACTAAGCTTCGTGCTTACCCTTTCCCAATAAACTGTGGTTTCAGGTGCGAGTGGCTCCAAGGCGTGACGAGTACACACTGGCGCGCGAGGAGAGCTGGTTGCTTTATGGTTTTTAATAATTAAACGTTTATTCCGCTGGTTATTATTTTGAAGATATTAATTATGAGTTTGCAAACGAAACGTTGGGATCATTTAATGAGTTGTTATAAATGAAATGTTTATTTAAAAAAAAAGTTAAATTTGCTTGTAATTTTTGGGACGTTACACGAAGGTATGATGAAATTTGTTATGCCGAAGGATGTCAATGGCGTTTAATGTCGGTTGTTGTCAATGATACCATTACCGTGTTCTAGGTTCAAAATGTTGGAAATTTGCCCTAATCAATCCAAGGACAAAACCATATAATTGAATCATTAAGAACTGTTAGTCCCAGATGGCTAATAAGAACAAGAACATGTATTGTAGAAGGGGGGGTTGAATACAATACACAATTTTTTCATTTTAATTAACTCTTTTATTGAAAATATTCAAATCAAGAATTACACATAGAACACATAGAACAGTTAGATTGTTGCGAAAAGAACAGATAAAATATATTCTAACAATCTTCACAAAGTAATACTGAAAACTAAACAACTTCTAAAACACAAAGATTGAAAGTTATAAAGTTCCAGGAGAGAAAGTGTAACATCCCAGGCCAACCGTACCAGATATTGTCCGCTTTGTCCACACACCCGGACTCACGGTTTTAAAACGCGTCTGATAGGGGAGGTATCAAGTTCCTCTTATAAGGCAACCTTTGTTCCCCTCCCCAACCAATGTGGGATCTTACAATCCACCCCCCTTGGGAGCCCAGCGTCCTCGCTGGCACACCAGTTCGGAACCTGGCTCTGATACCATCTGTAACATCCCAGGCCAACCGTACCAGATATTGTCCGCTTTGTCCACACACCCGGACTCACGGTTTTAAAACGCGTCTGATAGGGGAGGTATCAAGTTCCTCTTATAAGGCAACCTTTGTTCCCCTCCCCAACCAATGTTGTGTCGTGGTAAGCGGGGTGTTACAAATGGTATCAGAGCCACTCCTGTGCCGTTCGGGATGGTGGGGCAAACCTCATCGAGGACGATGAGTCCCTAAGGGGGGGTGTGTGTAACACCTTAGGCATATCCCACATCGGCCGTGGACAGGAGAGATGCTGGGTATATTAGTAAACCTTGGCCTTACCAGACACAACGCGTTTTGGGGCCACAAGCATGCGGGTTCCTTGGGAACTCTGTGGTTAAGCGTGCTTGGGTGGGAGTAGTACCAGGATGGGTGACCTCCTGGGAAGTCCTTGCGAAGTCCTTGCCAGGTCGCCAAGAACAAAGCCGTGAGCCAGTGGGGCAAAGCGGACAATATCTGGTACGGTTGGCCTGGGATGTTACAGATGGTATCAGAGCCGAGAACCGAACTGGTGTGCCAGCGAGGACGTTGGGCTCCCAAGGGGGGTGGATTGTAAGATCCCACATTGGTTGGGGAGGGGAACAAAGGTTGCCTTATAAGAGGAACTTGATACCTCCCCTATCAGACACGTTTTAAAACCGTGAGTCCGGGTGTGTGGACAAAGCGGACAATATCTGGTACGGTTGGCCTGGGATGTTACAGAAAGGAGCAGAGTGTCTTGAGCACAGAGTAATCTTCAAGAGTTATATTCTGCATGGAGAAGTCTTCATCTTTATATAGTGCCATGAGCATGTGATGCATGGGACACTTGGCACTATATCATTTGAAGGTTAGGTTTGACTCTCAAAAGTTGATGTGTCTTTTCCTATGATGCTAGAAAGGTTTGATGGTGACAATATCTAAGAATGGGAAAAAGGACAAATGCACATTTTTCCTCCATACTCAGACATTCCTTCTTTGATGAGAAAACCTTTTAGCAAAGACACAATGGAGGATCCTCCTATTTGAGGATCCCACCGATTTGTCATGGACAACATAGGTGAGAGTCTTCTTAGGAAGGAGTTATGTAAGGATCCTCCTATTTTGAAGATCCCACCGATTTCTCATGGAGAGAATCGGTGGGATGGCAAACATGACCTCTTATGATGAAAGTCTTCTTAGCAAGGAGATAAGGAAGGATTCTCCTGTTTGAGGATCTCACCGATTTTCATGGAGACAATCGGTGAGACAGCTTAGTTTGGGTTGAGAAGTCCATCTTCAATCCGCATTGGTAGATTTCCTTCTTCTTGATTTCGGCTGATCTTTGACTTCACCGAACTTTGACAGTATGACTAAGCTATTACAAAGAACCTAAATTTTTTCTAAGTATAAAAGATGTTTTTCAAATAATGTAAGGAGATCAGGAGGTCATCTTCAAATCTTTGATGACCCAACAATCTCCCCTATTTGATGATGACATCCATACTTAGAAAAACATGAGTAAAACAATGAATAATACATGTTGACCCTATTTTACTCTTTTGGGTTCTTTTTCACATAGTATTTTTTATATATATCTGATATTTACAAATGAATGAAAGAATAAACAATAAACAATATGAATGAAATAAAATGTACTTCCATCACAGAAGAGACTAATCTGCCCGATCCTAAAGTGGTGACAATCTTTGAGGGAGGTTTGCGTTTGAGTGAATTAGCCTCGGGATGCCTTTGCCCATATCTTGCATCTTATTTCTTTCTCATAGCATCTTCAGCTTCCTATTCGGCAGTAATCACCTTCTTCCTTTGTCTTTGTTTGCCTCCTCTTAGTTTCATCGGTCGGACTGATCTGCTCCCCCTTGGTTGGTTCGCCGGTTCCTTATCTTGACCAAAATTTGAGTTGGATGCTGAATATGAGTACTGAGGGTTGGTGTTGATCGAGTTGGATGCTGATATTGCTCCCCCTCAGATGGTGTCCCCCCTCAGATGGTTTCTCCCCCTCAGCGTCCGACGGAGAAAAAACACCATGAAGATAGGAAACTTCGGCAAAATATATATATATATATTGTTTTTTGTTTTTTTTTTGTTTTTTTTGGAATCCACCGATGCATATACAAAACTTTTTTTTATTTTTTTGGTTTGAAACTCACCGATGTATATAAAAAATAGGATTTTTTTTAGACCACCGATGGAAAAAAAAATTGGATTTTTTTATTTTTAACCACCGAAATGCACCACCGATTGTGTTTTTTTTTGTTTTTTGTTTTTTTTTGGGAATCCACCGATGCATATATAAAACATTTTTTTATCTCACCGAAATGTTGCACACACCGATTTAAATATTTTTTTTAGATCTTCGGCAAGATTTTTCAGGCATCTTCAAAAGAGTTTGGAGGCAAATCTTCAAGCTATATTCAAGGTGAAGAGAAGATTGAAATTCTATCTTCCAATTTTTGATGACCCAAGAAAGATTAAGTTTGGAGGATTTTATGAGGGGAGGTTTTGAGGAGGAATGGTTTGAGGAGAAGTGGGAGGAATATTTTAAGGAGAAGGATTTGGGATGACATCTTTAGAAGAGTATGTAGTAGGGGAGTTTTGTGGAAAAGGAAAGTTGGGTTGCTGACCAATAGTGAGATTTGGTGAAGTAGGAGGATCACCATTATGAGAGAGAATATCTTTGAGAAAATAACACATAGAGAGTTGGGTCTGGTGAGAGGAAGGGTTTCGGTGAGATGGAGCGTCTCACCGATGCTTAGGATTTCGGAGGGGTGTGTCCACCAAAATTTCGGTGAGATGATTCACCGATAATTTTTTTTTAAGGTAGATCAGTAGGTGGATAATCATGCTGATTTAAACCGGTGTAGATGGATCACCGATGATCTGGTGAAAAGGATGAGATCGAGTCCACTTGGTGGTATGTGGAAGCGGTTGAGTTGTGCGATGAAAATTGTTCGGATCCACATAATCGCTCGGGGTTAGGTCTTGAACTGCTTCTAATGATGATGGCCCCCAGAGTATGGTATGAGCGTCTCTCTTCTTTCTAACAAGTTTGAAAAAGGTACAACCGATACTACTTTGTTTTATAAAAAGAGAAAATGTGAGATTTTACTTGTACAAATATATGTTGACGACATCATATATGGGTCTACTAAACTTGAGTACTATGAAAAGTTCTCAGAGCTCATGAAGAGTGAGTTTGAAATCAGCATGATGGGAGAACTTAATTTTTTTCTCGGGCTTCAAGTCAAACAATCATAAGAGGGTATTTTCATAAGTCAATCAAAATATATCGATGATATTTTGTCAAAATACAAACTCTCTGACTCTTCTGCTATGAAAACACCAATGGCCATTGGATGAAAGCTAAACTATGATCCAGAGGGCAAGTCTGTTTAGTGCAAACTCTACAGAGGCATGATTGGTTCACTCTTATACTTAACTGCAAGTAGACCAGGCATCATGTTTGCCACATGTCTATGTGCAAGATATCATTCAAATCCGAAAGAGTCTCATTTTTATGTAGTGAAAAGAATCTTTAGATACCTTAAAGGGACCAAGAATCTTGGCCTCTGGTATCCAAAAGATTCTGGCTTTGATCTAATGGCTTACACAGACTCAGATTATGGAGGATGCAAGTTAGATAGGAAAAGTACTTCTAGAAATTGCCAATTTCTTGGAGGAAAATTGGTGAGCTGGACATCAAAGAAGCAAAACGGTGTCTCAACCTCTACGGCAGAAGCAGAATATGTTGTTGCTGGTAACTGTTGTTCACAAGTAATATGGATGAAAACTCAGCTTAGAGACTATGGTCTAGACATCGACAAGATACCCATCCTCTGTGACTCAAAGAGTGCAATAGCTATCTCTGCAAATCCTGTCCAACATTAAAAAACAAAGCATATAGATATCAGGTGTAACGACCCGGTTCCCAAACATACAACAAATAACATTTTTTTACATAATATTGTTTCATAACAAAAGATACATCATATAACAGTTACGATCTCTTAGTCTTTACAACCATAATACGTATTTCATTACAAACTTTTTGATAATTAATTTACATTATGACTAACAACAAAGTTATAAGTACAAAACACTTCTTGATCTTCATAACATAAGTCTTCCCAAAAGTTATTCACAGATTATCCTTCTTACTTGCTTTTACTTGATCCACGACCTGGAATACATATTTTTAAAACAAAATGAGGGTTAGACCTAGTGGTCTAAGTGAGAAAATCCCTGTCAGTTTAAAACCATTTGCACAATTACCATATACATAACACAAATATGAATACCAATTATGACTCATGCATTGTGTACTTCCCTGTCTCATTCCCATGGCCATATTAGTTGGTTGCGAGCCAACTAATCAATTTACTCCGCTGCACTTACATACAGCCAACTCCGCTGTCCCTCCGTACAGCCAATACTCAGCCGGTCCTAAGCCCGACCAACGTGCACTCGTGTAGTGTAATACTCGTATAAATATAATATATACCTCAATATATCATACTTCATACATATGCACATAATTACACTACTAATCACATTCTCAAACCACATATATGTATTCCAGTTTGAAAACATTTTTAAAGTAAAACTCACCTGATTGCTTATCAATACGCTTCCAAGCCTTTTCCAAAAGATCCAGTCTTTCACCCAGAATTCACAAGATCTGGAGAACGGATTCCATACCCTCAATCCATGTCAGTAATCCAACAGCTCCCTCAGTTCCATGGAATTCCTTTGGGTTGCAGCCCCTGAAAGTCTTGTATGTGCATTCCCGATTTCCGGCCGTTCCCGCATTGTTTGGATTAGCATTCAGTCCAGCTGCTACTTGGCTGACAATGTTCGGAAGTGCAGCCATAATTTGCTCAGCCACTAGCCGTGCGACTTCAGGATCCTCTCTTCTTGGGGGCATTGTCCTACAGTTATGGTCTTAATTAAGGATTTAGTCGCATGGTCACCAATTCTGTTACTTGGTTACACTTCCTACTTGTTATGTTAATCCAAGTTATGATACTACTTCATGCATACTATCATTATTATCAACACATATTGTCATAATAACATACCACGATTTCATAATCATGCATTAAAGTAGTTGAGATATATAAACATTAACCAAGCATTTCATTTATAAGCCGTACATATTCAATTCCCCAAAAGAAACAGTTAACAAAACATGCAATGTTTGAAATTAAACGGCCAAATGCCCCAAAAATATGAGTTTAAGTTCAAATAAATCCCAAAAGTTCCACCATAATTGGTCTTCTAGTGCATCATCATCCAAATCAGCATCCCTATCATCAACACCAGTGCTCCTATCACCCACATTAAGTACATATACAGGGTCCTCATCTCCCTCCTAGTGGCATCAACTACCTCCATGGTTCTATCGGAGACCTCATTATGTGCATTTAAGACCCCCATTATTGCATTCAGGTGTTCATGCTGTATGTCCAATCTCTCCTTATGATGTTGCACATCCTGCGATATAAATAGGACCCACTGGCTCTCCCGCGTGGTCATGCCGGGAGGATGAGCCACAGGAACCCCGGTTACCACTTGGGTGGCTCCGGATTGCGCCCCCTGTCGGGACGACTCTCCTATGTCTCTTGATGGGTTTATGAATGTCACACATCTAGGTAATGGTACGCTCTTCCTTACCGTGGTTATTACTCTTGGACCACGAAACGTAGTCGGATGGGGTCGAATGAGTGATGCATAGTTTATTTCAAGGTCGTCATCGTACGGGTCTCTTTCCACTTCAGCAGGTCTACGGTCCCTAGGTCGGCTAGTGACGTAGCCGGATGGGTCGGCCGAGTACGAGTGCTCGGAGAGAGTGTGTTCCGATGGGTCGTGTTCGGATGGGTCGTGTTCGGATGACATAGTGAGCTGCGATAATAGTAGACTTTGTTATTATGTGTATTATTGTAAGTGCCTAAAATATGCAATGTTTATGCAGACACACACTAAATCATGTTTTCCCATTTCAAGTAGAAAATTTATTTTAAGCATACTTCCATTATGACCAACCCGAGTCTCTCATTATATTTACCCGAATTAAACATAGGTGATCAGGCTTTGTTTAATTGAGGTATAATAATGTGACATTCGACTTGGTTATATTAGCAACATACTCCAGATTTTAGACAATCCTTTCGAAAACCGTTTTGAAAATAGTTTGCGTTATGGTTGGGTTATAGTTTGTGGTTCCCATAAGAAAACCAGCATCCTCTATAACCTTAGGCTCTGATACCAAATCTGTCACACCCCGCTAAAGCGGAAACACGAGGTATGACATCGTAGGGTTTCATTGAAAAGGTAACAGACAACACCAACCACAAGTTTAATACAGTAGTACAAAATATTACATTACAACGTCTTTAATCCAAAAAGTTCCAAAAGGAAAGACGACAAATACAAAAATTAACAATATAAGTTTTAAGAGTCTTGATGTTGATGTCATCAAACAAAATGCACCCTACGTGCCTTCACTTACTTCTTATTCCCTGAAAAGCATGTTCAAAACGAAAAGGTCAACTACAAAGAGTTGGCGAGTCCACAGGTTTTTCATATCCAAACAGTTTTCAACCAAAGATTATTTTCGTGAGTCTTTTGTCACGACAAGCTTTAAATTTAAAATCTTATGAGTACACCTTACAATAAATGACTTTCGCAAGATATATGATTGTTGAGCCACTACTAAGCCTCCGACAACTTACGCCCCGCGGACTACCTCAGAGGTGGTATGATGGCCACATGAGTAGAACATTATTACCAGATAAAGTGCACCCCTACTCGTCAGTTTAAGGTGGGTTTGTCAAACCAAATAGCGCTATCCACAAATATCACCGGCTCGTTATGAGTTAATAAGTAGTGTACCTATTGGGGACTTATCATTTTTATTATCACTCAACATATCTTTGTCACTTATGTAAATTTGTACATTCATTTGTACTCATTTCTTAAATCATAAATATCCACAATTTTACTATCATGAATCATTTAGCATTTTAAAATCATAACATGCTTTTCACCCCAAACATTTAAACAAGTAAAACGGGGCTGTGAAAACTCACCTTTTAGCGTAGATGCGCAAGTAGTGAAAGCTTGTTCACTTAATCCTCTTTACGGGCTCCCTATAAGGTCAAATAAGCTCTATAAGTCCTTCATATCTAATCAAGGTTAAACTTAACTAATTTAGTCCACCTCTTGTGAAATGCCTTTGTTTTAGTATTTAATTTGAAATGAAGAATTTAACATTTTCCCAATGTTTTAATCATGTATATATACATATAGGGTTATAATAATAAAATCCCACACTTTTTCCAAAATGCTTAATCTGGCAGAAACTTTGTACCTCAAAAATGGTTATTGAAATACACTTTCTGGAATGAAAAATTTACTCATTTTTTTATATGTAGTACTATACTGAGTTAAGGCTATTTTGACCAAATTTCATAAATTTTGAAGGTGTTTAAGGGGTCCAAGTAATTTTTATTAACTTGTGTTATACAGGGTCTAAAACAGATTGCACTCTTCTGCCATAACAGGCTTCTGGAGGGTCAAAACTCAATATTTTTCAGGGGTTTTGCATGATTTGGAAACCTAACACATAGAAGCATCTCATGGAAAAAGATTCATAAATATTTGATAAGTTTTGAGAGAGTTATGGCCAAAAGAAGTTGCATGTACCAATCTGCCAATCTGGGACAGATTGACACACTTAACTTGTAAAATTATTTGAGTGACCAAAACACCATATATTTTTATGAAACCAAATGCATGTGAAACCTAACTCATATAAGGACCTTCCAGAGGAAAAATGAAGAAATTTTATGCATTCTACAGAAGGTTACATGCAAAATAAAATGACACAACAACCTGACAGATCATCTGCTGCACACCAAATTTGTTCTAAGGAGTTGAAGGTCTAAATCTCAATGTTTTCTTATGAAACCAGTTGGGTTTGAACCCTAACCCATTAAACCTTACTCTAGAAGAAAAATGAGAAATTTTGGACATGATTTGACCAAGATATGGTCGTCCTAAGTACATGCAACCAATCTGCCAGATTCTGAAATTTTAATATTCTTTAGAAATCACATTTTTAGCACTCTAACATCCATAGATGTGGGTTCCTTTGTTAAGGATTCAATCCCAACCTCATATAACATGTTTTTGAGAGAGAATACTTTAAACTTATAAAGAAAATGTGCATGCAAAGTCAAACTTTCCAGATTCTTATAAAAGAACAAAACCCACATTTTGATGATTTTTCTCATTTTTCTCAAGTTCATGATGGAAGTTCATAGATTTTCACCATATTATGGACATTTCTCATGTCCTTGGTGTTTTATCTCCCTTCTAGAACAAGAAAAAGAGTTCATCCATTTGGATGAATTAAAAATGTAGAACAAAGTAGGAAAAATGGCATAAAAGATGCCAAAAGAGTATGAATGACACTTAGTTTAGAGTTCTTACCTTAGGAGAATAATGCAAATACTTCAAACTCCAAATCTTTTGCTTTGAATACTAGGGTTAGCTCCGAAATTTTCTGGAGTTTGAAGGTGCTCTAGTTGAAGAATGGTGAAGAAAGAAGAAGGAGAAGGATAGAGAGAAAGGAGGAAGATGGATGGTTTCTTTGAGAGTTTGAAAATGAAGTAAAAAAAAAAACTAAACAATGAGGGGTTTAAGGGAGGGGTGGCCGGCCCCCATATGGGCCCCCATCCCTTGCAATTTTTTTTTTTATATAAAAGACTTGGCCCAAAACATTTCCTTGTAGAATTATTTTTAACTAGAATTAAATTGCAAAACAAGCTTCTAAAATACCTTCTTGTTTTATTTTTAAATCTTATAAAAAGAAAAGTTTAAGTATAAAGTAAAACCCTATATTTTATATAGGTTATATGTTATTTAAGATATTTTGGCATTTCACAAGGTGTTCCGGTTAGTCTTGGGTAAAACCGGGTCTTTTAAGCAACTATCGGGAATTTTGGCGATCTTTCGCTTTAATATTTTTTGAATGGATCCTATCAGGGTATATTCTCTCTATTAACATTAGTGAGGGCTTAACAGATGCTAACCTGGAAGTTTCGATTTTTGCCGAATGTTACAGTTTTCCCCCGTTAGAGAAATTTCGTCCCGAAATTTAATGACTGGCATTCTCAATTGGTTCCTTGGCGAACAGCTGAGGATATTTACTCTTCATAAAATCCCCCCGCTCCCAAGTGTATTCTGGTCCATGCCTTGCACTCCATCGAACTTTTACGATCGGGATTTTGCTACGTCTTAACCGCCTAACATCTCGGTCAAGTATCTCCACGGGTTCTTCTATAATGCGTAACTGCTCGCTCACTTGAATATCTTCCAATGGTAGCACCAATGATTCATCCGATAGGCATTTTTTCAGATTCGACACATGGAATGTGTCGTGAATAGAGCTTAACTCTTGTGGGAGTTTGAGTCTGTAAGCAACTGGTCCAATCTTTTCCAGTATCACAAATGGACCGATATATCTTGGACTCAACTTGCCCTTCTTCCCAAATCGTACCAATCCTTTCCATGGTGATACCTTTAATAGTACCTTATCGCCCACCTGAAATTCCAATGGCTTCCTGCGATTATCTGCATAACTCTTCTGACGAGTTCTGGCTACCTTCAGTCTTTCCTGAATGGTTACGATCTTGTCCGTGGTCTCCTGTATTATGTCGGGTCTTATCAGCTGTCTGTCACCAACCTCCAACCAGCTGAGTGGGGATCTACACTTGCGTCCATATAAGGCTTCGTACGGCGCGCACTTTAAGATGGTATGGTAGCTATTGTTGTAAGAGAATTCGACCAGCGGTAAATGAGTATCCCAATTTCCCCCAAAATCTAATACACAGGCTCGCAGCATGTCTTCCAGTGTTTGTATGGTTCTTTCTGTCTGACCGTCCGTCTGCGGGTGGTAGGCAGTGCTCAAGTCCAAACGTGTGCCCAACGCTTTCTGGACTGATCGCCAAAGGCGTGACGTAAAACGGCTATCTCTGTCCGAGATAATGGAAGTAGGTACTCCATGACGCATCACAATCTCGTTGATGTATATCTGAGCAAGCTTTTCCGTCTTGAAGTCCTCTCGGATAGGCAGAAAATGTGCAGATTTCGTAAGCCGATCCACTATAACCCAGATTGAATCATGTCCTTTCCTTGTCCTGGGTAACTTAGTTATGAAATCCATACTTATTTGTTCCCATTTCCACTCGGGAATCTCCGGTTGCTGAAGAAGACCTGATGGTTTCTGATGTTCAGCCTTAACCAGTGCACAAGTTTGGCACTTGCTTACATACAAAGCAACATCTTTCTTCATCCCTGGCCACCAATAGTATTCCTTCAGGTCCTTGTACATCTTATCGGCACCGGGGTGAATTGAATACCTTGATTTATGGGCTTCATCCAAGATGATTGATCGTAGTCTGACAACCTTAGGTACCCAAACTCTATTTCGGAAGTACCGCACCCCGTCTGGTTGTGTTTCAAATTCCTTTTCCAGATGATGTAGAGTTTCATTTTTCAAATTCTCCTCTTTTAATGCCTCTTCTTGAGCTTCGAGGAGTTGATCCTTAAGACTCGTCCGGACCATTGCTCCCATAGCTCTTGCCCTCGATGGCTTCACCCTTTCTTTTCGACTTAAAGCATCAGCTACGACATTAGCCTTGCCTGGATGGTACTTTATCTCACAATCATAGTCGCTAAGCAGTTCAACCCATCTCCGTTGTCTCATATTCAGCATTTTCTGATCAAAAATGTGTTGTAGGCTCTTGTGGTCGGTAAAGACGGTACATTTAGTGCCGTAGAGGTAGTGTCTCCAAATCTTGAGTGCGAACACTACGGCTCCTAGTTCCAAATCATGGGTGGTATAATTCTTTTCGTGAACTTTAAGTTGCCTTGAGGCGTAGGCAATAACCTTGTCTTTTTGCATTAGCACACACCCCAATCCTTGGTGTGAGGCATCGCAAAAAACCACAAAGTTGTCAACTCCCTCTGGTAAAGCTAAGATCGGTGCATTGCATAACTTATGCTTAAGCGTCTGAAAAGCTTCCTCTTGCTTCTCTCCCCAATCGAACTTCCTATCTTTCTGGGTTAATGCCGTTAATGGTTGTGCAATTTTGGAGAAATTTGCAATGAAACGCCGATAGTAACCAGCTAAACCGAGAAACGAACGAATTTCAGTCGGAGTCTTTGGGGCTTCCCACTTCTTGATGGCTTCTATCTTGGCCGGATCAACGTGAATTCCATCTTCATTAACTACATGCCCAAGAAACTGCACTTCGCGAATCCAAAATTCGCATTTGGATAGTTTAGCATACAGCTTCTGGTCTTTGAGCAGTTCTAGTATTTGCTTTAAATGTCGCTCATGTTCCTTCTTGCTTTGCGAATAAATTAATATATCATCTATGAACACAATTACGAATTTGTCCAAGTACGGTCGACATACTCTGTTCATTAGGTCCATAAAGACTGCTGGAGCGTTTGTCAGTCCAAAAGGCATGACTAGGAACTCATAATGTCCATATCGAGTCCTAAACGTTGTCTTAGGAATGTCCTCCTCACGAACTCTCATTTGATGGTATCCAGACCGTAGGTCAATCTTTGAAAAGTACGTAGCGCCTTGAAGTTGGTCGAACAGGTCATCGATTCGAGGAAGGGGATATCGGTTCTTGATGGTCAGCTTATTAAGTTCCCTGTAGTCGATGCACATTCGAAAAGAACCATCTTTCTTTTTAACGAATAAAACTGGAGCTCCCCAGGGTGAAGAGCTGGGTCTGATGAATCCTTTATCGAGTAGCTCCTGGAGTTGGCCTGACAACTCCTGCATTTCTGAAGGTGCTAACCGGTAAGGTGATTTCGCCACGGGTGCCGCTCCCGGAATTAGGTCAATATGAAATTCAACTTGTCTTGGTGGTGGTAATCCAGGTAATTCATCTGGGAATACCTCAGGAAAATCTCGTACTATTGGAAAGTCTTGAATATTTTTCTCTTTGATCTCCTTATCCACCACGTGTGTCAGAAACGCAACACAATCTCTCCGCAAATATTTTCGCATCTTCATACTCGACACTAATTTAAATTTCCTCCCCGAGCTTTCTCCCTGTATTTCCAGCATTCTTCCTTCGGTTTGAGGTATTCGGACGATCTTTTCGGAGCAAACGATCTCAGCGCGATTCTTCGATAACCAATCCATACCTACGACTATATCGAAGCTTCCTAATTTGATTGGGATTAAATCTATGCTAAAATCTTTTTCCGCCAGTTTTAGGGTACAATTCTTAATTACATCTCTGGCCCTAACTTCCTGTCCATTAGCAAATTCTATAACGTAAGCTTCTTTCAACTTTTGAGGTTCCAAGTTAATTTTCGGCCTAAACTCTAGTGATACAAAGCTCCTATCCGCTCCAGAATCAAATAGTACGGTTGCATAGTGATTATTCAAGAGAAACGTACCTGTGACTACATCTGGGTTTCGTCTTGCTTCATCTGCTCCAATTTCAAACACTCGACCTCGAGCCTGGCCTCCTTGGTTCCCTTGATTAGCTGGCCGTGCTTGATTAACGTTTGGTCCTCGGTTCAGTTTCGGGCACATGTTCCGAAGATGATCTGGGCTTCCGCACTCGTGACATGTTCGTCTTCCTCCACTTCTGCAATCCTTAGCGAAATGGCCTCCCTTATTGCATTTGAGACAAATAATACATCTCCCACCATGGTGGTTATTGCACTTATCACACTTGGGATAGGTTCCCTTGCCTTTCTCCACCATCTGAGTCTGAACCCCAAAGTTTCCCATCACCTTCTGGTTCTTACCAAACTTCCCTCCAGATTGCTTTTTCGAGGGTTCTTCCATCTTTCTCTTACCTTTGGCATTGTCGCTCGTGAATGTTCCTGACCGAATGGCATTGTTGGTGAGCTTAGTTGCTAGGTTCACTGCATCTTGGAGTGTTGTTGGTTCTGCCGAGGTAACATTCCCACGAATTTCAGGAGCTAAACCCCAGATGTATCTTTCGATTCGGTTCTCCTCGGGCGTTACTAGATGTGGCACTAACTTTGCTAGCTCATGGAAACGGGCGGTGTAGGCGTCTATGTTCTTCCCTACCATTTCATGATGCCATAGTTCCGCTTCCAACTTCTGGATCTCACTTCTCGGGCAATACTCTCCCTTGAGTAGCTTTTTGAACTCTTCCCACGTAAGGTTGTAAGCAGCTTCTCGTCCACGGGTTTGCACTTGTGTGTTCCACCAGGTCAATGCTCAGCCTTGCAGCAGACAAGCAGCAAACTCTACCTTATTCCCTTCAGTACATTTGCTGATATGGAGAACGGATTCCATACCCTCAATCCATGTCAGTAATCCAACAGCTCCCTCAGTTCCATGGAATTCCTTTGGGTTTCAGCCCCTGAAAGTGTTGTATGTGCATTCCCGATTTCCGGGCGTTCCCGCATTGTTTGGATTAGCATTCAGTCCAGTTGCTACTTGGCTGACAATGTTCGGAAGTGCAGCCATAATTTGCTCAGCCACTAGCCGTGCGACTTCAGGATCCTCTCTTCTTGGGGGCATAGTCCTACAGTTATGGTCTTAATTAAGGATTTAGTCGCATGGTCACCAATTCTGTTACTTGGTTACACTTCCTACTTGTTATGTTAATCCAAGTTATGATACTACTTCATGCATACTATCATTATTATCAACACATATTGTCATAATAACATACCACGATTTCATAATCATGCATTAAAGTAGTTGAGATATATAAACATTAACCAAGCATTTCATTTATAAGCCGTACATATTCAATTCCCCAAAAGAAACAGTTAACAAAACATGCAATGTTTGAAATTAAACGGCCAAATGCCCCAAAAATATGAGTTTAAGTTCAAATAAATCCCAAAAGTTCCACCATAATTGGTCTTCTAGTGCATCATCATCCAAATCAGCATCCCTATCATCAACACCAGTGCTCCTATCACCCACATTAAGTACATATACAGGGTCCTCATCTCCCTCCTAGTGGCATCAACTACCTCCATGGTTCTATCGGAGACCTCATTATGTGCATTTAAGACCCCCATTATTGCATTCAGGTGTTCATGCTGTATGTCCAATCTCTCCTTATGATGTTGCACATCCTGCGATATAAATAGGACCCACTGGCTCTCCCGCGTGGTCATGCCGGGAGGATGAGCCACAGGAACCCCGGTTACCACTTGGGTGGCTCCGGATTGCGCCCCCTGCCGGGACGACTCTCCTATGTCTCTTGATGGGTTTGTGAATGTCACACATCTAGGTAATGGTACGCTCTTCCTTGCCGTGGTTATTACTCTTGGACCACGAAACGTAGTCGGATGGGGTCGAATGAGTGATGCATAGTTTATTTCAAGGTCGTCATCGTACGGGTCTCTTTCCACTTCAGCAGGTCTACGGTCCCTAGGTCGGCTAGTGACGTAGCCGGATGGGTCGGCCGAGTACGAGTGCTCGGAGAGAGTGTGTTCCGATGGGTCGTGTTCGGATGGGTCGTGTTCGGATGACATAGTGAGCTGCGATAATAGTAGACTTTGTTATTATGTGTATTATTGTAAGTGCCTAAAATATGCAATGTTTATGCAGACACACACTAAATCATGTTTTCCCATTTCAAGTAGAAAATTTATTTTAAGCATACTTCCATTATGACCAACCCGAGTCTCTCATTATATTTACCCGAATTAAACATAGGTGATCAGGCTTTGTTTAATTGAGGTATAATAATGTGACATTCGACTTGGTTATATTAGCAACATACTCCAGATTTTAGACAATCCTTTCGAAAACCGTTTTGAAAATAGTTTGCGTTATGGTTGGGTTATAGTTTGTGGTTCCCATAAGAAAACCAGCATCCTCTATAACCTTAGGTTCTGATACCAAATCTGTCACACCCTGCTAAAGCGGAAACACGAGGTATGACAGCGTAGGGTTTCATTGAAAAGGTAACAGACAACACCAACCACAAGTTTAATACAGTAGTACAAAATATTACATTACAACGTCTTTAATCCAAAAAGTTCCAAAAGGAAAGACGACAAATACAAAAATTAACAATATAAGTTTTAAGAGTCTTGATGTTGATGTCATCAAACAAAATGCACCCTACGTGCCTTCACTTACTTCTTATTCCCTGAAAAGCATGTTCAAAACGAAAAGGTCAACTACAAAGAGTTGGCGAGTCCACAGGTTTTTCATATCCAAACAGTTTTCAACCAAAGATTATTTTCGTGAGTCTTTTGTCACGACAAGCTTTAAATTTAAAATCTTATGAGTACACCTTACAATAAATGACTTTCGCAAGATATATGATTGTTGAGCCACTACTAAGCCTCCGACAACTTACGCCCCGCGGACTACCTCAGAGGTGGTATGATGGCCACATGAGTAGAACATTATTACCAGATAAAGTGCACCCCTACTCGTCAGTTTAAGGTGGGTTTGTCAAACCAAATAGCGCTATCCACAAATATCACCGGCTCGTTATGAGTTAATAAGTAGTGTACCTATTGGGGACTTATCATTTTTATTATCACTCAACATATCTTTGTCACTTATGTAAATTTGTACATTCATTTGTACTCATTTCTTAAATCATAAATATCCACAATTTTACTATCATGAATCATTTAGCATTTTAAAATCATAACATGCTTTTCACCCCAAACATTTAAACAAGTAAAACGGGGCTGTGAAAACTCACCTTTTAGCGTAGATGCGCAAGTAGTGAAAGCTTGTTCACTTAATCCTCTTTACGGGCTCCCTATAAGGTCAAATAAGCTCTATAAGTCCTTCATATCTAATCAAGGTTAAACTTAACTAATTTAGTCCACCTCTTGTGAAATGCCTTTGTTTTAGTATTTAATTTGAAATGAAGAATTTAACATTTTCCCAATGTTTTAATCATGTATATATACATATAGGGTTATAATAATAAAATCCCACACTTTTTCCAAAATGCTTAATCTGGCAGAAACTTTGTACCTCAAAAATGGTTATTGAAATACACTTTCTGGAATGACAAATTTACTCATTTTTTTATATGTAGTACTATACTGAGTTAAGGCTATTTTGACCAAATTTCATAAATTTTGAAGGTGTTTAAGGGGTCCAAGTAATTTTTATTAACTTGTGTTATACAGGGTCTAAAACAGATTGCACTCTTCTGCCATAACAGGATTCTGGAGGGTCAAAACTCAATATTTTTCAGGGGTTTTGCATGCTTTGGAAACCTAACACATAGAAGCATCTCATGGAAAAAGATTCATAAATATTTGATAAGTTTTGAGAGAGTTATGGCCAAAAGAAGTTGCATGTACCAATCTGCCAATCTGGGACAGATTGACACACTTAACTTGTAAAATTATTTGAGTGACCAAAACACCATATATTTTTATGAAACCAAATGCATGTGAAACCTAACTCATATAAGGACCTTCCAGAGGAAAAATGAAGAAATTTTATGCATTCTACAGAAGGTTACATGCAAAATAAAATGACACAACAACCTGACAGATCATCTGCTGCACACCAAATTTGTTCTAAGGAGTTGAAGGTCTAAATCTCAATGTTTTCTTATGAAACCAGTTGGGTTTGAACCCTAACCCATTAAACCTTACTCTAGAAGAAAAATGAGAAATTTTGGACATGATTTGACCAAGATATGGTCGTCCTAAGTACATGCAACCAATCTGCCAGATTCTGAAATTTTAATATTCTTTAGAAATCACATTTTTAGCACTCTAACATCCATAGATGTGGGTTCCTTTGTTAAGGATTCAATCCCAACCTCATATAACATGTTTTTGAGAGAGAATACTTTAAACTTATAAAGAAAATGTGCATGCAAAGTCAAACTTTCCAGATTCTTATAAAAGAACAAAACCCACATTTTGATGATTTTTCTCATTTTTCTCAAGTTCATGATGGAAGTTCATAGATTTTCACCATATTATGGACATTTCTCATGTCCTTGGTGTTTTATCTCCCTTCTAGAACAAGAAAAAGAGTTCATCCATTTGGATGAATTAAAAATGTAGAACAAAGTAGGAAAAATGGCATAAAAGATGCCAAAAGAGTATGAATGACACTTAGTTTAGAGTTCTTACCTTAGGAGAATAATGCAAATACTTCAAACTCCAAATCTTTTGCTTTTAATACTAGGGTTAGCTCCGAAATTTTCTGGAGTTTGAAGGTGCTCTAGTTGAAGAATGGTGAAGAAAGAAGAAGGAGAAGGATAGAGAGAAAGGAGGAAGATGGATGGTTTCTTTGAGAGTTTGAAAATGAAGTAAAAAAAAAACTAAACAATGAGGGGTTTAAGGGAGGGGTGGCCGGCCCCCATATGGGCCCCCATCCCTTGCAATTTTTTTTATATAAAAGACTTGGCCCAAAACATTTCCTTGTAGAATTATTTTTAACTAGAATTAAATTGCAAAACAAGCTTCTAAAATACCTTCTTGTTTTATTTTTAAATCTTATAAAAAGAAAAGTTTAAGTATAAAGTAAAACCCTATATTTTATATAGGTTATATGTTATTTAAGATATTTTGGCATTTCACAAGGTGTTCCGGTTAGTCTTGGGTAAAATCGGGTCTTTTAAGCAACTATCGGGAATTTTGGCGATCTTTCGCTTTAATATTTTTTGAATGGATCCTATCAGGGTATATTCTCTCTATTAACATTAGTGAGGGCTTAACAGATGCTAACCTGGAAGTTTCGATTTTTGCCGAATGTTACACAAAGCCACTGGATACTCAAAAGTATCTGGAATCTCAAAAGTGACCAAACAGCTAGAGTTTCCGGATACTACAAAACTATCCGGACAACATGATCAATCCGGACAACACAACTTTCCGGACAACATCAACAATCCAGACGACATCCGGAAACCAAAGTAATCCGAACACCATCCGGTATCTAATTTCATCCGGAAACCATAGAAAAGAGAACTTACCGGACACTTCATCTACCGGACACCAGCAAGGAGCAACTACCGGACACCTTCAAAAGAAACTACCAGACACATTCAAATTGTGTCCGGAAACCTCTGTCAGTTTACCCAATTTCTACCCAGAATCGACAGAAATTAATACCAGGCATGAAATTGATGATTCTAATCCGATAGAAACTTTCTACTAGTAATTACACACATAAAATGTAAAGGAAACATACCTCAATATCACTTCCAAGTAAACCAAATGAATCCCTAGCCTTATTTCTTCTTCTTCTTCTTTTTGTCTCAAACACACACACACACACTGATATTTCTGATTTTTGTGAAATATCTGAAGTCTAAAAGGGTGTATATCAACCTAATTTACAATTTAGGCTTGAACTATACAAGAATGACTAAAACCTCCTTAAACTTATAAATTAACCCAAACTTACCCTAAACATCCAAATTTAAAGTTAACTAAATTTAACGGAAAGAGAATTTAACTAACGAACTTACCCGGGGTATTACATCAGGTATCATTTCCTCAAAGATCATGTTGAGAAGGGCACCATTGAAATGTATTTTGTGCCCACAGAGTATCAACTTGCTGATCTTTTCACTAAACCCTTAGATGAGAAGAGATTCTTATTTTTGGTTGGCAAGTTTGGGAATGCTAAAAATGAGTTGACCCACAGAGCCTCTGCACCTTGGTACAGATCCTCTGATCTTGTAAATATGTACTCCTCTTACACTTCAATATGTATAGTTAATTTCTTTTTAAGAATTTCATGTTTCAGATCTTCTGTGACCCTGCACAGAGCCTCTGGCCCTAGTCACAGAACCTCTTAAGGTTGTTTGATCTATGTCTTGTGTTTTACTTATCACATTTGACCCAAGCATAGTTCAAGGGGGAGCAGAAGTAAACCTCTAATCGAAAAAGAACAAAAGGAGGGTAATAGTTCAAGGGGGAGCAAGAGATGATCAATGATCGAATAAGAATGCAAGAAGGTGATCATTCAGGGGGAGCAAGTCATTTTTGGTATATTTGGTGCACAATTTAATTTTCAAAAACACTTTTTCTGGACAAAACTTTCAAAATATGTCCTAATATACCTCATAAAGAAAATCAAAACTTTGATTGGTCAAAACTTTTTGAGATTTTCCTTTTATTAGAAATTTTGGGTCAAAGAGCCTCTGTGGCCATTCACAGAGCCTCTGCGCCACATAACTTCTTAGACCAAAGTTTCTTAGAAGTGATTCTCTCTCGACCAACTCAATGATTTTCAAACTCTTAGGTATTAAAAGGGTGTACTCTTTGTGCGAGGAAAAACCGACCCCAGGTCTCAAAAGCTCTTTCTTGCACAGAGCCTCTATCCCTTTCCTACACTTGTGTGTTTATGGAAACTCCTCTGGGATGCGGGTTCTTTTGTATGTGACAGCCAAGAATCTCTAACAAAACTCACGTGCGTGGGCGGTGATGGAGGCGCACATCCTCTCACTCTGAACCGTCAGGGCCACGTGGCACTCTGTGATTGGCTGTACATTGTACCGTCGTTCTTGAAACGGTTCCACTCGAGTACGGATTTGAAACTACATTCAAATTACCTTTTTCCCTCTTTTATACCATTTTAAACCCTCATTTTTACCCTTCTTCCCCACTTTTTACTCCCAAGAATCTTCATCCTGTTAGGGTATTATATTGTATTCAAGATTTATGTTAAAGTAATTGTAATAGAAAAGTCAAAGTCAAAGTAGTTTAGTAGAAAATGAATGTAATTAGAGTTTAATGCCTTGTAATGTCTAGGTATAAATAGTTTGCTAAGAGATTAAGCAAGGTTAGAGAGCTTAATTGTAATATTCTAGAGAGAGGTTAGAGAGAGAATCTAGAGAGAGAAAGTTCCAAATTCATATGTAACTAGTGTTGCGCGGTCACAATGATTTATTATTAGAAAATCGTTGATAAATTTAAATAGACGGATCACCCTCATATCAGATTATAAAGTAATAAGAATAAACAGTACACTTGATCTGAACTAAATAAGATTTAATTGTTCTATTGTGGTCCATTTCTCTTTCTAACTACTTGTTCTATCATTACTTCATTAGTAGTGGGATTCAAGTTTGAGAGTGAATTCCACACTCAACAATTTCAGTCAAAATAATTATAGAAAACAATTATAATGTTTGCGTTTTGTTATAGGCTTGGTCACTTATCTTAATTTTAATAGAAAAATCGTTAAAGCATTTTAGTTGTTAAAAGAAATAGTGTACGAATGTATTTTCATTGTTTGAACTTGTAATATCTAGAAAATCAATGGTTTAATACTTTAATTTCTAGATATTAAGCTGAAATTCATGCTCCAAATTCTCTACATAGAACTTGATATTTATCTTTATATATATAATAAAAAAATATGACAACTTGCTTAAGCATTTGGTCATGGTAACCATGAAATTGTAGATTTTCGTTTTAACACAAAAGCTAATGAAGGCCATACTAAGGAGCCGTTTACCTAATCACTTATACGGGTAAATGCTTACCGGTAAAATTCAACACTATCGCTTACTTCCCGGGTAAGATTTTAGTCCACCAAAATGACATCGTATGCAACAATTTAGCCGGTAAGCGCTAACCGTGGTAAGAGTCGTCGCACTCACTTACCGGGTAAGACTCTCGATCCTTGCTTTCGACTCTCAATCCTTGTTTTCGCTCTTACCGGGTAAGATTCTTGGTCCTTGCCATATTCCTCTGGTAAGCTAATGTGATTTGGTAAGCACTTACCCGGGTAAGCGTTTTGTAAACGGCCCCGAAATATCATAAGTCTCCATAATCATAATAACACTCAAATTAACTAATGCAACAAAGGAAGGGCATGATGGGTGCCCGCCGTTCTATATGAACCGAACCACATGCGGCGCATGGACGGACCTACTCTTGTGCCCACGGTGGCACGTGCCACCATATTATTTCTCCGGCAAAGGGTAAAAAAAATTAGTTTCGTGAAAGGTGCAACCGTATCGTTTTGGGAGGTGCTACCGTATTGTTTTTGACATGCAAACCGTACCTCGTAATCAACCAAAAAACAACAAAACTCTTGAAATCAAACAAAAAACCCGAAAAAAAAACTCTTCAAATCAACCAAAAATACCAAAAAAACTACTGAAATCAACCAAAAATACCGAAAAAGTCTCTCGAAATCGATAAAAAAAACTTAAAAATCCCCTAAAGCAAAAAACTTTAAAAATCCCTCAAAACGCCGAAATTTGGCTAAAAACAGATCGACCGATATTGAACGTTGGTAAAAAGATGAACACATGTCGATACATAACCGTATGAAAAAATATGGTGCCACCATGTGAAAAAATTCTTGGGTTCGTCCCTGATGAGGCAGATAAATTGGTTACCCAAAACGAAATCGAACCATAGGTACATATAACCGAACCGAAATCGAACCATAGGTATATATAACCTAACCGAAATAAGGCGGTTACCCGCGGTTCAGTTCACGCCCGAATTTAAAAAAAATATCATATACAATATAAAAATGGAAGATTTAAAACAATTATACAACAAATAAATAAAAGCAAAGTGCTACAAGTTGAAAGAAGTTTAATTGGTTAAATATATCTATTTTCGGTTAATGTCAACTCTTTCACGACTTTATACCACTAAATTTAATCCTCCAACGTAATGATTGACAACAAAACGTAATCACTTTTACTCATAAATAAATAAATAAATAATAGATAATATATACACATTATATCAAAACTTACCCTGTAAGCGCTTACAAGTTTACCACCCTCACTTACCTTACCGGGTAAAATTCTAGTCCATTAAAATAACATATATTATGCAATAATTTACCCGGTAAGTGCTAATCGGGTAAGAGTTGTCTTAGTTAACATGTAAGACTCTCGGTCTTTGCCATCGCTATTAGCAGGTAAAATTCTCAGTCCTTGTCATGTTCATCTAATAAGGTAAATGACCCGATAAACGCTTATATATCGGGTAAGCATTTGGTAAAAGACCCCTAAACTGACCGTATGATGATAACAAATTCCATACTTATTTGAAAACTAATAAGATCGATAGAAATTTGAATGTCTATTAAATCCTTTTGGGCGGCAAGAAGTATTGTATGCATGAGCGCAAGCCGAAATCAAACACGGCAACACATCCAGTCAAACGACTAACCAACCAAGAGTAAAGCGATATACGACCATGTGTACGTCTTCGGATGTAACAGAAATAACTTACCGCTTTCCTTACTCACTTGTTGGCAGCATAAGCTTCGTTGCTAAAAACATTCAGCAAGATACAAGCTGCTAACATGAACTTCATTCATCACCAATATCACACTCTTGTCCCAGAACTTCATTCATCACCAATATCACACTCTTGTCCCAGCAAACCGGTAGCCTCATCATTACAAACTTGCAGTACTCATGATTAAAATAACTTCCAAAATCATCCTACACTAAAAACCAGGTGTGAATTCCTCCAGATAAACAACAATATGCTATGAAGGTATCAAGTTAACATATTAAACTGTAATCTCACCTTATTTTCCTATCATCTGATCACCTACAATATACACAAAGTACACATGATAAAAGGTTAGACGAATATGTCTTTTTAATAATTCTTCGAAATAAAGAGAGTAATTGACCCTTGGTGATAGAGGTTCATGGACAAAATGGCCTCGTTCTTTGAACATTCCAAATCTTTCGCCAAATTTTTTTGCCCTTTCCAACTCGTGTTTCTAAACTCAGTATCTGCACTACAATTGTTGGAAAACATGAAAAGACAAACAGATAGAGATCCCTAAAGATGTGTGATGGTTTCCCAAAAAAAAGTTATAAAGAAGCTAAGGAGAGAGAATTTATTTCCAACTATGCATCATGAAACATTTGACTAAGTTAAAGGAAGGAGGCATCACAATTCTCACAAACAGAAGACCAAACACATGAAATATAATCTGGCTTTTTTTCCTCATCCATCTATATGACTAACGAGAGAGAAAAAAAACTCCAAGAACAACCACATAAATCAACAATTAAATCTTTAAAAATGAAAATAAAACAATCTTTGGTGAAATCCTTCCCCATTGAGCTCACAAATGATTCTTGTTTTGAATTTCCTTTACTCAAGCTTGCAGCCAGCAGTTACTCTAATCCCTGAACAAAGCCAAACACTGAAACATATACACATTTCTATAAAATTTGAGTCACCGGAAATGCAAATGTGATCATGAATCCCATTTGCGCATCGTTATTATAAACCAATAATTTTAACAATTGCCAGTTAAAGTATCGTTATTATAAACCAAATCGCCACATTCTCCTATTCCAATCACCTCGAACAATCAAGAAGAAAAACAAAATCAGCAAAATCACCATAACAAAAGACTCTCAGGAAATAAGAAAGTCAGCAAGAGTCCCAGAAGGGTTTCAAGCCGTAGACCTGCTCAAAAAGTGGTAAAGACACAAACTGCTGAGCAAGTTTCAAAAAAGCCTCATCTAAACAATAACGCAAATTGAAATGAAGAAGCCAAACATAAAATGAATTGAGGGATTGGGAGATGGAAAGAAGAGAGAAGGGCTTACGATGGAAGATGAAAGGTTTGGAGTTAATTAATGTAAAACTTATATTGCAAAATTATGAAAAAAACATAAATCAAGGAAATAGAAAGAAAGGATTATGTCTGCAACACTTGACTACTCAAAAACAAAGGAATTTGAACCTGTAAATGGTCAACTTACCACTCGAGACAAACACCAAATTAAATTGTTTAATGATATTCCACTCACAAAGAGCATGACTTGCCTTTAGTGCATTCTTTTTATTAGTAATACTGAGAAAGTTGTATATCTAGCAAAATATAATTTTTTCTATATCATTAATGCCCATATATATAATTTTTACATCAAATTACGATAAAACAATGAAAAATAAAGACTATTGCAATGATATCTGCCAGAATCAAAATCAGAAAATAGTAGAGTGAGAAGTAGAAGAAATCACATATATATCCTAAAGAATAAGTGTACACTCAACCTTCACCATGATAACACTGTCTTCGTAATGACACAAAAATAACCAAAAGGGGGTGGATTCCTAGCCCCACAAAGCAAACGGGTCATAACACAGAGGATCAAAGTCAAAATTCAAAAGCCACAATAAGGCTTTACTGCGTGGCTAATTGGTTCATATTGAATTCTGTCCCAGAAAATGAGTGACTCTTTACCCCTTTTGGTGAATCCTAGTATTTATCCACATACAAGATTGATAGCTTCTTGATGCAACCTAATACCAACATTTTTCTATTTATAACACCTCTTATAAAGTTTAATGTTTGAATTAATATACCAATCTAAAGGTGCAAATAAACCCATTTAATCTCAAAAGTTAAAGTAGAGCGCCATTAGCTTAAATTGAGTTCACTGAGACAAAACATGGGACAATTATGCTCAATCAAAACTGTAAATAGGGTTTAACATAAAGAATCAAACAATCAATATCTATGTGAACAAACGAACAGGGTATATCTCGATTATTCATAATTTAGTAAAAAAACAGAGAGAAATTGATAATAAAAAAACTCGCGGGGATTTTATGGAGAGGAACGTGCGACTTGAAGTAGATGTAATCACCCGTCGCTGAAAATCCGACTTGAAGTACAGGCGCTAATATGAATTCTTGATCGATGGAGACACATACCAAAATAGTTGGAAGCCAAAATCGTTGCAAGAAGACCCGATCCCCAAAGTCGATGGAGTCTAAAACCAAAATCATTATAAAAAAACCCTATGATTGTGACGACGATGCACCACCCGAAATTGAATGAAGAGGTTGAGAAGACTGAGGGTTGGAAGATGCACTCAATCGTGGGGAAAAAGATGAGACGAAGGGTTCGAGCTGAACCCTAATCAGCTAAAAAAATCAGAAAAATGAGAAAAAAAATACCGATTCTCAATTGTAAGAGCGCCACATCAGCATCTAAAGATTCTGCTTTATATAGATATATAGATTCTAGATTCTTTCAAGATCAATGGATGATATGTTGATTACCTAATAGATCTGTGTTTACAATTGGTATCAGAGCCTTAGGAGAAGATTTGGGCACAATTCACCACAAATTCGTCCAAATTTGATGAACATTTGAAGATTTTTGAAGAAAATCTCCATTTTTGAAGATTTGAAGAACACAAATGGGTTATGCAATTTTTGTATGTGTTTTTTTTTATTTTGATTGCAAAGTGTTTCTCCATCATTCAAATCAAGTTTTGCATCATCAATTTTACAAAAACACATCAAAATTCAAGGAATTTGAAGATTTTGAAAATTTTTGTGTTCTTGAAAAAATGTGATCTGTGAAAATTTTAAAATTTGATTTTGAGATCTGTTGATGTTTTGATCAAGGTTTGAGTGAATTTGTGTGTAAAAACATGTTTTAGACATGCTTTGATAATAAAATTCAAGTTTTTAGTGCATAAATTCATTTTTTGAATTTTTTTTGAGTTCATAGTGTTCTTGATAAAATTGGTTAGATTTTGATTTTTGATCCAAAATAACTGTTGAGAAGTTTTAAAAATGTGTTTGTGATTGATTTTACTCCATAATTCAAGTTTCTAATCATGTTTGTGAGGTGTTAAAAATCTGCAGGTGTTCCTTGAACAAGAAAGAAAATGTCAACAAAACAAAAGTCAAATATGCATTTGTCTTTCCAGTTTTCGCAAGCCAAGTATTTTGATAATTGTCGATTCGAGATGACAAGTCTCCTCACACAAAACACTCTGTGTCTGGGGCAATTTTCTGATGATTTTCTTAAACCAATAAACAACTAGTGTTATACTCGTCCGTTGGTCGGGTACAACTCAAAGGAAAAATTAGACAAACATGAAAAATGATGCATATTAGTTCCCTACTTTGAAATTTAGTTTGACTTTTATCTTGTATCGTTAGTCGGGTACACAACATGACTTTAATCTTTACTTAAGTGTGTCATTATATTTTCTATTAATCTTTTTTATTCAAATTCATGTGATTAATGGGTCTATATTAATCTAGAAAACTCAAATGTTACGGCAAAATTCTCCTTCGGGAACTACCTGATGTGAAACGGTAAAGTATCGATAGAATTACAGCTTATTTTAGTAAGGGACTGTTTACCTAAAGCTTGCCCGGTAAGCGCTTAGCCGGTAAGTGCTTAGCGGTAATGATTAACACGTTACTTAACTTACCGGGTAAGATTTTAGTCCATTAAAACAGTATCGCATGCAACATTTTTATCCGTTAAACACTTACCAGATAAGGGTCATCACTCTCATTACCGGGTAATATTCTCAATCATTGTCATCGCTCTTACCGGTTAAGATTCCAATCCTTGTCATGTTTATCAGACAAGGTAAAGTGAGTCGGTAAGCACTTACCAGTTAAACATTTAGTAAACGGCCTATAAGTAAACAGAAAAATGTCAATTATTGAAACTAACCAACACAAGACATACTTGCAAGTCACGAAATACAAAAATACACGTAATTACACACCCGCCATTTGCATTATGTTGAATTTTAGATGCATATCAATAGAAGACCAAAGCCATCATCACAACTTTTTTAAGCACATGACCAGGAAAAAGAAAAATGCTCCTCCAAGACACCAAAAAGAAGGCAATATTTGACTTGGCATGTAGTCCAATGAGTCTTTGACTATCAGGCAAATGGGTATCCAAAGCGTTCGTAGATCTCGCTTATCGCTGAATGATTTACTTACAAACATGAAGCCTTTTCACCCAATAATAAAGATTTCTGAAACCAAACTTGTCAAAACCATTTCAAGATTCTAATGCCCAATTGATTAAAAACTTGTGTAATAATGATCCGCCGAAAGAATCGAATTCCAGGTATTTACAAAGTAAGATTTCCCTACTCACGCAGCCGATTGCATCTGTTTTTGCTATACATGGGCTTCTCCTACCTCCCCATTTTCCTTTTCATACTCATGCTTAAGTTCCATTAGTCGCTTCGATACCTTAAAACATGACAAATAAGAGAAAAAGTAAGCAACACATAATTATAGAGAATAGGCCAAACTTGTTGAGAAGGTATATTGAATGCTCATCGTCTCTTTTTGGCTATAGTTAGCCTCGTTTTTTCACGAATGCCTTCTACTCCCGCTATTCTATAAACATTCTAACATTTCACGTAAAAAATAGTTGTACAAATGCGCTTTGATTATTTATAAACTATCAAATATATACTTAACAAACAACCATGTAAAAAGGTAATTTTGTCGATCAGGAGCAATTAGCATAAACAATTCGCAACGGGCAAATTGATATTTTTAGTCTCAATGAAGTAAGAGATGCTAGTTCAAACACTTGCCAACTCCGAGCAATTATACTTTTTTCCATCATCTCGTTCTTCATCTCCAATCTTTAACCATTTAAAAAACTAAACACTAATAATAAAATTCTAACCGAAAAGAGTTTCCATTTCGTGTTCATTAACAGTTCTCTGTGTGTGTGTGTGAGCACACATGATTGTAGTAAAGAGAGGGGTACCTTTAATGAGTAGGCCATTGGGAGAAATTTACATTGCATCATCGAGGGAAGTTACGGAGAAAATGGATAAGTTCCTCAAGCGGTAACTTTACCTACAAACAACACCATCTTTAGCATAAATAATATACAATTTACTGCTTAGCAAGACCTGACTGCAAAGGATCACAACCAAATCACCAAGTCATCATAGCAATATTTCAGCAGAGCCAAACCAACTTTAAAGCGATCTGCACACCCTACATATTAAAGCAAGTTACAATGTATGCAAATTTCTTTTCCTTTTGTCCATTTTATATAGTTTTTCCATAAGCAAATCACATAAAGAATCTTTCTGCATGCAATCAGATCTTCATGGTTCCTACATGCCACTAACCTCGTACATAAAAACATCCCTTATGGATATTTTCCATAATCCAAGTAGAAAACACATTTGTACATAACTACTTAGGGATGTTTGGTAGACGTTGAATAATTTAGTTCAAAGTTACATACTGCAAAATCCAATGGTTGTTTGGCAATATTTTGAATGTGTAGTTTAACCGATAAAAAGAACTTAGGGCCGTTTACCAAACGCTTACCCAGTCATTACTTTACCGGATTATCATGACAAAGACCGAGAATCTTACCCGATAAGAGTGATGTCGAGGACCAAGAGTTTTACCCGGTATGACAATGCTAAATTACTCGACATTAATTGCAAGACAAAACTAAATTGATTCCATCTAATATGAAGCTACATACCTCCACTAAATTAATACAGCCAAAAAGAATAGAAAAAACATCCCCTAAGCTATTGGTAACCCAGATCCAACAACCACCATTCCAACACAGTTCCAGACTGATTTAAACAACTCGATCTAGTACCATAAAGTTTCCAAATGCTTTTTGAGCCAAAAAAAAAATCCCAGGAAAAGCATTTGACAGCAAAAAGATGTCCAAATCGTTAAATTTTCTCTAGAGTAAGAGGCCGTTTATCAAACGCTTACTTAGGTAAGATCTTACCAAGTTACATTACCTTACCGGATAAATATGACAAGAATTAAGAATCTTACCCGATAAGAGCTAAGGCAAGGACCGAGAGTCTTACCCGGTAAGTGATGGCGAAGACTCTTACCACAGTTAGCGCTTACTGGAAAAACTGTTACATATGATACCGTTCGGTGGACAAAGTTCTTTCCCAAGAGACCATGCAAGCAACGTGTAATCAATGTATAAGACTTGAGATCAAGCTAGGAGAAGTGCGTTCAGGCTCGTTAAGTCAACTGCTATTTTCACGGCTCATCCCCCGCAACCCCTTATGGCACACGAATCGACCTATAGATTATACATTGTAAAATCTTGAGAAATCACCAAAAGTGGTAGCCAAATTCAATTTGTTTAACCCATTTCTTTTATGGCACATTTCCTAACTTCCACTTTATAAGAACCCAATTAATTAATAAATTCAAACACCTAGTAGCAGCTCATATGGCTTGTAAAATCTTTTTCAGATCATTATGAAAGCTAAAATGGTAGTATACCAACACACAATAGCAAAAGTATGAAAATATTACCTTCAATGATTTGTATAGTTCATTAATCACTTCAAGTTGGTGGAGTCCAGTGTCATCTTGTGTTGGATTTGCAACACAACAACCAACAAATTTGGATGGATGATTCTTGAACACACTGTCCAGCTAGAATTAATGAAGGACCATAATCATATAAAATAAGAATGCATAGCATATATATGGATAATGATGTTAAGTTAGTTGTTAAGATTGAGACCTTGTTATGTATGAATAATCAAACTTGTGATTAATGGGTTGCACCATTACTGCACTGTCTACGGCAACTTCCTCTATACACTGTACAACCAGAAGATGAAAAAGTTTTCAATATATCATCATCTTAAAACCAATTTGTATATGAAAAATATTTGTTTGAAGAACATATTAAAAAATTGATCATTGTGTATGTGTCTGTGTGTATGTGTGTTATATAAACTAATAAGATAAAAACCGAAATTAATCATACTAAACATCAATAAACTATGTTTTGGAGAAAAAAAAGAACCAAGAACAATTAAATGAGGAAAAGGAATATGCAAAAAGCAACTCAAAAACACCCAAGAGCCAACATAAACTATTACTTAAAAGACACAGACAACAATGAATATTGTGAATGATGGAATTAAGTCAACAACTAACATAAATATTTCTCAACGAAAATTTGTTTTTGTAAAACAATAAATGGTCGTAGATCTCCATTGCTAATCAATCTCTACAACCACTGTACATACATACCACACACAGTGTAACTAAAATAAAATATGCCCAAAAAATCTTATCAAACTGACCTCCTATTACAACTAAAGGATTGCATCTAACAACAAAAAAATTATTAATTTTTGAATATAAGTACCTTGCTGTTTGCATCTGAATGAACCTTCTTGATTTGATCTGCATAAAACAAATACACATGGATTAAAGAGGTCGAGAGACTCCATACGTATACAAACACTGCTAAAATCAATCATCAATCCACTTTGTTCGAAATTTTCCAGAAACAAAGGAGATGAGCATGGTGACAGAGAGAAGGAAACAATAGATTCAATTATTTAATATTATCATTTAAAAAATAGATTAGAATTCCGAGCAAACAAAAAACAATTATTTAATCAATCATCACCCATCAAAAAACAATTCTACCAGGTTAGTCGCCCACCCATTTTTCTTCAGCAAACAATAGATTAGAATTCCGAGCAAACAAAATCGATCACCTCCATTGATAACGGGTTAGCCACTTAGCCCCATATTTAAGCACATATAACACATCATAAGCCCCATTTGGTCATCTCTAACGATTGAAAGTTGATAAAAAGTCATACAAAATCTGAAGACGAAATTGCGATATAACATACCGGGAAAAACATGAGGTGTGACAAGCATGTGTAGAAATACATAGAAGCAGCCTTCATACACCCCGATTCACATTACGATTGAAGAAGCACAAGATGAAAATGGGAGAAAAGCAGAACTTACTGATTGAGGGTTGAGGAGAGAGAAAAGGAGGGAGGGTTTGATTGAGTGAGAGTAGAGGGGGGTAAGCGGGAAGAAGAAAACTGAAAATTTGAGGATGAATTTGGCTCCAAAATAAGCCTTCATATAGGGAGAGGAATTTGTGCAGTTCAACCGTGGGACTGGATCATGGAGAGAAATCAGCACGTAAGGCTGCAACAGGGGAGAGAAATCGGGCCTTAGGGAACGGAGTTGAAACCGTGGAAATGTGGGTTGAGTTGGAGGTTGAAGCGACGAAGAAGGAGTCTCATTTGTGTTGAAGGAGAAGACGTGATTGGGGAGTGGGCCGTTTTAGATGCGGGCTGAATGGACCGGACGGGCTGAACGAAGTGGCTTATTGATTTTAAACGGTTGAGATCAAAAGTTTAGGGGAGTTTAAACGGCCGAGATCTAACCAAAAACGGTTAGACTCGGCTGGGTCCATATTTTATATAATACAGTACTTATAAGGAAGGAAATAACTAAAAAGTAGTAGAAATCCTACTGGGATCGTAGCTAGACCCACTTCCCTGCTATCATGCAAAAATCAATATATATATATATATATAAAGGAGAATGTAGGAGAGAGAGTTAAGGAGAAGCCTCCATTGAGGCTTTAGATTTTTTTAGAGTTTTGATTTTTTTTTAAATCAAATATAGCATTAAATGGGTTAATCCTTTCATTTTCTTTACCAATTTTTATTATTTTATATATTCAATATTAATATTTTTAACAAAGCAAAATATTATTTAGATCACATTTGTTGGTCCCGAAGGGTTATACAAGTTTGTAGAAGAGGGGGGGGGGGGGGGTTGAATACAAACACACGATATTTACTTTTAAAATTGTTTATTGATAAATCAAAACAATTTACAACTTGTTGCGGAACAAGATTAGGGATTAACCTAATCTAAACAAGTTAAGAACACTAAGTTTCTTGCACTAGAATAAAGACAGAAAGGAGATAAGGAAATTACGAATAATAACCTAACACACAGTAGTAAGGAAGAAGAAGATGGTCCGAGCACTTCATTTTTGAAGTAGGGTTCTTCTTATATACTGCATGCATTTAATGCATAGCAGTGTTACTTTACACGTGTCAGCAGCTGAGTGGTTGCATGTTTTGACCTTTGTAGACAACCTTAGTAGCCGCATGGTGTACAGTGTAGAATCAAAGTTTGTTGTACGATTCTAGACAGAAGGGAGGTCCGTTCTGACATTTCGTACGGAGACGTGCAAGGGAGGTAAGGCAATAGTACTTTGTAAGGAGACTTCATGATCAGCTTTCGTTGAATCAGTACTTTATCAGCGAATGATAAAGCTCAGCGATTGCTGAAGTCTTCTACTTGATACTTCACGTTAAATGGACAATTCTGTGACTTCGCTGATATCCGCATCAGTTCATTAGTAGACTTGTCGCTGGTTCTTGGGCTTAATCTTCGACTTCAGCGTAGAACCTTTGTTGACGTGAAACTTGCCTTCAGGAATCATAAGTAAACAACTAAAATATCAGCGATCATCACAGAGACTGAACAGGCTCAGAGCTACTGGATGAACAGTGTTCGCTGAATGTCTTATCTAAAGAGCGAGAGTTTCTATCAGCGGTACTGTAAAGTCTTAGTACTTATCAGCGATAGTGAAACTCTAATACATATTGTTTACTTACAATTTTCACTAAGTGTTAAAGAGAGGGTCATTATCAAATCACTGAGGGTTTGGATCAACAACATTTTTAACAATAATATATATAATTATACCGTGTATTCTTATTAAATTTTTATTATTATTTAACATATATTTTTATGTGAATTTATTTTTTTCTCACATAACCAAAACTTCAATATATATATATAAAGGAGAATGTAGGAGAGAGAGTTAAGGAGAAGCCTCCATTGAGGCTTTAGATTTTTTTAGAGTTTTGAATTTTTTTTAAATCAAATATGTTAGGGTAGGTTTTATAAGTTGATTTAAAGTTCAAGGGTTGAATTGTAATAGTTTAATTTGAGCCTTATTAGTGAACGGGCTTTGGGCTTGTTAACCACAGGCCCATTGTATTTAATGTGTGATTAGCTTGGAAAAACAAGCTAATCATCTCTTTTACTTTCAACACTGTATTGTTAAAATTCTCTCTGAAAGATTAATGAAAGGGATGACCATTGGAAATCATTGTTCTTATTGATTATTATTTCGATTTCTATATTGTTGCACGAATCTGGTTCTATCAATTGGTATCAGAGCAGACAGACGGATTCGATTCACAGATTCTTTCACTGATTTCTGGTTAGTTTGACTTTTTCACGTTTGACCATTCTTGAATTTTCGAAATCTTGATTCTGGTAAAATTGCTCGTTTCTGATTATTGGGTTGTGTTAGCATTATACTCATTAGTGTTTCTGCAAATTTGTACATTCCAATTCGATCGTTTGAGTAGTTAATTTTGCAAATCAATATCAAAAGTTTTGGTTGTGTTCTTCATCAAAGATTCGATTTTTTTATCATCAAAACCTGTTGTTTTGCATTGAAATCGATTAGATTAGTGTTACTTTTGTGTTTGGCATTGTTACTAATCTTCCAGGATCGATTTTGGGCAACCCTAATAAAAAATTCGATCGATTTGAGCAAACAGCCGACTTGTCCGGATAAACCAGCCGACGTTTCCGGATAATTTCAAGGTGTCCGGACGTTTGTGTGATTTCCATCCGGATAATTCCAATTCCATCCGGACTCCTCATTTTTCCGGGTAAGTTCTGCAATCCGGGTAAGTCACTATTCCTTATTCTATCCGGGTAACATTTGTATCCGGAAACCCAGTGTTTCCGGACATATATTATCCGGACAATCCATTGTACCCGGAAACTTCATTGTATCCGGACAACTCAAGTTATCCGGACACGGTAACTTCGTTTTATCCGGAAACATCCTGTTTTAGTTTTTCTATTCGGTAACTTAAGCCATCCAGTAACCTTGGTTATCCGGACAACTCAAGTTGTCCGGACTCTCTCTCTTACTCGGACACTTTTTGCTTTTATTGATATACTTACATCAAATCTGATCCGGACACTTCCAGATCAGATCTCTTACTTGGATCCCTATCAAGTACGATCACTCTTAGTTCATACCACTCATAGGACCTGCGTTAGGATTTCACTCTCAGTGCCTTGCGTTAGGTTTACACTCTGAATCGATCAACCCATCTGACGATCACTCCGTTGCAACCAAAGATGTCTACTTCTAGTGATGCTCTCACAATTGGCACTGACACCAAGCCACCGTGTCTCTATCCGAACGAGTACAGCCAATGGCGAGATAGGTTCATGATCTTCATAGAGTCCAAGGACAACTATGAGTACATCAAGAGAGCTCTGGATAATGGCCAAATTCCCAAGCCCATGAAGGACATAACTGCAACTTCAACTGCACTAGCTCGACGTGAGGACAAGACTCTTGCTGAGATGACAGAATTTGAAAGAGGCATGGTTGAAGGTGAAAAGCATGCAAAGAGATATCTGATTCAAGCTCTTCCTAATTCCATCTACACTACCATAGATAGTTACAAAGAGACGGCTAAGGGCTTGTGGCACCAAGTAGCCAGAATGATGCGTGGGAGCGTTGTAGGAAATCAGCTGAAGATAAATAGCGCGATAACCAATTTCGATGGGTTCAAGCAGCGCAACGGTGAATCCCTCACCCGGACCTATGAACGATTTTGTCTACTCAATGAACTGAACAAGAATAAAATTGTTCGTTCCAATACTGAGAACGCACTAAAGTTCCTCAACAACTTGCTACCTGAATGGAAAGTGTATGCTTCTCATGTCAAGCACAACAACTTGATAGAGAACATCAACATCAATGAACTGTATGAGACACTTCTCCAAGACGAAGATGAAGTGAATGATCTTCTGGGAGAGAAGAAGAATGAGCCAAAACCATCTGCTGATCCTATTGCCCTCATGACTTCCAAATTAGGGAAATCTTCGGGCAACCAATCTAGACGCGGTCCACAGCAAAGCTCCTCCGAGTCAGAACTTGAAGACGAGAAAGACGGTGATGCTGATGATGAAGTATCAGACTTAATGAAAGCTATTGCACTTCTGACTAAATCCTTTCAACAACAACAGTTCTACAATAAGCCATCTTCAAATAGTCAACGCTACTCCACTTCCTCCAATAAGCGTCATGACTATAGGGATCGGTATGAAGGAAAGAAGAAGGTAGAAGAGCAAGATAAATCTGAGAAGAAGGAGAAGACAGAGAAAGGTGACCGAAAGAAGAGAGATGAACCTGTGAAATGCTACAACTGCGGGAAACTCGGTCACTTCGCTAAAGACTGTCGTCAGCCTATAGTGAAGAACTCTCACTACTATGAGGCCAAGCTTGCACTGGCCAGACAGAAGGAGGCTGGGGAGGCAATGTTCGCTGAAAATGAGTACTGGCTAGGAAGATCTAATGATGAGGACGATTATGAAGGTGCTGATGCTTTCATGGGATATCAATCGTCTACGGATGAAGAAAAGGCAACAGCAAATCAGGTATGTGATTCTTGCCTACAAAACTTCATACATCAACTGCAAACTATCACCGAAAAGGCAAACTCCCTCAAGGCCACAAATGAAGAACAAAAGCTTGAATTTAGTTCAATAACTGAAAAGCTTAATGTTCAAATGAAACTAACTGAGAAGTATAAGTCTGAAAATGCTAACTTGACCATTAAACGCAAAAATCTGTCATTAGCACCTAAAGACTTAAGGGCCAAATTATCTGATCTCCAACGCCAGTTTGATCAGTGCTTGAATGAGAAAGAAGACATTACTTATCAATGTTCTTCTCTTCAAATTCAACACAAGGAGTATGTGGCTAAAATTCTTGATCTTGAAACCAAACTCCACAAAAGGGGTCAAACTGATCAAACCATATTTTTGAATAAACCCAAAGAGTTCACGTACTTTAACAAAGAATGGGGAATCGGATATGATAACCCACACTATTTGAAAAAGGGAAGATATCAAGTTCCCACTCTGTATGATTTTGCGTGTTATGGGTTAGATAAAAAGTATCCGGAGTACGCAATTCAATGGACTGGTCCTCTTGAACCTGAAAAGGAAGAGGAAACCGAGGAACATAAGCGCACACACAAACGAGGAATTCAACTTCCATTTTGTTATGAACCTCTAAACTACTCGTACCAAAAGAACAAAAAGTATCTCTCAAATGATTACTTCGACCCCTACAAGGTTGCTACTCCCAAGGATTCCTCCAAAAAGGATAAGGACCAAGCACCAGCAACCAAGACTGAGACGGATGAGTTTAAACTCTATGTTCCCCCTCTCATCTTGGAAGCAAAGATTGTTGAGTTGGATGAGTCGTTTGAGAAAGAAAGGTCTGTTTTTCAAAACGAGAAGAAAGCGCTAATTCAGGAACTTGAGAAACTCAAATCTGAGAACACCGAAGATGTGTCGAATGAAGGACAGGAAATCCTTTGAGGTGAAATTAACATGCTCACATCGAAACTGGATGCTTTGGCAACAGAAAAGATGGAGGAGTATGCAAGAAATGGTCAGCTCCAAGAGAAAATTGACCAACTTAAATCTGAAAACAAGATTTCACCTGAACTTTCCTCTAACTCATCTGACACATCCTCGTGTAAAGCCTTCATTGGAAATATCTCTTTGCAAGAAAATGAAGTTTCTCAAGATGAGTGTGTTAAAAGGAATTTAAATTCTGATTTTTCATACGCTTCCGCACCGAATTCCCCAAAGCACACAACCGAAAGCACAAAGTGTTCCTCGCCTTCCACACCTGATCCCATTCCGGATATTCCCAATATAGATTTTTCAGAGTACATGAACTCCGAAGGTAACTGTGATGAAGAGTTTGAGTCATTCTCCTTTGACAAACCTCTTCCAAGTCACAATGATTTTCTATCTCCTGTGGTGAATCATACGGTCGATTTTCAAAAAGGTCAATGTTCTAACACAAAGGCCCCAGCTGTGATCAAGATTTCTCAATCAAAACCAACTTCTAAACCAGTTTCTAAAAGGCAATCACAGCCGAGGCAAGAGACCGGACCTTTGCCAACCAACAATATTGTTCCTCCTAAAGTCACTGATCATTCTGTCCCTATTGTTTCAGATAAAAATGGTCGAGCTAATAAAGAAACACCAAAGTGGCTAAAGAGGGAATCTGTCAAGAAGGATGCGTTAAAGTCTTTCCCATCTGTTTTTAATTCTAGAATAGACAAAGACAATTATGCTTGGAATCATTGGAACCATTTTGAAGTTTCTTTTCCCGTTAAAGTTAATTCTCTTAATCAATTGATTCAGTTATCGCATGATTGTTTATGTTGTTCTAATTGTGGTTGGAATGATTTTGATGATATTCACAATAATGATTGGTATGCGCCTTATTTTGTTGGTAACTTATTTCATAAGCGTAAACCCCACAATAATAAGTAGAAACACCAGTCACAACGGGGTTCCAATCAAACGGTTAAACCACAGCGGGAGACTCAACCCATTCCTACACGGGCTGCTCCTACTGGGGTTAAACCGGCACCCAGGCGGAAATCTGCCCCAAAATCTGTTCCTTCAAAAGGTGTAAATTCTGCACCCAAGAGGCAACAAGTTCCAAAACCATTTCCCTCCAACGGTGTAAAATCTACACCTAAAGGGAAAGCTGAGTCAAAGCAAATTTCCCCAGGCAGTGCCAAATCTAACCCCCCGGGACCCAAACAAATTTGGGTACCTAAACGTCACTAATCTTGTTTTGCAGAACGGTCATGTGTGGTACTTAGACTCTGGTTGTTCCAAGCACATGACCGGAAGAAGGGAGCTTCTCACAAACTACAAGGAAGAATACTGCGGAGATGTGAGATTTGGGAATATGTAACACCTTAGGCATATCCCACATCGGCCGTGGACAGGAGAGATGCTGGGTATATTAGTAAACCTTGGCCTTACCAGACACAACGCGTTTTGGGGCCACAAGCATGCGGGTTCCTTGGGAACTCTGTGGTTAAGCGTGCTTGGGTGGGAGTAGTACCAGGATGGGTGACCTCCTGGGAAGTCCTTGCCAGGTCACCAAGAACAAAGCCGTGAGCCAATGGGGCAAAGCGGACAATATTGTGTCGTGGTAAGCGGGGTGTTACAAATGGTATCAGAGCCACTCCTGTGCCGTTCGGGATGGTGGGGCAAACCTCATCGAGGACGATGAGTCCCTGAGGGGGGGGGGGGGGTGTGTGTAACACCTTAGGCATATCCCACATCGGCCGTGGACAGGAGAGATGCTGAGTATATTAGTAAACCTTGGCCTTACCAGACACAACGCGTTTTGGGGCCACAAGCATGCGGGTTCCTTGGGAACTCTGTGGTTAAGCGTGCTTGGGTGGGAGTAGTACCAGGATGGGTGACCTCCTGGGAAGTCCTTGCCAGGTCACCAAGAACAAAGCCGTGAGCCAATGGGGCAAAGCGGACAATATTGTGTCGTGGTAAGCGGGGTGTTACAAATGGTATCAGAGCCACTCCTGTGTCGTTCGGGATGGTGGGGCAAACCTCATCGAGGACGATGAGTCCCTGAGGGGGGGTGTGTGTAACACCTTAGGCATATCCCACATCGGCCGTGGACAGGAGAGATGCTGAGTATATTAGTAAACCTTGGCCTTACCAGACACAACGCGTTTTGGGGCCACAAGCATGCGGGTTCCTTGGGAACTCTGTGGTTAAGCGTGCTTGGGTGGGAGTAGTACCAGGATGGGTGACCTCCTGGAAGTCCTTGCCAGGTCACCAAGAACAAAGCCGTGAGCCAATGGGGCAAAGCGGACAATATTGTGTCGTGGTAAGCGGGGTGTTACAAATGGTATCAGAGCCACTCCTGTGCCGTTCGGGATGGTGGGGCAAACCTCATCGAGGACGATGAGTCCCTGAGGGGGGGTGTGTGTAACACCTTAGGCATATCCCACATCGGCCGTGGACAGGAGAGATGCTGAGTATATTAGTAAACCTTGGCCTTACCAGACACAACGCGTTTTGGGGCCACAAGCATGCGGGTTCCTTGGGAACTCTGTGGTTAAGCGTGCTTGGGTGGGAGTAGTACCAGGATGGGTGACCTCCTGGGAAGTCCTTGCCAGGTCACCAAGAACAAAGCCGTGAGCCAATGGGGCAAAACGGACAATATTGTGTCGTGGTAAGCGGGGTGTTACAGAATAACGAGAAGTCACCGATCGTGGGTTACGGTGACATAGTTCAAGACAAGATTACCATTAAGAAAGTTTCACACGTCGCGGGACTAGGACACAATTTATTCAGCATTGGTCAATTCTGCGACAAGGATCTAGAAGTTAGCTTCAAAGCTACAAGGTGTAGAATCCTCAACAACGACGGAGAGGAACTTCTGGTTGAAACTCGCAAGACCAATCTCTACACCATTGACCTCGCAGCTCTGAAGACAGACAAACCAGTCTGTCTCATGTCAAAAGCCAATTCCGACCAAGCTTGGATCTGGCATCGACGCCTTTCATATCTCAACTTCAGGAATCTCAATCAACTGGTGCTTTAAAAGTGGGTATTTTAACGTCTCCAAAACGTACCTTATTTAAATGTCAATCAATTATAGTTGAGGGGTTAAAACCGTCAAATTTCTAAACTCTTAATAAATAAATAAATAATAATAATATATATACATCCTAATTAAAATCTAAAAGTAGAGTAAACTACAATTCTCGTTCACGGCTTCTTCACCGCCATTTCTCCTTCTCTCTAAATTTCTTCTTCTCTCTAGGAATTCATCCAATTCGTTAAAGGATTCAAAGATATAATTACATATTTGGAATCATCTCGTCAAATCCTTCGTAAAGGTATAAATTTCTTCCTATTTTATGAGTTTTAGTGTCAAGTTATTGAGATTGAGTTCTAAGTGTGTTTAAGTTAGATTATGATGTGTTATTGCAAAGTTATGTTGTTTTACATGTCTAGAAATGTTGGGTTTTGTTAAAATTGAAGTAGGAGTAAAATGGGTAAAGTTTAGAATCAAAGTGGTGAGTTTTATGTTTATGTGGTTAGTTGCTCACCAACTGTTCGGGTAAATGCTTAAGAGAATAAAGTTTCATGATTAAGCTTAAGAGATTAATCATTAAGCTCCATTTTGATGTTAAGTATGTTAGTTTATATTTAGAATGGGTTAATTGAGTAAAATCTGAAGTTTGGTTCATAAAAAGTGAATCGAGAAAAAAAAATGAGAAATCGAACATTACGGTATGTGAATGTCAGTTTTTGGACAGTGTATAACTCACAAACCGTAACTCCGATTGAGCTCAAATTTTGCAGAAAGAAGCTACTCGATGTGTACAACAATTCTTATGAAGGGCCTAAAACCCAGTTTTGGTTCTTACTAGCTCAAAATATCGTGTTTTTAGGACTGATCACTGTGTACTCGGGATCAGTCCTGTGTTTTTACAAAATTCGTATAAAATCAACCGATGCTCCAAATGGGGTGATTCCAATTCGAGTAGAACTATAAGAGGTCAGAGAACAATTTTTGTTTAGAGCTTATAATCTGGTTTGGTCTCGAAGTATGAGAAAAATGCTCGAAAAGAAGGGGTTTAGAAGCTGTCAAAACACAGTTCCACGATATGTGTCGAGTTTAGGTTGAATTGTGTATCGGGCTGTTCGTGTTGAAGTTTAAGTTGCTTAAATACCTTTAGAACCGAAATACAGTATTAGAATAATTATAGTGTGAGTTTTATGTTGTTCAAGTTATGACAATTTATAGTTAAAATAGGTACTCGAGCTCGTACAAATCCGCCATAAACCTCGTTTGATCGTGCGATACATCTCAATTCGCTTAAGGTATGGATTTCATTTCCTTTGATTCGTGGGCAACTATTTGATGTAGTTGACCCTTCCTAAAGGTGGTTCACCACCTTATGATTGATCACGTGAACGTGGTTAACAAATATATATATATATATATAGAAATTCGGAAATATTTATCGTAAACATGGATTTTAGTTTATTGAATGATTTATTTGAATCTTTTGACGTTTCATGAAATGTGTGTCTTATTGAAATGATTATGAACTTTGTGAACTATATTGAACTTGATTTATGAACGCCATCCGGGTAAGTGGCATTTGTGAATTTCGATGATTTTAGAACAACCCAATTAATGGGCACATTAGTTGGGATGCCTTCTATGGCGGCTTTGTAGTCATGGCGTCCTGCAGGTGAACTCGGTCCACTAGAGTCAGCCCGATGGTGGCTCCCGTGACTCCGACTCTGTGGACTAGGCCGACTTTGTTGGCTCCAGGGCGGATGGATCGATCCTAGAACTTTACCCATAGAACATGTGACCGTGGTTAAATTCACGGGGGACTCGGGTATGTGTGCCCGCATACCGGCCCATTAGTTCGTGTGGTTTGGCCACCCCACGAACACTTGAACAGGAATTGACGGAATTGATTTATGTTACATTTTGAAGTTAAAGTGTGAACCGTTATTGAAATTCTTGCTTTCAAGTATTACTGAACATCTCTTTGAATTAAACGAATTACTTTCTTGAGTTTTATAAAACACTCTTCAGTCGATTCTATATGTCTTCCACTTGTTATTGATGTTATTATTATTGCTTCTGAATTTATATTATAATCCATTCACTGAGCCCAAGCTCAGCCGTGTTTCTTGTTTTCTGACACGGCAGGTTCCAAGTAAGACTGATAGGGACGGGATTTGAGATCGAGCGTGCGACTTTTGGAGTTTACAGACTCGGTTTAGAAAGTAAATATTATAAGTTCATAACTAGCGTGTAAAGCTTATATGTCTTTTGAGATGTAATATTTTGGGTTGTAAATTATGTTTCTAAAGTTTAATAGAAGCTCTGAATTAGTGGTGTGTTTATATGAAGTCCCGTTAGTGACATCAACCGTTCCGGACCACGTGGACGGGGGATGTTACACCTTTCATATCTCAACTTCTGGAATCTCAATCAACTGGTGCTAGGCAGACATGTAAGAGGCTTGCCGAACCTTCAATTTGTGAAGGACTGTCTATGTGGGGCTTGCAAAAAGGGAAAGATGAAGCGCACATCGCATCAGCCGAAGACAACTCCGAGCACGTCCCGGACCCTCAAACTCATCCACATGGATTTGTGTGGTCCGATGCGTGTTCCGAGCATCAATAAGCGAAGATACATTCTGGTAATGGTGGATGACTACTCGCGCTACACCTGGGTGATGTTTCTACGCTCGAAGGACGAAACTCCGGAGCTCGTCATCAATCACCTCAAGACCGTCCACCTGAATAAGCAGCAACATGTTCAATCCATTAGAACCGACAACGGGACGGAGTTCAAGAACCGAATGGTGGACGAGTATCTGGAATCTGTTGGAACCTCGCACACTTTCTCTGCTGCACGTACTCCTCAACAAAACGGAGTAGTGGAACGACGCAACCGTACCTTAGTCGAAGCCGCTCGTACCATGCTTTCCCATGCCAACTTGCCACTATTTCTCTGGGCTGAAGCGGTGTCTACTGCATGCTATACACAAAACCGCTCAATTATTCACAAGCGGTTCAACAAGACACCTTACGAGATCATGAACGGTCACATTCCGACCATCAGCTACTTCCACGCATTTGGATGCCCCTGCTATGTACTGAACGACAAGGATGATCTCGGGAAATTCAGCCCCAAGGCGGACGAAGGAGTTTTCATCGGATACTCCATGCAGGCTAAGGCGTATCGCGTTTACAACAAACGGACCAAATCTATTGTTGAAAGCATAAACGTGACATTCGACGAAGCCGCTGATTTGGCTTCTGAACAACTCAGTTCAGAACCCGGTTTAACTGGAGTGCTAGCTTCCGGACCTTCGAGCTCGGGATCTGCACAAGCCACAGTAAATCCGAATCATGCATCTTTATCGAATGCTAACTCTTCTGATTTAGATTTACAGTTTCAATATTTTTATGATGACACTGTTAACTCTTCCACATCTGTCTCAGCACAACCGCGACTTGAAGCTGCTCGCAATGAGGATTCGGCCGCTTTATCTGGTCCGCCTCCCACTACAAGTACGTCGTCAGCATCTATGGAGATAGCTCAACCGTAATCATCAAATACGAATGCACCTGGTACTGTAATCCCCCCCGAGGAACCTATAATCTCGGAGATCGCTCCTACTGATTCATCTTCTGCTACAACCGATGCTCAACCTCTGAACTTCTCGGAACCAGAAGTTGCTCAACCATCGACGGATCCTCCCCCATTTCCTCCAAGAAACACCACTGCTACTCTTGAACAAGTTCAAGACCTTCCATCTGGTTCGTATGTGGATCCGGATGCGTCACACTCCACCCAGCAGCCGCTTCCGCATTCCACCAAATGGACGAAGGCACATCCCCTACATCAGATCATCGGTGATCCTTCAACTCCTGTACGTACACGAGGCGCTTCCGCCAACTTCTGCCTATTTTCCGGCTTCTTAAGCAAGATTGAGCCGACAAGCGTATGCGAAGCACTCGAAGATCCAGACTGGATCATAGCCATGCAAGAAGAGCTAAATCAATTCGAAGCTCTAAAGATATGGCGACTGGTTCCACGTCCTAAGCACAAGACGGTCATCGGCACCAAATGGATCTTCAAAAATAAGAAGGACGAAGACGACATCGTTGTTCGCAACAAGGCGCGTCTTATGGCCAAAGGGTACCGACAACAAGAGGGGATCGACTATGATGAGACCTACGCTCCGGTAGCGTGCATCGAGGCAATCCGTATGTTTCTCGCTTATGCTGCACACAAGAACTTCACGGTCTTCCAAATGGATGTGAAGACAGTCTTCCTTTACGGTGACATCCAGGAAGAAGTTTATGTGTCACAACCAGACGGATTTGTAGACGATTCGAAGCCTGACCATGTCTACATCCTAGACAAGGCACTGTATGGGCTAAAGCAAGCTCCGCAAGCATGGTACAATAAACTATCAAAGTTCTTGTTAGAATCCAACTTCACACGAGGTACCATTGATTCTACACTGTTTATCAAGAATGAAAAGGGTCATATTGTCTTAGTCCAGGTATATGTCGATGACATAATTTTCGGTTCTACAAGTCCTTTATATGCCAAGAACTTTGCCAATCTCATGGGAATTTTTTTTAAAATGAGCATGCTTTGTGAGATGAATTTTTTCCTTGGTCTTCAAGTTAAACAACTCTCGACCGGAATATTCATAAACTAGTCTAAGTACATCCGGGATATTCTTCGGAAATTCCAGTTGGAACAATCCTCACCTATGAACACTCTCATGGCAATCAATACAAAGCTTCACGCCGATCCTCGCGGAAAGGATGTGGACCCTAAATTGTATCGGGGAATGATCGGTTCGTTAATGTACTTAACTGCCAGTAGACCGGACATCATGTTTTCAACCTTTCTTTGCGCCCGTTATCAATCCAAACCTAAAGAGTTTCACTTAATAGCCGTTAAACGAATTTTTCGTTATTTACGTGGTACTGCTGATCTTGGCCTTTGGTACCCGAAAGAGACAGGTTTTGGACTTTCCGCTTACTCTGATGCGGATCACGCGGGATGCATGTTGGACCGCAAGAGCACCTCGGGACACATTCAGTTCTTGGGAGATAGCCTGGTAAGTTGGGCATCGAAGAAACAGCAGTGCGTGTCAACATCAACTGCCGAGGCAGAGTATATGGCCGCCGCAAGCTGCTGTTCCCAAGTCATCTGGATGAGGACACAATTCAAAGACTACGGTTTCACGTATGTCAAAGTCCCGATCTACTGTGACTCGAAGAGCGCAATTGCCATATCAAGCAACTCGGTCCAACACACCAAGAGGAAGCACATCGACGTTAGGTATCATTTCATTAAGGATCACGTTGAAAGAGGTACAGTCGAACTCTACTTCGTAAATACTGAACATCAGTTAGCAGACCTTTTTACCAAAGCCTTGGACGAAAAACGCTTTAAAACTCTTGTGTTCAAGCTAGGCATGCTAAATCTGAAGACTTAATCTGACTGTGTGCCCGTTACAAGTTCCATACATATACGAGTAACTGTCTACTCATCATCCGGTGTTTACCCTCCTGATGCATGAGCACACACTTCCTCGCACTTGTATTCTACTTGTTCCAGTTACACCGCTAGATTTAGTCTCTGTATTTATTAGGTAGATCTCGTTTGTATTCATTCTTTCTTCGTGTGTTTCTCTTATTTCATACTGTCGTCTGTATTTCATTTCACTATCTCTGTGCTTTCACCATATGTTCTCGTGTTCAAGGGGAGCACAATGCGGTATCAGGTAAGCTTTCTCAACTGTTAAGGGGGAGCATCACACACAGTTTTTCTTTACAAATCAAAAGTTTTTTGTGTGCGTGAGCACACCTGTGAGCATGGTCATCATCTGAGGGGGAGCGACACAAGTCTCTTTCATAAAGTCTTAATAGTTTTTGTGTGTCGGACCCCTCCACTGCACTCTACTGCACTATCCGAGGGGGAGCAAGGGAATCCCCATGCTCAGTTTAAGGGGGAGCGAGAGAAAGTCCTTTTCCAGTTCCAATTCCTGCAAATTTTCGTCGAAAATGTTCTTTTGGTAGTATCCGGACAGCATCCGGATACCCACGGGTTACCGGACACTATCCGGACCGGATAAATTTCCGGGTTGGAGGATGACCCGGACCCCACCCGGGTATACATATCCACCCGGACTCCCTTTCTCTCCATTATCCGAAAAAGACGCAAAAACCCCCTAAAACCCTATCTCGCTCTCTCTCGCTCGGACTCCCTTCCCATCACCGATTCACCATCGCATTCAGTCCCAAAATCAGGTAAAATGCTCGACTCTTACTATTAATCATTTATCGAGTACACTTGAATGCTTTTTCCCACGAATCCTCCACCGATTCGATGGTTTCACGCACACCACAACACCCTTTCGGGTTTCTAGGACCACATGTCGTTTTAGCGTCTATATGATTCGTAAGTTGGTCACGTTTGTTTGCATAGGTCCCTCACATATCATTAAATCATTATCTAGCTGCTTGGGAACCGATTTGGCCATGTGGATGATTTCTTATTTCGTCCGGACACCGTCATCATGTCCGGACACATTCTTGTTGATTGATCATTTATCAGGACAACATCACATATCCAGATACCTAGTTATCCGGAAACCTTATGGTTTCCGGTAAGTTCAACTACCGGGTAGTTTTGGGGTCCGGACATAATGTCTATCTGGAAAGCTAGAATATCAGGGAACCCCTGTCCGGGTTGGTCAACTTTATCCGGAAACTTACTTACAAATCATCCGTACACCCCTGTTATCAGGACACTTTGAGTTGTCCGGACACTTTGGCAACTTTTGTCCGGACACTGTGGTGTATCCGGAAACTTATGTTGTCCAGACAGTTTTGCAAAATCCATATGGTCATCCGGACACCCCTGCTGTGTCATTTCAGTACCTGTTTAGTCACTACCAGTCCTCGATCTGTCTCAGATTGAGCCACTCAAAGCAAAGTTACGCGCTGACACTTGCTCATCCGTCTCAGTAACTAACTGTGCGTTTCTTTTACAGATATCGCAATGGCGGATCAACAAAATCCACAACAACCTCCGGAAGAGCATATACCCCATGAAGAGGAAATCATAGACGACGAAGCAGATGCTGCCTTGGTTGCCCCTGACCATGGCACCGAGATGGAGGCGAACAATCACTACCTGGATCCGGCGCTCTTCAGACCCAACCCTAAACACCAGGTTATACTGGATATACTCATGGGCCACCCTATTCGTGAGGCCCTCACCCGCACTACCGATGTCCCGTTGATCTACGTTCTTCAAGTGTGGTTTACAGCTCAGGTCCGCACGGCCGGCAACTCACAGACCATTACGGCAATGATAGACAACCAACCGTTCACCCTAACGCCTGATTCCTTTCGCCGCCTCCTTTCTCTTCCGGCTGCCGACGCCGCAGGTCATGAACGGTACAATCCTACCGTAAATGATGACACACTATGCGCACAAATCCGCACACTCGGCTACAACCATGATCTTCCCAGACCTTCAGTGTTCACCCGAAAATACCTAGCCCCCATCCGGTACACCTTGTTTACGATTCTGAACAGGTGTCTATCATCTAGATGGAAAGGTATAGATCAGTGCACCGGTGACTTTCTATGCCTAGTTCACGCCGTCTGCTACAACCGCCATCTCGACTTCGCCATGATCATCTGGCGTGAACTTGTAACCGCCATCCGACACATCGGAGGAACGAAACAGAAGAAGTTCCTCATGTACCCGCATTTCCTATCACTAGCAGTGCGTCAACACATGGACGCTAATCCAGCAATACCCAAACGTGCTGCACATCCGGTATGCCCTATCCACCATCTTCAGTTCATGGTTATCCGCAACCCATCCAATGCGGTAGCTATGCCCATCCCTGAAGCCCTATTAGCCATCGCTGATCCCAATGCACCAGGGGTAGTTGCTTATAGAGGAGAGTTAGGTGATCCCATGGTCCCACCAGAGTCGGAGGGACCTGCCCAGGGAGATAGACCCGAGGGACGTGAGGGTCCGAGGATGAGAGGTGGAAGGGCCCGTCAAGCAGGTGCTGTCGGGCGGGGTGTGTTAGTTGTGAGAGGAAGGGGAGCGAATGTAGGTGGTGCAGCGGGATCACGACCCGGTTCCAGCCAACCCCAATCAAGACCCGCACTTCATTGCTCAACCAAACTATATGTTACTGAACCCCCTTCCCCACCTCACCATATTGAAGACGTGGAATCTGACTCCACGGACTCCGATACCGACCGTACCGTACGCCTGAAACACATACCTCACGGTATCGGACCCAACCCGGATTTCACTGTTGGAATCCCTCTTGACTCACCTCCTCATACTGGATCCGGACCTATTATTAGGACATCTGAGGGAGAACAAGTAGAGGAGTTAGATCAGGCGAGGCGGAGAGAACTGCGTTCAAAGTTGAACCAGGAAAGATCGAGCCATAAAGAAAAAGAGGCTCATGAGCGACCCCAAACGAGCGATATCCGGGTAGCCACATCTGCTATCCCGTCTCATTTGTTGGGACGGGGTATTGAAGAAGCCTCCGTGGACCCAGCGGAGCAATTGCACGACCCCCTCATCCACTCATCCGTCTCACAACAGACGGATGTTTCAATACTACACGGGGAACAAGCGCAACTTCCACCGGCCTCTCATTTGGAGAGTGCTGGTGTTGAAATAAGAGACCAGCAGCCCCCAGTCTCGACTTCATTTCGTGCACCATCGAGTCTAGAGCCACTTGTAATAGATCAATCTTTGGCTAGGACACTTAAAGAGGTACAACATCAAGTGGCGGCTCTTAGTGACCCGACCGGAACGTCTGTAGTGTCTCCGTCTGCCGGAACACAAGGATCGGACGGAAATCCTACCACAACTAACATCACGCCAACTGTGAACGTAGGTGGATCTACCCATGTGGTAGACGCTTCAACGGGCAATCTAAGTGATCCCGGTGTTACTTTACCCGACTTCGAGTCACCAGGGTCCCTGGACAGCACCCTTAAGGCTGTCCGCCAGGATATGGAGCAACATATGCAGCACCATGTAGTCGCTGAACTTGCCAAAGCGATGCGTGCTATCAAATGAAAAGGCCACCTCGTCGAAACTGAAACCGCCCCTGTCCCTCCACCGATTCAACCGCAACCTATCTATTCGGTGGACACCCTGAAGACGATGTTATTATCCCAACTGCTCCAGGAATCCGATACCACCGCCTCTACCGAAGCAAACCTGATCTCCGTTCTCCGATCACAGGTCACTGCTCCATCTTCATCTATTACATCTCGCCTTGACTCTATTGACTCGACCCTCAAGGACTATAACAAAGCGCTCACCACGCTGTCTGAGAGGGTCCGCTCACTCGAAGATACCTGCAAGAGTCAAGCAGGCGATCTAAAGCGGAAACACGATGACCAGGAAGATCCTGATCACCGTGAGGGGGAGAAACGACAACGTCTGACCGAGACCGCCGCCCTGATCTAGTCTGAAACTACAACAATGGTTCAACAGGAACCCCCAATTGCGACATCTACAACAGAAGCACCTGAAGCCGAGTTGCCTTTAGCAGACATGGTTATAGACATGGAGATATCAGATGAAGAAGACCCGACGGTTGAAAAGCCTGAGGGTTCAACACAGGAACTGATTGATTTTGACTCATCAGACATACCGATTCTGGACATGATAGATCCAGATTGTGAAGCCAACCCGGAGACCGAAGATGCATGGTACGAAAAAGCCACCAGTGCCGTAAATCTCCAGGTAAATTTGGTCTTCCCCACTGATGAGGACGACAACATTGATTATGATCAGTTCCTGCTCCAGAATTTGTATGGAACATTCCCTGTTCACTATGCTCAACCCGCTGGAACATCAACAAGACCCGAGTCTACTACTTCCGATCTTCCGACAACTCCTCTGCCAACGATAACTTCTGATCTTCCTCCCCCTCCTCAACAGCAACAAATCCGTTGGGAGAAGATCATGGTACTTATCCCTCATCTGGAGGAATCTTTGAAGAAGTTGTTCGTCCACAAGCTTCGCCCGATCGAGCCGACTTTTTGCCTTGGGATTTATAACCTCAATCCCGAATTCCAATGCCGATACATTTGCGTCATGAAGCGGTGTCTTCCGAAAAGCCAAGTCAGAACCAAGCATAAGATCACAGAGGTACTCAACATCAAGTCAAGCCGCATGATGCAAATTGTCTATCCAGTGTTCACCGTTCGACGTGAAGACGGTAATGAATGGATATTTTCTGAAGCAGACTTCCAGCATCTCCTACCGTTCGACTTCCTGGCCATTCTAAAAGACCTACGTACAAGAACTATCCGACCGCTTCCTGTAACAAAGGCACTCGAAGCTGTTCGTCGATTCATGGTCCGCACTATCATGATGTCATATCTTACGGACTTCCAAATGGCAATCGAGAACAAGGCGAAGAAGGTAAATCTGATCAAGCCGAATCTGAAAGCTCCTGAGTTAGAGATGTATCCCGAGAATGCTTTGCTTCTTGAACCTGAACTTGGGATAGTCTTCCTCAACGAATAGAAAGAGAAGTTTCTGCGTTTCAGTCAGGTAGACAGATTCTGCGACAACACACTCCTCAAAATTCGAGATGCTCTTCGAAAGATCATTCAACACGAGTCTGAAAATCCAAGGTATTCTTATGTTCCGAATCAGAATGAAACTATTGCTCGGAATGCCTTGGAAATGATTGAAGATCGCATCGACTATCGTCGCGCCAACAGATTATTCGAGATTCACTTCGCGCTGCGCAAAAGATATGTTTCAAACTGGCGCGAACTCGAACTTCAAATCAAAGGGGGAGATTGTTAGGGCAGGTTTTATAAGTTGATTTAAAGTTCAAGGGTTGAATTGTAATAGTTTAATTTGAGCCTTATTAGTGAACGTGCCGTGGGCTTGTTAACCACGGGCCCATTGTATTTAATGTGTGATTAGCTTGGAAAAACAAGCTAATCATCTCTTTTACTTTCAACACTGTATTGTTAAAATTCTCTCTGAAAGATTAATGAAAGGGATGACCATTGGAAATCATTGTTCTTATTGATTATTATTTCAATTTCTATGTTGTTGCACGGATCTGGTTCTATCAAAATATAGCATTAAATGGGTTAATCCTTTCATTTTCTTTACTAATTTTTATTATTTTATACATTCAATATTAATATTTTTAACAAAGCAAAATATTATTTACATCACATTTTTAACAATAACATATATAATTATACCCTGTATTCTTATTAAATTTTCATTATTATTTAACATATATTTTTATTTAAATTTATTTTTTTCTCACATAACCAAAACTTAGATGGAATGCAACAATCATTATAAAAGAAAAATTATTTTAATGGAATATATTTTTGTTATTTAATTTTATTATTTTGTGTAGTAAGATAACAATCATCAATATATCAATATATATAAAGGAGAATGTATAAGGGAGTTAAGGAGAAGCCTCCATTGAGTCTTTAGATTTTTTTAGAGTTTTTTTTAAATCAAATAAAACATTAAATGGTTAATCTTTTCATTTTCTTTACTAATTTTTATTATTTTATATATTCAATATTAATATTTTTAACAAATAAAAATATTATTTACATCACATTTTTTAACAATAATATATATAATTATACCCTGTATTCTTATTAAATTTTTATTATTATTTAACATATATTATTATTTGAATTTTTTTTCTCACATGACCAAAACTTAGATGGAATGCAACAATCATTATAAATGAAAAATTATTTTAATGGAATATATTTTTGTTATTTAATTTTATTATTTTTTGTAGTAAGATAACAATCAATATATATATATATATATATATATATATATATATAAAGGAGAATGTAGGAAAGACAGTTAAGGAGAATCCTCCATTGAGGCTTTAGATTTTTTTAGAGTTTTGAATTTTTTTTAAATCAAATATAGCATTAAGTGGGTTAATCCTTTCATTTTCTTTACTAATTTTTATTATTTTATATATTCAATATTAATATTTTTAACAAAACAAAATATTATTTACATCACATTTTTAACAATAATATATATAATTATATCATGTATTCTTATTAAATTTTTATTATTATTTAACATATATTTTTATTTGAATTTATTTTTTTCTCACATAACCAAAACTTAGATGGAATGCAACAATCATTATAAAAGAAAAATTATTTTAATAGAATATATTTTTGTTATTTAATTTTATTATTTTTTGTAGTAAGATAACAATCATCAATATATCAATATATATAAAGGAGAATGTATGAGAGAGAGTTAAGAAGAAGCCTCCATTGTGGCTTTATAGTTTTCTTAGAGTTTTAAATCAATATATATATATATAAAGGAGAATATAAGAGAGAAAGTTAAGGAGAATCCTCCATTGAGGCTTTAGATTTTTTTAGAGTTTTGAATTTTTTTTAAATCAAATATAGCATTAAATGGGTTAATCCTTTCATTTTCTTTACTAATTTTTATTATTTTATATATTCAATATTAATATTTTTAACAAAGCAAAATATTATTTTCATCACATTTTTAACAATAATATATATAATTATACCCTGTATTCTTATTAAAATTTTATTATTATTTAACATATATTTTTATTTGAATTTATTTTTTTCTCACATAACCAAAACTTAGATGGAATGCAACAATCATTATAAAAGAAAAATTATTTTAATGGAATATATTTTTGTTATTTAATTTTATTATTTTTGTTAGTCCCAGATGGCTTAACAAATATTGTAGAGGGGGGGGGGGGGGTTGAATACAATACTCAAAATTTTCACAATTTTAATTCTTTTTTTGAAAATCTTTCAACTAGAATTACACAAAGAAACTTAAAGACTGTTACAGAAAAGAACATATAAACTATTCTAACAATCTTTCACAAAGTGTACTAAACAAAACAACCAAGAACACTGAAAGCAAAGCTATTAAGTTATCAAGCAATATGGATATTTCTTGCACTAAGAGAATTCCAGAAAGCGTGATTTGCATGGGGATATCTTCTTCCTTTTATAGTGGCAAGGAGTGTACGAGCATTGAATGCTTGGGGACACTTGTCATCATCATATTAGCTGAGGATGTTGTATTCTGAAAAGCTGAGATGTCCTTATCATCTTTTACTAGGTACTGGAAATAGAGCCCAAGCAGAAGAAAAGGACTTTAACTGATAACGGATAAAACGACAAACAATCACTTTTATCTGTCAAAGGATATTGTTCCATAATAAATGATCTTCTTGATGTGTATTCTAAGACAATCACACCGATGAAGTTTCACCGAAATAATTGACTTTAGAACTTGAAACAATCTGTAGAGAGAAGATCTTTTATTTGATAACACAAGGATCCCACCGATTTCAGCACCCTTATCGGTGAGATGAGGCTGACCGGCATAGGATTTGTCGGTAGAAGGGTTGTCCACCGATTTGTTGAGAACAAGATCGGTGAAGGGTTGTCCACCGATTTGTGACAACAAAATCGGTGAAGTATTGTCCGCCGACTTGTAATAACCAATTCGGTGGAGGGATTGTTCACCGATTTGTTAAGGAAATAATCGGTGGAAAATGACTTGGTTGAGTGCAAAGAAGAGTCTTATATTTTCCACAAGTAGAATGTCTTTAAGCTTGGTTTCGGTTGATCTTCGACTTCACCGAAAAGTTGATATCTTGTACAAGTCATCTTTAAAAGAACCATGTTACAATGTTCTAAGTAAGATGTAATGGAGAACATCGGAGAGTCAATTTCAAATCTAGGTGACCCAACAATCTCCCCCTATTTGAATTTGAGCTCTTCCCTTGGAAAATTTAAGAGTATATAAAAGTAAAATGCATTTTGACCCTTTTTACTCTTTTTTTTTGGGTTCTTTTCACATAGACCATTTTTTTGTTCTTTTGATCTATATTTCTTTTGTATGAATATGCTATATATTGTATTTACAAGTAAATATAAGTAAGGTTATGTACCGAATAAAATTCAAATAGAAAGGTACTTGTATTTAGATAAGTTTTTCTCGTACAAACGTAAGAAGAGAAACAGACTTTTACAAGCACCATTGAGAGAGAGAACCTACTTCTTGGAAGTTTGACGTTGCTTGATTTCGTCCAACAAGTTTCGGTAGAATGGTTGAGCTTCAGGGATGTTGGGAAAGAGGTTGGAGATGCCTTGAAGAAACACGGTATCGGCGATGGGGATTTGAGCAAATCTGAAGAAGGCACGATGACCGAAACCATCATTGAAGAATAGTCCAGGAATCGGTGAGAGGCTCAAGGTTGTGGTAGGATAAGGCACAGATGTGGGAAGGGACAGATTTAGGTTGCTTACATTTGGAATTTTCCCTTCACTTGCCATTTCTTTGAACACCTTGTCGATAGGATTCTTGACTTTGGGAAGACGGATTTCTTCTTTCATCGATTGAAGTCTCGCTCTTTCATCAGAGGAAAGGATGATGTTGTGTTTTCTTTTAATCTCCTTCATCTTTTCCATCAGTCCTTCAATGCATTTGATAAAAACGTCTTTCTTTGGGTTTGCACTTCTGACTATGTTTTGAGAGATCTCATACCATTCGGGAAGACCGTAATGTTGTAGGTTAACATCTCTCACACTTTTCATTGATCCGTCTTCTCTATCGATGATCATCCTGATATCCTTTGGGTTGGCTCTGGAGGTAGCAATTTTGACATTTGTGATCGGGGATTTTGACATTCGGTGGTACATGGTCTTTTTGTACCAACTTATTTCTTCATTCTTTTCTTTTTCAATAGCACTCAGCACCGATTTTTGGGTTAAGAGAGGACCGGTAGACTTTGCTTTGATGGCCTCTTCTTGTGCAGCTTTCAAAGATAGAGCTCTGGAGTCATCTAAATCTTTTTGAGCAAGTCTGGCTTCCTCAATCTCCTGAGGAGTCAGACCGAGGTTGGATTCCTGAGATTGAAGAGAAGGAGGTTTTAACTTCAAAGTTTGGGCATCAGCAGGTCGATTCCCATATTTTGTCAACTCCTTCTTTTTCTTTTCTTCTTCCGCCAACTGTTCAGCAGTGAGGGTTTTCTTGCCTTTGTCTTTGGGGGTTTTAGAAACTTGCTCCCCCTCAGACGTTGCCTTACTTTTCACGCCTGATGGAGACTTGGTCGGTGTGGAGATTTGATCGGTGGTACTTGCAGTTTTTGGTGAGGGTATAGGAGGTGTTTCGGTGGCCTGAGGTGATGATTCGGTGGAGGATGAAGATATTTTGGTGGAGGGTGAGGATTTTTCGGTGGTGGGTGAAGATTTTTCGGTGGTGGGTGAAGGCTTGTTGATGATAGATCTCATAATTGAAGGCATTTTTGGATGACCAAGAGTATTCTCCCCCTCAGCAGCAGCCGGAACCTTAAAACCCAACTATTTAAAAACACTATCAAACTTGGTATGAAGATGAGTCAAGCTGTGATTTATGTCACCGGAGATCATAGAAAAATCACCTAAGTCCATTTCCCATTGAGCTTTCTCCAGCATGTTGTCAGCTTTGGTGTGAAGAGAGCTAAGAGAATCGGTGATGCTTTTGCCAAGATCCTGATGAGTTCTGGCCTCTTGAATCAGTCTCTGAAGTTCAGTATCTTTTACTGTAAAAGAAGTCTTGAAAGCATCGAATGAAGCTGCAACGATTGAGTGGGAATTTGTCAAGGTATCCACTTTGTTGGCTAATAAGGCCAAGTTGTCAGACAGAGACCGAAGAGTTTCACGAAGAGCATCGGTAGGGGGAGGATTGTGAGCTCGTAGATGGGGTTCTGTTGGTGCTAAACGGGAATGAGGTAGTAAGCGATCCTTAATAAAGTGATAGGAAGTTGATTTAGCCCAGGAGGGTTCAGGGTAAAGGAACCGATGTTGGGGAGAGGGCGGCTTCGGTGTAGGGGAGATGTCTTCGGTGGGAGTAAGTTGCGTTGAGGGAGGCTCGGTGTGAATTTCATCGGTGGACGGGATGGTTCGGGGAGAACCAGTGTCCTCCAAAAGAAATTCAAAGAAGTCATTGGGGGGGGGGGATTTGAGGGGGAACTCAGATCGAGTTGTGCTTCATCATCGATCATAAACTGACCGGGTGAAAGGTCGTGCAGTGACAAGTCAACTCCTTCGAGGGGAGAGTCCTCGAAGTCATCTCTACCACCCGAAGATGCGAGGGAAGAGGCATTTGGGTTCTCCATTTCTACAACTGTAGTCTTTTAAGAGACTGCAGAGGAGTTGGTGGGGATAATGACGGATTCCCTTGGCCCGGAGGGGTGAAGTTCAACAACTGGCGATTTTCGAGAATCGACAGTTGGATTAGTCGGTTGGGCCGATGGTGTCCGAGACCTCTTTGAAAGAGATCTTGAAGGGGAAGAAGAGTGCCTCCGCTTACGAGATGGGGATTGAACCGGTGGCATAGTTCGAGAAGCGGGTGCGGAGGTGTCGGGGGCCGTACGTTGTTTCTTTTTTGCGCCGCCCGACTTTACTCGAGAAAGGGAAGAAGGGGCCACTACAACTTGGGGTGTCTCGGAAACTTCCGTATGTTGAAACCCGGGAGCTTCCGCATCACCCCAGTGAAGATCGGGAGATAAAGCGAAGGAGATCATACCTTGGCGTAAGGGGAGATCAGTAGCGAGATGGCCAATATTGAGCGTCTTTTGGCCAACAAGGGGTGATGACCAATCGTAGATTAAGCGAGGAGTTTTAGACTTACGATCCGCATCCAAAGCCGCACCGAGTTTGTGTTGAAGGATCATGGAGATGAATTGAGGGTATGCGACATAACACTTTTTCGGGTGTTTGATTACTTCAGTCAGCTCAGTAAAGAAATACTGAGCAAAGTCCACCTTTCTTTGAAAAATCAGTGCATGAGAAAGCTTTGTAATATACGATGGGGATTGGTCTTGACCACTTGTCTTTCTAGAGAGACAATGGATCACATGAGCAAAGAGGAAGTTCCAAACCCCACCCATATGTTTGCGAAGAAGGGTACCTGGTCCTTTAGAAGACTTGGAAGCTTTATCCTCATTATGTTGGACATAGCCAATAGTGCTGATGACTTGCTCAAGAAAGTTGTTGACATGCATGTCCACATATTCTGAAAAGGCTTCGATCCGAAGAGCACGACGGACATCATCCATGCCAAAGGTAACATCGTGATCACCCTCTTCGTCAGAGAAGATTGAGGCATGGATTGCTTCATTTGAAATATCATACACACATGACAGCCAAAATTTGCCAATGAGCATTTTGCTCATCTTTGGGTTGTAGGAGAAAGCATGGAGAAGAGGTAAGCGGGTTAAGAACTTGATAATGGTGTCGAACTCGGGATGAGCGGGATCGGATTCGGACCTTTCTACATGGTTGCAAGGGTTGAAGATGAGGTCTTCAAAACACGTAGGTATCTTGGTGGGTGCCATTGTGGGAATGCGAATGAAGGAAGAGGATGGAGGAGGAGTCGCAGGTTTCGATAAGAGAAAGTAAAGAGGAGGAGGGTGAAAGGTCGTATATATATAGAAGGAAGGATGAGGGTTTCGGGGTAATGAAGGGTTTAGGAGGGAACGGTCATGAATAAGAAAGTTTAAACAAATTAAACAATTTAAAAAAAAGTAATGATGAGGGTTTCGGGGTATGTGGTTGAAAAGGGTTTTACATAGAAAAGGAACGGTCAAAGTCACTGACATCTAGGGTCTTAGGGGTGATGTGAGCATGGGGAAGCGTATGGGATAAGGTTAGTGGATTCGGTGATGTGTTTCGGTGTGCAGATCTCACCGACGGGGATGAATTGGTCATGGATATTGGTGGGAAGATGTATAGACGTCGGTGGGAGAGATGTGTGGAAGAAGCCGTCGGTAGTAGATATCGGAGATTGGTGATTGGTGTATATATCGGTGTATATATATCGGTGGTGAGTATGGTGTGCGATCGGTGTAGACAGAGGAAAGAAGAGAGTGTACATCGATAAGATTTCGGTAGAAGAAGAGAGACTAAGAGAGTGTCCACCGATGTGAGATCGGTGGAAGGAGAAACTAAAGAGTGTCCACCGATGAGATTTCGGTAGAAGAAGAGAGACTAAGAGAGTGTCCACCGATGTGAGATCGGTGGAAGGAGAAACTAAAGAGTGTCCACCGATGAGATTTCGGTGGAAGAAGAGATACTAGAGAGTGTCCACCGATGTGAGATCGGTGGAAGGTGAAGACACATAGTTATTGAAAGTTACACATGCCAAGTTCACTTATTAGGATGTTGAACCTGGCTTCATCTAGGGGTTTGGTGAACAGATCAGCAAGCTGTAGATCGGTGGGAATGAAATGTAACTCAATGTCCCCTTTGGAGATGTGGTCTCTGATGAAATGATATATGATATCTATGTGCTTTGATCTGGAATGAAGAACTGGGTTGTTTGCAATAGCTATTGCACTTGAGTTATCACACAGAATTGGGACTTTGGAGTAGATTTGAGCATAGTCCCTGAGTTGATTTCTCATCCACAGGATCTGAGCACAGCAGCTTCCAGCAGCTACATATTCAGCCTCAGCAGTAGAGGTTGACACAAAGTTTTGTTTCTTGCTGGACCAACTTACCAATTTGCCACCAAGAAGCTGGCAGCTTCCTGTAGTACTTTTCTATCAATCTGGGAACCTGCATAGTCTGAATCTGAATACCCAATTAGTTCAAAACTTGAGTCTTTGGGATACCAGAGACCCAAGTGCAAGGTACCCTTGAGATACCGAAAAACCCGTTTTACAACCTTTAAATGTGATTCCTTAGGATTGGCCTGATAACGGGCACAAAGACAAGTAGCAAACATAATATCCGGTCTGCTAGCAGTTAAGTACATAAGAGAACCAATCATGCCTCGATAGAGGGTAACATCCACAGATTCACCTTTCAGATCAGCATTGAGTTTCAAAGGTGGAGCCATGGGAGTTTTCATAGGAGAGCTATCAAAAAAATTAAATTTCTTCAGAAGGTCACGAATATATTTACTTTGGTTTATAAAAATCCCTTATAAAGATTGTTTGACCTGAAGGTCCAAAAAGAATGTAAGCTCTCCCATCATGCTCATCTCATATTCACTCATCATGAGAGAAGCAAACTCATCACATAGTGACTCAATAGTGGCACCAAAGATGATGTCATCAACATAGATTTGGACAAGAATAAGATTACCTGAGGTTTCCTTGATGAAGAGAGTATTGTCAATTTTACCTCTGGAATATCCATGCTTTAGAAGGAAGTTGGCAAGAGTGTCATACCAAGCACGTGGAGCTTGCTTGAGACCATAAAGTGCCTTGTCAATTTTGTACACATAGTCTGGATGGGCTGGGTCTTCAAAGCCAGGAGGTTGTTTCACATAGACTTCTTCTGCAAGTTCCCCATTGAGGAAGGCACTTTTGACATCCATTTGAAATACTCTAAAATTTCGGTAGGCAGCATGAGCCAGAAAGATTCTTATTGCTTCAAGTCTTGCAACCGGGGCAAAAGTTTCATCATAATCAATGCCTTCTTCCTGTCGGTATCCTTGAGCAACCAGTCTGGCTTTATTTTTGATAACTGTACCATCTTCATCCATTTTATTTCGGAAGATCCATTTGGTTCCAATGATTGTTTTCTGTCTGGGTCTGGGAACCAATCTCCAAACTTTGTTTCTCTGAAATTGAGAGAGTTCTTCTTGCATGGCAGTGATCCAACAGGGATCTGCAAGAGCTTCATCAATCTTCTTGGGTTCAACAAGAGAGAGAAAATTCATATAGAGACAAATATTCCCAATTCCTCTACGTGTTTGGACACCTGCTTGTTGATCACCGATGATTTGATCTATGGAGTGATCTTTGGTCCATTTGGTTGCCGGTGGTAAAGGTGGTGGAATATTTTGTGTTATAGGTGAAGATGGAGGGGGATCCGAGGTTTGGTGGCAAGCAAAATTTTCGGTGGAAGAAATTGGATCGATGGAATGCAGTTCATCGGTGGAGGGATGCACATCAGTGGGAGAGAGTACATCAGTGGAAACATGGTCAGTTTCGGTGGAAATTATAGAGGGTGACCCGACTTGGTTATTCGAAGGAGATGGATTGGAGGGTGTGAAATGAGTAACGGTGGAGTTTGATAAAGGAGCATCACCGATGCATGACGAGATCCATCTGTGTAATTCATCATCATCATTTGACAGAGATGATGATCTAAGATCATAAAATTTGACATGAATGGACTCATCAATGCATTTTCTCCTGAGGTTGAACACACGATATGCTTTGGAGGATAGAGAGTATCCAACAAATATTCCTTCATCAGCTTTGGGATCAAACTTCCCAAGATTGTCACGGTCATTTAGAATAAAGCACACACAGCCAAAAACATGAAGAAAACCAATGTTTGGTTTTCTGCCATGGAAAACTTCATAAGGGGTTTTATCATGTCTTTTGGATATCACAGACCTATTTTGGGTAAAGCAAGCAGTATTAACCGCTTCAGCCCAAAAATAGATGGGTAGGTTGGATTCACTTAGCATGGATCTTGCAGCCTCACATAGAGTTCTGTTTTTCTTTTCCACCACTCCATTTTGCTGAGGAGTACGGACTGTAGAGAAGTTTTGAGAAATTCCTTTCTCAGTGAAGAAGTCTTCAAGAGCACTGTTTCTGAATTCAGTGTCGTTATCACTTCTTACCGAACGAACAAGTTGACCATTAAGAACTTCATTTTTCTTGACAAAGTTGATGATTTCTTCAGTTGCATCACTTTTATACCTGAGAAAAGTCACCCAAGTATATCTAGTAAATTCATCAACAATTACAAGAATGTACCTTTTGCCTCCTAGACTTGGAGTGTTGGCTGGTCCACATAGGTCCATGTGCAGCATCTGGAGAGGAAGAGTGATGGAAGAGCATTGCTTAGTCTTAAAAGAAGTTTTGGTGAGCTTCCCTTTTTCACATGCATCACACAGTTTCTCTTTAACAAAGTTCAACTTTGGCATACCAGTCACCAGCTCTTTGTTGGAGATTTTATGAAGGGTTTTGAAATTTAGATGAGAGAGACGCTTATGCCACAACCAGTTCCTTTTGGATGTGTCATCTGACACAAAGCAGACATTTGATGAGTTGTTATTTAGTCCCATATCAATGATATAGACATTTTCCATCCTTTTTCCAGATAGCACCACATTGAAGTTCTTGTCCACCACAGTACAGACACAAAGTTCAAAGATAACTTTATATCCAAGATCACATAGTTGGGTAATGCTGAGAAGATTATGCATGAGGCCGTCAACAAATGCTACTTTATTGAAGGTGACAGATCCATTAGTAAGAGTTCCATATCCTTTGGTATAACCTTTAGAGTTATCACCAAAAGTTACAGATGGACCTTTTCCAGGCACATAGTTGATAAGGAGAGATTTGTTTCCCGTCATGTGGCGTGAGCACCCACTATCCAGATACCATATTTGATGGTGCTAAAAAGCCTGAGCATAAGCTGTCGAGCACCCAGTTGCCACAAGAGCCATTGGAGAGGTAGTTTTTTCAGAATCTTCCATCTCTTCAGAAATGGCCATGAAGCACATATTGTGAGAATCACTGTCAGAGGTGTCTTCTTCATCCCAATCATGAGTTTCTGCCATTAGACCTTTTCCTTTTCTTTCAAGACCCTCACTCCTTTCTTTCTCTTTCTTGTACTTGGCTTTATACTTCTCAGCACGCTCCTGATGGTCTAAGGAAGAGGATTGGGAATCCTTTTTGGAAAAGGTAGATTTGAAAGAATTATTTCTGGGTTTCTCAGTCTTTGAAGGGTATTTGTCAGAGGATGGGTTCCTAGACTTAGTAACACGCTTGCTCCTACACTCAGATGCAAAGTGTCCTTTCTTGCCACAGTTATAGCACTCTTCATTTGACTTATCAGATGAAGTCTTGAAAGATGAAGATTTTCTAAAGTTTCTGGATTTGTTGAAAGGACGAAACTTGTTCTTAGAACCAGCCATCATTGCCATTTCATCTGACAACTGTTCAACCATAATTTCCTCACCTTCATCATCAGCATCACTAAGATAAGCCTCCGTTTGGTGGGTAGAGTTATTTTGGTTGTCATTGTCAGAGTCAGATGAAGGATAGGTGATTCTAGGAACATTTTGAGATTTCTTGGAACTTTCACTGACAAGAGCTATAGAAGATCTCTTTATTTCTTTGATGAAAGATTTCCTTTGTAACTTGGTTTGCTCAAAATTGAAGAGAGTTCCATAAAGGACAGTCAAGGGCATGAACTCAAGGTCCTTGGTAGTTTTAATGCAAGTACATATATTCTCCCAAAATTCTGGAAGACAATCCATGAACTTGCATAAGACTTCCTCATTATCATAGACTCTGCCCAATAACTTCAGATCATTTAAAAGAGAGTTGAAACGATTATAGTAGCTAGGAAAAGATTCTCCTTTTTCAAAAGCAAAGAGTTCATACTTTCTAATAAGACCAATCTTCTTACATTTCTTTACTTCCACTGTACCTTCATACAGTACACACAGTGTGGTCCACATCTCTTTAGCAGTTTCAAAGTTAACTAGAGAGTGATAGACCTCATCAGGAAGTGAGAGTGCAATAATTGCTCTTAGTTTAGAGTAGGGGTGTGCAAACGGTCGGGTCGAATGGGTCGGGGCCGAAAACACCGAACCCGATCGGGTTTTGGGGCATGGGGAGACCATCCGAAAACCGCCCAAACTATATTCGGATATTCGAATGTCGGGTTGGTTCGGGGTCGGATTTTTCGGGTCGGGTTTTCGGGTATTTCGAGTATTCCATTCCCACCAGCAGCAGCAATCACGTGAGATCTCATGGGAATTTACAGCAGCATCAATCTCAGTTCGTCGTGATCTTCTTCCATCATTGCAAAAATCGAAATTCAAGAAATGCCCAATTGAGATCAAACAGTACATAGACAATTAGACATTTAGACATATATATATATATATATATATATATATATATAATTATATATATATATATATATATATATATATATATCAAACAGCAGTACCCAATTGAAATATATATCAATATGTATACATAGACATAGACATAGATCAAACAATACCCAATTGAGATATATATGTATACATAGACATAGACATAGATCAAACAATACCCAATTGAGATATACATAGACATAGATATATATATATATATATATATATATATATATAGAGAGAGAGAGAGAGAGATCGGATATTCGGACGGGTTCGGGTGTCGGGACCCTCAACCCAAACCGATCCGTTATATTTCTCGGATTTATCGGGTTCGGGGTGATCGGGTTCGGATTTATCGGGTTCGGGATTTTGACCTCTTTCTCGGGTTCGGGGCGGTCGGGTTTCTCGGGGCGGTCGGGTTTTGCTCACCCCTAGTTTAGAGTCAAGAGAAACCAACCGTTTTTCCTCATCAGTATATTTCTTAGGATTTTTTAGGATGTAACGACCAGTAGCACTGGATTTTTCTTCATCAGAATCACTAGAGATTTCTTTTTCCATGGTTTCTTTACCAGGCCTCTGCGTTTCATAGCGAGCCCAAACTCTGGGGATGATAGGGGTCCCTCTTTGAGAATGGTTGGATATCTAGTATCCACTCCTTCCATGAATAGCATCATGCGGCTTTTCCACAGAGAAAAGTTGTTAGCATTAAACTTAGGCGTTTTTGTTATGGAGCCATTCTCAGAAAAATTGTTTTGAAAGGAGTTTTCAATGTTTGAAGAAGAAGAGGCAGCCATCGTAGATCAAGCTTATGGAAATAAACTTTCTGCTCTGATACCACTTGTTAGTCCCAGATGGCTTAGCAAGTATTGTAGAAGGGGGGTTGAATACAATACTCAAAATTTTCACAATTTTAATTCTTTTATTGAAAATCTTTCAACTAGAATTACACAAAGAAACTTAAAGACTGTTGCGGAAAAGAACATATAAACTATTCTAACAATCTTTCACAAAGTGTACTAAACAAAACAACCAAGAACACTGAGAGCAAAGCTATTAAGTTATCAAGCAATATGGATATTTCTTGCACTAAGAGAATTCCAGAAAGCGTGATTTGCATGGGGATATCTTCTTCCTTTTATAGTGGCAAGGAGTGTACGAGCATTGAATGCTTGGGGACACTTGTCATCATCATATTAGCTGAGGATGTTGACTTCTGAAAAGCTGAGATGTCCTTATCACCTTTTACTAGGTAATGGAAATAGAGCCCATGCAGAAGAAAATGACTTTAACTGATAACAGATAAAACGACAAACAGTCACTTTTATCTGTCAAAGGATATTGTCCCATAATAAATGATCTTCTTGATGTGTATTCTAAGACAATCACACTAATGAAGTTTCACCAAAATAATTGACTTTGGAACTTGAAACAATCTGTAGAGAGAAGATCTTTTATTTGATAACACAAGGATTCCCCCGATTTCAGCACCCTTATCGGTGAGATGAGGCTGACCGACATAGGATATGTCGGTAGAAGGGTTGTCCACCGATTTGTTGAGAACAAGATCGATGAAGGGTTGTCCACCGATTTGTGACAACAAAATCGGTGAAGTATTGTCCGCCGACTTGTAATAACCAATTCGGTGGAGGGATTGTTCACCGATTTGTTAAGGACATAATCGGTGGAAAATGACTTGGTTGAGTGCAAAGAAGAGTCTTCTATTTTCCACAAGTAGAATGTCTTTAAGCTTGGTTTCGGTTGATCTTCGACTTCACCGAACAGTTGATATCTTGTACAAGTCATCTTTAAAAGAACCATGTTACAATGTTCTAAGTAAGATGTAATGGAGAACATCGGAGAGTCAATTTCAAATCTAGGTGACCCAACAATTTTGTGTAGTAAGATAACAATCATCAATATATCAATATATATATAAAGGAGAATGTATGAGAGGGAGTTAAGGAGAAGCCTCCATTGAGTCTTTAGATTTTTTAGAGTTTTTTTTTAAAATCAAATAAAACATTAAATGGGTTAATCCTTTCATTTTCTTTACTAATTTTTATTATTTTATATATTCAATATTAATATTTTTAACAAATCAAAATATTATTTACATCACATTTTTTAACAATAATATATATAATTATACCCTGTATTCTTATTAAATTTTTATTATTATTTAACATATATTATTATTTGAATTTTTTTTTCTCACATAACCAAAACTTAGATGGAATGCAACAATCATTATAAATGAAAAATTATTTTAATGGAATATATTTTTGTTATTTAATTTTATTATTTTTTGTAGTAAGATAACAATCAATATATATATATATAAAGGAGAATGTAGGAGAGACAGTTAAGGAGAATCCTCCATTGAGGTTTTAGATTTTTTTAGAGTTTTGAATTTTTTTAAATCAAATATAGCATTAAATTGGTTAATCCTTTCATTCTCTTTACTAAATTTTATTATTTTATATATTCAATATTAATATTTTTAACAAAGCAAAATATTATTTACATCACATTTTTAACAATAATATTTATAATTATACCCTGTATTCTTATTAAATTTTTATTATTATTTAACATATATTTTTATTTGAATTTATTTTTTTCTCACATAACCAAAACTTAGATGGAACGCAACAATCATTATAAAAGAAAAATTATTTTAATGGAATATATTTTTGTTATTTAATTTTATTATTTTTTGTAGTAAGATAACAATCATCAATATATCAATATATATAGGAGAATGTATGAGAGAGAGTTAAGAAGAAGCCTCCATTGAGGCTTTATAGTTTTCTTAGAGTTTTAAATCAATATATATATATATATATAAAGGAGAATATAGGAGAGAGAGTTAAGGAGAAGCCTCCATTGAGGCTTTAGATTTTTTTAGAGTTTTGAATTTTTTTTAAATCAAACTAGTGCGTGACACCACGCGTTGCGTGGTGACGAAAATATTTTGTTAAGAAATACCTAACAAAGTTAAGATGAAATGTAATTCTTTAATCGACAACTAATGAAAATGTTATGTACAATGATTTATAAATATTGTTTTGCAGCCTAATGCAATGGGATGGAAATTATAATTAACAACTATATAACAAATAGATAACTTAATAGGACAATGTGAAATTAAAAAAGGAACAATTTTCTTAATCCTGTAAGACTGAAACATACGCTTGTCAAAATTACCGGTTGAACTGCATCTTGTTCAACTTTTGATCATTGGGGGAGGGAGGGGATGACAAAGAAATCATTGTGGTATATATGGTGCTATTAATGATTTTGTCTTGTTTTCTATTGGATCTAAATGAAGGGGTGGCCACTTTCCTTCTTGACCACACATTGATATGATATATATAGTTTAATTTAATGGAACATATATACAGTGACCTTTGTTCCAACCATGAACTGCTAAAATATCTCAAGGTTTCCATAATGAATGCCCAGTGTAAATACTCACACCAAGGGGTTGAAAGAGTGAAGTGTACATCAAACCAAAAGTTATGTCTTGCGTTGGTACCTGCATCAATGGTTCTCATATATATCTTGTTTGTTACATATGTACATATTTCTAGAACTATTTCTTCATGAACTCCCAAAAAAATGTTAAGAGCTTTAATTTTAAGTAATTCTAGAGTCTTTTTCTATTTCTTTTTCTATTTCTTTCTATATCTTTTTGATTTTGGGGATGTACCAAGGTGACTATGATGTCAAAACTTACACCACATTTAAGCACCTAAAATTTAGCTTGTACCTCTGAGGACTTGGCAAAGCATGATCTGTAACGTCCCAAAAACATGACATGCATTAACTTAGAATAAGCATTCGAATTACATCAATAACTTGTCATTAATTCATCAGTAAACTATACTAAACAAAATTTGACAGCGGAAGTCTCTAAATCCACAGCCGAGAGCTACATCTATAGTCATTAAAGTCAAAACTCTGGAGTCGCTCTAGTCTCCAGATCCTTCTTGCAGTCACTCCTAGTTCTTACTAGCAGAACCCATAGTGCACTTACCTGAAAATGGTTTAGTTTTGAAAGCGAGGGTTAGACCAAAAGGTCTAGTGACTTCCCTCCATAAACATTTATCACAGTAAAAAGATCATTTCATAAAGAAAATACTTTCACATCTTTCTCATAACATCATCCAAGGTTAAACACGGGGTTTAGGGAATTACATAAGCTACTCCGATCGGGGCCTAACAGACACCCTCTCGTCTACGCCGAAATCCAAATGGACTCCCCGTTCCTTCATGTAGGAGAAAACGAATTCCAACCTACAAGCTAACCTCCATATGCCCAAGGGATCAGAGATCCCAAGGTATCCCGTCCCCATCGTGCAACCGACTCCACATAGCATACACATACATTGAAACCATATGCATGAAAACATAAAACATCTTTCATTTGTGGGTAAACGTGTAAATCATGGAAGCATGCATAATTTTTATAAATCAATTCATGCTCGATAAAGGAACCATATTCAGTAAAAATGGTACGTCATAAAAAGGAGTGAGAGAACTCACCTTTGATTATCGTAGAACGCACTTCTTAAACTCTTCCCAGCTAAACCAACAGAACACCTAAGGCAATAGATCCTCATCAGATAAAACGGCTCAACCTACTGTCCAGCACACAATTTCCGGGTACCATACTTGTCCGGATACCATACTTGTCCGGATACCATACTTGTCCGGATACCATACTTGTTCGGATATCATACTTGGCAACTCGATCTACCCGGAAAAACACCCACCCGGAAACTACCATAGAGCTTTACCCGGAAACTAGCATCCGTATCCGGAAACCACCATATCAACATGAACTGAAGGTGTCCGGGTACGACTGTTGTCCGAAAACAAATTTCTTAAAAGTGATTTCTAACCCGATTTTAGCCATTTGTTTGATTAGATAACCATAAGGGTTCATCCACCAACCTCAAACACCCAAATAATCCCACTTTAATCTCTTAAAATCGATTTATTATGACAAAACCCATAAAACTTCATTTTCAAGGAAAAATGGTGAAAACTCAAGTAATCATCCACATCAGTCCTAAGGATTCATAACAATAAGAAGGAGAAGCATTAATCTAATAACGAATTAGGATGCAATACCTTTGCAGATTCTAGCTTGACTCCTCTTTTCTCTTGATTTCTCCTCAAACTCTTCTTTCTCTCTTTCTTTCTTCCTTAGCCGCCAACACCAAGACACAATACTGATTTTGGGAAGTGAAGGCTGCCCTAGGGATTTGTGCCCTACACCACTCTCACCAATTGACAATCTAGTCCCTCAAGTTAACTTCCATTTATTTCACTTTGACCACCAAACTCTAAAACTTACTTGGATTCGGGTTGTTACAACACTCCCCTCTTAAAAGAATTCCGTCCCCGGAATTCCTCATTGGAAAAGATGCGGGTATCTAGCTTTCATCTCCGACTCTAACTCCTAGGTCGCCTCCGGACCCTTATGGTGTCGCCACTGTACCTTAACCAGCTTAGTCTCCCTGTTCCGTGACTTCCTTACCTTAACATCTGTGATTGCTTCGGGTTCCTCTACAAAATTCAACTTTTCGTCCACCTTAATGTCATTCAACGGCACTGCTTTGGTCACGTCGACAAGACATTTCCTCAGGTTAGACACGTGGAACGCGTTATGGATACTGCCCAATTCCTCCGGTAGGTCCAACCTATACGCCACTTGTCCAATTCGCTCAGTAATCTCCAACGGCCCGATGTAACGTGGACTTAACTTCCCACGCTTTCCAAATCGTACCACACCCTTCCACGGAGACACCTTTAGTAGAACATGATCCCCGACTTGGAATTCAATGTATTTCCGTCTCTTATCTGCATAGCTTTTCTGTCGGTCGCGGGCGACCTTCAGTCTTTCACGCACTTGAACTATCTTGTCCAAAGTCAGTTGTACAATTTCCGGCCCTGCTAACTGTCTCTCTCCGACTTCGTTCCAACACAACGGTGTCCGAAACTTTCTACCGTAAAGTGCCTCAAACGGCGCTGCCTTGATGCTCGAGTGATAGCTATTATTATAAGCAAACTCGATTAGCGGTAGGTGCTTTTCCCATGAGCCTTGGAAATCCAAAGCACACACTCTTAGCATGTATTCTAACGTTTGGATAGTCCGCTCGCTCTGACCGTCGGTCTGAGGATGATAAGCGGTACTCATCTTGATCTGCGAACCCATTTCTCTTTGAAAGCTCCTCCAGAACGTAGAGGTAAATCTGCTATCGCGGTCTGATACGATTGACGAGGGTACCCCGTGGCGGGTTACGATCTCGTCGATGTACAACTTTGCCAACTGTTCCAAAGAGTAAGACTCTCGTATAGTTAAAAAGTGTGCCGACTTCGTTAGTCGATCTACGATCACCCAAATGGCGTCATAACCCTTTAGAGTTCTAGGCAAATGGGTCACGAAGTCCATCGTGATCTGGTCCCATTTCCACATCGGTATCTCTAACGACTGAAGCTTCCTGAACGGTCTTTGATGTTCAATCTTTACATGCGAACACGTCATACAGGTCTCTACTAGATGGGCCACGTCTTTCTTCAATCCGGGCCACCAGTAGTCTCGTCGCAGGTCTCCTTACATCTTATTAGTTCCAGGGTGGATCGTGTACTTCGACTTGTGAGCTTCTTCAAGAATCATCTTTCGGAGCTCTCCGAGTTTCGGAACCCAGATTCTCCCATTCAGACATTTCACCCCTCGACTATCTTCCTCTAACATGGACGCTTGCCCTAACATTCTTGTAATAACCAGGTATGTTATTGGTTTATTCATAAGTAGTATTTTAATTTAATATTAAGGAGTTAGAAGTTAAGGGGTAAGTTTTAATTTTTATATGGAAGTTTAGGGGTAAGTTTTGCCAAATAGGATATGTATGAGGTTTGTTTGGTAGATGTGAAAATATCTTTCACATCCACCACCTCCATGTTCACTTCAATTAGGAGGAGGTGTCTCCTTTAGACACACTTAGCAAATATCCTAAAAAACTAGTGTGTGTGTGTGTTACGTGAAAAGAGAGAGAAGAGAGAGAAGAAGGAAAACTAAGAAGAAGAAGAAGGAAAGCTGTAGATCTTCTGCTGGAATTGCTAAAAACAATTGAAGAAGCTAAGGTAATAATCCATAAAATCCTCTCTTTTATGTTTATAAGTTGATAGTTAAAGTTTACTATTGGGTTTTGATGAATTATGGATGTTTTGGGAAATCTGAGTGTATGGTTAGGTTATGTTAATAGTCTTAAACATATCTGCAGAATTTCAGAAACATGCATAAGTTAAAAGATTAAAATCTGGGCTTAAGTTGAAAACAGTGGACTGCGACATTCAAGCAAGTCGCAATGGTGAGTGGCGACATGCTTGAATGTGGTCACCTTCATAGTTGTCGCAATGGCGTATTGCGACTTACTCTTGAAGTCGCAATAGTGAGTTGCGACTTGGGGATGAAATCGCAGTGGTTGATTGCGACTTGGATGTGAAATCGCAGTAGTTGATTGCGACTTGGATATGAAGTCGCAGTAGTTGATTGCGACTTGGATGTGAAATCGCAGTAGTTGATTGCGACTTAGTATAGTGTATTGCGACTTGAGTCGAGGATTTCAGAACTTAGAGACTTCTAGCCTTAAAAAGAAATATTTGTATTCATGTGGTACAGATTCCGTGAACCGGGACTGAAGGAATCGAGGAGCTCTATAATAGCGTGGAAGGGTTTTTGGAACTAAGATAATCAAGTGAGTTTTTCTTTGAAATGTTTTCAAATGGAATACATATATGTGATTAAATGTAATATGGTGCATATAGAGTTTTATATGAATATTACATTGTATGAGTACTAGTTGGCCGGGCTTAGGACCGGTGAAAGTTGGCTGTACAGAGGGACAGTGGTGTTGGCTGTATTTAGTACAGCGGTGTAAATTAATTAATTGGCTTGCTACCAATTAATATGGCCAAGGAAAAGAAAAGAGACAGAGATGGAAAGATACATGATGCATGAGTCATATTTGGTATTCTTATGTGAATTATGTGCAAATGTTTTCTTTTACTAACGGGGATTTTTCTCACTAGACCTCAAGGTCTAACCCTCATTTTTGTTTTAAAATATGTATTCCAGGTCGCGGAGCAAACAAAAGACAATGATAGGGTTTCTCATGTTAGATTTTGTGGATGTTGAATGATTATGAAGATTTCAGTTATATTTAGTAGTTGTTATGTATTTTATTTTATTCGAAAAAGTTTGTACTGAAAAGACCTAATTGTAGAATCTAAGGGACCATATTTGGATTATGATATGTTATTGTGTGGTGAATTATATGTAATTTGTATGTTGGGATTAAGGGACGTTACAATTCTCTCCTTCTTAAGATTTTCGGTTTCGAGCGCTTCAACCTGCCATTTCTTTATTTTTGCTAACAGATTGAATGTGACCTCAGCCCTCATAGCCACAATCCTGGGGGTTTCACCTCGTTCCTTACAGCTCAAAGCGTCCGCCACCACGTTTGCCTTCCCCGGATGGTATTCGATCTTACAGTCGTAGTCGGTCAACAATTCAATCCATCTCCTTTGGCGCATACTCAACTCCTTCTGATCAAAGAGATGACATAAACTCTTGTGGTCCGTGAAGATCTGGCACTTCGTCCCATACAGGTAATGTCGCCAAATCTTCAGGGCAAAAACCACCGCCGCCAATTCTAAATCATGCGTAGGATAACGAGTCTCGTGATCCTTTAACTGCCGGGAGGCATAAGCGATCACCTTACCTCGTTGCATGAGTACGCAACCAAAGCCGAGCTTCGATGCGTCACTGAAAACCATAAAATCGTCCGAACCGTCCGGTAACGACAAAACTGGAGCGCTACTCAGCATATCCTTCAATTTCTGAAATGCTTCTTCTTGTTTCTCTAACCAGACGAACTTGACATTCTTCTTTGTTAAAGAGGTCAGTGGCGTGGCAATACGTGAAAAGTCTTTGATGAACTTCCGGTAGTACCCCGCCAGCCCGAGGAAACTTCGAACTTCTGACGGATTCCTAGGTTGCTCCCAGTCTCGAATGGCTTCAATCTTCGTCGGGTCAACCATGATCCCCGTCTCAGACACCACGTGCCCGAGGAACTGCACTTCCCTCAGCCAAAACTCGCACTTGGAAAACTTCGCATACAACTTCTCTTGCTTCAATAGCTCGAGAATTGTACGAAGGTGGCTTTCGTGCTTCCCTTCCGATCTTGAAAATATCAGGATGTCATCTATGAACACTATCACGAACTGATCCAAATAAGGTTGGCATACCCTATTCATTAAGTCCATAAATGCTGCCGGGGCGTTGGTTAGCCCGAACGGCATCACCAGAAATTCGTAGTGTCCATACCTGGTCCGAAACGCAGTATTCGGCACATCCTCCTCCCTCACCTTGAGCTGATGATACCCTGACCTTAAATCAATCTTGGAGAAGTAACTGGCTCCCTGTAACTGATCAAATAGGTCGTCGATTCTTGGAATTGGATACTTATTCTTAATCGTGACCTTGTTGAGTTCTCGGTAGTCTATGCACATTCGCATAGTACCGTCCTTCTTCTTCACAAAGAGCACAGGTGCTCCCCACGGAGATGTACTCGGTCTAACGAACCCCTTGTCCAATAACTCCTGCAACTAAGCCATCATTTCCTTCATTTCGGACGGCGCCAATATGTACGGTGCGGGGGCAATCGGTGCAGATCCCGGAATCAGATCAATTCTGAACTCGATCTGGCGATCCGGGGGTAGACTTGTCAAGTCATCCGGAAATACCTCCGGGTACTCATTTACCACTCGCACATCGCTCATCCCACGCTTCTCTTTCTTGGCGTCCAACACGTACGCCAAGAACCCTTGACACCCCTTTCTCAAACACTTAGTAGCCCTAATCATGGAGATAAGGCTGGTCTTCCTATCACGGCAGTTTCCATAGATCACTATGGTATCCCCATCAGGTAACCGGATCCTGATCAGCTTTTTGTTGCAAACGATATCCGCATCGTTCGCGGCTAACCAATCCATTCCCAACACTACGTCAAACTCTCCCATTGCCATGGGGTATAACTTCGTAGGCACCAACCTCCCTTCTATATCTATGACACAGTCTTCCACTACTTCCTTAACATATACCCAACTATCATTTGCAGTTTCCACCTCTAGCGCTCTCTCCAAACGTCTAGGTCTCACCCCCAAACATTTCATAAAAGCATGCGATACAAAGGAGCAATTTGCTCCTGAATCAAATAACACCTTGGCACATAGAGAGTTCACTAGAAACGTACCTGCCACCACATCTGAAACTTCCTCTGCCTCTTCCGCGGTCATGCGGAATGCACGTCCTTTCGGACGCGCTGGTTCTGCTCCCTTGTCATTTCCTCTTCCACCCGGACGTTCACCAGACGGAACTGATCCCACTTTCTTCAAGAGTGGGCAATCACTACGCATGTGGCCAGTAGCCCCACATTCGTAACAAGATTTTCCCCCACTGCGATAATCCTTTGACATGTGATCGGGTAAGCCACACCGGTAGCATGAGTTTGAACCTGCCATGCACTCTCCCCGATGCACCCTGTTACATTTCGTACATGGTTTTCCAACGGTGTCCTTACTAACACGGTTGTATGATCGAAACACTTTCCATTTCCTGAAGTCCTTACCCGGTCCATCCCATTTGTGCTTTTCACCACCCTTCTCAGTCATCTGACGAACCTTCTCCTTTTCAATCATCTCGGCCGCATTAATGGCCGCCTGAAAGGTAGTGGGGTTCCTTGTCAGAACTAGCTCTCGGATACTGCCCTTCAGTACAGCGGTGTAAATTAATTAATTGGCTTGCTACCAATTAATATGGCCAAGGAAAAGAAAAGAGACAGAGATGGAAAGATACATGATGCATGAGTCATATTTGGTATTATTATGTGAATTATGTGCAAATGTTTTCTTTTACTAACGGGGATTTTTCTCACTAGACCTCAAGGTCTAACCCTCATTTTTGTTTTAAAATATGTATTCCAGGTCGCGGAGCAAACAAAAGACAATGATAGGGTTTCTCATGTTAGATTTTGTGGATGTTGAATGATTATGAAGATTTCAGTTATATTTAGTAGTTGTTATGTATTTTATTTTATTTGAAAAAGTTTGTACTGAAAAGACCTAATTGTAGAATCTAAGGGACCGTATTTGGATTATGATATGTTATTTTGCGGTGAATTATATGTAATTTGTATGTTGGGATTAAGGGACGTTACAGATGGTATCAGAGCCTTAGTTTAAGGGATTTAGGTATTAGTATCTGTACCTAGACTTAAACTGCATGCGAAGTAGGATGTCCTTGTTATTATAGAACCTTGGGATGTTAAATATAAAAAGGTAGAAGGAACATCATGTAAGGTAATTTCAGATTTACACCTGGCCAGTGTAATTGTGATCTTACAGGTACATGTTTGAACCAGAATACTTTATTATATGGGGTATGTGCTTATGTGTATATTAACCTTGTTTGAATCAACAAGTTGGCAAGTGGAACGAGACAAACAAACCGAGAAGGGGAAGGAAATCCGAATAGATCTAATCCAACAGCCGGTGAAAGGGGAAGAGGGGGAGAAAGAGGTAGAGGTAGGACAGGGGGCAGAGTACAGGGGCAAGGCACAGAGTTTGTTATGAGAGACGACCTAGCGATTGAAATGGGAAGACTTCAGGCAAATATACAAGCTATGTTTAACCAGACTCACCATACGGAAACAGAAATACCAGACCCTACCTTTGAAAACGAAGTGCCTATCGCACCTATTGTCACATCAGTACCAAGAAAGTGTGATTATAAAATGTTTTTGAGCTGTAAACCACCCACTTATGGAGGGGACAGAGACCCAGTAAAAGCAATGCGATGGCTGAAGGAAGTTGAAGCTGTATTTAAGACCAGTAAATGCGCGGAAGAAGATAAAGTGTTATATGGAACAGCAATGTTGAAAGCAGATGCCTTGTATTGGTGGGAAGCCCTTATTGACTCTGAAGGACCTGATGTATATTCAACTTTTACTTGGAGCGAATTCTCGAGAGCATTTAAGGAACAGTTTTGCCCGCAAGCCGCAGTTAGACAGTTGGAAGAGGAATTCCTGAGCCTACAGCAAGGAAATTTATCAGTAAGAGACTATACTGCCCGTTTCTTGGAAAAGTCGCGTTTCGGTGAATATTATGTTGCCACAGAAAAGATGAAGATGGAATGGTATGTATTCGGAGATTAGAAAGTTAGTAACTGCAGCGAGACCTAATACTTTTTCAGAAGCAGTAAATGCTGCGGAAAATGTGGAGTGAGACAATAAGAGGGATGTTGGGGATAAGAGTGCGGGAAAGAGAAAATGGGAAGGACCACCACACGATATGAAGAAGTCTGGGTTTCAGCGATTTGACAGTCGTCCACCTTTTCGAGCAGCTGGAAGACCTTGCCCAAAGTGCCACCGTTTTCACCAAGGAAGCTGTCAAGTAGATCCTAGAAACTGTTATAAGTGCGGGAAGTTTGGTCACATTGCTAAAGATTGTAGGGTGGTTAGATTTTGTTATTCATGCAATTCGCCAGATCATCTTCAATCAGATTGTCCACTGGGAAGAATACCATCGGGTGGCACGTCAACAAGAGCAACGGGTGTTAGACCAGCAGTATCGAGGTCAGAGCCAGCAAGGGCAAGAGGTCGTTCATTTCAGATGACAGCAAAAGAAGCGGAGGAAACTCCGGACGTGGTTACAGGTACATTCTTAATAAATTCCACACGTGCTAAGGTGTTATTTGATTCCGGTGCAAACCGATCGTTTGTGTCTCCTTCATTTGCTGCTTATATGCATTTAAAGCCGAAAGTGTTAGATCATACTTTAATGGTAGATACGGCAAATGAAAATCAAGTGTCGGTTAAAGAAGTATTTGATAGTTGCGTGATAGATATAGAAGGGTGCGGAGTACCGATCCAGTTATTTCCAATAGCCCTGGTTGAGTTTGATGTGGTAGTGGGAATGGACTGGTTAGCTGAGAACCAAGATAATATAAATTGTGATAAGAAGTTAATAAACGTTGTGTTACCTGAAAAAGGGCCGGTAGTGATTTATGGTGATCGTAGGAATCATCAGTATAATCTTATTTCTATGATAAAAGCCCGTAAGTGTGTTAATAAAGGTTGTCAGAGTTACTTAGCTTATGTAATAGATACTAAGCTAGAGAAGAGTAAGTTGGAAGACATCCCAATTGTTAGTGATTTTCCAGAAGTGTTTCCTGAAGACTTGAACAGTCTTTTGCCCGTTAGACTGGTAGAGTTCGGTATAGATCTAATTCCTGGAGCCACCCCTGTAGCCCGTGCACCGTATCGTTTGGCGCCTCCGGAAATGAAAGAAATGATGGCACAACTGCAAGATCTATCCGATAAGGGTTTCATCAGACCAAGTTCTTCGCCGTGGGGAGCACCAGTCTTGTTTGTGAAAAAGAAGGATGGTTCGATGAGAATGTGTATCGACTACAGAGAATTGAATAAGCGCACGATCAAAAACAAGTATCCCCTACATAGAATTGATGACCTCTTCGATCAATTAGTCGGAGCTTGTTGTTTCTCCAAGATTGATTTAAGATCCGGTTATCATCAGTTGAAGGTTAAGGAAGAAGACGTTTTGAAAACTGCTTTTCGCACCAGGTACGGTCACTATGAGTTTCTAGTAATGCCATTTGGATTGACGAACGCTCCAGCTGCTTTTATGGATTTAATGAATCGGGTATGTAAGCCGTATCTTGATAAATTCGTTATTGTGTTTATTGATGATATACTTATCTATTCCCGATCCAAGGAATAGCACGCACAACACCTTAGTTTGATTTTAGAACTATTGAAGAAAGAAAAATTGTATGCGAAATTTTCAAAATGTGAATTCTGGTTACGGGAAGTTCAGTTTCTGGGGCATATAGTTTCCGAAAAGGGTATACAAGTCGATCCGATGAAAGTGGAAGCAGTTGAAAAATGGGAACCACCAAAGTCAGCAACAGAAGTACGGAGTTTTCTGGGTTTGGCCGGCTACTACCGAAAGTTTATAAAAGATTTCTCTCGTATTGCCACACCTTTGACGAAGCTGACTCGAAAGAATCTGAAGTTCGAATGGAAGGTAGAACAGGATGAAGCATTTCGGATATTGAAAGAAAAACTGTGCAGCGCGCCGATTCTAGCATTACCCGAAGGTTCCGAAGACTTCGTAGTTTATAGTGATGCTTCAAAATTGGGATTGGGTTATGTATTAATGCAGCGGGGAAAGGTTATTGCTTACGCTTCTCGTCAATTAAAAGACCATGAGAGACAGTATCCTACGCACGATATGGAACTTGCAGCAGTCGTCTTTGCATTGAAGATTTGGAAACATTATCTGTATGGTTCCAAATGTCAAATTTTTACTGATCATAAGAGTCTCCAACATCTTTTTAATCAAAAGGAATTAAATATGAGGCAAAGGAGATGGCTAGAACTGGTAAATGATTACGACTGTGAAATTCTTTATCATTCGGGAAAGGCGAATGTGGTAGCTGATGCACTGAGTCGTCAAGAAAGGAGTGGAACAATAAAAGCCATTTCACTAAGGGCTGAACTGTTACCCAACATCTTTGACGAACTGATGAAGTGTCAGATAGAAGCTTGTCAGGAAGAACATTTGAAATCAGAACGGTTAGTGGGAATATCAGCATTGCTTGTGAAAGATGACCGTGGGCTGTTGTGTCTAGAGAACAGAATTTAGGTGCCCCGTTTGGGTGGATTACGTGATCGTGTGTTACAAGAAGCTCATCAATCTCGTTTCTCCATCCATCCAGGTACAAACAAAATGTATAGAGATCTGAAACAATTCTATTGGTGGCCGGGTATAAAAAGAAGCATTGCAAAGCATGTGGAAGAATGTACTACTTGCAAAAAGGTGAAGATTGAACATCAAAAACCGTTTGGGCAATTACAGCGACTAGAAATACCGATGTGGAAATGGGATCAGATTACTACCGATTTCATCACGAAGCTACCAAGAACACCGAAAGGATTTGACTCTATTTGGGTGATAGTCGACAGGTTGACAAAGTCTGCACACTTCTTGCCGATAAAGGAAACTGATTCGATGAAACGATTAGCCAAGTTATACATAGACGAAATAGTAACTCGACATAGGTTCCAATATCGATAATTTCTGATCGAGATAGTCGTTTTACTTCAAGATTTTGGAGAAGTTTTCAGAATGAAATGGGGACGCAGATAAAGTTAAGTACGACATATCATCCTCAAACTGATGGCCAGAGTGAAAGAACGATCCAGACTCTAGAAGATATGCTCCGGGCTTGCAGAGTTGATTTTGGGGGATCGTGGGATAAACATTTGCCTTTGATAGAATTTGCCTACAACAACAGTTATCATTCCAGCATTCAAGCGGCACCGTTTGAAGTTTTGTATGGTAGAAAATGTCGAACGCCTCTGTGTTGGAATGAAGTGGGAGAGAAACAGTTAGCAGGGCCAGAAATAGTACAGTTAACAGCGGACAAGATTACCCAGATTCGAGAAAGATTGAAAGTGGCTCAAGATAGACAGAAAAACTATGCCGACCGACGCCGGAAACCGTTAGAGTTCCAAGTTGGAGATTTTGTAATGCTAAAAGTCTCACCTTGGAAAGGAGTCATTCGATTTGGGAAACAAGGTAAACTTAGCCCGAGGTATATTGGACCGTTTGCAATTACGGAAAGGATTGGAGAAGTGGCTTACCGACTAGATTTACCTCCAGAGTTAAACAGGATCCACAACGCTTTTCATGTGTCGAATTTTCGAAAGTGTTTGGTATCACCAGATCAGGCAGTGTCTCTACCGGATGAAAAGTTGAACTATGTGGAGGAACCGGAAGCTATTGTTGACCGAAAAGTCAAAGTTTTGCGGAATAAAGAAATCAGACAAGTGAAAGTACAGTGGAAACATCACAGAGGTCAGGATGCTACGTGGGAATCAGAGTTAGAAATGAGAGCCAAATACCCTCATCTGTTCACTTGACTGAATTCCGGGACGGAATTCTTTTAAGGGGGAGATGTTGTAATAACCAGGTATGTTATTAGTTTATTCATAAGTAGTATTTTAATTTAATATTAAGGAGTTAGAAGTTAAGGGGTAAGTTTTAATTTTTATATGGAAGTTTAGGGGTAAGTTTTGCCAAATAGGATATGTATGAGGTTTGTTTGGTAGATGTGAAAATATCTTTCACATCCACCACCTCCATGTTCACTTCAATTAGGAGGAGGTGTCTCCTTTAGACACACTTAGCAAATATCCTAAAAAACTAGTGTGTGTGTGTGTGTGTTACGTGAAAAGAGAGAGAAGAGAGAGAAGAAGGAAAACTAAGAAGAAGAAGAAGGAAAGCTGTAGATCTTCTGCTGGAATTGCTAAAAACAATTGAAGAAGCTAAGGTAATAATCCATAAAATCCTCTCTTTTATGTTTATAAGTTGATAGTTAAAGTTTACTATTGGGTTTTGATGAATTATGGATGTTTTGGGAAATCTGAGTGTATGGTTAGGTTATGTTAATAGTCTTAAACATATCTGCAGAATTTCAGAAACATGCATAAGTTAAAAGATTAAAATCTGGGCTTAAGTTGAAAACAGTGGACTGCGACATTCAAGCAAGTCGCAATGGTGAGTTGCGACATGCTTGAATGTGGTCACCTTCATAGTTGTCGCAATGGCGTATTGCGACTTACTCTTGAAGTCGCAATAGTGAGTTGCGACTTGGGGGTGAAGTCGCAATAGTGAGTTGCGACTTGGGGATGAAATCGCAGTAGTTGATTGCGACTTGGATGTGAAATCGCAGTAGTTGATTGCGACTTGGATATGAAGTCGCAGTAGTTGATTGCGACTTGGATGTGAAATCGCAGTAGTTGATTGCGACTTAGTATAGTGTATTGCGACTTGAGTCGAGGATTTCAGAACTTAGAGACTTCTAGCCTTAAAAAGAAATATTTGTATTCATGTGGTACAGATTCCGTGAACCGGGACTGAAGGAATCGAGGAGCTCTATAATAGCGTGGAAGGGTTTTTGGAACTAAGATAATCAAGTGAGTTTTTCTTTGAAATGTTTTCAAATGGAATACATATATGTGATTAAATGTAATATGGTGCATATAGAGTTTTATATGAATATTACATTGTATGAGTACTAGTTGGCCGGGCTTAGGACCGGTGAAAGTTGGCTGTACAGAGGGACAGTGGTGTTGGCTGTATTTAGTACAGCGGTGTAAATTAATTAATTGGCTTGCTACCAATTAATATGGCCAAGGAAAAGAAAAGAGACAGAGATGGAAAGATACATGATGCATGAGTCATATTTGGTATTCTTATGTGAATTATGTGCAAATGTTTTCTTTTACTAACGGGGATTTTTCTCACTAGACCTCAAGGTCTAACCCTCATTTTTGTTTTAAAATATGTATTCCAGGTCGCGGAGCAAACAAAAGACAATGATAGGGTTTCTCATGTTAGATTTTGTGGATGTTGAATGATTATGAAGATTTCAGTTATATTTAGTAGTTGTTATGTATTTTATTTTATTCGAAAAAGTTTGTACTGAAAAGACCTAATTGTAGAATCTAAGGGACCATATTTGGATTATGATATGTTATTGTGTGGTGAATTATATGTAATTTGTATGTTGGGATTAAGGGACGTTACAATTCTCTCCTTCTTAAGATTTTCGGTTTCGAGCGCTTCAACCTGCCATTTCTTTATTTTTGCTAACAGATTGAATGTGACCTCAGCCCTCATAGCCACAATCCTGGGGGTTTCACCTCGTTCCTTACAGCTCAAAGCGTCCGCCACCACGTTTGCCTTCCCCGGATGGTATTCGATCTTACAGTCGTAGTCGGTCAACAATTCAATCCATCTCCTTTGGCGCATACTCAACTCCTTCTGATCAAAGAGATGACATAAACTCTTGTGGTCCGTGAAGATCTGGCACTTCGTCCCATACAGGTAATGTCGCCAAATCTTCAGGGCAAAAACCACCGCCGCCAATTCTAAATCATGCGTAGGATAACGAGTCTCGTGATCCTTTAACTGCCGGGAGGCATAAGCGATCACCTTACCTCGTTGCATGAGTACGCAACCAAAGCCGAGCTTCGATGCGTCACTGAAAACCATAAAATTGTCCGAACCGTCCGGTAACGACAAAACCGGAGCGCTACTCAGCATATCCTTCAATTTCTGAAATGCTTCTTCTTGTTTCTCTAACCAGACGAACTTGACATTCTTATTTGTTAAAGAGGTCAGTGGCGTGGCAATACGTGAAAAGTCTTTGATGAACTTCCGGTAGTACCCCGCCAGCCCGAGGAAACTTCGAGCTTCTGACGGATTCCTATGTTGCTCCCAGTCTCGAATGGCTTCAATCTTCGTCGGGTCAACCATGATCCCCGTCTCAGACACCACGTGCCCGAGGAACTGCACTTCCCTCAGCCAAAACTCGCACTTGGAAAACTTCGCATACAACTTCTCTTGCTTCAATAGCTCGAGAATTGTACGAAGGTGGCTTTCGTGCTTCCCTTCCGATCTTGAAAATATCAGGATGTCATCTATGAACACTATCACGAACTGATCCAAATAAGGTTGGCATACCCTATTCATTAAGTCCATAAATGCTGCCGGGGCGTTGGTTAGCCCGAACGGCATCACCAGAAATTCGTAGTGTCCATACCTGGTCCGAAACGCAGTATTCGGCACATCCTCCTCCCTCACCTTGAGCTGATGATACCCTGACCTTAAATCAATCTTGGAGAAGTAACTGGCTCCCTGTAACTGATCAAATAGGTCGTCGATTCTTGGAATTGGATACTTATTCTTAATCGTGACCTTGTTGAGTTCTCGGTAGTCTATGCACATTCGCATAGTACCGTCCTTCTTCTTCACAAAGAGCACAGGTGCTCCCCACGGAGATGTACTCGGTCTAACGAACCCCTTGTCCAATAACTCCTGCAACTGAGCCATCATTTCCTTCATTTCGGACGGCGCCAATATGTACGGTGCGGGGGCAATCGGTGCAGATCCCGGAATCAGATCAATTCTGAACTCGATCTGGCGATCCGGGGGTAGACTTGTCAAGTCATCCGGAAATACCTCCGGGTACTCATTTACCACTCGCACATCGCTCATCCCACGCTTCTCTTTCTTGGCGTCCAACACGTACGCCAAGAACCCTTGACACCCCTTTCTCAAACACTTAGTAGCCCTAATCATGGAGATAAGGCTGGTCTTCCTATCACGGCAGTTTCCATAGATCACTATGGTATCCCCATCAGGTAACCGGATCCTGATCAGCTTTTTGTTGCAAACGATATCCGCATCGTTCGCGGCTAACCAATCCATTCCCAACACTACGTCAAACTCTCCCATTGCCATGGGGTATAACTTCGTAGGCACCAACCTCCCTTCTATATCTATGACACAGTCTTCCACTACTTCCTTAACATATACCCAACTATCATTTGCAGTTTCCACCTCTAGCGCTCTCTCCAAACGTCTTGGTCTCACCCCCAAACATTTCATAAAAGCATGCGATACAAAGGAGCAATTTGCTCCTGAATCAAATAACACCTTGGCACATAGAGAGTTCACTAGAAACGTACCTGCCACCACATCTGAAACTTCCTCTGCCTCTTCCGCGGTCATGCGGAATGCACGTCCTTTCGGACGCGCTGGTTCTGCTCCCTTGTCATTTCCTCTTCCACCCGGACGTTCACCAGACGGAACTGATCCCACTTTCTTCAAGAGTGGGCAATCACTACGCATGTGGCCAGTAGCCCCACATTCGTAACAAGATTTTCCCCCACTGCGATAATCCTTTGACATGTGATCGGGTAAGCCACACCGGTAGCATGAGTTTGAACCTGCCATGCACTCTCCCCGATGCACCCTGTTACATTTCGTACATGGTTTTCCAACGGTGTCCTTACTAACACGGTTGTATGATCGAAACACTTTCCCTTTCCTGAAGTCCTTACCCGGTCCATCCCATTTGTGCTTTTCACCACCCTTCTCAGTCATCTGACGAACCTTCTCCTTTTCAATCATCTCGGCCGCATTAATGGCCGCCTGAAAGGTAGTGGGGTTCCTTGTCAGAACTAGCTCTCGGATACTGCCCTTCAGTCCATGAATGAAACGCTCCACTCGGCGTTCCTCCGTTGGCACGTACAAATCTGCAAAGCGAGACTTCTCAATAAACTTTATGGTATACTCCCGCACTGCCATACCTCCCTGATCCAACCCCAAGAACTCTTCTTCCAATCTTTTTACTGCCGCGAGCGGGCATAACTGAGCTTTGAATCTGTCTACAAACGCTTCCCACAACATTCACTTAGCCGCTGCCGAACCCTTTCCCCCAGTCTCGGCCTCCCACCAGTAAACTGCATCAGATTTCAACATGGACAGAGCAAACATTACCCTATCCCCATCAGCACACTTGCATGTATCGAAGACCAGTTCCATTTCCTTTACCCATTTCATTGCCAAGATAGGATCATACTCGCCCTCAAAAGTAGGGGGCTTGCATGAGGCAAAGGCCTTGAAATTGCATCCCTTAGCTTCTAACTCATTCATCACTTAAGGGTTTGAATTCAAGTGACTCCCAGTACCGGTCACTAGTGGACTAGACAGCTCCACTCTTTCTCGGATCTCACTTGCTTCCTTGCTTCCCGAAGCTGACTCATTCTGCTTAGTGAGGAGGGCCTACAAGGTCTCTTGAATCTTACCCAATTCAGCAACTAGGTTCTCTCGAGTGACAAACGTAGATCTGCGGCCTCGACCCCGTCCCCTTGGCTGAGTTACCCTCCTTGCAGAAGCTGAACTCTCCTGAAGAGAGTCTTCTTGATGAACAGGGGCTTCCACACTCCTCGTTCTTCTAGTTGCACGAGTCGTTCTCAGGTTCGGGTTTCCTCCATCCCCGGCCACTTGGGTGGCGGCCCGATGGGGTGTTCTTCCCCGACCCCTTCCACGACCCCTACCTCTTCCCCTTCCACGGGTAACAGTTGCCCTCGCCGGTTCCACCGGTCCATTCTCCAGTACATCATCATCTTGATTCCTTGGCACAGCAGGTGCCGACCTACTCCTCAAAGTTCTTCCGGTCATTTCACTAACGCTGAAAGAAGACAACAATTAACCTTTGCTAGACATGACACAATAATCTTGCTATATAAGGTAAATTTAAGCATGCACATGTACCTGTAAGTTCATAATTACACTGGTCAGGTGTAATTCCAAACTTACCTTACACGTTTGTCCTTGGCACCTTATTTCCTAGCGCATTTATAGTGATCGTTCCTAGAGGCAATCCTATGTCTCGGCTGTGTTCCTCATCTTACAGTTTAAATTTAGGCCCTAATGGTCACCTAAATCCCTTAAACTAAGGCTCTGATACCATTTGTAACGTCCCAAAAACATGACATGCATTAACCTAGAATAAGCATTAGAATTACATCAATAACTTGTCATTAATTCATCAGTAAACTATACTAAACAAAATTTGACAGCGGAAGTCTCTAAATCCACAGCCGAGAGCTACATCTATAGTCATTAAAGTCAAAACTCTAGAGTCGCTCTAGTCTCCAGATCCTTCTTGCAGTCACTCCTAGTTCTTACTAGCAGAACCCATAGTGCTCTTACCTGAAAATGGTTTAGTTTTGAAAGCGAGTGTTAGACCAAAAGGTCTAGTGAATTCCCTCCATAAACATTTATCACAGTAAAAAGATCATTTCATAAAGAAAATACTTTCACATCTTTCTCATAACATCATCCAAGGTTAAACACGGGGTTTAGGGAATTACATAAGCTACTCCGATCGGGGCCTGACAGACACCCTCTCGTCTACGCCGGAATCCAAATGGACTCCCCGTTCCTTCATGTAGGAGAAAACGAATTCCAACCTACAAGCTAACCTCCATATGCCCAAGGGATCAGAGATCCCAAGGTATACCGTCCCCACCGTGCAACCGACTCCACATAGCATACACATACATTGAAACCATATGCATGAAAACATAAAACATCTTTCGTTTGTGGGTAAACGTGTAAATCATGGAAGCATGCATAATTTTTATAAATCAATTCATGCTCGATAAAGGAACCATATTCAGTAAAAATGGTACGTAATAAAAAGGAGTGAGAGAACTCACCTTTGATTATCGTAGAACGCATTTCTTAAACTCTTCCCAGCTAAACCAACAGAACACCTAAGGCAATAGATCCTCATCAGATAAAACGGCTCAACCTACTGTCCAGCACACAATTTCCGGGTACCATACTTGTCCGGATACCATACTTGTCCGGATATCATACTTGTTCGGATATCATACTTGGCAACTCGATCTACCCGGAAAAACACCCACCCGGAAACTACCATAGAGCTTTACCCGGAAACTAGCATCCGTATCCGAAAACCACCATATCAACATGAACTGAAGGTGTCCGGGTACGACTACTGTCCGAAAATAAATTTCTTAAAAGTGATTTCTAACCCGATTTTAGCCATTTGTTTGATTAGATAACCACAAGTGTTCATCCACCAACCTCAAACACCCAAATAATCCCACTTTAATCTCTTAAAATCGATTTATTATGACAAAACCCATAAAACTTCATTTTCAAGGAAAAATGGTGAAAACTCAAGTAATCATCCACATCAGTCCTAAGGATTCATAACAATAGGAAGGAGAAGCATTAATCTAATCAGATGAACGAATTAGGATGCAATACCTTTGCAGATTCTAGCTTGACTCCTCTTTTCTCTTGATTTCTCCTCAAACTCTTCTTTCTCTCTTTCTTTCTTCCTTAGCCGCCAACACCAAGACACAATACTGATTTTGGGAAGTGAAGGCTACCCTAGGGATTTGTGCCCTACACCACTCTCACAAATTGACAATCTAGTCCCTCAAGTTAACTTCCATTTATTTCACTTTGACCACCAAACTCTAAAACTTACTTGGATTCGGGTTGTTACTTGATCATAACCAAAGGATTCCCTCGTAACATGGTCTTATAACCAATATGTAATTTTCTAATGAGTTTTAGACGTTTGTGGATTTTAATCGACACTTCTCCATGACATTAATAAAGGGAACTTTCTCAGTGTTCTAGTGTTTTTTCAGTAGTGTCTTCCCCGTCCTCCGAACAATAATCTTATTTTTGCTTTAGAAAACTTAATGTCTCTTAAATAGTTAAATACAACACCATGGATACATTATTTTAAATAATTCTTGTTAAGAGAATACAAAATGAGTGGATGCATCAATAAGCATTTAAATACCTTATGATTTGTAGCAGTAAAACACCATGCAACATGTGGATCGTAACGATTGTCCCATGTACGCATGTAGCCTTGCATGGCTTAGGAAAAGTCATTTCATCGGAGAACATGGATTCACTACACCAGTAAAAACATACACATTCAAAAATTGACCCCCTCTTTTTGGCTCCTAACATATGTAAACTACATTTAAAGTTCCAGCTCATGGCATTACAATCATTTAGTAACATAGAAACAGAGCAAACTTGTTCTAAACCGACAATAACTTTTGTTTCGGATGAGCTATAAAAATTTCACATCAAGTGTGAGCTCTTTGAAAAATGTAAATCCTATAAGTTGTGCATGTGGTATTTCTTTTACCTTCATCTTCAAACTTATCTGATTTTAATCCTAATCAGTTAGTTGCACATATAATTGATAAGATATATATTGCAACTGCCTAAGCAAGTACATCTCTTCTGAATAAAAATTTCCAGCATGCAAGTATATAGCAACTTACTAAACATATGTGAATCATCAACAGTGGTGATAATAAACACAGACACTACGTATAAGCAACAAATCATGTATTATAAAATTAAAAGAACCTTAGCTACAAAGCAGGGAGTTAATAAACGCAAAGGAATCCATGCTAAATAAATATCAACTTTACCTGCAGCTTTGCCTTCTTGTAGTTTTCGACTGGTTCACTTTGAATTACATCTTCAAAAATCCAAATCAAATGCATCACCCAACAACGACATTAATCGACAGTTTGTTATGCAATTCAATATATTGGCCCTTGAAAAAGGCTAACGCTGGAAAACTACCCACAACAATGACAATCGACAGTTTGATAAATAGTTGTTCGTAACATGTTTACTTCTAGTCTTATATGAAATATGAGGTTGCTTCAGTGCTTCTTTTGCTAAAGACGTGAATATGTTTAAAGTTTAGAGGGGATTTTTCACCTGTATCTTCCTACCTAAACAAACATTATATCCCATAGACAATTGGCCTACATTATACCCCTTATTAGTTAATACCCATACCACCCATGTTCATCCCATCAAAATGAAATTTTCATTTCTAAGGAACATTACCTGATACCTCAAAGTCTCCTCTTAAATCCTGAGTTCGTGTAATGTTCCACCTTTTAAACTCAAAGCCCCTGAAACAACAATTATCATAAAAGAAGAAAACAAATGTTATATAGTCTGATCAAAATGACAACACTATCAGTACAAAGAAGAAAACCAATGTTATATAGTCTGATCAATCTACAACACTATCAGTACAATCAACTCCAGATTATTGCACAAAGGTAGAAAGTCAACACAGTGAGAATCAATGCAATGCGAGTAGCAGAACCTCACAAATTCTAGAGAGTAAAGATGACTCTTGAACCGCTCCAAAATTGGTTGCGTTTTGTCCAACATCCATTCCCAATATTAATTTACAGAATGAAAAAAATTGATTTTGTGAAGCAAAAAAGAGGAACACACAAAGAAAATGGAGAAGACAAAAGTAAAAAAGAAAACATAGGCCAACAAACCGAAAAAATGCCTGTTGATGATGTATGCTCCAATGTTAATGTCGCATCCTCCATTTTCGAATCCTCTCTGAAGCGGCTCTCCCTCCTCACGACTGTCTATGCGACGACGACTCTCTTATTCCAACCGTGTAGAAGATTGAAGAATAAATGACTTCGAATGAATTTGGTGATGAATACTTAATGATTATGGAGAGGAGGAAACCAAAAGTCGTGTCATGAGAATATTTAAAGTCTAAGAAGCATATAAAATTACCAGAGAAACCTTTTGCATAAGGAAATACACATCTTTCATACAGGGATATAACTGTCTTTCACATATTAATGTTGTAAGAAAATCAAAAAGTTCAGAAATTTCCTTTGAGAAGATTCTGCTCTAGCAAGATGCCACGTCAATCCTTGTGGGTTTTGTTTTTATATATATAAAGATATAGCATTAAATGGTTAATCCTTTCATTTTCTTTACTAATTTTTATTATTTTGTATATTTAATATTAATATTTTTAACAAAGCAAAATATTATTTACATCACATTTTTAACAATAATATATATAATTATACCGTGTATTCTTATTAAAATTTTATTATTATTTAACATATATTTTTATTTGAATTTATTTTTTTCTCACATAACCAAAACTTAGATGGAATGCAACAATCATTATAAAAGAAAAATTATTTTAATGGAATATATTTTTGTTATTTAATTTTATTATTTTTTATAGTAAGATAACAATTATCAATATATCAATATATATAAAGGAGAATGTATGAGAGAGAGAGTTAAGGAGAAGCCTCCATTGAGGCTTTAGAGTTTTCTTAGAGTTTTAAATTTTTTATAAATCAAATATAACATTAAACGGGTTAATCCTTTCATTTCTTTACTAATTTTTATTATTTTATATATTCAATATTAATATTTTTAACAAATCAAAATATTATTTACATCACATTTTTTAACAATAATATATATAATTATACCCTGTATTCTTATTAAAATTTTATTATTATTCAACATATATTTTTATTTGAATTTATTTTTTTCTCACATAACCAAAACATAGATGGAATGCAACAATCATTATAAAAGAAAAATTATTTTAATGGAATATATTTTTGTTATTTAATTTTATTATTTTTTGTAGTAAGATAACAATTATCAATATATCAATATATATAAAGGAGAATGTATGAGAGAGAGTTAAGGAGAAACCTACATTGAGGCTTTAAAGTTTTCTTAGAGTTTTAAGTTTTTTATAAATCAAATATAACATTAAACGGGTTAATCCTTTCATTTTCTTTACTAATTTTTATTATTTTATATATTCAATATTAATATTTTTAACAAATCAAAATATTATTTACATCACATTTTTTAACAATAATATATATAATGATATCCTGTATTCTTATTAAATTTTTATTATTATTTAACATATATTTTTATTTGAATTTATTTTCTTTCTCACATAACCAAAACTTAGATTGAATGCAACAATCATTATAAATGAAAAATTATTTTAATGGAATATATTTTTGTTATTTAATTTTATTATTTTTTGTAGTAAGATAACAATGCTTATAAATAAAATTTATTTTAAAAGTGTATATTTTTAGCGATTGAGTATTTTTTTTCTTCTTATTAATCTAACATATATTTTTATTTTTATTTAGTTTTTTTTACATAACCAAAACTTAGAGGGAATGCAACAATGGTTATAAATGAAAACTTATTTTAATGGAATATATTTTTGTTATTTAACTTTATTATTTTTTGTAGTAAAATAACAATGCTTATAAATAAAATTTATTGTATATTTTTAGCGATTGAGTATTTTTTTTCTTATTAATCTAACATATATTTTTATTTGAATTTATTTTCTTTTTTACATAACCAAAACTTAAATGAAATGCAACAATCATCAATATATATATTTATATATATAGGGGAGGTATCCGTTGCAAACCAGTCAGTTTGTGCAAACTATACAAACCACTGTATTAGGAAACAATAGATGTATTTATGGATAATCATTATGATTCATTAATTAAGACTGAGATATATATGGAAGATGATAAGATTCATTCATTATGATCATTGCTTTAGATTAGGAAACATAATAAAATCAGATATTTATTAGACTTGATCAACGGCTAAGATTGGTTTGTATAGTTTGCACAAACTGACTGGTTTGCAACGGATACCTCCCCTATATATATATATATATATATATATATATATATATATATATATATATAAAGGAGAATGTAGGAGAGAGAGTTAAGGAGAAGACTCCATTAAGGCTTTAGATTTTTTTAGAGTTTTGAATTTTTTTTAAATCAAATATAGCATTAAATGGGTTAATCTTTTCATTTTTACTAGTGTCTATCCCGCGCGTTGCACGGTAGCGATAAATATTTTAAGTACTTGACCGAGTTGAGTTAAGATAAAACGTAGTTTCTCCATTAATAGTTAATAAGATACAATTTTAAAAATATAATGTATTTTCATAAGTGGTACATTTTCATATAGTATCGACCTTCTCTTCGAGATCCTTCATTCTTGCTAATTTATTATGGATTCAAATCGTGAGCTAAAACATATTTAGCTCACTAAATTTTGACTATCAAAATTATCCCTTATTTCTTATAATTACCTTCATTCTCCAATCTTATGCCTTTTGAGAATACTGAAATCTCACAATGTGACTCATAATAATAGTTGTTCTTTTTATATAAATGAAGTTATATAAAGGTTAATATTTAATAAAAACTGATTTTTAGCAAAATAGGTCGACTAAAAAAAGACAACCAAATAAGTTATCACAAACTCTTTTAAACTTGTAAGGCATCTTATCCAAATTTTTCTTTGCTTGCCTATTGTTCTAAATTTGTTACCAATCTGTAGATGTGGACTTACCAAATAAGACATCTCATCTACCTTTTATATACTAACCTCTTCTTTCAAATCTATCGTTTTCACCGATGTGGGATAAACAAATAAGACATCTCTTCCAGCTTTTATATACTAACACCCTCTTCCAAATCTATTGTCTTTCTGTCGATGTGGGAGAGCTAAAGCCTAACCACAATCTATCATTTGAGAATAATCTCATGATGCAAAATAAAGGTTATCCAAAATAAGATAACTTTATTAGAATGAAAACAAAGTCATTACATCCAACTTTTTTATACACACATATTTGTTCTAATATTTCAACTCCTTACCAATGTGGGATAGCTATAACTCAACCACAATCCACCATTTGAGAATACTCAATTCTCATGGTGCCACCTCATTCCTATTGGGTTTTTCTTTTATATATATAAAGACTATTTTTCAACTTGTCACCAATGTGAAATAGCTAAAAGTAAACTACAATTGAGCATTTGAGAATACTCAATTTTCATGATGCAAAAAAAAGGTCATCCAAATTAAGACAACCATATGAGAATGGACACAAAAGCATCACATCCACATTTTTATACACTTATTTATTCAAAATTTTCAATTTTTCACCAATGTGGGAGAGCTAAAGCTCAACCACAATCTATCATTTGAGAATAATCTCATGATGCAAAATAAAGGTTATCCAAAATAAGATAACTCTATGAGAATGAAAACAAAGTCATCACATCCAACGTTTTTATACACACATATTTGTTCTAATATTTCAACTCCTCACCAATGTGATTGGGTTTTCCTTTTATATATATAAAGACTATTTTTTAACTTGTCACCAATGTGAAATAGCTAAAAGTAAACTACAATTGATCATTTGAGAATACTCAATTTTCATGATGCAAAAAAAAGGTCATCCAAATTAAGACAACCATATGAGAATGGACACAAAAGCATCACATCCACATTTTTATACACTTCTTTATTCGAAATTTTCAACTTTTCACCAATGTGGGAGAGCTAAAGCTCAACCACAATCTATCATTTGAGAATAATCTCATGATGCAAAATAAAGGTTATCCAAAATAAGATAACTCTATGAGAATGAAAACAAAGTCATCACATCCAACCTTTTTATACACACATATTTGTTCTAATATTTCAACTTCTCACCAATGTGGGATAACTATAACTCAACCACAATCCACCATTTGAGAATACTCAATTCTCATGGTGCCACCTCATTCTTATTGGGTTTTTTCTTTTATATATATAAAGATTACTAATTTTTATTATTTTATATATTCAATATTAATATTTTTAACAAAGCAAAATATTATTTACATCACATTTTTAACAATAATATATATAATTATACCCTGTATTCTTATTAAATTTTTATTATTATTTAACATATATTTTTATTTGAATTTTTTTTTTTCACATAACCAAAACTTAGATGGAATGCAACAATCATTATAAAAGAAACATTATTTTAATGGAATATATTTTTGTTATTTATCTTTATTATTTTTTGTAGTAAGATAACAATCATCAATATATCAATATATATAAAGAAGAATGTATGAGAGAGAGTTAAGGAGAAACATGCATTGAGACTTTAGATTTTTCTTAGAGTTTTTTTTTAAATCAAATATAACATTAAATGGGTTAATCCTTTCATTTTCTTTACTAATTTTTATTATTTTGTATATTCAATATTAATATTTTTAACAAATCAAAATATTATTTACATCACATTTTTTAACAATAATATATATAATTATACCATGTATTCTTATTAAATTTTTATTATTATTTAACATATATTTTTATTTGAATTTATTTTCTTTCTCACATAACCAAAACTTAGATGTAATGCAACAATCACTATAAAAGAAAAAATATTTTAATGGAATATATTTTTGTTATTTATCTTTATTATTTTTTGTAGTAAGATAACAATCATCAATATATCAATATATATAAAGAAGAATGTATGAGAGAGAGTTAAGGAGAAACATCCATTGAGGCTTTAGATTTATCTTAGAGTTTTTTTTTTAAATCAAATATAACATTAAATGGGTTAATCCTTTCATTTTCTTTACTAATTTTTATTATTTTATATATTCAATATTAATATTTTTAACAAATCAAAATATTATTTACATCACATTTTTTAACAATAATATATATAATTATACCCTGTATTCTTATTAAAATTTTATTATTATTTAACATATATTTTTATTTGAATTTATTTTCTTTCTCACATAACCAAAACTTAGATGAAATACAACAATCACTATAAATGAAAAATTATTTTAATGTAATATATTTTTGTTATTTAATTTTATTATTTTTTGTAGTAAGATAACAATGCTTATAAATAAAATTTATTTTAAAAGTGTATATTTTTAGCGATTGAGTATTTTTTTTTCTTATTAATCTAACATATATTTTTATTTGAATTTAGTTTATTTACATAACCAAAACTTAGAGGGAGTGCAACAATGGTTATAAATGAAAACTTATTTTAATGGAATATATTTTTGTTATTTAACTTTATTATTTTTTGTAGTAAGTTAACAATGCTTATAAATAAAACTTATTTTAAAAGTGTATATTTTTAGCGATTGAGTATTTTTTTCTTATTAATCTAACATATATTTTTATTTAAATTTATTTTCTTTTTTACATAACCAAAACTTAAATGAAATGCAACAATGGTTATAAATGATAACTTATTTGGATGGAATATATTTATTGTAGTATGCTAACAATGCTTATAAATAAAAACTTATTTTAAAAGTTTATCTTCTTAGTGATTGAGTATTTTTTTTCCTTTTTATTAATCTAACATATATTTTTATTTGAAATGTTTTTTACATAACCAAAACTTAAATGAAATGCAACAATAGTTATAAATGAAAACTTATTTTAATGGAATATATTTTTTGTTATTTAATTTTATTATTTTTTGTAATAAGCTAACAATGGTTATAAATAAAAAATTATTTTAAAAGTGTATTTTCTTAGCGATTGAGTACTTTTTTTTCTCTTATTAATCTAACGATCAATCATCAATATATAACAATATATAAAGCAAAGCTAAAACTTTAAATCAATGAGAAGCCGTCATTGCCCTTTGTCTAAATATTTTGTCGTACTTATATTCATATACAACATTAGTATACACCGTGCAACGGGCGGTGCAGTTACCTAGTTAAAAATAAAGAAAAAATATCTAAACATTGCATTGGCCTGAATGAGAATGAGTCTTCCATGAATTGTGGACTTGTGGCTTAGTGGTAGAAGATTATGATCGGATCCCAATTGACGACCGGGTCTAGTCCCGGTATCGGACGGGCCTTACCCTTGGACGTGTGGGTCGGGTCACGGTCTGTATTGGTGCATCATATTTCCAAAAGTTTTCGTAACATGCAGTGTTAAAAAGGGGAAAAAATTTGTTGTACCAACATTGCATATCCCATTCCTGCCACATCATCACCATAACAACTAATTATTTATAAGTTACCAAATTAATTAACGGAGGTTTACCTCCGTTAGACCTCTCTCCATTTTGTTACAAAATATGTTAAATATATTTTTTATTCCCTTCAATCAATCTCTCTTTCTCTCTCTTAATTAATATCCATTTATTTTTTTCTTTTCTCATTTGTTAATACGATTTTCTCATATTATATACAAATTAACTTTATATTTTATATTTATAATTATTTTTTAAATTATTTTCTTTTTATATAGTTATTTATTTTAATCCTAGAGTCAATTTTCTATAATTGCATTTTAATAACCTTAAATTGGATTATTTTTTTATTTTTTTAATGTATATTTAATCTAATGCTTCTAAAATTAATGTCTAAACAAACGTGGAACAGTATAAGCTTAGAATGATTTGGCAATACATATATAATCTTAAAGGTTTCACAAGAGTTTATTGACAATGTACAAGGTGATAATTCTATGTTATTATCAAGAGCTATGTTTATAAATGAATGCATGATATACATACGTATTTTTTTTATAGATTGACATGACACCTAAAAATTCAATTAGAAAAACAAGTTAGCGAAGTTAATGATTTTTTAAAACTAAAATGGGTTGACATGTTTGAAATTTAATTATTATACCAAATATTGATTACATTTGTTATGGTAAATTGGTTGATATGTTTTGAATTTGATTATTATATTAAATATTGATTATGTTTATTTTTCGAAAGGCAACAGAGAACCAATAAGATTAAGCAGCCACCAAAAAGAAGCAGCTGAAACAGCCCAAAAACCACAACCAAACAGAAGACAAGAAACGGCAAACCAGCAAAAACATACACACCTTAGTTAATTATTACTAGCTGAGTACTCGTGCAATGCAACGGGATGTAATATTCAAATAAATATAAGAAATAATATAACAATGCAAATGTGTTTTTTGGCATATAAACCAAATTGATTAGTGGATTGGATCGAGTGGTATTACCCAATGTACTCAGTCGATGATATACAACTTTTACCAATGGTGGTCTAGATATACATGATATAGAGATTTATCGTCATAAATAACACTTTAAAAAACGTTGTGGCTTATCTTGAAGCCTACGGCTTGAGGCTCACATCATTTATAACTTTAGTAATCAATTGTTTATTACATGGCATTCAAACACATTTAAAAATATGTATTGAAATCTATGGAATTATATATGACTAATGTCAATTTTTCGTTTTTAACACTTCTTCTTAAATATTTTATAATATAAAATAGATTATCAAAATAATTTATCACCTGCAAATAGATGAGTCACAATCATCCCACAACACAAAATAGCATACATGAAATTCTTTTTCTTATTCAGACATCCACAATGTCATCCATTACCAACATCTACAAAAGGTAACGTAAGTCACAGTTGAAACTTTCTCGTTTATCTTACATACATATCTCCTCCATATCACACACTAAGGCCAAAATACATAAGAAAAATAATATATGAACGAAAAGAAAAGAACATCGACAACATTAATTGTATCTTGTTGTTTCGGTATGATTTAAGCATCAGCTACCTTGCTAGTAGTGGAAGAAGCAGTTACAACTGAATTACTAGTTTTGGTCTCGTATTCTTTCAATGCTGTCTTGACGCTGCAGTGAGGGAGAAACAGGTGTTTTGCAATTTCTCTGCAATATTATCAACTATCAAAACAATATTTCTAAACCATGTACTGCAGCCACCAGTCCACATACATGCAAAGAAACTTTCCTTTCAATAGCTAAGTAACATACAAATCAAAAACCTCTAACGAAGAACTTACATGCTCAAGAAACACCCAATCATAATTGTGCAATGTGCAAAATACAGAATAGTCCTTTCTCTTGTGGGGTGCAATCAAGATCATGGCTAGCTATTCTGGGTTGAAAGGTGCGTTTTTTTCCACCTCTTGAGTGTTTTAGGGTTTGAATGATTCATCGATTGTTGTTATTAGAAAATCTAGACAGTTAAAATTTAAAAAACAATAAAGAACAAATAGACTGGAGCAAAAAAAACCAAGCAGAAGTAGAGAAACCAAATCGTTGGAAGTTTGAGAATTGAGATCAGAAACCTTACTTGTTGTGAAGCAAATCAGATTTCCAGAAGCAACAAATAGAGAAACCAAATTGTTGGAGTCTTGATGGAGGTGCTTACCAGATTTCCAGAATTCGTAATAGCCAAAATATTGTTTTAATAGCCAGAATTCGTAATAGCCAAAATATATAGGAGGAAGAAGGGGTTGATTATTTAGTTTCTTTTAATAATTGGCTTATTTTTGGGGCTTAATAGTTTTTAATAGTCAAAATATTGTTTTTAACTTCTAGCCAAAATATTGGTTTTAATAGCCAGAATTCGTAATAGCCAAAATATATATGAGGAAGAAGGGGTTGATTATTCAGTTTCCTTTAATAATGAGTTTATTTTTTGGGCTTAATAGTTTTTAATAACCAAAATATTGTTTTTAATTTCTAGCCAAAATATTGTTTTTAATAGCCAAAATATATAGGAGGAAGAAGGGGTTGATTATTCAGTTTCCTTTAATAATGGGCTTATTTTTAGGGTTTAATAGTTACTAAAAGTAAAAAATAAAACTCAAAATTGATGCAAAATCAAACTCAAAATTAATGCAAAATCAAACTCAAAATTAATGCAAAAGGAAATCACGTTTCAAAATTAATGCAAATAAAACCTACTCATAATCTCTTTCTTTATAACAGGAGTAAAAAAAATCCAATAAGAATGGATTAATTGAATGACTAACCCAAATCTTTCAGCTGATTAACTCGAGTTAAGGAAATGTTTTTTAAGGAAATTACGTTTCAAAATTAATGCAAAAGAAAATTAATGTTTTTTAATTGAAATCAGAAATGTTTTTTAAAGAAATTACGTTTGAAAATTAATGCAAAACGAAATTATTGTTTTCTAATTGAAATCAAAAATGTTTTTTTTAAGGAAACTACGTTTCAAAATTAATGCAAAAGGAAATTAATGTTTTTTAATTGAAATCAGGAATGTTTTTAAGGAAATTACGTTTCGAAATTAATACTGACTCCAAGTCTTGTATCTCAATCTGCATTCGTCTCTTCGTTTTTCCGTTGCCATTCGGAAAGTTCACCATTGTCTCACATGCTACAACCTCACCAATGACATCTATATAATGATTAAAATAATTAGTATAAAGAATGATAACATAAATAACATATATTAAAAATATTTAGTAAATTTGAAATAATTAATTGACTAACCAACTACTGTATCTTCTGGAATAATCTTTGATATCACGTTTTGATATTTGACAAATGAAAAAACAAATAGGGAACCATTAAAATCCAAGCAGCTAGTAACCGAAGTTTTGTAATACAAACTTAATTTGTTTGTATTATCAATTCACTTGTATTTTGTGGCATGTCGAGCAATTGTAGGATTTTTTATGAATATGACATCCCTTTCATGAAGCAAAAATTTTAAACTTTGGCATTGATTTTTGTAGAACATTAGCATGGATTTTAGTGCCCTGAAAAAATTGATATGGAAAAATCATAATTGTTGAAAAATAAGAAGCTATGATGGATACAAGTAACTATTTACCTCTTCATCCATTAATATCATCTCGATGGAATATATTTGTTCAGGATTCTTGAACAATGGTTGATTCCACAAACGAATTATTCTAACCTTGACAGTAAAATCATCTTCTTGTATATCAAGGTCGTTAATAAGAGTAATATTCTTCCCATCCATTATTCTGTAATACATAAAAGATTAATTTAATAAATGGTTAATCAATCCTTCATTTTGTAACACCCCGAAAAAAATTAGAAAAACAGAATTTGGTCTTGCGGACGTCCGCATGGGCGCAAGCCGGACGTCCGCGGGTCATCTGCGGAAGCAACAGAAAAATTAAGGGGTTTGGTTCAGCTAGGGCTGGACGTCCGCATGGCACGAGGCCAGACGTCCGCGACAAGTCTGATGCGTTTTTAGGGTTGTTTTTAAGACAAGCCTCTCTCTTCCCTCATTTCATTTTCTCTCAACCACATCTCAGACTTCTCTCTCTCTCTCTCTCTATTGAACGATTTTTCTCAAAGAAGAACCCTAAACTCTTCCTCTCTTCTTCATCTTCTCCACTCAAACTAAACCCCTTTCCACCATTGTTGAAGATATGGAAGCTTGGAGCTTTTGTGGATGATTAGGAGCTTTTGCTTGGAGATTCAAGTGATAAAGGTAATATCTCTATACCCAAAAGCTAAGGTTTTATGGTTTTCATCTTCTCTTCCATTGTAAGTTTCATTGGTGTGATTTTGGTGGTGATTGGTTAAGGAAAACATTATTTTCTCCATCTATTTGATTTTGACAACAACCCCCCCTCCTCCATGAACATTCGGCATCACCACTTAGAGTTGGCGTTTAAGCTCACCAACCGCCCACACATCTATGAACACCTTAGCAAAACTTGGTCTTCCCCATGCATTCCCACACATAGCAGATGTGGCCGCATCCACCATCTTTAGGATACCCAAAGCACTAGAAATACACCCCACCCCCTCATGATTGAAGGCAACGAGTGGAATGTTTTGTAGCTTGACCCATAAGGGACAAGAGGTATGTTCAGGTTTCGTCAATCCTTGGAGGGTCCTTGGAGGGATCTCAAGGGAAAACAAAGAGATGAACTCCACGAAGTAACCATGGCCCTCCTTCTAAGACTTGTTGCATACCATGCGCATCCCTGAAGTGGAAAAATAAGAAACCCGCGTCATTCATCATCGAATCTCGGAGATCGAACTTTCCCTATAAATTCCTAACCATTTTCTACACCAAAGTAATGTACAAGAAAGGAACCAAGAAATAGCCGTAAAGAGTATTTTGTAGACACTTGAGGCCTTTTCAGTTAGCTCAATAGGAAGAGCAATTCTAGTGTCATTCTTAGCACTCAAAGGGAAGAAAGATAGAACTTTACCCTCCTCTGATTGAGAGGATTTGAGAATATCCGCATAAGACGAGGACAATGCTCCTTGATCCACTCCCCTCGCTTTATTCTGCAAAACAGAGACCCCTCCATACGAGAAGTCGAGAATGACTTCTTCGGATCTGAATTAGGAAATGTAAGGCGATCCTTAACTGAAACCCTAGTCGACGAAGCCGTAGGCACTCCTTGCATGGAAGCATGCAAATTGTTATCACATGTAGACCCATTCGTGTCACCCATTGTTGGTTGTTGATCGTCACCATGAGCACCAAGAGCAACACCCACCATAGGGCCATTTTGAATAGCATAAACATCTTGACCATCATCGCCCGAATGGACAACAGTAGCATTAGAGTCGCTAGCGCTGCCGTGCGCATTAGGATTTGGGTCATCGTTGCCATGCATATTAGGGTTAGGGTTTGCTGCACCCTCCCCCATCGCATCTTCATCATCATCAGCACGAGCTTCCTCGATAGTAACAACCCGTCGGGCAACGAAGGCTACGGAAGACCGCAACGCTGAAACTCGTGGAGTTGAAATAGATCCCTCTTAAAATTCGTTGATTAAGATCAAAACACAAACTCAAACGTAATGAACCACGCAAAAAATTGAATAAGAGTCAAGAACACGTCCAAATCACCAAGAACAAAATCAAAACCCACCGCCGCTGTGAAGTTTTGCTACGTGAAAACCCTAGGACGAGTCAAGAACTCGTGAAGAAAACTAGTAATAAACCAACTTGAAGCAAAATCAAACGTTTTTCGCACAAGAAAAATCCACCACGAACAACAAGATTGATCAAGAACGGCCATTGGTGGAAACCCTAGTCACCAAGCTTGAGAGAGAATTCGCCATCCTTAAGAGTTTTAATAAATATTTATTAATTAATAATAATTAAATTTAAAAAATTAATATTTGTTTATAATAATAGTTAATAAATAATTGGGGCGATATTAGAATATTCACAAAAAGCTACTGAAAAGCTACTCCTAAGTAGCATTTCAAAAAGCTAGCTTATAAGCTAGCTTATTGTCATCCAAACATGTACCCAGAAAAAAAAGCTAGCTTATAAGCTAGTTTTTTTTTTGCCAAACTATGCCTAAACCTTCTTATAGACGTCGCCGCTAGAACCTGAGATACACATCGATACCAAACAAGTGTTAGGCTAAAAAGTCTAGTGATTTTGAACAATTAAAGATGAGGAATAATATTGCATGCATAAACATTTCACGTAATAAGTCGCACCCATACTTGGAGTTAATGGGGGAGACCCACAACATCAATCATGTTCCACACAAAGAGTCCAGATACCTTAACGTCAACTATCATGGGTGACGCTAAAAAGGCCTGACACATCCAAGGGTTACAACTAAGGCATTGTCCTGAATGGCGGAGGTCTAGGTACATACCCACACGGTGGCACCCAAGACTATGTCCTCATAGTGTTTACTTGACTTGGTTCATCCAATATTCCAATTTGGCCATAAAACACTTTAATCCATGTGAAAATATATGCAATACCGTCATAGGTAATTTGTGGTTTAAGTACCACATTCATTATAGATAAAACCTCACATAATATTCCAACATCCTCAAGTTAGCCATTTGGGCACATACCATCACATATGGGTATCAAGCAATATAAACTACACTTTATCTGATGGATAACACAATATCAAGTATCCAAGATCATCCATTAATAATTATGCATTTATTAGAGTCAAATCCCCAGGTTAGGTTAAAACCTTCATAAAAAGGCTAGACACTCCCATTTTTCATAAACTAAGACCTATTAACCACCACCACCAACAAGTATAACACTTTTCATCACAAGGCTGATAGCAACTTAAACATGGAAATATGAGCTTATGGTGAAAATAAGGGTTTACATTAAATGATGGAAAATGATGGAAAAGAAACATTTAAATACATGTATCCAGTTTGACAAATGGGTTAGAAAACTCACAATCCAGGTTTTTTGAGCAAAACCTATAAAATAGAAAACCCCCAGAATTTGTTGAGAGGAAGATGAGATGAGGACTTGAGATCCTTCACAATAAATGCTCAATAAATAAGTCTTGAAACCGAATAAATGCTCTAATTACCCTTGATGAAGATTTAATGAAGCGAGAGACTTGGAAGAGAGGAAAATTGCATCTATGCCCTTAAAATTCGGATGGAAAACGATTTGGTTGAGAAAGTGAGGTCAAAAGGGGTTAAAACCCATTTTTATACCATCAGTCACCAAAGCCGATTGTGCCCGACGACTTTGCCTAAGGGAATTGTCGCTAGCACTCTCGTATGGCTCACCCCACTCTTGGTACAAACATAGCGATTGTGACAAGCGATTATGTATGTGTGTCATTCTCGCTTGCAATGTTGTCGAGAGTGTACCGCAACCCATGAGCACCCTGCGACTATGCAATGCAATTGTGCCACATGACACTCTCACTGGCAATGTCGCCTAGACCATGCACGGGCTCGGTTTCTTTCATTTTCGCCGCTAGTAAACACGATGATGGTTTTAGGATCCTAAAGAAGATTCCCAATATTTTCAACTAAAGCATGATTCATCTATGGAAGTTAAGGAATGGTTCTTGGTAAATTCTTACTTGGATTTCTCAGGCGTTACAGACAGGGACGGGGCTTTATTTTCATACTAGAAGTGGGGTTGGGGATGGATTAACCGCCCCTAATCCAGCCCCCATTATTTATTTTTTATTTTTTTAATATATGTATATAATGTATGTATAAAAAAATATGTCATTATTAAATGACATACATATTTGATATTTCAATATTGGTAATTAATTTAGTGACGATTCATTATAATTTTAATTTTGAAATACATCGTTTTTACTAAATGGGTGGGTACCGAACGGGGATTCCTTCCACCGAACCCGTCGGGGATTAGTCAGGGTCAGGTCGGGGACGGGGGTTTAAACGGGGGTTGGGGTCTGGGACGGGTGATATATTTCCCGCCTAATATCCGCCCCGTTTCCACCCCTATACATGTCACACATGAATACTATTGAGTAGTATGTGAACCTATACGATCGCACACAAAAGAATACGTTTTCCTCAACTTATAGAAATATGGATTAAATCAAGTTTTATCGAAGAATGATTATAAAAATATGTATTAAAATATAATTATGATAATTACATGACTTTATCTGTAAATATGTATAATTATATTAAATGTTTTTGTTGATCCAAACCCTCAGTGATTTGATAATGACCCTGAGAAACACTTAGTGAAAATTGTAAGTAAACAATATGTATTACTGTTTTGCCATCAAAGAAAATATACTAAGTCTGTTTAGTATCGCTGATGGAAAACAAGCTTTAAATTTATACTTCAGCGAACACTGTACATCAGTGAGCCCTGACCCTGTTCAGTCTCACTGATGATCGCTGAATGTTTATCGTATAATTATTTGCTTATGATCCCTGAAGACAAGATTCGCGTCAACCAAGTTTGAAGATGAAATCGAAGACCAAGCTGAAGAACAAGTGACTAAGTCTACTAGTGACCTGGTGCGGATATCAGCGAAGACAAGACTCGTCCATTCCATGCAAAGTTTCAAGTAGAAGACTTCAGCGAACGCTGAACTTTATCATTCGCTGATAAAGATTCATTTAGAGAGCGCTGATCATGAGGCCTATTCTACAAGCAACTTTTGTCTTATCTCCTTGCATGCCCCCATACGATTTTGTTAGAACGGACATCCCTTTTCTCCAGAATCGTACAACCAACTCTGCAACTACACTGTTCATCATGCGGCCACTAGGATGTTTGCTAAAGTCAAATCATGCAACCAACGAGAGGCTGCCACGTGTAAAGGTATACTGACTTGCATTAAATGCATACAGTATATAAAGGAAACCCTACTTCATATTTGAAGTGCTCGGCTTTTCTTCCTCGCTGAACTACTTAGTGTTAGAAAACTCTCCTTAGTTTTTTTATTTCTTTTTTCTCTATTTCTTAGTGCAAGAAATCTGTGTGTTCTCATAGTTTGTTTAGATTAGGTTTTTAACTTGATCTTATTCCGCAACGAACTATAAATTGTTTGGTTATATCAATAAAAAATTTAGAAAGATAAAAATTTGTGTTTGTATTCAACTCCCCATTCTACAAACTTGTATAACCCCTTCGGGACCAACAAGTGGTATCAGAGCAGACTGTTTAATTTAATAAACAAGATCTTGCTTATACTCTCTTCCTTGCTCTTTATTCAATATGACAAATTCCAAAAACACGAATTATATAGATAATGGCTCTCTTGCCAAACCACCTCGATTTAACAAAGACAACTTCAATCTTTGGAAAAATCGAATGATGCTCTTCTTGGAAGGTGTAGATCCTACTATACCTTATTACATAGAAAATGGACCCTATGTTCCACATATGATCCAGGCTTCTGTTCCAGCCACAACAACTACTCCTGTCATCCCTGAAAGACTAATCACCAGAGAAGTCTCTTAGTGGACTGATGAGGACAAGAAGAAAGTGGCCATCGACACAAAGGCCAGATCTATCATATCTATGGCACTTCCTGATGAAGTGTATCATTCCATAATGAACCTGAAGAGTTCCAAAGACATGTGGGACACTATCTGCGTTCAGTATGAAGGTACTGATGATGTACAGGAATCCGGGAGAATTAACCTGGTAAGACAATACGAAAGTTTCATCTGTGGTAAGACTGAAACTCTTTCTGAAGTTCACCAACGTTTTAACTGTTTAATTATTGATTTAAAAACTGTTGGTAAGACCTACTCTAACTCCGAGATCCTGACAAAATTCTTGGAATTTCTTCCTGAAAGCCGGGACAATTATTCTACGTGTCTTAAGCTCTCTAAGGATCTGAAATTTATGACCCTCTCTACCTTATTTGGCATTATGCTCAATCATGAGCAGTCGTGTCAACTAAAGAATAATCTTGTCAAAGATTCAAAAAGCACACCTGTTGCTTTACTCTCTTCAGAGTCAGTACCGGCTCAGCGATCAACTGTCACGGTCACTGAAATGGAATCTAACTCTGGTGATTCATCAGACGCTGATCCTTGATAACTTGATGAGTCACTGGCACTCCTGACAAATTCTTTCAGGAGGTTTGCTAGAAAGAGTAACTTCAGAAGAAGTAAACCTCTCACTATCACTGACAAGCCTAAATCTACTCTTGTTGATAATGCTACTGCTACCAGCTTTAACTGTGAAAAAGTAGGACACTTTACAAGTGAGTGCAGGTCAAAGAAAATTTTCAAACCCTCTTATTCCCTCAAGAAATCCTCTAACCCAAGGGCTAGAGATGACAAATATCAAAAGCTGAAAGAAAAGTATGCTAAGCTGAAAGCATACAAAAAGAAGGGAAAAGGTCTGATCGCTGAAGATCATGACTAGGCTGAGTCTGATGAAGAATCAGATTCAGATGAAGAAGATGAGGCCAATCTCTGCCTCATGGCCAAAATAGAAGATGAGGAAGAACAAGCTGAAATTCCCTCCACTTCTACCTCTCAGGTATCAATCTCTACTACTTCTACTTTAGCTATCACTAAAGCTGATAGACTTCGAGCTATCGATATGTTGACTGTCGATTTATACGATGCCATGAATGGCAAGAGCAAAGCTGAACAAATGAATATGGATTTAACTAAACAGCGTAAAAACTGTCACCTAAAAATTCAAGAGCTTTCAAACATTGAAAATAATTTGAAAGACCAGGTCTATGTAAATCAAGTCGTCAGCATCGAGCGATAACAAGCTATCACTGAATTGAAAGCTGAAAAGGCTACCGTTGAAGGATGGTATAAATCCTCAACAAAGATCATTGAAACAATCGGTGCTCAGAACCGTGCCAAAGACAAAAGTGGTATTGGTTACAAACCTGACGCTGAAGAACCAACCACTAATCGTTCCATGCTTAAGTTTGGGATGTTCGTGTCTTCTGTCCCTGACACCTCATTACCTCAGTGCTCTTCTTCTTCTTCCAAAACTCCCATCCCTGAGGAAAAATCTACCTTGATTGCTAAAGGTAAAGAAAAAATTGTTATTCAAAAACCTCTGAAGGGTACCTATGTACCTAAGCTGGAAGTTCCAAAACCTTCAGCGAATCATCCCTCTACTTCTAGGACCAAGATCCTTGAATTCATTCAACGATCTACTCCTAAAATAAGAGTGGAAGTTACATGTAAAAAATCCGAAGAACTGATAGTTCCTCCAATTTCCAATCCCAAAGGTATTCTTGGTGTTGGCCCTGCTCATTTGAAAATCTCTAATAAGCATGTCAATGGTCCTAAAGCTACTTTTAGCTATAGGAAATGTTATCACAGTGGAAATACCGATCACATTGCTAGCAAAGTTGAGAAATTAGCTATGGTGAAGATCAATGCCCCAAAGGCAAAGAAGACCAATCATGGTGCAAATCAGGTTAAGGTGAAAACCACCACTAAGGTTAAGAAATTAACCAAAGTGAAGAATGTCACAGAAGCTGAATCTTCAAAAACTACGAAGATTGCTGAACCTTCTACTTCCTCTACCACCACTGACAAATGTGGTCCCATAGTTAAGTGGGTACCTATTCAAAACTAATCTTCATTTGTTTGCAGGTCTCGAAGGGTATCTGGTATCTTGATAATGGATGCTCTCGGCATATGACTGGAAAGAAAAACCTGCTCACTGAATACAAGGAAGAGAAAGGTCCCTCTGTGACCTTTGGTGGAAATGGAAAAGGCTATACCCGAGGGTTTGGTGTACTCTCTAATAGTACAACAACCTTCAGAAGAGTTGCATACGTTGAAGGACTGGAGCACAATCTTCTTAGCATCAGTCAGCTATGTGACAGGGACTTCAAAGTTTGCTTTATAAGGAAGCATGTTTCGTCACTAACAAGAAGGAGAAAGTTGCTCTCAGTGGATATCGTTTGGAAAATGTTTATGTAATAAACATGGACTCAACAACCACTGAGAATGCGTGTTTCTTCTCCAAAGCCTCTTCTGATATCAACTGGCTATGGCATAAAAGACTCTCTCATCTCAACTTCAAGACACTGAATACCATTTCTTCAAAAGAGTTAGTCACTGGTCTTCCTCAACACTCATACGCTAAGGAATCTCTTTGTTCAGCGTGTGAAAAAGGAAAACAAACCAAAGTGTAACATCCCTTAAAACACGATCACACAATTACACTTAATTCACCACAAAATAACATATCATAATCCAAATACGGTCCCTTAAACTTCTACAATTAGGTCTTTTCAGTACAAACTTTTTCGAATAAAATAAAATACATAACAGCTACTAAATATAACTGAATTCTTCATAATCATTTAACATCCACAAAAGCTAAACATGAGAAACCCTATCATTGTCTTTTGTTTGCTTCGTGACCTGGAATACATATTTTAAAACAAAAATGAGGGTTAGACCTTGAGGTCTAGTGAGAAAAATCCCCGTTAGTTAAAGAAAACATTTGCACAATATCATACACGTAATTCACATAAGAATACCAATTATGACTCATGCAGCATGTATCTTTCCATCTCTTTCTCTTTTCTTTTCCTTGGCCATAATAATTGGTAGCAAGCCAATTAATTAATTTACACCGCTGTACTAAATACAGCCAACACCACTGTCCCTCTGTACAGCCAACTTTCACCGGTCCTAAGCCCGGCCAACTAGTACTCATACAATGTAATATTCATGTAAACACTATATGCATCATATTACATTTAATCACATATATGTATTCCATTTGAAAACATTTTAAAGAAAAACTCACTTGATTATCTTAGTTCCAAAAATCCTTCCACGCTATTATCGAGCTCTCTGATTCCTTCAGTCCCGATTCACGGAATCTGTACCACATGAATACAAATATTTCTTTTTAAGGCTAGAAGTCTCTAAGTTCTGAATTCCTCGACTCAAGTCGCAATACACTACACTAAGTCGCAATCAACTACTGCGATTTCACATCCAAGTCGCAATTAACTACTGCGACTTCATATCCAAGTCGCAATCAACTACTGCGACTTCATATCCAAGTCGCAACCCACTATTGCGATTTCATCCCCAAGTCGCAACTCACTATTGCGACTTCGCCCCCAAGTCGCAACTCACTATTGCGACTTCACCCCCAAGTCGCAACTCACTATTGCGACTTCAAGAGCAAGTCGCAATACGCCATTGCGACAACTATGAAGGTGACCACATTCAAGCATGTCGCAACTCACCATTGCGACTTGCTTGAATGTCTCAGTCCACTGTTTTATCTTAAACCCAGATTTTAATCTTTTAACTATGCATGTTTCTGTAATTTTTGCAGAAATGTTTAAGACTATCTTTTGAACACTAATCCAAACCCAGAATTCATATACTCTTCTAAATTAGCATAACCCACTTCTAAAGTTCATGTAAAACCTATTATACATAAAAGGAAGAATTTAGAATGGATTATTACCTTTTGTTTTTGATGTAGATCTTAAACTCAGCTGCAAAACATCAATTTCCTATTTCCTCTTCACCTTTTCTCTCTTTCTCTTCTCCTTTCTCTTTGTCGCCGTGAACCATCAGCACACACACACTTATGGTTTTTGTTGTTCTAAGAAGATGACACCTATTCTAATTGAATTAGAATGGGTCGGTTGTGGTGGAGTTTAGGTTAAAGTGACAAAAAAGAACCCTAAGCTTCTCCTAATTGGCACAATATACCCCCAAACTTCTTTCTTTTAAAAATTTAAGTCTTACCCCTTAACTTCTAACTCCATAATATTAAAATAATACTTGTAAGTAAACCAATAATATACCTGGTTATTACAATATCTCCCTCTTAAAAGAATTCCGTCCCGGAATTCAGTCAAGTGAACAGATGAGGGTATTTGGTTCTCATTTCTAACTCTGATTCCCACGTAGCATCCTGACCTCTGTGATGTTTCCACTGTACTTTCACTTGTCTGATTTCTTTATTCCGCAAAACTTTGACTTTTCGGTCAACAATAGCTTCCGGTTCCTCCACATAGTTCAACTTTTCATCCACTTGTATATCCGGTAGAGACACTGCCTGATCTGGTTATACCAAACACTTTTGAAAATTCGACACATGAAAAACGTTGTGAATCCTGCTTAACTCTGGAGGTAAATCTAGTCGGTAAGCTACTTCTCCAATCCTTTCAGTAATTGCAAACGGTCCAATATACCTCGGGCTAAGTTTACCTTGTTTTCCAAATCGAATGACTCCTTTCCAAGGTGAGACCTTTAACATTACAAAATCTCCGACTTGGAACTCTAACGGTTTCCAGCGTCGGTCGGCATAGCTTTTCTGTCTATCTTGAGCCACTTTCAATCTTTCTCGAATCTGGGTAATCTTATCCGCTGTTAACTGTACTATTTCTGGCCCTGCTAACTGTTTCTCTCCCACTTCATTCCAACACAGAGGCGTTCGACATTTTCTACCATACAAAACTTCAAACGGTGCCGCTTGAATGCTGGAATGATAACTGTTGTTGTAGGCAAATTCTATCAAAGGTAAATGTTTATCCCATGATCCCCCAAAATCAACTATGCAAGCCCGGAGCATATCTTCTAAAGTCTGGATCGTTCTTTCACTCTGGCCATCAGTTTGAGGATGATATGCTGTACTTAACTTTATCTGCGTCCCCATTTCATTCTGAAAACTTCTCCAAAATCTTGAAGTAAAACGACTATCTCGATCAGAAATTATCGAAATTGGAACCCCATGTCGAGTTACTATTTCGTCTATGTATAACTTGGCTAATCGTTCCATCGAATCAGTTTCCTTTATCGGTAAGAAGTGTGCAGACTTCGTCAACCTGTCAACTATCACCCAAATAGAGTCAAATCCTTTCGGAGTTCTTGGTAGCTTCGTGATGAAATCGGTAGTAATCTGATCCCATTTCCACATCGGTATTTCTAATCGCTGTAGTTGACCAAACGGTTTTTGATGTTCAATCTTCACCTTTTTGCAAGTAGTACATTTTTCCACATGCTTTGCAATGCTTCTTTTTATTCCCGGCCACCAATAAAATTGCTTCAGATCTCTATACATTTTGTTCGTACCTGGATGGATAGAGAAACGAGATTGATGAGCTTCTTGTAACACACGATCACGTAATCCACCCAAACGAGGCACCCAAATTCTGTTCTCCAGACACAACAGCCCACGGTTATCTTTCACAAGCAATGCTGATATTCCCACTAACCGTTCTGATTTCAAATGTTCTTCCTGACAAGCTTCTATCTGACACCTCAATAGTTCGTCAAAGATGTTGGGTAACAGTTCAGCCCTTAGTGAAGTAGCTTTTATGGTTCCACTCCTTTCTTGACAACTCAGTGCATCAGCTACCACATTTGCCTTTCCCGGATGATAAAGAATTTCACAGTCGTAATCATTCACCAGTTCTAGCCATCTCCTTTGCCTCATATTTAATTCCTTTTGATCAAAAAGATGTTGGAGACTCTTATGATCAGTAAAAATTTGACATTTGGAACCATACAGATAATGTCTCCAAATCTTCAATGCAAAGACGACTGCTGCAAGTTCCATATCGTGCGTAGGATACTGTCTCTCATGGTCTTTTAATTGACGAGAAGCGTAAGCAATTACCTTTCCCCACTGCATTAACACACAACCCAATCCCAATTTAGAAGCATCACTATAAACTACGAAGTCTTCGGAACCTTCGGGTAATGCTAGAATCGGCGCGCTGCACAGTTTTTCTTTCAATATCCGAAATGCTTCATCCTGTTCTGCCTTCCATTCGAACTTCAGATTCTTTCGAGCCAGCTTCGTCAAAGGTGTGGCAATACGAGAGAAATCTTTTATAAACTTTCGGTAGTAGCCGGCCAAACCTAGAAAACTCCGTACTTCTGTTGCTGTCTTCGGCGGTTCCCACTTTTCAACTGCTTCCACTTTCATCGGATCGACTTGTATACCCTTTTCGGAAACTATATGCCCCAGAAACTGAAACTTCCCGTAACCAGAATTCACATTTTGAAAATTTAGCATACAACTTTTCTTTCTTCAATAGTTCTAAAATCAAACTAAGGTGTTGCGCATGTTCTTCCTTGGATCGGGAATAGATAAGTATATCATCAATAAACACAATAACGAATTTATCAAGATACGGCTTACATACCCGATTCATTAAATCCATAAAAGCAGCTGGAGCGTTCGTCAATCCAAATGGCATTACTAGAAACTCATAGTGACCGTACCTGGTGCGAAAAGCAGTTTTCAAAACGTCTTCTTCCTTGACCTTCAACTGATGATAACCGGATCTTAAATCAATCTTGGAGAAACAACAAGCTCCGACTAATTGATCGAAGAGATCATCAATTCTAGGTAGGGGATACTTGTTTTTGATCGTACGCTTATTCAATTCTCTGTAGTCGATACACATTCTCATCGAACCATCCTTCTTTTTCACAAACAAGACTGGTGCTCCCCACGGCGAAGAACTTGGTCTGATGAAACCCTTATCGGATAGATCTTGCAGTTGTGCCATCATTTCTTTCATTGCCGGAGGCGCCAAATGATACGGTGCACGGGCTACAGGGGTGGCTCCAGGAATTAGATCTATACCGAACTCTACCTGTCTAACGGGCGGAAGACTGTTCAAGTCTTCAGGAAACACTTCTGGAAAATCACTAACAATTGGGATGTCTTCCAACTTACTCTTCTCTAGCTTGGTATCTATTACATAAGCTAAGTAACTCTGGCAACCTTTATTAACACACTTACGGGCTTTTATCATAGAAATAAGATTATACTGATGATTCCTACGGTCACCATAAATCACTACCGGCCCTTTTTCAGGTAACACAACGTTTATTAACTTCTTATCACAATTTATATTAGCTTGGTTCTCGGCTAACCAGTCCATTCCCACTACCACATCAAACTCAACCAGGGCTATTGGAAATAACTGGATCGGTACTCCGCACCCTTCTATATCTATCACACAACTATCAAATACTTCTTTAACCGACACCTGATTTTCATTTGCCGTATCTACCATTAAAGCATGATCTAACACTTTCGGCTTTAAATGCATATAAGCAGCAAATGAAGGAGACACAAACGATCGGTTTGCACCGGAATCAAATAACACCTTAGCACGTGTGGAATTTATTAAGAATGTACCTGTAACCACGTCCGGAGTTTCCTTCGCTTCTTTTGCTGTCATCTGAAATGAACGACCTCTTGCCCTTGCTGGCTCTGACCTCGGTACTGCTGGTCTAACACCCGTTGCTCTTGTTGACGTGCCACCCGATGGTATTCTTCCCAGTGGACAATCTGATTGAAGATGATATGGAGAATTGCATGAATAACAAAATCTAACCACCCGACAATCTTTAGCAATGTGACCAATCTTCCCGCACTTATAACAGTTTCTAGGATCTACTTGACAGCTTCCTTGGTGGAAACGGTGGCACTTTGGGCAAGGTCTTTCAGCTGCTCGAAAAGGTGGACGACTATCAAATCGCTGAAACCCAGACTTCTTCATATCGTGTGGTGGTCCTTCCCATTTTCTCTTTCCCGCACTCTTATCCCCAACATCCCTCTTATTGTCTCGCTCCACATTTTCCGCAGCATTTACTGCTTCTGAAAAAGTATTAGGTCTCGCTGCAGTTACTAACTTTCTAATCTCCGAATTCAATCCGAATACATACCTTTCCATCTTCATCTTTTCTGTGGCAACATAATACTCCCCAAAACGCGACTTTTCTAAGAAACGGGCAGTGTAGTCCCTTACTGACAAATTTCATTGTTGTAGGCTCAGGAATTCCTCTTCCAACTGTCTAACTGCGGCTTGCGGACAAAATTGTTCCTTAAATGCTCTCGAGAATTTGCCCCAAGTAAAAGTTGAATATACATCAGGTCCTTCAGAGTCAATAAGGGCCTCCCACCAATATAAGGCATCTGCTTTCAACATTGCTGTTCCATATAACACTTTATCTTCTTCCGCGCATTTACTGGTTTTAAATACAGCTTCAACCTCCTTCAGCCATCGCATTGCTTTTACTGGATCTCTGTCCCCTCCATAGGTGGGTGGTTTACAGCTTAAAAACATTTTATAATCACACTTTCTTGGTACTGATGTGACAATAGGTGCGATAGGCACTTCGTTTTCAAAGGTAGGGTCTGGTATTTCCGTTTCCGTATGGTGAGTCTGGTTAAACATAGCTTGGATATTTGCCTGAAGTCTTCCCATTTCAATCGCTAGGTCGTCTCTCGTAACAAAATCTGTGCCTCGCCTCTGTACTCTGCCCGCTGTCCTACCTCTGCCTCTTTCTCCCCCTCTTCCCCTTCCTCCGGCTGTTGGATTAGATCTATTCGGATTTCCTTCCCCTTCTCGGTTTGTTTGTCTCGTTCCACTTGCCATTCTGTTGATTCAAACAAGGTTAATATACACATAAGCACATACCCCATATAATAAAGTATTCTGGTTCAAACATGTACCTGTAAGATCACAATTACACTGGCCAGGTGTAATCTGAAATTACCTTACATGATGTTCCTTCTACCTTTTTATATTTAACATCCCAAGGTTCTATAATAACAAGGACATCCTACTTCGCATGCAGTTTAAGTCTAGGTACAGATACTAATACATGAATCTCTTAAACTAAGGCTCTGATACCATCTGTAACATCCCTTAAAACACGATCACACAATTACACTTAATTCACCACAAAATAACATATCATAATCCAAATACGGTCCCTTAAACTTCTACAATTAGGTCTTTTCAGTACAAACTTTTTCGAATAAAATAAAAGACATAACAGCTACTAAATATAACTGAATTCTTCATAATCATTCTACATCCACAAAAGCTAAACATGAGAAACCCTATCATTGTCTTTTGTTTGCTCCGTGACCTGGAATATATATTTTAAAACAAAAATGAGGGTTAGACCTTGAGGTCTAGTGAGAAAAATCCCCGTTAGTTAAAGAAAACATTTGCACAATATCATACACGTAATTCACATAAGAATACCAATTATGACTCATGCAGCATGTATCTTTCCATCTCTTTCTCTTTTCTTTTCCTTGGCCATAATAATTGGTAGCAAGCCAATTAATTAATTTACACCGCTGTACTAAATACAGCCAACACCACTGTCCCTCTGTACAGCCAACTTTCACCGGTCCTAAGCCCGGCCAACTAGTACTCATACAATGTAATATTCATATAAACACTATATGCACCATATTACATTTAATCACATTTATGTATTCCATTTGAAAACATTTTAAAGAAAAACTCACTTGATTATCTTAGTTCCAAAAATCCTTCCACGCTATTATCGAGCTCTCTGATTCCTTCAGTCTCGATTCACGGAATCTGTACCACATGAATACAAATATTTCTTTTTAAGGCTAGAAGTCTCTAAGTTCTGAATTCCTCGACTCAAGTCGCAATACACTACACTAAGTCGCAATCAACTACTGCGATTTCACATCCAAATCGCAATTAACTACTGCGACTTCATATCCAAGTCGCAATCAACTACTGCGACTTCATATCCAAGTCGCAACCCACTATTGCGATTTCATCCCCAAGTCGCAACTCACTATTGCGACTTCGCCCCCAAGTCGCAACTCACTATTGCGACTTCACCCCCAAGTCGCAACTCACTATTGCGACTTCAAGAGCAAGTCGCAATACGCCATTGCGACAACTATGAAGGTGACCACATTCAAGCATGTCGCAACTCACCATTGCGACTTGCTTGAATGTCTCAGTCCACTGTTTTATCTTAAACCTAGATTTTAATCTTTTAACTATGCATGTTTCTGTAATTTTTGCAGAAATGTTTAAGACTATCTTTTGAACACTAATCCAAACCCAGAATTCATATACTCTTCTAAAATAGCATAACCCACTTCTAAAGTTCATGTAAAACCTATTATACATAAAAGGAAGAATTTAGAATGGATTATTACCTTTTGTTTTTGATGTAGATCTTAAACTCAGCTACAAAACATCAATTTCCTATTTCCTCTTCACCTTTTCTCTCTTTCTCTTCTCCTTTCTCTTTGTCGTCGTGAACCATCAGCACACATACACACTTATGGTTTTTGTTGTTCTAAGAAGATGACACCTATTCTAATTGAATTAGAATGGGTCGGTTGTGGTGGAGTTTAGGTTAAAGTGACAAAAAAGAACCCTAAGCTTCTCCTAATTGGCACAATATACCCCCAAACTTCTTTCTTTTAAAAATTTAAGTCTTACCCCTTAACTTCTAACTCCATAATATTAAAATAATACTTGTAAGTAAACCAATAATATACCTGGTTATTACACAAAGCTAGCTTCAAGTCAAAGCAAGTTTCCTCAGTGTCATCTCCTCTTCAACTTCTCCACATGGATCTATTTGGCCCTGTCAACGTTCAATCTATCGCTGGAAAGAAATACATGCTGGTTATTGTGGACGAATTCTCTTGCTACACCTAGGTAATGTTTCTCCGAGAGTGACACCTCAGAAGAACTGATGCCTTTGTCAGGAAAATAGAAGTTCTGAATAATCTTACTGTTCGCTCAATAAGGAGTGACCATGGAACTGAATTCAAAAACAGTTCCCTTGACAACTTCTTTGAAAGTAAGGGTATTTCTCACAACTTTTCTTCAGTGAGAACACCTCAACAAAATAGAGTAGCTGAAAGAAGAAATCGAACGATCATCAAAGCTGCTCGTTCAATGCTCAGTGATTCCCATCTCCCTACACAATTCTGGGCAGAAGCTATCAACACTGCTTGTTTTAAGCAGAATAGATCGCTGATCATCAAAAGATTTAACAAGACTGCCTATGAACTTTTCCATGGAAGAAAACCATCTATCAGTTTTCTTCATATCTTTGGTTGTCAATGCTTTATCTTAAACAACAGAGATGCTCTTGAAAAATTCGATCCCAAAGCTGACGACGGAATATTTCTTGGATACTCTTCAGTGTCCAAAGCCTTCAGAATCTTCAACAAGAGAAGACAAACTTTAGAAGAAACTATTCATGTCACATTTGACAAATCCCGTTCAGCGAACTCAAGACCATTTGCTGATAACGAAGAACTCAATCAGTGGATGTTTTCTCATTTTGGAGATTCAGAAACTGTTTCTAACCCTGACCCTCAGGTCAACACACCAACTGTTTATGATGATCCTATCATCATTCCTAGCGTGTAGACAAGTGAAGCTGAATCATCTTAGCTTTCAGTTGTTCCAATCAACACTATGCTTGTTCCTGAACTATCATCTGATATTCCATCAACCTCTGAGTAGTTAGTGAATAAAATTTCATCTGTTCTGCCTATCGTGCCTCTACTACCTGACGTCGCTGAAGTTTCCTCTTCAGTGATTCCAGAGTTTCATTCTGAGTCAGCGTCTCACGCTTCTGCTCAGCGATGGACCATAAATCACCCTATTGATCAAATTCTTGGTGATCCAAACGCAGGTGTTCAGACTCGACGCAACGCATGTAACATTTGTTTATATGTAAATTTTATTTCACTAACTGAACCAAAGAAAGTTGATGATGCCCTCAGAGATCCAAACTGGGTCAGCGCTATGCAAGAAGAGCTGACTGAATTTGAAAGAAACAAGGTTTGGAATCTCGTTCCAAGACCATCTGACAAATCAGTGATAGGCACTAAGTGGGTCTATCGAAATAAGTTAGATGAAAATGGAACTGTAACCCGCAACAAAGCTCGTCTAGTTGCTCAGGGATACAGACAAGAGGAAGGTATAGATTACGACGAAACTTTTACCCCAGTGGCAAGACTCGAAGCTATTCGTCTATTTCTAGCTTATGCTGTTCATCGAGACTTCAAAGTATATCAAATGGACGTGAAATCAACATTCCTAAATGGAAGGATGAATGAAGAAGTCTACGTTGAACAACCTCTAGGATTCACTGATCCTAAGCATAGTTATGTCTATAAGCTGGATAAGGCACTTTATGGACTGAAACAAGCTCCATGTGCATGATATTACACTCTATCTTCTTTTCTTCTCATTGAAAAATTTGAGCGTGACAAAATTGATAACACTCTACTAACCCATTATATTAAAAGGTCATATCATTCTTGTTCAAATATATGTTGATGACATTATATTTGGTTCTACTAACCCATCTCTATGTACTCGTTTCACTGAGAGAATAAAATCTGAATATAAAATGAGTATAATGGGTGAGCTGAACTACTTCCTTGGACTCCAAATCAAGCAAAATGATAAGGGTACGTTTATCCACCAAGGTAAGTATGTCAAAGATATGCTTAAGAAATTTGATTTAACTCAAAGCTCAGCTATGAAAACCCCTATGGCACCGCCGCTGACACTTAACAAAGATCCTTCAGGGAAGACTGTTAATGTCACTGCGTACCGTGGGATGATCGGCTCTCTTCTTTATCTCACAGCTAGTTGTCCTGATATCATGTATGCTACTTGTTTATGTGCACGATATCAATCTGAACTCAAAGAATAACATCTGATCGCTGTAAAGCGAATTTTCAGATATTTGAAGGGTACTCCTGTAACGTCCCGGTTATCCATACATACACAAATAACATACATTACCTAATATTGGTGTATACATAAAAGAGATTACATAATAAACCACATTCGGTCCCACTCAGTCTTGAAATAACAGTTACATAATAAACTTCTAAATTACATCATCCTACACTTGATCCTTTCCTTTGCTAACGAACGAACCCTGTCCTGGAAAACATGTTTTTAAAAACAAAATGAGGGTTAGACCTAATGGTCTAGTGAGATAATCCCTATCAGTTTAAACTCTTTATAAAATAGTTTAAATAAATAATCTTTCTGCACACGTATATAAATACCAAAAACTCGTGCACTGTGCTCCATTTCTCATTCTCATTTCCCTGGCCATATCTGATTGGTAGCGAGCCAACCCTCCACTGTACGACATTTACAGCACCTCCGCTGTACGACAACTACAGCAAAACTCCACCGGCATAGTTCAGCGTGCTCTCGTGTAGTGTAATTAAATCTTTTATAAATAAACCTTATATCTCACTATATAACGAATTTATTTATAAATCACACTACAATATCATACACATATCTTTACTAATATAAACACACCATCACATTTCATCACATCTCAATATAACATTCACTTAATCCAAATTCAACTGCTTCCCAGTTAAAAATCATTTTCTTTTACAATAAAAACTCACCTTGTTGATAGTTGAAGCCACATACGTGCAAACGATACAATTGGGCAAAACCGGCAGATAACGCCACAACCGAACACCACCCAAGCCACACTAAAGAGGAGCAACCGAGCCTGTAATATATACACATTGATGAAATCCACATACTTATATGTATACAAGACTCACTACGACAATTGACAACCTTAACAACTCACCGGACACTCCCGAAACGCAATCGAGCTAGAAACCGAACAACCGACATTAAAAACAGTACTTGGAGTTGTCATATGCCCAAACTAACATGTCCAAAGTGTTCGAATGCTATCTTACACTCAAAACGAGTACCCATACCCCTATATTACGCCCAGAAACGTCATCGGTACGCAAGAAACAAAAATCATAAAATGCTGGAACAGTGCTGTGCGCGGCTGCTGGCGCGCCCACAGACGCGCCCGGACACGCGCCGACGACTGTTGGGCAGCAAACAGCCCCTTTTTCAGCTCTTAACACCCCATCTCGAACCCAAATCAATTCCAAGTCATTTTGGCTCATTTCTATGGATTTTTAGCATCAAACTGAGGTTTTTAACATCAAATAACATGGAGGAATCCATGTATCAATTCTATACACAAATACCCTCAATCTAATTTATCTATTGATTCACCAATTTTAAACCCAAAAGCTTTAAAACTCCATCCATGGAAGAATATGAATTTTAACAAGAAATTCAATAGAAATTCTTTACTGAAAGAACAAGACTCATAACAATCCATCCCAAAATCATTTACCTTTCTTTTGATTTCAATAAGACACAACTCTTACAAGAATTGCAAAGATCCCTAAACCAAAAATGAAGTAGATAAAGAAACATACCTGCGGCAATCTTCTTCTTCTATTCTATCTTCTTCTCCTTCCTCCCTTCTTTCTCTCCATTTCCTTCTCTACCTCTCCATTTCTCTGGTTCGTTTTTGAACTCTCAAACTCACACACATAACTTTGATAAAAATCTGATTGTGTCTTAGTCATACACAAGATTGACATGTGTTATTTAGCTTTTCCATTTACCACCCTAAACTTACACCTAAATACCAAATCTACCCTAAACTTCCTCAAATAACATAACTTACCTTAAATTCAAATTTCTTATCAAAACTATTATATAAAAGTTAAAATAATTACCCGGTTATTACATTCTTCCCCCCTTAAAAGAATTTCGTCTCGGAATTCATTTCTTCAACCCTACTCAACTATAACATACTAATCTCTACTATAACTCCTAACACAATTATCACACACCTATATGCAATTACACAATTAGATATCATATATTGGTTCGTACCAAAACAACTAACATTTTAGCACGTATAAGATTTATAGAAACATACATGTATCATCCTTCAAAATTTCCTCTTCTTCTTGCCCCATTACTTGGAAGACTTGACCCTTACCTTTCGATATTTCAGACCTTTGCATAATTCCTGTTTCAATACCCGCTGATCCTGCCATCTTAATACCTTGCTGTGTTTTCCAATGTGGACACTCATACTGAAGATGCTCCGGGGAATTGCAAAAGTAACAATGTCTAGTTACATAACAATCTCTAGCAACATGACCTGTCTTTCCACATTTATAGCAAGTTCTGGAATCACCATAACAATCTCCTTGATGAACACTGTGACATTTTGAACATGGTATTTCGTAACTATCATACTCTTGATAATTATCAAACTCTTGGAATTCATCTTCTTCAGAATCGTATGTGGTTTCCTCCATCTTCCTTTTTCCAGTACTCTTATGCTCAGCATCTCTTCTCATATCTTGTTCCATATTTTCCGCAGCATTTACAGCTTCATAGAAAGTCTTGGGTTCTTGTGCAGTTACTAATTTCCGAATTTCTGAACTTAATCCAAATATAAATCTTTCTACCTTCAATTTCTCTGTTGCCACATAATATTCCGCGAACCAAGACTTCTCTAAAAAACTGGCAGTGTAATCTCTAACTGATAAACCTTGCTGATGTAAGTTCATAAATTCTTCTTCCAATTCTTTAATTGATGCCTGGGGACAGAACTGTTCTTTAAACGCCGTAGTAAATTCATTCCAACTAATAGTGGAGTATACATCTGATCCTCTAGAGGTAATATAAGCTTCCCACCAGTACAAAGCATCTGACTTTAGCATTGCTGTTCCATACAACATTCTATCTTCATCGGCACATTTGCTAGTCTTGAATATAGCTTCTATCTCCTTTAACCACCTCATTGTTTTCACCGGGTCTTTTTGTCCTGAATAAGTCGGAGGTTTGCAATTTAAGAACATCTTGTAGTCACATCTTCTTAATACTGGTATAATAGCAGGCGTAATTGGTAATTCATTTTCCAAGGTAGAATCAGGTATTCTGGTTTCATTATGGCGAGCTTGATCAAACATAGTTTGTATATTAGCTTGAAGTCTTCCCATTTCCGTTCTTAGTTCATTTCTCGTAATAAATTCTGCACCTCGTCCCTGAATTCTGCCTCCAATTCTACCCCTACTTCTTTCTCCCCCTCTTCCCCTTGTCCCAATCGTTGGATTTGTTCTATTAGGATTTCTTCCTCCACCTCTGTTCGTTGATCTAGTACCACTTGCCATTCTGTGGATTCAAACAAAGTTAATAAACACATAAACACATTCCCCATATAATAAGGTATTCCAGTCCAACATGTACCTGTAAAATCCTAATTACACTGGCCAGGTGTAATTCGAAATTACCTTACATGATGTTCCTTCTTCCTTTTTATACTTAACATCCCAAGGTTCTAAAATAATAAGGACATCCTACTTCACATGCAGTTTAAGTCTAGGTATAGATCCGTATACCTAAATCCCTTAAACTAGGGCTCTGATACCATTTGTAACGTCCCGGTTATCCATACATACACAAATAACATACATTACCTAATATTGGTGTATACATAAAAGAGATTACATAATAAACCACATTCGGTCCCACTCAGTCTTGAAATAACAGTTACATAATAAACTTCTAAATTACATCATCCTACACTTGATCCTTTCCTTTGCTAACGAACGAACCCTGTCCTGGAAAACATGTTTTTAAAAACAAAATGAGGGTTAGACCTAATGGTATAGTGAGATAATCCCTATCAGTTTAAACTCTTTATAAAATAGTTTAAATAAATAATCTTTCTGCACACGTATATAAATACCAAATAGGACTCGTGCACTGTGCTCCATTTCTCATTCTCATTTCCCTGGCCATATCTGATTGGTAGCGAGCCAACCCTCCACTGTACGACATTTACAGCACCTCCGCTGTACGACAACTACAGCAAAACTCCACCGGCATAGTTCGGCGTGCTCTCGTGTAGTGTAATTAAATCTTTTATAAATAAACCTTATATCTCACTATATAACGAATTTATTTATAAATCACACTACAATATCATACACATATCTTTACTAATATAAACACACCATCACATTTCATCACATCTCAATATAACATTCACTTAATCCAAATTCAACTGCTTCCCAGTTAAAAATCATTTTCTTTTACAATAAAAACTCACCTTGTTGATAGTTGAAGCCACATACGTGCAAACGATACAATTGGGCAAAACCGGCAGATAACGCCACAACCGAACACCACCCAAGCCACACTAAAGAGGAGCAACCGAGCCTGTAATATATACACATTGATGAAATCCACATACTTATATGTATACAAGACTCACTACGACAATTGACAACCTTAACAACTCACCGGACACTCCCGAAACGCAATCGAGCTAGAAACCGAACAACCGACATTAAAAACAGTACTTGGAGTTGTCATATGCCCAAACTAACATGTCCAAAGTGTTCGAATGCTATCTTACACTCAAAACGAGTACCCATACCCCTATATTACGCCCAGAAACGTCATCGGTACGCAAGAAACAAAAATCATAAAATGCTGGAACAGTGCTGTGCGCGGCTGCTGGCGCGCCCACAGACGCGCCCGGACACGCGCCGACGACTGTTGGGCAGCAAACAGCCCCTTTTTCAGCTCTTAACACCCCATCTCGAACCCAAATCAATTCCAAGTCATTTTGGCTCATTTCTATGGATTTTTAGCATCAAAATGAGGTTTTTAACATCAAATAACATGGAGGAATCCATGTATCAATTCTATACACAAATACCCTCAATCTAATTTATCTATTGATTCACCAATTTTAAACCCAAAAGCTTTAAAACTCCATCCATGGAAGAATATGAATTTTAACAAGAAATTCAATAGAAATTCTTTACTGAAAGAACAAGACTCATAACAATCCATCCCAAAATCATTTACCTTTCTTTTGATTTCAATAAGACACAACTCTTACAAGAATTGCAAAGATCCCTAAACCAAAAAATGAAGAAGATAAAGAAACATACCTGCAGCAATCTTCTTCTTCTATTCTATCTTCTTCTCCTTCCTCCCTTCTTTCTCTCCATTTCCTTCTCTACCTCTCCATTTCTCTGGTTCGTTTTTGAACTCTCAAACTCACACACATAACTTTGCTAAAAATCTGATTGTGTCTTAGTCATACACAAGATTGACATGTGTTATTTAGCTTTTCCATTTACCACCCTAAACTTACACCTAAATACCAAATCTACCCTAAACTTCCTCAAATAACATAACTTACCTTAAATTCAAATTTCTTATCAAAACTATTATCCCTTAAAAGAATTCCGTCCCGGAATTCATTTCTTCAAACCTACTCAACTATAACATACTAATCTCTACTATAACTCCTAACACAATTATCACACACATATATGCAATTACACAATTAGATATCATATATTGGTTCGTACCAAAACAACTAACATTTTAGCACGTATAAGATTTATAGAAACATACCTGTATCATCCTTCAAAATTTCCTCTTCTTCTTGCCCCATTACTTGGAAGACTTGACCCTTACCTTTCGATATTTCAGACCTTTGCATAATTCCTGTTTCAATACCCGCTGATCCTGCCATCTTAATACCTTGCTGTGTTTTCCAATGTGGACACTCATACTGAAGATGCTCCGGGGAATTGCAAAAGTAACAATGTCTAGTTACATAACAATCTCTAGCAACATGACCTGTCTTTCCACATTTATAGCAAGTTCTGGAATCACCATAACAATCTCCTTGATGAACACTGTGACATTTTGAACATGGTATTTCGTAACTATCATACTCTTGATAATTATCAAACTCTTGGAATTCATCTTCTTCAGAATCGTATGTGGTTTCCTCCATCTTCCTTTTTCCAGTACTCTTATGCTCAGTATCTCTTCTCATATCTTGTTCCATATTTTCCGCAGCATTTACAGCTTCAGAGAAAGTCTTGGGTTCTTGTGCAGTCACTAATTTCCGAATTTCTGAACTTAATCCAAATATAAATCTTTCTACCTTCAATTTCTCTGTTGCCACATAATATTCCGCGAACCGAGACTTCTCTAGAAAACTGGCAGTGTAATCTCTAACTGATAAACCTTGCTGATGTAAGTTCATAAATTCTTCTTCCAATTCTTTAATTGATGCCTGGGGACAGAACTGTTCTTTAAACGCCGTAGTAAATTCATTCCAACTAATAGTGGAGTATACATCTGATCCTCTAGAGGTAATATAAGCTTCCCACCAGTACAAAGCATCTGACTTTAGCATTGCTGTTCCATACAACACTCTATCTTCATCGGCACATTTGCTAGTCTTGAATATAGCTTCTATCTCCTTTAACCACCTCATTGTTTTCACCTGGTCTTTTTGTCCTGAATAAGTCGGAGGTTTGCAATTTAAGAACATCTTGTAGTCACATCTTCTTAATACTGGTATAATAGCAGGCGTAATTGGTAATTCATTTTCCAAGGTAGAATCAGGTATTCTGGTTTCATTATGGCGAGCTTGATTAAACATAGTTTGTATATTAGCTTGAAGTCTTCCCATTTCCGTTCTTAGTTCATTTCTCGTAATAAATTCTGCACCTCGTCCCTGAATTCTGCCTCCAATTCTACCCCTACTTCTTTCTCCCCCTCTTCCCCTTGTCCCAATCGTTGGATTTGTTCTATTAGGATTTCTTCCTCCACCTCTGTTCGTTGATCTAGTACCACTTGCCATTCTGTGGATTCAAACAAAGTTAATAAACACATAAACACATTCCCCATATAATAAGGTATTCCAGTCCAACATGTACCTGTAAAATCCTAATTACACTGGCCAGGTGTAATTCGAAATTACCTTACATGATGTTCCTTCTTTCTTTTTATACTTAACATCCCAAGGTTCTAAAATAATAAGGACATCCTACTTCACATGCAGTTTAAGTCTAGGTATAGATCCGTATACCTAAATCCCTTAAACTATGGCTCTGATACCATTTGTAACGTCCCGGTTATCCATACATACACAAATAACATACATTACCTAATATTGGTGTATACATAAAAGAGATTACATAATAAACCACATTCGGTCCCACTCAGTCTTGAAATAACAGTTACATAATAAACTTCTAAATTACATCATCCTACACTTGATCCTTTCCTTTGCTAACGAACGAACCCTGTCCTGGAAAACATGTTTTTAAAAACAAAATGAGGGTTAGACCTAATGGTCTAGTGAGATAATCCCTATCAGTTTAAACTCTTTATAAAATAGTTTAAATAAATAATCTTTCTGCACACGTATATAAATACCAAATAGGACTCGTGCACTGTGCTCCATTTCTCATTCTCATTTCCCTGGCCATATCTGATTGGTAGCGAGCCAACCCTCCACTGTACGACATTTACAGCACCTCCGCTGTACGACAACTACAGCAAAACTCCACCGGCATAGTTCGGCGTGCTCTCGTGTAGTGTAATTAAATCTTTTATAAATAAACCTTATATCTCACTATATAACGAATTTATTTATAAATCACACTACAATATCATACACATATCTTTACTAATATAAACACACCATCACATTTCATCACATCTCAATATAACATTCACTTAATCCAAATTCAACTGCTTCCCAGTTAAAAATCATTTTCTTTTACAATAAAAACTCACCTTGTTGATAGTTGAAGCCACATACGTGCAAACGATACAATTGGGCAAAACCGGCAGATAACGCCACAACCGAACACCACCCAAGCCACACTAAAGAGGAGCAACCGAGCCTGTAATATATACACATTGATGAAATCCACATACTTATATGTATACAAGACTCACTACGACAATTGACAACCTTAACAACTCACCGGACACTCCCGAAACGCAATCGAGCTAGAAACCGAACAACCGACATTAAAAACAGTACTTGGAGTTGTCATATGCCCAAACTAACATGTCCAAAGTGTTCGAATGCTATCTTACACTCAAAACGAGTACCCATACCCCTATATTACGCCCAGAAACGTCATCGGTACGCAAGAAACAAAAATCATAAAATGCTGGAACAGTGCTGTGCGCGGCTGTTGGCGCGCCCACAGACGCGCCCGGACACGCGCCGACGACTGTTGGGCAGCAAACAGCCCCTTTTTCAGCTCTTAACACCCCATCTCGAACCCAAATCAATTCCAAGTCATTTTGGCTCATTTCTATGGATTTTTAGCATCAAAATGAGGTTTTTAACATCAAATAACATGGAGGAATCCATGTATCAATTCTATACACAAATACCCTCAATCTAATTTATCTATTGATTCACCAATTTTAAACCCAAAAGCTTTAAAACTCCATCCATGGAAGAATATGAATTTTAACAAGAAATTCAATAGAAATTCTTTACTGAAAGAACAAGACTCATAACAATCCATCCCAAAATCATTTACCTTTCTTTTGATTTCAATAAGACACAGCTCTTACAAGAATTGCAAAGATCCCTAAACCAAAAATGAAGAAGATAAAGAAACATACCTGCAGCAATCTTCTTCTTCTATTCTATCTTCTTCTCCTTCCTCCCTTCTTTCTCTCCATTTCCTTCTCTACCTCTCCATTTCTCTGGTTCGTTTTTGAACTCTCAAACTCACACACATAACTTTGATAAAAATCTGATTGTGTCTTAGTCATACACAAGATTGACATGTGTTATTTAGCTTTTCCATTTACCACCCTAAACTTACACCTAAATACCAAATCTACCCTAAACTTCCTCAAATAACATAACTTACCTTAAATTCAAATTTCTTATCAAAACTATTATATAAAAGTTAAAATAATTACCCGGTTATTACAACTCCCAACCTAGGTCTTTGGTACCCCAAAGACTCAGGGTTTGATCTAACTGTCTATTCAGATAGTGACTTTGCAGGTTGCAAGCTGGAAAGGAAAAGCACCACAGGAGGCTGTCAGCTCCTGGGTGGAAAGCTGGTGAGTTGGACAAGTAAGAAACAAAGTTCAGTGTCCACCTCTACCGCTTAAGCTGAGTATGTAGCCGCTGGAAGCTATTGTGCTCAGGTCTTATGGATGAGAAATCAACTATTAGACTATGATCTTCAGCTCTCCAAAATTCCAATCTATTGCGACAACACTAGTGCCATCGCTATAGCCAATAATCCAGTGCTACACTCAAAGACCAAACATATCGAGATCAGGTATTACTTTATCAGAGATCATGTGATGAATGGTGACATAGAACTTCACTTTATCCCAACTGACTTTCAGTTAGCTGATCTTTTTACCAAACCTCTTGATGAGACAAGATTCAACTTTCTCATCAGCGAGCTTGGAATGCTGAACCTTGAAGATTAAATCTTCAGCGGTAAGGCATTAGATCAGTGATAAGGAAAATTCTATTCACTCATTCCTCATCTAATCTCTGAACAAAAATGATTCGCTGATAACAAGGTATGTTCTCCCTCTCTCCAATCGCTGAAGTTTACTTCAACATGCAGAATTTCAAAATATTTCGTATCGCTGAATATCTCTTCCTTCAGTGATTCTTTTTGAAATAACTATGCCCACTAATATTTCTCATCAGTTATTTTTTTTAAATTATCCCTGAGACTTTCAAAACCTTCAGAGATAACTTAGAAATGTGAAAGGACAGTTGTGACGTCATACAAACGGATAACCTATGGCACGCCTTTTCTCTGACACGTTCGTCTGTTTGAATTCTTGACCAATACACTTCGTGGGATGTGTCCGTGTCACGATTAGTAACTTTTCCCGCTCATCACTTTCTCTCTCTACTCTCACTATATAAACGATCCTTGTTTATATTTTTTTTACGCTCTCAAACTCTCAAAAGCATAAAGAACTTCCTTGCATTCTTGTTTTCTTGGATTTTTGTGTGAAATCTTGTGTTTGAATCTTCAAACAATCCAACAACAGGTTAATATTTCATCCCAAACATCTTCTTATATTTTGTTTTGATCTTATTCTTGTTTTTAAAAGACCAATCAAATGTGTTTCTAAACTTATGATCATCTTCTTCATGACCATAGAAACAAAACTTAAAAATAAGTTTTTCTTTTAAGCTTGTACTAAAAATCATAAACTTAAACCTCATACTTTTTTCCAGAATCCTTTTCTCTAAAAGGAAACTGAAAAACATGTTTTCACTAGTTTTTTAACTTTCTTAAAAACTAGAAAATCCTCTTTTCACATATTCTTTCCCTAAAAAGAAACTGTAAAACCTTAAAACCTCAACAACCCTCATTTTGGAAAATTCATTTCCATTTTAAGATATTCTTACATTCTTATCGATAATCTTGTTTCCAAACAGATATGGCATCCTCAACCATCCCTGCTACCACTGATGCTACTACTACCACTGTTGCTCCTTCAGCAATGGTGAAAGCTGCCAATATGAAACATGAGCTACACCAGATCACTATCTCCACCAATAAATCCTACGCACTCCTCGAATTCCCCAAGAAGAAACCTTCCCCCACCTGACTGACGCTGTGAACTTCATCAAGACTTGCCCTCTTGCCACAGCGATGACCATCACACCCCCAGCGCACAAGCGACTTCTCCAGCAGTTCTGGTACACTACTCACCGTACCACTGCCATCTCTTCCAAAACCAAAAAGGAATTCTCCGTTATTGGCTTTCAGACCGAGCTGGGTCACGGAACCATTTCACCCGCTGCAATCCGCGCAGCCCTGAACCTCCCAGTTGGCAACAAACAACATCCTTTCATTTCCTTCCCTGACCCAAATTCCCCTGAGGGAAAGGAGGAACTTATCTCCATCCTGGACAAGATGAAGTATCTTTGGAATACTGGGTGCAACGACCTAGAGAAGAAGATCACAACGGTCCTGAAGAACAAGATGCCTTCAGAGATCAATTTCATATTCGCTCATGCTATCAGCTGCATGACAGCGAAAACCGACTCCACTGACCAAGCTTCCAATACTCAGTGTGCCATGGCCTATGCTCTTCTCAAAGGCTTGCATGTCGATTATGCCCGAGTCATTTTCGAAGACATGATGGACAGAGTTGAGACGCCTGATCGCCCCAACATTGTTCCTTACCCGCGGTTTATCACCGATGTCCTCCAGTACGGCCTCAAGGACCTCTACCCTAAACAAGGAGACCTGAAGCTCTCCCAAGTCGGCCCAAAAGTGCTTGATTTCAAACCGGTGGGCAACGAGGCAAGTCTTTCTACTTTACTATCTCTTCTTCGCACCCCTACTTCTCTACTTCTGTGGCTACCTCAGCAGCGGCAACCCCAACCGCTGATACCCTGGCCACTACAACCTCCCTCTTTCAGAGAGGAAATACTCTTCATCCCAACTTGGCAGCCATAAGACCAAGAAGTTCTCAATGGAGATCCCCAAGCCTTCTCAGGCTCAAGACCCCATGTTCGCCTCTTCACAGGGAACGATGGATGATTTCGTCGTTCACTCTGCCACATCTGCAGAAGCCACCCCTTTTACAACCACTTCAGTGACTCAGATCACTGATGTCAATATGGATGAGAGCCCTGAATCTACAGTGCCTCAAAGCGCTGCTGAGATTATTTCCAGCAGACCCAACGCTGAAGCTGCTACAACCCCACCTTTCTCAACTATCGCTTCTTCTACTCCTTTCATCTATACTATCGCCCCGACTATGACATCATTCCCTTTGATGGACACAAGCGCTGCCGCCCTACAGAACCTGATTCAGTGGAACGCAACTGGACCTGTAGGTACGTATATTCCTGTCAGATTACATGGAACACTTTTCAGGGATCCGAGACTTCAACACCTTTTCCGACCCTCCTACAGGTATCCAAACACCATCCATTTCTCTATCTACACCCCTAACTTCTGAGCTTTCCTTAGATCACAAGTTATTTTCTGTTACAGGTCCAAATTTAGGCACCATCAGCTCGTCCCTTACGAATATAGCTACAAAAGTGGACAACCTTTCCACTACTCTCTCCAACAATTCTTCAGCGGTTAAAGACGCTGGAGAAACGCTGAAGAACGTCTCCTCTGTTGTCGCTGACAAGGCTTCCAACAGTGATGTCTCCAAACTCGATGTGGGATTGAACACTGTCAAAACCGCCATCATCAACAACACATCCACCATCTTCAAACTCAACACCGCCATCACTGATCTCTCCAACGACTTCTCAAGCCTCAGCAGCGAGGTGAGTTGTCTGAAGACCAACTTCTCAGGTCTACAAGGTGAGGTGAGCAGCCTTACCAAAAAGGTTGCTGACAATAATGACCTGCTCACCAAGATCCTCCAAAGGTTGGATGCCCCACTGTCCTTCCATCTCACTTATCTCAAAATGACCGAGATAAGATGGAGATGGCAGTGGAATTCATTCTCGAAAGTACACCTGCCATTTTTGGCCTTGAAGACAGAATGGCAGTGGTGGAACAACATGTAGGGAACCTTGGCCAAGAAGACAGGGTCCCTGAAACCGATACTACTGTTGCTACTACTGCCTCCCCACCCATTCAGCAGAAGAGGGGGAGAAGACAAACAAACACCTTCCCTAGAATGTTGAGGGGGAGGAAGACAACAAAGACTTGGACCCTCAGGAAGGTGATAATCCTGAGGGAACCACTGGAAGTCCCTCTCCATCTGAGGGGGAGCAAGGTGATGCCACTCCTCATTCTCCCCTGAACGCTGCTGTTGTAATTCCTTCAGAGGATGAGGAGGAGGAAGAGGAAGAAGAAGAAGACGTCTAGATGAACGGCGATGAACCATCATCATCTCCAAAAGATGATAATGATGACGATGACGACGACGGGTTCTTCTTTCAGCCTGCAACAATCAGAGCCCCTGCTCTTAAAGGGGTTTCAATAAATGAACCAGGGGAGGGGAACAAGGCTAAGTCTCCTTCAAAGAAAGTCTCTAAAGAAAAATAAAAGGAACTTGCCACTGATGGCAACTTGGCAATTCTAATGAAAAAGCCAACTTGTCAGGTACACTACTTTCTTTTTCCCTATACTGCATCCCTCTTCTACCCTTTCTCAATCTCAACCCTTCTCCTTCTAAAACCCCTAAACACTTAGCTCTCTTCTTTCTCTATCTTTTTTCGTCAAATGATCTAACTCCGTTGATCATTTTGTTTCAGCTCGTCCTCTCCCCTGCTTGAGGATACCGCTGAAGCTCCTCATCTACAACAACAAATAATCCCTGCGCTCAACGTTGAAGAACCAATAATCCCAGTCTCTGTTCTGAAAGAGACTGAAGAACAAGTTGTTGAAGAAGAACTGCTCTCCCACCATAGAAGACCTTCCTTGCCTCCTCAAAGGCCAAGTGAAGATAAACAACGAAAGAGAGCAGCGATGATCCAAAAACTCAACAATCAGCGTCTGGTTCCTCCTCATCTACGCTGCTTGACCTCAAGGAAATTTGCTGAAGCCTTGAAAGCTGAAGAAATTGTCGCTGAAAAACAGAAGGCTGAGCTTAGTGACAAAAACTATGCTCTTGAACTAGACCAACGTTCAGTGAAGGATCCACAACTGAAGAAATTCCTTGAGGCAGTCCAACAACAGCTGATGAAGGAGGCACATAAAAAGAAACAAGAAAAGACCAAGGTCAGTGACTCCACATTGGCTTGGTGTAAGAAAAAGTGCCATTTCAGAAGCCATCCATCAAGAATAAGCTCTGTTAATATAAGAGGGAAAGTAGTCAAGAAGGTATCGATTGTCGATGTCCAGATAATAAGAGAAAATGGTGACAAGAAGATCTGCTACATGTCAGCCTTGGATAAACTCGGTTTCCCTGAATGGTTGGAAATGAGAATCGCAATTCAGCGATCCCGCTCGTCCTTCAATCTCTGTGTTGAACAAGCCATAAACAAGCTGATCGACATGGTAACCTCAACGGTCGATATTCCATATCCTCCACCCATTCAGCCGAAAAGAACCGCTTCAAAGAAGAAGACTTCGTCCTCTTTAGGCCTGATAATAAGAAACGATACAGGGATTGAATTCTCTCGTGAAGCAATTCTTGGTCCCAATCCTGATCTATCTGGTCTCGACATCTCCTTACCTCCAGCTGAAGACTTCATCCCTGGTAAAGTTCTCAGTGATCCCTTCGACATCTTTTTCAATGATTTCACCGGTCGCAGATGCTTTTAGCGTATCTCTGAGTTATACAAAACTCCTATCGAACAACTCAGAGATCTACTCTATTGGTGTGACTACATTGGTGACCTCCTTGGATCATTCCTAAAGCCCTTCATCTATCGCGAAGCAAAAGTTAGATGGGATCAGGGAGTAATAGTCCCTGATTGGATGATTCCATACTCTTGATGAACTTCTCATCAAGAAAAAACCTGAGTAGCTGATAGGATCACTTTTTGTATTCTTCTATCTTATCAGCTTGTATCTTTTAGTACTTGTAATTATTTTTCATTGTACTTGTAATATTTCCACTTCCCTTGTAATCTTTTACGAAGTTATTGAAAAATTTCAATGAAAGTACTTTACTCCATCAGTACTAGAAAAGATCTCTGAAAAACAGTAAATGGGACACGTATTTATGAGTCCTTTTTATCCTTATGTTTTTTAACTTAGCAATTTTCTTTTATGCTATGTCATCATCAAATAGGGGGAGATTGTTGATCCAAACCCTCAGTGATTTGATAATGACCCTGAGAAACTCTTAGTGAAAATTGCAAGTAAACAATATGTATTAATGTTTTGCCATCAAAGTAAATATACTAAGTCTGTTTAGTATCGATGATGGAAAACAAGCTTTAAATTTATACTTCAGCGAACACTGTACATCATTGAGCCCTGAGCCTGTTCAGTCTCACTGATGATCGCTGAATGTTTATCATATAATTGTTTGCTTATGATCCCTGAAGACAAGATTCGCGTCAACCAAGTTCGAAGCTGAAATCGAAGACCAAGCTGAAGAACAAGTGACTAAGTCTACTAGTGACCTGATGCGGATATCAGCGAAGACAAGAATCGTCCATTCCACGCGAAGTTTCAAGTAGAAGACTTCAGCGAACGCTGAACTTTATCTTTCGCTGATAAAGATTCATTCAACGAGCGCTGATCATGAAGCCTGTTCTACAAGCAACTTTTGTCTTATCTCCTAGCACGCCCCCGTACGATTTTGTCAGAACGGACATCCCTTTTGTCCAGAATCGTACAACCAACTCTGCAACTACACTGTTCATCATGCGGCCACTAGGATGTTTGCTAAAGTCAAATCATGCAACCAACCAGAGGATGCCACGTGTAAAGGTATACTGACTTGCATTAAATGCATGCAGTATAAAAAGGAAACCCTACTTCATATTTGAAGTGTTCGGCTTTTCTTCCTCGCTGAACTACTTAGTGTTAGAAAACTCTCCTTAGTTTTCTTATTTCTTTTCTCTCTATTTCTTAGTGCAAGAAATATGTGTGTGCTCATAGTTTGTTTAGATTAGGTTTTTAACTTGATCTATTCCGCAACAAACTGTAAATTGTTTGATTATATCAATAAACAATTTAGAAAGATAAAAATTTGTGTTTGTATTCAACCCCCCTTCTACAAACTTGTATAACCCCTTCGAGACCAACAGTTTTTAACATAATTATATAATTATTAAAGATAATCATTAAACATTTGAGTTATGGACCAACTGTAAGACAATCCATATAAATAAAGTGATAGACTAAATTAATTCTAACTGAATGAATCAATTAGATTTAGCCTTTAGAAAACATAAAGAAAATAAAACCTGCTTTTCTATAATACACGGGATTTAAGTTGTGGACGAAAATTCTAAATTTGTTGCAACCGTGCGTCTAAGTGTGTGGACGGTACCATGTACCGTTGACCTGAGGCGTCATAGTTGTGGTACGCAAATTTCCTAGAGTAGGAGTTGTAATCATTCGAAAGTGTGGAAATTGTTGGCGTACGCTTTGTTGTTGAAGGGTTATGCAAGTGGAAGTAAGAAAATCCTTAGAAAAGCAAAGGGGTTGGCATGTGTAGTTATCTGTGAACTTTCCGTGAGTAAAGAAGTATCGCGGGAAAGAGACGTTATGTGAGACCGGAGGTCGCGCGGTCGGCTACTGATAAGCCATTTAGGTTCGCAGGAAGTTAAGGGTTGCCCTAGACCACAAAAAAAGAAAAGGAAAAAAAAGGGATGTTTGGCCGAGACGGATGTGGCTACTCCGTTAGAAGATGTCCGTATTGACGAGAAATTGGGGTACGAAGAGGAACCAATAGTTAATGAGGACAGTAAGGTCCGGAAATCAAGGAATAGGGAGACTCGTCTAGTGAGGGTTCAGTGGAGGTATCATAAGGGACAAGAGGCTACGTGGGAAGTGGAGTCGGATATGATGTCCAAGTACCCTCATCTTTTCGAGAATGGAATTCCGGGGACGGAATTCTTTTGAGGGGGGAGTGTTGTAGTAACCGTGTCCAAATAATAAGAGTTTCAAGCCTTGTGGTGGAAATGTAATAAGATGGAAGTTGAAGGGGGTATTTTGTAAATGTGGGATAAGGTATAAAATGGGCTCAAAACCCTAGGAGAAACCATATTCTCCTGATTTTGGTGTGTGGGTGTCGGCTGATTTTGTGAAAGAAAGAGAGAAAATGAGCTCTTGAAGGTTTTGGTGCACTAGAGAAAGAAGTAATCAAACTTTGGAAATCAGAAGAAGGATTGTTGTGGTTTTCGTTTCTGGCAAGCATTTGAGCAGGTAAACTCTCAATCCATTACTCCATTTAATGAGGTTGTTGATTGTAGAGTATTGAGAAGTTTAGTTGGATAATAGTATTGCCAAAACTCTTGTGGAAGGTTTAAGCTCCTCTTGTTTATGTTTTATGGATGTATATTGTGGGGTTTGGTTCTAGTACGTTTTTGGTAGTTGTTATTGCCTAATCGTTGCTTTGGCAGAGCTCAGGACGGGATTTTCGAGTGAAAAACTCGAACAGCGCCCCGTCCGGATACCTTCAATAGAAGAAGGTGTCCGGGTAAGCACCCGGAGATCATGTTGTCCGGATAGAAGTGTTGTCCGGATGAGTGTGTTGTCCGGATGAGTATGTTGTCCGGATAGAAGCGTTGTCCGGATGAGTATGTTGTCCGGATGAGTGTGTTGTCCGGATGGGTATGTTGTCCGGATAGGGTGTTGTTCGGATAAGGGTGATGTCCAGATAAGGGTGTTGTCCGGATAGGTGTGTTGTCCGGATAGGTGTGTTGTCCGGATAGAGGTGCCGTCCGGATAGGTGTTGTCCGGATAAAGGTGTTGTCCGGATAGGGTAGTGTGTCCGGATAGTTGAGCTGTCAACTTATGCGTTTACCCTTTCGCTCAGGTAGACCATCTGGAAGTGCAGGTCAGAGTAGGAAAGGATCGTAAGCGTAACAGGTGAGTTTTCTAACTGAAGCTTGATGGTACTTGTTCATTTACTCGTACATGTGCGTTTGCTTAATATATGTTGCATATAAATTACTTATGCTTGGTGCGAGGTATATGGGGGGGGCGTGTCCCAATCATTAAGGTGTGATGCTTATGGGGGGTGTGTCCCATATGTTGTGGTATGACGCTTATGGGGGGTGTGCCCCATATGTCATAGTGTGATGCTTATGGGGGGTGTGTCCCATATGTTGTGGTATGACGCTTATGGGGGGTGTGGCCCATATGTCATAGTGTGATGCTTATGGGGGGTGTGTCCCATATGTTGTGGTATGACGCTTATGGGGGGTGTGACCCATATGTCATAGTGTGATGCTTATGGGGGGTGTGTCCCATCTGTTGTGGTATGACGCTTATGGGGGGGTGTCGCCCATATGACATGGTGTGACGGATATATGGGGGGTGTGTCCCATACGAGGGTGATTGAGCGCCCTGGGATCAAGCCACGGGTGTGTGTGACTGGATGGACGATTTGGTCAATTGTGTGAATGTTATTAACCAAACTTCATATTGATTTATGTTTCGCATAACTCTTTAATTGCTATATGTGGTGTGGATGTAACTGAGGGATCTCACTAGACCTTGTGGTCTAACCCTCGCATTTTCAAAACTAAAACCCTTTTCAGGTAAACAGGTTAAGTGCGGTTCCTCTAGTGGTAAAGAGAAGGCGTGAGGGCGGGCGTGTCTTTCATTAGTGGACTTCCCTACATTTCAGTATTTAGGTACTCTCAGTTGGATTAGGGTTATTTCCGCAAACCCAAATTTTGGAATTTTGTTGATGTGAACCTTTGGTCATGTTTTGGCGATATATATAATGTCTTAATTTGGCATGCTTTGGAGTGGGCTGTTACAGTTGGTATCAGAGCCGTAGTTTAAGGGATTTAGGTGACCGGATGGGCCTAAACTTAAACTGTAGAAGTACAACTGAGAATGTAGGAAGGCCTAGGAAGACCTCACTGGGAAGCGTGAATAACAGGGTGGTGAAAACTATCATGTAAGGTAAGTTCGGGATTACACCTGGCCAGTGTAATTGTGAATTTACAGGTGCATGACGGCGATCATTCTTGCCTTGTTATTTTGGGACGGTTGTTAATCTGTGTTGTGTGTAAAGTTTAACCTTGTCATTATGGCAACGGTTTAGTGTGTTGCGCAGATTATTCTTGGCGTGATCGATGATACTACCTAGAAGAGGCATCGTATTCGATATGAGTGTCCATGTGAAGTAGAACCTTTAGAGTTCTTAAGGGAAATAAATGATTAGAGATGAGCTCCTAATCTCTGGTGAGTCCTTATTCTGGGAGTCCCCGATGTCGGCGAATTGAGATCTTGAGAGTTTCAACTCAAGGATCGGATAGTGGAGATGTGCCGTCTCACTCTCGAGTTAGTGGAAGAGTGACAGGAGTGGATGAGAAGTGATAGATGCATGGATTGGTAACACTGGTGTCGGTCAACCATTTTGGACCGAGGTGAAGCCGTATTTATAGTCAAGTGGACTGTGGGGTTGGAGCATCCAAGTGTGAAGGAAAGTATCGGTACCGAAGGTTGTTTCTAATGTAAGGAACCGAATGGTTTGGTTGGAAGTAGGGTGTCGGCGTCGAATTGTTGTAACTGCAAAAAGGTTAACCCTGCTGGAGCAAATAGCCTTCAATGTTAAGTGAGTCATACATTGTTCGAGGTATAAATTGGCTAAGTCGGGGGGGGGGGGTGTGGCCCGCCAGCTCGTGTCGGGAGGTGTGACCCGTTTATGCTAAGGGTAGTGTGGCCCTGTAAGGCAGCATGAGACTGACTCGTTGTCACCCTAGGGTGACTTTAGGGTGCCAATTTAAAGGGGCGGACCTTATTCCGTGGATGTTTTATAAAGGGGCGGACCTTATTCCGTGGATGTTTTATAAAGGGGCGGACCTTATTCCGTGGATGTTTGATAAAGGGGCGGACCTATATCCGTGTATGATTTTATGAACTCGCTAGGTAGTAAGCGATATGGGGCCTAAGAAGGTGCGAAGTTCCGGGAGTGGAAAATGTGGTTGAGTCGTCGATGGTTGATTTGTGATCTTAGTGTTACAGTATAGGGAGGACCGTGTCTACCTGTAGTCTTGGTCTTTGACCATAGAAATGCTTGTGTGGTGGGAGTCCTTACTCTTTTGGTAAGTTGACATATGACTGTCGACGGGGGAGGTGTGTCCCGGGTGATTTCGAAGTAGACAAATTACTTTGAAAGGTAACGTCGTGGTATGTGAATGAAACGGTATCGGCATGAAGCCGGGGTCGTGGTTAACTTGCCTTTAGACTAATTGTCAGGCATTGAGGTTGAAGTCAGCGGCGGGTGTTGAATTCGTTGTCGAGAGATTTGAATTTGAAAGGTTGCCTTTGAGTGATCACTTTGTCGGATATGTGCGCGGAGATGAGAGGTCGGTGTGGAAAGGTATGCATCTGTCAAGAGGATGGGCCGCCTTTTGTAAATATCCTGAAAGTGGAGATGTGTTAGTAGGATAAGTGATTCATCATATATGGCGATTATGTCATTTGCGAATGAGGTGGTTAGCTAACTAATGTGGGACAAGTAGACTATGTTGGATTGCAAGGGTGTGTCTTATAGTTTGATTTACTTGAGCGTGTCTCAAGTGGATCCGAAGAGTCGGTCGGAATTAAGGGCTCGGTTGAGTGAGGTAGACGGTCATAAATTTGTGGTTCATCTAGATGGGAGGAAGGCAAAGTTGGGAGTTTCTAAATCAAAGCTTGATAGTACCTGTTTGTTAGTTCAACGTGCATACTTACTATTGTGTGTTTGCATTTGGTTTATATAAGTGTGTAAATCTCAGGTTGATGGTGTAAAATACATGGGGGGTGCGTCCCATGTGGTTTGTTCGAATAGACTTGGTCTGTTCCCAGGGCGGGTGTGAGCCCTAGTTCAGGTCACAGGTGTGTAGTGACCAGCCAGGAATTTCCGTTATTCGTGTGAGGATGTTGAATTGCAAGATTAGTTATTGCATAATGTTTTCGCCAACTCTTTCATATATATGTGATGTTTGGCGGGAGAAAGCATGGCCTAGTGAGCGGACAGTAGTCGTGAGGATAGAACCTCTAGTGTGTGGGGTTGTGTAGATATGAAGGCGGTAACTTATATTTAGTAAGCATGCGAAGCATGGTGGAAATGAAGTGTTGTGAGGTTAAGTGGTGGATTAGTGTTGTTATGAGATGAGCGTAAGTGGAGATCCTTGCTCGGGATTTGTTGATAAGTTGTTCTATGTGGCTAAAGTTGGGTGTGGTGCTTTTATCCGAAAACAAGATATTGGGGTGGAAGTTGGTGGCTAGCTAAGAGGGAGATGGTGTGATCTTGGATTGAGTAGTTTACAGTGTTTCGTTGTAGATATGAAATCTTTGGGTGTACTGGACTAATCCTTGTTTATAAAGGAAATGCAAAGGGGTGAGTTAATATCTTTGAGGAATGAGAAATGTGTGGTCGCTTCGAACATCGAGTGTGTTTCGGATTGACTGGGTGGAGTTTCTCGTATGAAAGATGGTGAAACTGTTGGTTGGGCATAGTAATCGTTGAAATTGCGTGTATGGAGTGGTAAATGTTGGATGAGAAATGTCCATAGGGTAATTGGGACGGTAGGTTGGGATGGGTGTGTAAGCGTGAAGTAGAAGGTGTGGCAAGTGGCACGAAAAATGGAAGCAATGTTTTCAAGAACGTCACCGTCGGGTGCATGAACTCCTAGTGGGAGTATGAGAAAGGGGGATTGGCATGTGTGTGATTGGTTTTCGAGTCAAGGAAAGTCAGCTTGTGTGGTTGATCAAGAGTGTGCACCTTCCCGTGAGCCACTCTTTGGAATCGTGTTTTATGAGTGAAAGGGAAGTGGAAGGATGTAGTCGAAAGTAGTGTTCGCGAAAAGGACCATTGGAGTGGACTTGGTAGTAGTGTGAGAAATGTTCCAAGTAAACTTTGTCGTTCAGTGTTAAGCTAGTAAGAATATTTTTGTGTGAGCATAGTTGCTCCTTGCTGGTAGCAGGTGAACCCTGAATTATCTCTCATGTGGATGGACGACTGTTAGATGCAAGGAGAATTCGGATGCGTGACTTCAAGATTGGTACGGGTTGGATTGATGGGTACGTCAGATGTTAAAGTGTGTAGGTTTCTACTTTTGGCTCTGTATAGTGTGGGGGTGTTGCTATGGCGGAAGGGTGTGAATTGATTATTATTGATGAACCGTGGGCAACACAGTTCAGGTGAGAAAGTGTTATCTGCCTTATACGTGTATTGAGATGGGGAAAGTGATCGTAGAATTGTGTGTTATCAGTCGGAGAGGATTATGTCTGTGATCTAAGGTGATACTCGAGGTTGGTCTTGTGCTAGGTTGGTGAATTGAAGGTTCGTTAAGAAATTGATGTTATTGTGGCCCTAACCGTTGTAACTTGTGCTGTCACGGGATTTAAGTTGTGGACGAAAATTCTAAATTTGTTGCAACCGTGCGTCTAAGTGTGTGGACGGTACCATGTACCGTTGACCTGAGGCGTCATAGTTGTGGTACGCAAATTTCCTAGAGTAGGAGTTGTAATCATTCGAAAGTGTGGAAATTGTTGGCGTACGCTTTGTTGTTGAAGGGTTATGCAAGTGGAAGTAAGAAAATCCTTAGAAAAGCAAAGGGGTTGGCATGTGCAGTTATCTGTGAACTTTCCGTGAGTAAAGAAGTATCGCGGGAAAGAGACGTTATGTGAGACCGGAGGTCGCGTGGTCGGCTACTGATAAGCCATTTAGGTTCGCAGGAAGTTAAGGGTTGCCCTAGACCACAAAAAAAGAAAAAGAAAAAAAAGGGATGTTTGGCCGAGACGGATGTGGCTACTCCGTTAGAAGATGTCCGTATTGACGAGAAATTGGGGTACGAAGAGGAACCAATAGTTAATGAGGACAGTAAGGTCCGGAAATCAAGGAATAGGGAGACTCGTCTAGTGAGGGTTCAGTGGAGGTATCATAAGGGACAAGAGGCTACGTGGGAAGTGGAGTCGGATATGATGTCCAAGTACCCTCATCTTTTCGAGAATGGAATTCCGGGGACGGAATTCTTTTGAGGGGGGAGTGTTGTAGTAACCGTGTCCAAATAATAAGAGTTTCAAGCCTTGTGGTGGAAATGTAATAAGATGGAAGTTGAAGGGGGTATTTTGTAAATGTGGGATAAGGTATAAAATGGGCTCAAAACCCTAGGAGAAACCATATTCTCCTGATTTTGGTGTGTGGGTGTCGGCTGATTTTGTGAAAGAAAGAGAGAAAATGAGCTCTTGAAGGTTTTGGTGCACTAGAGAAAGAAGTAATCAAACTTTGGAAATCAGAAGAAGGATTGTTGTGGTTTTCGTTTCTGGCAAGCATTTGAGCAGGTAAACTCTCAATCCATTACTCCATTTAATGAGGTTGTTGATTGTAGAGTATTGAGAAGTTTAGTTGGATAATAGTATTGCCAAAACTCTTGTGGAAGGTTTAAGCTCCTCTTGTTTATGTTTTATGGATGTATATTGTGGGGTTTGGTTCTAGTACGTTTTTGGTAGTTGTTATTGCCTAATCGTTGCTTTGGCAGAGCTCAGGACGGGATTTTCGAGTGAAAAACTCGAACAGCGCCCCGTCCGGATACCTTCAATAGAAGAAGGTGTCCGGGTAAGCACCCGGAGATCATGTTGTCCGGATAGAAGTGTTGTCCGGATGAGTGTGTTGTCCGGATGAGTATGTTGTCCGGATAGAAGCGTTGTCCGGATGAGTGTGTTGTCCGGATGGGTATGTTGTCCGGATAGGGTGTTGTCCGGATAAGGGTGCTGTCCGGATAAGGGTGTTGTCCGGATAGAGGTGCCGTCCGGATAGGTGTTGTCCGGATAAAGGTGTTGTCCGGATAAAGGTGTTGTCCGGATAGGGTAGTGTGTCCGGATAGTTGAGCTGTCAACTTATGCGTTTACCCTTTCGCTCAGGTAGACCATCTGGAAGTGCAGGTCAGAGTAGGAAAGGATCGTAAGCGTAACAGGTGAGTTTTCTAACTGAAGCTTGATGGTACTTGTTCATTTACTCGTACATGTGCGTTTGCTTAATATATGTTGCATATAAATTACTTATGCTTGGTGCGAGGTATATGGGGGGGGGGGGCGTGTCCCAATCATTAAGGTGTGATGCTTATGGGGGGGTGTGTCCCATATGTTGTGGTATGACGCTTATGGGGTGTGTGGCCCATATGTCATAGTGTGATGCTTATGGGGGGTGTGTCTCATATGTTGTGGTATGACGCTTATGGGGGGTGTGGCCCATATGTCATAGTGTGATGCTTATGGGGGGTGTGTCCCATATGTTGTGGTATGACGCTTATGGGGGGTGTGACCCATATGTCATAGTGTGATGCTTATGGGGGGGGGGGGGGTGTCCCATCTGTTGTGGTATGACGCTTATGGGGGGTGTCGCCCATATGACATGGTGTGACGGATATATGGGGGGTGTGTCCCATACGAGGGTGATTGAGCGCCCTGGGATCAAGCCACGGGTGTGTGTGACTGGATGGACGATTTGGTCAATTGTGTGAATGTTATTAACCAAACTTCATATTGATTTATGTTTCGCATAACTCTTTAATTGCTATATGTGGTGTGGATGTAACTGAGGGATCTCACTAGACCTTGTGGTCTAACCCTCGCATTTTCAAAACTAAAACCCTTTTCAGGTAAGCAGGTTAAGTGCGGTTCCTCTAGTGGTAAAGAGAAGGCGTGAGGGCGGGCGTGGCTTGCATTAGTGGACTTCCCTACATTTCAGTATTTAGGTACTCTCAGTTGGATTAGGGTTATTTCCGCAAACCCAAATTTTGGAATTTTGTTGATGTGAACCTTTGGTCATGTTTTGGCGATATATATAATGTCTTAATTTGGCATGCTTTGGAGTGAGCTGTTACAGGAAAGGAGGCGACACTCCTAGCAATATATAAATACGAAAAAGAAAAGATACACCTAAAAGGCGAGGGACTGCCTCCCAAACAGGAACTTCTCCCACCATAGAGAACAGGCCCTAAACGGGGAGAAGAACCCAACTAAAAAACAAAAGGAACTAGCATACACAACGTACCAAAGAATAAGTCAATAAGTTAGAATGAAGTAACTTATCAAAAACTCCTTATTACCGTATAAACATTTTTTTCCATCCAAACATTAAGTACTATTTATTAACGATACCACATTGGAATAAGTTAATAAACACTTTAAATAAGCAATGTCAAACACCCCCTAGTATGGGACTTCTATATGGAGATCAATTAGAAATCAAAAACCGGATTAACTCCAGAACATAACATGTTAGTTTTAGTTGTAAACTCAGTTGACAATAAAACTTGCATCTTTAGGCTGCAAGGTTAGTGGGAATTTTTCTCGCTATTCTCCAAAGCCCCTCGGATTAATCGAGATGCACAAGTTGACCTGAACACCCATGATTAATAGAAAGAAAAACGCAAACTTTTAACATGACATGGATATAGAACCTATAATCAAACCTAGTAGGGTTTGAAGGTACGATGCAGCGAAATGTTCAAATAAGAAAGGGAAAAGGGTTAGTAACGTAAAACTAGATGATTCACTAATCCAAAAAAAAACATTTGATGATCCATACCTCTACCCAAAGACTAGAAAGACTTTGGAAAGTTGCAAATCTTCACATTCTTATTTTTCGATCCACCATAGTAGCTTCTTGTTTTACGGATATCATATATAATACGAACCACTTTTCATAAGTTGAGGGTTTTCTCAAAAAGCAGCCACGTACTGAATCCCCAGGGGGGAACCCATACCCGGCTGGGATATACGGACTCGTTTGGTTTCGTTTATCTAAATCCAACAACGCGTAAAACGATTATATCCAAGACAACAACTTTGGATTGTTCATGGGGAATGGTCCGTAAATATTATACAAACAAGTAGCAAGAAGTTATCATACAAACACAGACCATATTTTATATATACTCGGCAGCTTTATGAAGCCAATACCTTAGTTGCCGCTTCTGATGTTGCGTGAAATACGATGGCCAATGAACAAACAGCATCAGCAAACACAAGAAAACCAGTGCTGAACGGAACCAGGCGACATTACTGGCGGTGCCAGCCAGTACGCTAAGCACACATCCTGATGATTTATGGTCGTGTTCACCATCTGGTTTTTCGTGTTGTGTTCGATCCTTTTGTTGTCTCAGTTTGATTCTTCTGAATGCAGTTCCTTGTTCATGGGCGGAGATGGTTGTTTCTTGTGGTAATTTCTGGTTGCATTTTGTGGGATCTTGGACGAGCAATGGGAGGTTCCCTGAGAGGACACCGTGGAATGTGAGAGAGTTTGAGGCTGATTCATCTAGTTTAATTATGTCATCGTTGATTATATCCGCAAACCAATCATCCTCATTGTCACATTCCTGTCAGAAACTGTAAATTAGACTTTGATACCGTTCTACCAACGAAAAACCTCATATGCAACAAGAGGTGTTGGCTCGAATCCAACTCGGGAGAAGCTTCTCTTCACTAGAATGTGCGTATGAAAAGAGTTTTACTACAACATTAGGTTTATAGGCGGCATATCTAAAAGTGTTATAATAAGTTTATAGGACGCTTTCGAGTGTTTTATTATGTTTTTTGGGATGCTTCTAAAATAAAGTGTCGAATCAGTTATTTTATACGATTGAAAAAATGTCCTATAAACACAAGTTTCCTATAAAAAGATGGGTTTACAGGACACTTCTCAAAATTGTTCTATAAAATAGCTAATACGACATCTTATTTTAAAAGCATCCCAAAGAACTTGTTAAAACGCCAAAAGCATCACATAAACCTATTATAACACCTTTAAATAGGACGCTTTATAGTTTAGTTCTATAAACTTAAGTTCTCTAATGTATTTTATTGGAACGCTTAGACATTTTAAACGTCATATAGGAGCTAATTTTCTTGTAGTGCTTAATGGTGCTTATGATTTTTCTTTTGATAATTTGTTGGAGCATATTCAAGTCTTGCCTCTAGCTGTTTATATAGTAGTGTATTTTATTTTGTTTTGCAAACCAGAGGTCTTAATGGGAACAGCCTCTCTAGTCTCTACCTTTGGGTATATATATAGGGGTAAGGTATGGGTACATTTTACGTCAGTAGAACAATGTACGTGTTCAAAAGGGTAAAAAAAATCTGTATACAGGACTGAAGAATAGAAATCGAACCTTAAGCAAATGAGTTGAAGAACCATTTGGTGACCCGTGAATGAGTTGCCGTTCAGACTCAGATCCGGAATCATTCTGTTCAAATGAATGGGACCTGTAGCTGCTCGCAGATTCCTTTGAACACGATTTCACAGTGTTTGCCTCATCAAACCATTCTATTTGAGTATTCGCATACTCATTTGTACCAGAGTTACCATTATCTGCAGCCGACAAATCCCTATGATCAGAAGAACCTCTTGATGGTTCATTTAAGCGGAATTCGCCATTCCTACGAAGCCGGCAAACCACCAACGATTCCTGTATACACAAAAGGGTCAAACAAACCTTCATTGAATTAATCAACAAACCATATCTTATTCAAGAAAGTACAGGACATAATTTAAAACGTAATGTTGTTCACAGTTTCTACAAGTAATTTCATGTTCGTTTTTATCAGAGAAGGGAAATTACCACCTAAACACCACCAGACTAAGTGTTTGAACGGCAAAATTCTGTTCTCATTTTACAAATAAGGTTTACTGGCAGTAAACTTTTCGGCATTTTAATTTGTATGGTTTTTCTTTATGGAACAATTTCCATCCAACATGTCATATTCCTTGTAGTGAAACACCGAGATTGAACAGAAGAAAGAGGCTTAATTTGAAAAGACCTTATTTTTACGATAATCTACCTGTGTGGTGTCAGTCATACAATATTCATGCATGATCCATTCAGTCCTTTCCCCTTTGGGAGCACGGCCCGTGTGGAAAACCAGTGTCCTCTTTGTGCCAATTGTAACAGCACCTGATTTTACGTTGCGTTCTTTTCCAGTGGCTTTCCAATATCCAGATTGGGTAGCCCTTTTACTCTGTGAGCCATTTGGATACTTCTTTCCTCGGGCCGAAAAGAAGAACCACTCGTTATCCGATCGAATTATGGAAAGAGCTAGTCACATACAATTGTTACTATCAAATTTAATCCGATACAGTCTAAAATCAGTGACCATTAAGCTAGAAATAACCGCCAAGACATAAAAATAAAATTGTGACTTAAGATCGAATTCCAAATGGTTGCATTTTGAAACAGATCCAACGACTGACATATTATGTTGGGATATATGGAATGTTCAGGAGATAACCTAGTTAGACCAAAGCTATCAGATGAAAAGATATACATGTAAGAAAAGAAAGGACACATGAAGGAAGCCAAATTTGCACCTGCAAGAAAGGTAGCAAGAATATGTGTCATATAGGAGATGCACAAGGGTAAATGTAGTATTTATTCTTAAAGGTGCTAAAACCCAAAAACTGCTTTTGCTTCTTTCACCACCGACTATTTCAATTGTCTCACTACAGGCTACAGCATAATCCAGTCACCTAAAGTGTCTAATATCCTGATAGAATGCTTTATAAAACTTAAGTTTATATTATCAAAGAATAAAGTGTCATATCTAAAAGTGTTACAACAGGTTTATATGACACTTTTGGGCAGATATTTTAGGATTATCTTAAAATAAAGTGTCATATTAACTATTTTATACTTTTGAGAAGTGTCCTGTAAACCTGTCTTTTTATATGACACTTGTGTTTATAGAACACATTTTCAAATAGTATCCTACAAAATAATTAATACCAGATTTTATTTAAAAGATATACTAAAAAGCTTCTTACGACGCTCAAAACATTGTGTAAACTTGTCGCAACATTTTTAGACAGGACACTTAATTATTTGGTTCTATAAAAATTAAGTCTTATAAGAGCATCTACAATACAAGATTCTTACAAACAAAAAGTGCAGTGGCTTGTAGAAACTACCGTTGTGAAGAGTTCTTATGAGAACCAAAACTTCTTTTGGTTCTTACCATGAAATTTGTGTTGTGTAAAATGACAAGTGCTTCTTTTATATTGATATTTAAATTAAATAATTAATATTTTTTTATAATTAATTAAATATATAATAATTAGACAAATAAATGAGACCCACAAAAATGAGGTTCTTACCGTTGTAGACTTTTTATATAAATTTTTAATTTGATTAGTTGGAAATGAGATGTCTATCAAAAAGTGTTCAATCTACTGTTCACCACTCAAATTTCCACAAGTCTGACGCTACAACAAACATTAATCGTTTTTTCTCACACTAACATGTTGTTTGAATACCTTGGATCAAATAATAAAAATCTGGTTCAGTTCTTTTATAGAATAAAATTATTAATATTGTGATGTATATCCAAAACCTTATTATATTACTATTATTCCTACATAGCCAGGAAAGTATAACACCTCACGTGCATTGCGTGTGCTTATGCGAATGCCTGGTCGCCTACATACATATGTATCGATTGCGTAAATTTTCTTACTCGTTAATGTAAAATACATGTGAGTTTGCAGTATCATAGCGTTCTCGTTTAAACTTGTATCTATGAATATAGATGTGTGTATATACAAATACAAATATAAATATCTATATGCTTATATGTATATATAGATGCATGCATAAAACACCCCTCGATCCATTTACAAAAGTTGCATATCCATTAATAATGATAAAATACCTAAACCAAATTTCACAAATACCTTGGGCAAACTTCAAGGTAAAAGATACAAATTTCTGTTCAGTTTTTAACGTAGAAGATAGATTATTATTGCATACTATTCTATGAGTTGTGCAAAAGTTTGAAATCGAGCAATTCCTTGTAATTTTTATAGTATGATAATGATTATTGGAAGAGTAGAAATGTGGAAATTAGAATTCCAATTCTGGTTAGGCGAGCAATAAATAACCTGGTAAATCCCATGGCTCGTGACGGCAGAAATCGACCTCCGGAATGATATCAACGCAATTATCAGATCCTTGAAGCTTCTTCTTTAAGTAATAGGAAATCAATTCATCGTCGGTGGGCGAAAATCGGAAGCCTGGAAACACCGAAGACGATGCGGCTATCGATAACTGCATCTCTCTCATTCTCTTTGCATCGTTTCCTGGCGTCGTCGTCGCCGCCGCATAACCACCATCAACTGCAACAATATCCTTCATCGACCTGTCACCGCCACCGCCGTCGTCGACCTCTTTCGCGCTCATCTCTCTCTCTCTCTTTTTCTCTCTCTGTCTCTCTCTCTCTCTCTCTCTCTCTATATATATATATATATATGTATATGTATATGTATATGAAGAGGTAGGTAGGTAGGTTGGTAGTAGGAGGTGTGCAATGGTGTATTTCCTGATGCTTGAGGAATGGGAGCAGTGTGGCGTGCTGCAGCGGAAAATGGGATTTATGGTTTTGCACAAGTCGATGGTTGGGGGAATCCAAACCCAGTCGACGTAACGCAACCACGTGCCATGGTGTTACGCTAACAAATATGATCACGTGTCAGCGACACACTGTGTTGCGCCATTCATCAGCTGCGTCGATGACAGGTTAGCAGCCACATGGACCATCCACATGCATTAACCAGCCTGCCTCTGTATTCAACCTACTATTATTTCACTTCACCCTCTTTGCTTTTTCTTTTCAACAGAAAAAAAAATTATAACATTTCTATTGTTATTGCATCATCTAAAGAAATTAAGATAAATGTTTAGCGGTAAAAGACAAAAGACTTTTATTTATCTTATTATATAACATTGTCATCATATAACATTATTAAAGTGGATTTTTATTAAGTGTTTTAAACTGATAAATGTTTGTTGGGTAAATTTATTTTTCTAACTTACGAGTTAAGACTTTCCGTCATTGTTATTTCTCTTGCCAAATAAGAGTTTTGCTTATTTTCATGCTCAATTAATATTGGTATTACAAATCAAAATATGTAAAATATTATATTTAACTTCAACAACTACTTTATTTAAGAGATATCAATGTTAATTATATTATTAAAATATTTAATATATTTAATAAAGGGAAATTAATTAAAATGCCCTAAGTCAAACATTGAGTTACCAAAATGCCCTAAGTTTTTTCCATTTTGCAAAAATACCCTAAATATCCGCGATGGATCCCGCGATCGCGGGCTAGGGCTGACGTGGCACGTATTTTGGCCACAAATGCCCCGCGGAGCCCCTCAACTTTGGCCGCGGTGCACTTTTGGTCCCTGCCCGCGATCGCAGCCCGCGATGGGCCAATTTTACAGTTTTGGTCCCTGAAAATTTACACTTTTGGTCCCTGAAAATTTACACTTTCAGCCCCTGTACTTAGACGAATCTTGCATGCTTTTACTGTTTTTCCCACAATTATTGTACTTTGAAGACCGATTTGTGGTTGAAATTCATTGGCATGTTTTCATCAATGTTAAATCAGTGTTTTTGGAATACCAGTTTGTGGATGAAATGAGAGATTGGTTGTCATCAATGTTGGTTGTTTCATTGATAAATAGATGTAAAATGCAATCCATAATCCACACACCGATTTCATACTTCTTTCTTGATTTCTTTCTGCAATATTTTGTGTTTGAGATACTACTGAAAAAATGAGTTCATCTGTTGCAAAAGCTAAGCTATATTTCTGTTTTGATGGTGAATGGGAGCAAGATAACAATGAGTGGAATTTTGCTTATAAATCTAAGTATGGTGTAAAAGTGTCAGTAAACTATACTTATCAGAAATTTCTTGCATACGCTATGCAAAAATGTGGAATCAACTCTTCTGATGTTTGCAAGTTAGTGTTTAAAAATGGCGATGGGTCATTTGTGGATTTATCCAACGATGGGGATATCTCTACTTTTCTGCACCTTGCAGTCGATTCAGAAAGGCCCCCATTACTTTTTGTGTATCCCGGCGTATCCGACGGTGACGACGACGGTGACGACGACGGTGATGACGACGGTGACGACGACGGTGATGACGACGGTGACGACGACGAAGACCTCCAAATAGAGCAGCCTGATTCTCAACAACAACAACCACCACAACCACACGAAGGGCGTACTGCTGGAGTTGCTGATGACGAAACCCACGTTTTCAGAACGGGTAATTCTGAAATAGACAGATCAGACACCGATAATGATGATCACGAAGAATATACCCCTAGTAGAAAATCATGTAGTCAGATAAATGACTTTTTTGATATGCCCCCTATTCTTCCAGACTCCCATACCCAGACACAAACCTACGAACCTACACCTTATATTCGCAGTGAAAGGTTAAAAGCAGGTCAGATATTTGATTCGAAGGATCTCTTGGCAAGTCAGATCGGACTCAAGTTCTTGGAAGAGGGTTTCCAAAGTCACGTGCTGTCATCTGACAAAAGCAGATACGTAGTTGAATGTGCCAGAGAAAAGTGTGAGTGGAGGTTGTACGCGATTCACACGGGTCCCAAAGGAGGGGCGATAATGATTAAAAAGTTGCACGACATACACACTTGTACGAGGACGCAACTTAATCCCCACCACAAACAAGCCGGCAAAAAGACTTTGGGTGCGATCCTGAAAAATAAATTTCTTGATGTTAGCAGGTCATTACGTCCAAAGGACATCGTCCACGACATTCACCGGCAGTTCGGCGTCACGATTGATTACCACCAAGCGTGGCGTGCGCGATGCCATGCACTGTTTATGGTGAGAGGCACGTTCGAGGAGTCGTATGAACGACTCCCGACATATTTATATAATTTGCAGCTACAGAACCCTGGTACTATCACGCAGCTACGGAACGATTCACGTGGACGGTTTGAGATGTGCTTCGTGGCCCTTGGACCCGCGGTACATATTTTAACACGTCATATGTTTACACATTATAAACTATAACATTTACAAATGAAAACCACCTATGTTTTTGCAGATCCGCACATTTCTGGCAAATCTACGTCGTGTCCTGATAATAGACGCAACCCATTTAAAGGGCCGTTACTTGGGTATGATGTTCCTGGCGGTCGCCATGGACGGGGATAACTCCATCGTTCCAGTAGCTTTCGGCGTAGGCAAGTCTGAAACCGGGGACGAGTGGACTTGGTTTATGTCCATGTTGAGACAAGCTATCGGAGACCCGCAAGGGTTGGTGTTTATGTCTGACAAGGCTCCTTCCATAAGCGCCGCAATCTCTGCCATGTACCCAAACGCCCCTCACGCCATATGCTGTCGACATTTGGAGATGAACGCCAAATTCAAGGACAAACGTATTACCACCTACAAGGATGTCTATTGGGCGGCATGTAGAGCATATACGGATCGGGAGTTTAACAAGTACATGAATATGCTACGATACAGTGCCAAGGAAGCAGCTAAAGTCTTTGACGAAGCTGGACCGGAGAGGTGGTCCGCGGCCCATTTTCCTGGACAACGGTATGACATTCTGATCTCGAATAGTGCAGAGTCTGTGAATTCACTCTCCCGTTTTGCGCGTAGATGTCCGATTGTTAATCTTATGGACTACTTTCGGGCCTTTCAACAAGAGTGGTACCAAATTCGACGCCTAAAAGGAGTTGAGATGCAAAATGCACTCACACCAACGGCGGAGAATATCGTTCAGTACAGGGCGCGTCGTGCGGCGACATGGCCGGTAAGAGCAATCGGGTATGGGAAGTACGAGGTGCATGATGACTATATTCACGCGATTGTGAATATGGAAGACCACCTTTGTTCGTGTCGCGAATGGGATAAATCTGGGTTACCGTGCGGCCATGCCATCGCTGCAGCAAGATATATGAGTCGTACAGATTGCAGCGACTTGGCTGTACCTTTCTTCACGTCCGAATATTACCGGAAAACATACGTGGAGGTAATAAACCCAGCTGGACCCCCTGCAGCATGGGTGTATCCACCCGACCCGCTTCCACCATGCTATCCACCTTTAATGGATAAGAACAGGGCCGGGAGACCGAGAAAGAACGACCGACGTCCATCACGTGGTGAAAGTTCGATACAACGAAGATGTACTCGGTGCCAATGCGTAGGACACACTCGTGGAGAGTGTCCAAATCCCGCCCCTTCAACCGTGCCAAGGAGACATTCTGTCAGTCACACCCCGAGCCCGTCACAACTTGAACCATATGGAACAAACACATATGATACTGTTGATCTAAACACTGATTTGTAAATGATATATATACACACATACATATGCTTCTAAATGAACATTGATAACACAGCTAGTTTGTAAATGATAAATATATTCATATTAGATATATACACACATACATATGTTTTTAAATGAACATTGATAACACAACTAGTTTGTAAATGATAAATATATTCATATTAGATATATACACACATACATATGTTTTTAAATGAACATTGATAACACAGCTAGTTTGTATTCCATCCAACATGTTCTTCATCTTCAATCTTTCTGCTTTTGCAACCACGTATGGCCATTGTGTACCACAACCCGCACACACTTTAGCAAATGAGTTGAGGGTTGTCATATATTCTACAAGAGGAGTAGACCCACGTGGATAGAGTACGGCTACCAAAATCTAGCATCATTAACAAACAAAACCCCATGTTTGTTTATCCGAATGAGGTAACCTCTGACTTGACCTTGCATGATGTATCCAATCTAACCGTGGTTCAGCGGCTTAAAAACTACTTTTCAGAGAAATTAACAACAACAAAAAAATACAAACAACAACACAGTAAAAAAAATACAAAACAAAAAAAAATACAAACAACACAGTAAAACAATACAAAACAACAACACAGTAAAAAAATACAAAAAACAAAAAAAATACAAACAACAACACAGTAAAAAAAATACAAAACAACAAAGTACTAAAGCAACACCCGTACCACCACCTACTGAAAAATTGCTTTAGTTTGATCAATCCAACTTTGCTTGTCGCTTATCTTCGCTTGAAGAATTGTGAAGTCTTGCGTACAATGGTGAATTTCTTCTTTTTCTCTACGAATACGAGCCTCCCTATCTTTTATATCCCCTTTCATCCTTTTGATCTCCTTTTCTTCCACTTCGATCCTTGTCAAGTGGACTTTCTTCCTGGCGATAATCTGTTTCCACTCTTCTGTCAGTTGGTCTATCTCCTTTTCCTTTGCTGCTATCGCCTTCTGTAGTCTAGGTGACATTCCTTCAGGTGTAGACGATGGGTTAGATGACGATGCCATTTGGTTACTGATGAAAGAAAGCAAGTGAAAGAAAGCAAGAAAGAAGGATGGAATGGTGTGAATTATGAATTGCATTTCACTGATATTTATGGATGAAATCTCAAACATGCCAGTGAATTTGAACCACAAATTGGTCTTCAAAGTACAATAATTGTGGAAAAAACAGTAAAAGCATGAAAGATTCGTCTAAGTACAGGGGCTGAAAGTGTAAATTTTCAGGGACCAAAAGTGTAAATTTTTGGTCCATCGCGGGCCATCGTGGGCTGCGATCGCGGGCAGGGACCAAAAGTGCACCGCGGCCAAAGTTGAGGGGCTTCGCGGGGCATTTGTGGCCAAAATACGTGCCACGTCAGCTGGATCTCGCGATCACGGGATCCATCGCGGGTATTTAGGGTATTTTTGCAAAATGGAAAAAATTTATGGCATTTTGGTAACAGTTAGTCAAACTTAAGGTATTTTAATTAATTTCCCTTTAATAAAATAGTATTTCTATATCGTAAACATTTAATTCAATGTTTGGTACTGAGGGGAAACAGTTAAATAGTATTTATATTTCCAAATTTAGATATTTCCATTTTCTCTCTAAATCTCTACAAGCGTCTTAGACCCAGTAAATGCTTATCAGGTAAGAGTTTTTTCTTCACTTATCGGATAAGACCCCTGATCCTTGTTATGTCTTTTACTGGCTAAGGTTCTCGCTAATTTTCATGCTCAATCAGTAAGATAATAATATTGGTATAAAAAATCAAAAATCTCTAAGATGCAGTATTAAAAATCAAAATCTCTAAAAAAATTATATTCAGCTTTAACGGTTACTCTATTTTAGAGATTCCAATATTAATTAAATTATTAAAATATTTAATACATCTAATAAAATATTATTTTCCGTTCGTAAACAGTTACTTTCAATGTCTCTTACTGATGGGAAAAAATTAAATATCATTTATATCTCCATATTCAGAGATTTCCATTTTCTATTTTAGCATAATTATTGGAGTAAAAACATCTATATCTCTAAAATCTCTATTTTAGCATAGATGTTGGGTATGATCTAATGTCTTAAATAATATGGTTTGTTTAGTTTGACGGAATGTTTTTAAGTATTTAGATTTTGTGAACGGGTTTGAAATTAAAAGAATTTGTGTTGGTCCCAAAGAGGATTACAATGGTTGTGCTAGGGTTTATAGAAGGGACTGAATGCATATACAACTTTTTCAAGTTCTTAATTCTTATTGATGAAGATTCAATCAATCAAAGAATTACATATTGTTTGTGGAATAAGATAAGATAAAAAATAATCTAAACAATCCAAGTTTTAAGATTGAGATAACACTAAAAATCTCACACACAATTTCCCTCTTGCAAATACACACATTGTAGCACCCTCAAAATTGAAAAGAGCAACTAAATAAAATTTTCGATAAAATAACCAAATAAGGATAAAATTCTTTCTACACACAATCCTTGGAATTACTTCAATATTAAAACATAATGAATTCAACATTCAAAACTTAAGTCATACGCCAAGGCTACAAAAGGCCGGGTGTTACTCAACCCAATATCAAGTTGCTATTCCCAAAATGCGGAAGATTTCACCAAGCCACTTACTTCTTGAGCACACAACTAGCTCTCTACTATTCACAGTGTCACTACAACTATATCCCAACCAGAACCTGTTGCACATGCCGACAAATAAAAAGGTTAGGCTAACGCCTAGTGAGTTCAAGAGTTTTTTTTAATCATGCTTATATAATTCGTAAGATGAGAAAGGTGCACTTTAAATCATGAGTTCCAAAAAGGATTTACTTTAAATGTAAACCACCCATTTTCCAACGCACACAAATCCCGTGACGAAAGCTCCAATATAAAACGATTCTAAAAATGGACTCAACCTAAAACTCACTTGAAAAGTGAAATAGTATATGACTTCCCAAATTATAAAAACATGAATAAATCTCTATTATTCAAAACATTCCAAATACGAATGAGGCATAAAACACAACCCATAAAATATGGAAAGCAATCCATATAAATAAAATACGTGTGAGTCTAGATTGACAGGTAACAATAGATTCAATAAACAATAACAAGAACAGTTGTGGATTTCAACTTGTCATCCCTCTTGTATTCATTCAAAGTATCGTTCAGAGAATATTACAATTCAAAGTAAAGGAACGATTACTAAACAATAAGCTCTAATGAATTGCTAACCTAAAACTAAAGGTTAACTAAACCTTATATACTAAGGCTTTAGACAAACAAGGCCTAAGCCCATTAGGCTAAACTAAGCCTAATTAACACAATTAAGGGCTTTTACAATAAATAATTAACCAATTAAGCTCTATATAAATCTTTATATATCTTTCTAATATGTAGGACATTTATGGTCCTAACAATCTCCCCTAAAGATATATAAAGAAAAATCGGTCTTGAAATCTTCAAGTCTTGATCTTCTCTTCCTTTTGAATCTTTGGAACTCTATGGTGTAGCATGTCTTCATGTCTTTCAACGCTCCCCCTTGAATAAAGCTCTTGAATAAAGCTCTTGAATTCGCTTTCAGCTTTTAAAGAACTTGTAGAATCAATGTGCTCGATGGAGGAAATGATTTTAGCGAACACCACTGGATAAGGAATGAGAAGAATTGATCAATCACTTGTATGCACTTTGAAATCTTTTTGCTTTGAGCTCTTTTCGGAACTGATCAATCAACAGTTACTCCCCCTCGGCTTTGGCTAACTCCCCATCACCTTGATATTCGATAACTTTGAATCTGTACCCTTTCTCCCCCTCATGATGAGTAGGAGCATCCGGAGCATCATGCATGTTCAAAGACAATAGTGACGAGTAGCAAAAAATCCAGATCAAAACATTAAGTAACCAGAAATGGGTAATAAACTAACACATAAACACGTTAGTAACTGTTATCACAACAATTTAAAAAAAATGTGTGGCCTATGTTCAGAGTTGGTATCTGGTATCTCTGATAGGACTTCCAGTTATCACTGAAGTAAAATTTTTAAAATTACTTCTCAAATTGTTCCGGCAATATCACGAAGATATGCGAGTGGAATCACAAAGACTCGTGCATGTGTGAAAGAAATGAATTATATCAGTTAGGCTCAAATATTGATTTAACTTGGGACGCAAGTTAAAAATCAATTGACACAGTGAATAGAATGTGAAGTTCGGAGACCGGAGCTGATGTCTTCCTTTTTCAATATCTAAGACCTCCGAGTGAGGAATAGATAGATTGTGTGCTAAATCTCTGTGAATATATGAAACAAGCATATGTTGTGAGATACTTGAGTGGCTGGGTGGGGTGACACGAGTTATCGACACTGGGTCCATGTCTGTTTCAATATTCATCTCCAAAGAATGAGAATGAATAGATTGTGTGGTTACCCGGATAACTGACTCGGTTTGGTAAGGACCAATAATTCTTTTAAGTCCTGTCACAGCCTCACCATATTCTTTTCACTCCGAACTCATCTATCAATCTAGACCCCTCACTGTTGTCTATAAAGGATGTGTTTCTTGGGTAGGTCCTTCCGATTCTGGATAGACCATAGAAACAATAGAAAACCTATCACTCATTTCATGCATCGAGTAGAACAGTTTAGTAAACAGTGAAGTACGAGTTCTAAACTGAAATGTTTAAAAGTCAAAACATTTAAGAACGAGTCCTGATCTGAGATGATCAGAAGTCATAAAAATTAAGTCCGAGTTCTGATCTGAGGTAATCAGAAGTCAAATTTGAAATACCAGAATTTCAAAAAACAAAATCAAGCGCAAAATAGAATGACTCAGTAAACACAGTATTTTGCAAGAAATGAGACAATGATCAGAATGTTTAATTGTGAGGAACAAGTCACAATTATTATATCAGATAAGAATTGAATCATTAATATGAAATGATGAACTATGAACACAAAGTGGAATTCAAAACGAGTGTATTTCCATCAAAAAAATCAACGAATATGTGAGACATGGAAATAACTAATTCAAAAAAGTGACACATGGCAATCATGGAATTTAAAAATTGGAGAATAACAAACACAAGTAAGTTACCCAGAATGAATTACCACGGTCTTTGAATTCAGTTGAAGTTCACTTACCTTTCATAGAATAGTACTCCCCCTCAAAATTGGCATAACCTTTGAATGTTCATCATGTGAAAAGATTCTTCTAATTTAAATGCACATGACATTCTTGCAAAACAGATTAGTAGGATTTTGGTATCCATCTTTTGATGGATCCTTGTTGATTAGTAGGATTTTGGTATCCATCTGTAGATAAGCTGTGTAGATAAGCTGATCAGCTGATTAACAGAGTAAACACGATCAGTTTTCACAAAAGGTTTAGCGTGGAAAGCTTTGTTGTTCTTGTCACTCTTAACAGAGACAAATGACTTTGGAGCAGGAGCGGATCCTTTAGCTCTCCAAACCATGTTTACTTACTTGAAAGATTGATTATATAATTTGTCAATAATAGGGTCATAAAACAGATTAGAAGTACGGATCTGATCTTTTGAAGAGCTATTTGATCTAATGCCGGTCTTTGAAGAAACATTTTTGTGGATAAAACTTGGTGCAGTCTTAGAAAAGCAAACTGAATTAGCTGAATCACTGTAAAGAGACTGATCAATAGTATATGGATTAGCAAGATTGGGTGATTCAACATCAGATTTTTTGGCTTCAAGTTCCTTGTCATTGTTAAACAAAACATTTTTCTTCTCAAACATTAGATTTAGCTCCTTTTGGAGATCAGATTTTTGCCTCTTCTCTATCATAATGCAAAATCTTTCTTTCGAATGCAAAATCATCTTTCAAACTTTTTGCTCTAAAACCTTCAACCTTCTTCTTCTCAGATTCTTTGCTTAGAATGTCTAATTCTTTCTTCAAATCAGTTATTTTCAAAGAAAGTTCTCCATTCTTTTCAGTAAAAGATTTGCGTTCAATTTCAGACTTCTCTCTTTCTAAAATCAGAACTTTTTCAAAGTCGGAGATCTGTTTTGAAAGTTTTAAACATATAAGCTCAAGACTCTTCTTCTCTTCAATAGATTTCTTTGAAAAATCAGATTGCTTTTGTATAAGCAATTGCCTTTCCTTTGCAAAAGCTTCTTTCTCCTTTTCAAATACCTTTTCAAAAATAGTTAATTTACTTTTAAGTTCAAGGTTTTCACAGTTCAAGAGTTCACCTTTCTCTTCAAGTGCCTTCATGTTGTCTTGCGATGGCAATTCAGAAATCTTACTTTTTGTTAGATCTGAGTTTTGTCAATAAACTAAGTGTTGAATTCTGACTAAGAAGGCTCAAAAGTTCTGAGGTGAAGAGTCATAGTTCTGACTAAGAAGGCTCAGAAGTATTGCTCTGAAAGTTTGCCAAGTATAGAAGTCTGAGAAGAAGAGTCAGAAGTTCTGGGAAGCTTAATCAGAATAATGTTCAGAAGTTCTGAACAACATGTTCAGAACTTATAACTAGATGCTTTACTTTGTATTTAGTTAACTAATTAGGACACGTGTATTGTTCCTATTAGTCTTTCATATATGTACTGTAGCTTTAGTATTTCTGTTACAGTATATATAGTGGTTAGCATGTTTACGCTAACTGATTTTTCCCGCATATATTTGTATTCATCTTTTGTAATCTTTGAGATACTCTCTCTCTAAGATCTGTAAATCTGTTCTTCATTGAATACAAGTTGGTTTGATCATATTACTTCTCAATTACTGTTCTATACATTGATATATTGATTGTAAGAGTGGATCCTAAACTTACAATTGGTATCAGAGCCAATCAACAAACAAATTCGTTCAAGATCGTATTCTCGAGGGTTTCTTGATCGCATTCTTGAAGTTTTCTTGATCAATTCGTCAATTGATTCCGCTGCTATTTGAATTTCTTGAATTCTTAGCAATTCTTGAATTCTCTCTGTGTTTGTTCAAGAAATTGAATTTGTCTCTCTGTTGAAATATCTTACAATCATGTCTTCAAAAGAGTATCTAGCCATGGGATCTGAAACCAAGCCACCTGTTCTCATACCTGAAGAATATCAGCAATGGAAGATCCGAATGATCCAATTCTTGGATAACATAGATGAAAATCTGATGGTTTCTATCCGAGAAGGTCCTATCGAAGTCTATGTTGACGTTGCTGCAACTCCTGAAACAGAGACAACTCCAGAAATTCCTGCTACAAGGGTGAAGAAGAATTTCTCTCAATACACAGCAGAACAGAAAAACAGGCATGCTATAGACAAAAGATCCATCACATTGATGACATTGGTCGTCCCAAATGAAGTTCTAAACAGAATTGACAGTGGATCATCTGCTAAGGAAATGTGGGATGAATTGGAAAGACAGATGTTAGGAACTGTCAGGTCAATACAAGCAAAGTTAAATCAAAGCATAAATGCCTATGAAAGGTTCAAGGCAAAAGAATCAGAAAGTTTGACTCAGACGTACAGTAAATTTTGCACCATACTGAATGATTTGAGAAGAAATGGGTTGAAAAAGACAAAATCAGAAATAAACTACAAGTTTCTGAACAGTCTAAATTCAGAATGGTCATCGTTTGCTATAAGTCTGCAAATGAATAAGGATATGTGTGAAGAAGATCTCAATGATCTATTTTGTGTTCTTAATCAACATGAAGATTCTGTTAAGATTGTTGTTGAAGAAAAGAAAAATGTTGCAGAACAGTTAGCCTTTCTGTCAAAGTCTAAAATCGTCAAAGCACCCAAGAAGACTGCGTATCTATCTGAGATACCAAAGCTGGAGGAATCTGATAAGGAAGAGGGATCAGAAGAAGATGAAGATATCAAAATAATGGTTGAGAAGTTGGCTTTGTTGACTAACACTTTCAACAAAAGGTATGGAAATGGTAAATTTCAGGGAAATTACAAGAGAGAGCAGGGAAATTCAGATTTCAAGAAAAGAGAAGAAAGAGGAGAAAGTAAATATGAGAAGAAGGTAGAGAGAAGAGAAGAAAAGAGAGAAGAGAAGGAGGAAAGAAAAGAAAAGGATATGTGCTTCAAATGTGGAAAATGTGGCCACTATGCAAATGATTGTAAAGTGAAGATTGTGAAGGATTATGATTACTACATCAAGAAAGCTCAGCTAGCCAAGAAAAGAGATGATGAAGTGGCAATGTTAGCTGAACAGGAAAATTGGTTGTACTACACTTTAGATGAAGATGACTGCATTCACTTTTCACAGATGCAGAGTTACATGGCAAAGATGAAGAATGAGAATGATTCTGACTTGGAAGATGCTGATTCTGAGTCACCCACTGAGGTACATTCTGCACTTGAAATTGAATTAATGACACAGATTGGTGACATGAAAGCTGAAATTGATAAACTCAGAAAACAGATAAAAGGTGAAAGAAGTCTGGTTAACAAATTCAGAATTGAAAAAGAAGTAATAAGAGAAAAGTATGAGGAATCTGAGGTTGAGAAACAGAAAGTTAAAACTGAAAATTCTGAATTGTTGAAAAAGCTTTCTGAATTAAAAAATGAGCTTTCAAAAGTTAAAGATGAAAAGGGTGATTTACAAATAAAGTTTGATATGCTATTTGAGGAAAGGAAGAATTTGTACACCAAAATCAAAGAATTAGAAGATCTTAATTTGAAAAGAGGTCAGACTCAGCAAACATTAAATCTTCTAACAAGCAATGTTAAAGATACAAGGTTTTACAATCCAAAGAAGGGATTGGGATTGGAAGAAAATGTTGTTTTGAAAAGAGCTCTAGTCAACTTGTATGATTTTGAAAAGCTTCAAGTTCCAAAACCAAAAATTCCAGAAATTGTTGAAGTTTTTATCAGACCTGCAAGTTCTATAACAAGTTCTGATAGTTTGCAGAAATCAAGTTCTAAAAAGACAAAGGAAACAGTTCCTGAATCAAAAACAGAAAAGTCAGATGTTTCAGAAGATAAGGTTAAGAAAGAAATTTCTAAACCAACAGAAGAGAAACCAAGATACAATGACACTAAATTCATATATGACTCTCTAAATGTCAGTTACAAAAATAAACAACAAAGTTTTTCACATTCTGACATAGAAAGTATATTTGATACTAGTAAGGTTTCTGAAACAGTTAGTCAGAAATCTGAATCTTCTAATCAGAATTCTGATTGCTTAAGTCAGATCTCTGAGTCTGAAGGTCAGAAGTCTGAGTTTGTTAATCAGAATTCTGATTCAAAGAGTCAGAATTCTGAGTCAACTGAATATTCTGAAACAAAGTCAGAAGACTTTTTAGAACTTGAAAAGAGATTTAATCTTGTAAGTCAAGAACTTGAGGACTTAAGGAAATCTTTTGATGAACTTGAAAATGATTACTGTGAAGTGGATGTTAGACTTGAAGAAGCTTTAAAAGAAAAGAGTGTCTTTATTCAGAAAATAATAGAGCTTGAGAAAATGAAAGCTGAATATGATCTTTTCAAGATTAATGCTCTAAAAGATAATGATAAATTTCTTAATGAATCAAGTACATATGAAAAAGGTGAATCGTCTACTTCATCCTCTAACACAAACAGGTTGAATTATTCAGAAAAAGAGGAAATCAAAAGGAAAGATGATCTGAAAAGAGTCTCTGAGAAGATTGGATTGAATTCTGCTTCTGTACCAAAAGCACATAGTTTTTGTAATAAACGCACCTGTACTTTGAAAAATAGAAATAACAGTGAAAAGACTTATGGTACATATCTGTTGTTACTTGCAAAGAAAAATCTCATTTGTGTTCAATGTGGTAGTGATTCTTTTCAATATTCTCAGAAATTTCCAATCACAATAACATCTGTTTCTTTTATAAGAAAAGATATTCAGAATACAGAAAAGAAGAATGTTTCTGTTCCTCAAACTCAGAGAAAAGAAAAGATAAAAGAAGTGAAGCCTCAAACTAAAATCAAAGGAAAGAATGAGAAAGAGCTTAATGTGAAAGAAAAGAAAGTTGAAAACACTTCAACATCCAAATTTAAAACTTTCAAGAAGAAATTGAACAAGTTTGTGAACAGAAAATGTTCTGACTTCATAAAAGTTCAAGGAAAATGGTGTTTAAAGAAAGATTTTGAATGGAAAGTAAAAGGCACTTTTGTTAAATCAGATAACAAAGCTAACAAAGAAGGACCCATTCCAAAATGGGTACCTAAAACTAACTGATTGTTTTTGCAGGGCTGTCATGTGTGGTTTTTAGATTCAGGAGCTTCAAAACACATGACAGGTCAGAAGTCTTTTCTATCAAATTTCACAGAAAAGGTTGGAGGAGCAGTAAACTTTGGCAATAACAGCAAAGGTCAAGTTAAAGGTTATGGGGATTTAACAAAAGGAGATCTGACAATTCAAAAAGTTTTCTATGTTGAAGGATTACAACATAATCTTTTCAGCATAAGTCAGTTTTTAGACAGTCTTTGTCAAATCAAGTTCAAAATAATAGGTTGCATGATTTTAACTGAGAATGACATTAAAGTCTTCTGGGTCAAAAGACATATGGACTTATTTGTGGTTAACTTTTCAAAATTACAAACATTAAATCCTGTTTGTCTTCTATCAAATTCAACTACAAATGAATGCTGGCTGTGGCACAGAAGATGTTCTCATTTAAATTTCAAAGATCTGAATAATCTTGTTGCAAAACATCTGGTTAAAGGTTTACCAAAGATTAAATTTGAAAAAGAATCATTATGCTCAGCTTGTGAAATGGGCAAGATGAAAAAGAGTTCTCACAAATTAAAAATGGACTCATCTTGCAAAGCACCATTGGAAATGATTCATACTGATCTTTGTGGTCCTATTTCAGTTCAGTCTATGGGAGGAAAGAAGTATATGCTTGTAATTGTTGATGAATATTCCAGATACACATGGGTTGAATTCTTAAGAGCTAAGTCAGAAGTTGCTACTATCTTGATAAACTTTATCAAAAGGATTCAAGTTTTCTTACAACTTCCAGTTCAGAAAATCAGAAGTGATAATGGAACAGAGTTCAGAAATGAGACTCTTCAGAATTTTGTAGAAAGTTCTGGGATTTCTCACAACTTCTCTGCTGTCAAAACTCCTCAACAAAATGGTGTTGTTGAAAGGAAAAACAGGACTCTAGTTGAAGCTGCAAGAACCATGTTGGCTTATTCAAATCTTCCAACCTTCTTATGGGCTGAAGCAATTGCAACTGCTTGCTTTACACATAACAGAACTTTAATCAATAAAAGATTAAATAAGACTGCTTATGAGCTGATAAGTAAAAGAAAACCATTAATCAAATTCTTTCATGTTTTTTGTTGCAGATGATATGTTCTTAAAGACAGAGAAAATCTTGGTAAATTTGATAAAAAGGCAGATGGAGGATACTTTGTTGGTTATTCATTAACTTCCAAAGCATTCAGAATCTACAACAGAAGAACCAAGAGGATGATGGAAAGCATCAATGTAACATTTGATGAAGCCAGGATGATGACTTCTGAACAAGACAGTTCAGAACTCATGCACAACAAGACAAAAATGACTTATGATACAAATTCTAATCCTATTTGTTCAGAACTCAATTTACTGTTTAAGGATGTTTTTCTAGAACTAATTTCTGGTTCTTATGCAGAATTTGAAAACCCAAAGATGGTCAAAGAGATGAAAAGAAGAACTCCAGAAGTAGCTCAATCAACCGTAATTTCTGATAAAGGTCCATCTGAGGAATGTCCAAATTTGATAAATACAAGTGATGAAAGTTCTGAACCTTGTACTCAGAATTCTGAACCTTATATTCAGAACTCTGAACAAGTCACTCAGAATTCTGACTTCATTGCTCAGAATCCAAACTTGGATGCGACACCTACACATATATCAGAACAAGGGGACAGTTCAGAATTACAAGCCATCATTGATGAGAATGATACAAACAACAATTTTTCAGAGATTGTTGTGCTTCCTAGTTCACACAAGTGGACTAAAGATCATCCTATTCATCAAGTGATAGGTGATCCATCAGCAGGAGTAAAAACCAGATTAGCTACAGCTAATGAAGCAATGTTTGCTGGTTTCTTAAGTGTGATTGAACCTAAGAAAACTAATGAAGCCCTAAGGATCCAGATTGGATTTCAGCAATGCAAGAGGAATTGCTCCAATTTAAAAGAAACAAAGTCTGGAGACTCATTCCAAAGCCTAAAGGTAAATCTATCATTGGAACTAAATAGGTGTTCAGAAACAAAAAGGATGAGTCAGGTGTTGTTATCAGAAACAAGGCAAGATTGGTTGCTAAGGGATACTGTCAACAAGAAGGAATTGATTATGATGAGACATTTGCACCAGTGGCAAGAATAGAGGCAATCAGAATATTTTTGGCATATGCTGCACACAAGAATTTCAAAGGATATCAGATGGATGTCAAATCAGCCTTTCTGATTGGTATACTTAATGAAGAGGTGTATGTTCATCAACCTAAAGGTTTTGTTGATCCAGCATTTCCTGACCATGTTTATATTTTAGATAAAGCGTTATATGGTCTAAAACAAGCACCAAGAGCCTGGTATGACACTCTTACTCAACACTTGCTAGTTTCAGGGTTCAAGAAAGGTAAGATTGACACAACTTTGTTTTTAAAGAAACAGGGTGAGGATTTAATTCTTATTCAGATTTATGTTGATTACATAATATTTGGCTCTACTAGTGCATAATTATGTGATGATTTTTCTAAAATCATGAAATCTGAATTTGAAATGAGCATGATGGGTGAACTGAATTTTTTCCTTGGTCTTCAAGTCAAACAATTACCAAATGGTATTTTTATAAATCAAGGAAAATATGTCAGAGACATTTTGAAAAAGTTCAAGATGTCTGATTATGCTTCTATGAGAACACCTATGGCAACAAACATAAAGTTAGATGCTGATCTCAAAGGAGTTTCAGTAGATAACAAACTCTATAGAGGCATGATTGGATCTTTACTTTATCTGACTGCAAGTAGGACAGATGTCATGTTTTCTACTTGTTTCTGTGCTAGATTTCAGTCTAACCCAAAAGAATCACATATGTTGGCTGTCAAAAGGATTCTAAGATATCTCAAAGGGTCACCTGATCTAGGTTTATGGTATCCAAAAGAAACTGACTTTAAATTGACTGCTTTCACTGATGCTGATCATGCAAGAAGTAGGTTGGACAGAAAAAGTACTTCCGGTGCTTGTCACTTTTTGGGGGATAAGATAGTGAGTTGGGCATCAAAGAAGCAGAATTGTGTGTCCACATCAACTGCTGAGGCAGAGTATGTTGCTGCTGCTGCTTTGTGGATGAGAACACAACTCATGGATTATGGGTATCAACTCAACAAAATTCCCATCTACTGTGATTCAGAAAGTGCAATTGCCATTACTCAGAATCCTGTTCAACATTCAAAGACTAAACACATAGATGTGAGGTATCATTTTATAAAGGACTATGTGGAAAATGGAACTATAGAGATGCACTTTGTGCATACAAAGTATCAATTGGCTGACTTGTTCACAAAGCCTCTTGATCACAAAAGGTTCTCTTTTCTCATATGTAAAATAGGAATGCTTCATCTAACTAATTGATTATATTTGTTTTTTTAAATGATAAAATTTTTCTAAGTAAGATTTTCTGAGTAGTGTACTCAGAACTCTGAATCTTGTATTCAGAATTCTGACTCTTGAGTTCAGAACTTCTGAGTCTTGAGTTCAGATATTCTGAGTCAATACTTCAGAAATCTAACTTTCAAGAATTCATTTCTGAGAAATACAAGTACTTCAATCTTGTGGATTATTTTCTTTCTATTATTTTTCTATCTCATATTTATGTCTCATATATGTTTAAGTACATGCTAAAGTCAAGGGGGAGCATTAATATCTGTTGGAAATCATTTCATGATGCTTAAAAGGTTTGTTTTCATTTCTTATCTCTGATCATTCTAAGAAGAACAAGCTTTTAATGATAAAAGTTTTTGATTACTTGTTCAAACTATGCCTGAAGTTCAAATTTTTTTCATATTCAGATATAAGATTTTAAATGATTTTTTTTCAAATATTTCAAATCATCATTATTTGAACAGAATTCTGATGATAAAATGTTTTTCTATCTGTTCAAACCTCTTCTGAATAATTAAAGGTTTTACATTTATCAGAAGTTGATTTTAAATAAATTTTGGTTACAAGGCAAAATTCTTCTGAATCATGGATTCAGAACTCTGAGTAGAATAATCAGATCTCTGATAAAGGAAAGTCAATCTTCTGAGCGTGTTATTCAGATCTTTGACTTGTGTCAATATTCTATCCAATAACACGTGTCAGCTTCGTATTTGGTTGATTATGTCACGCATTTCATTTAAATCCTCTGTGGCATTTCAAATGTGTTGACTCCGTTATAACTTTGACCTTGTTTTTCCGTCAAACTGTTCAACTTCGCGGATTTTAAATAGATCTTAAAATCCCTCTTTCAAATTCTTTCAAATTTCAGAGCGAAAAGTGAGATACGAATCAATCCAGAGTTCTTTGAGTTTGTTTTCTTCTTAATCATGTCTGGTTTTCGAAGAAGTAGTCAAATATCTCTGCATTCTGCTAAGTCTTTAATGGATTCATCTGATTCGAATAATGATGAAGTGCAAAATAGGGCTGTTGAAGAAGAAGCAATAAGAAATGATGAAATAAATGCAGGAGATGAACAAATGGCTGAATCAGAAGGAAATGCAGATGAGGAAAACATGAATGTTGAACATGAACAGAGTGATGCAGGGTCGATAATGTCAAATAGACCAAATTTAGTGGAAAGAGTTGTACCTGAAGGCGAATGGTTGAAATTGTCATAGAACAATTGTGTCTTACTATTTGAGGAGAGTAGATTTAAGCCTGAACACAGAATCATAATGGAATTATTCAAATATCATCCTTACAGAAAATGGTTTACAAGGTGCAAAACAGTCCCTGTTCAGTATATTCAACAATGGTGGAGATATCTTAGGTTAGAAGGAAACAAGTTTATATCTGAAATTGGAGGAGTAACATTTGCTTTATCAATCTCTGCACTGAGAGAAATGCTTAATCTTCCAGAGAAAGATGATGTGCAAAGAAGGTCAGATTTTGAAGACTCACCTTTAACAGAAGAATTAATTGCAAAGTTTATGAAGTTAGGGTACAATGAAGGATTAAGGACTCTTAGTTTGTTCAGAAGGAACAAATTGCCACCAATTTGGGCATGTTTATTTCATGTGGTGAATAAGTGTTTGTCAGGGAAGAATAGTTCTGCAGATCAAGCTTCAAAACAGATTCTTCAAATCTTTCAGGGTTTAGTGAGGAATAGGCATTATGACTACACTGCTATACTTTGGGAAGACATGAAGAACACTTTTGAGAAAAATCAGAAGGCTATTCAAAAGAAAACAAAGGATACACCTATGTCATACATACCTTACATAAGGTATTGGCAAATTGTGATTTGGTATGCAATGCAAGAGAACAGAACCATTCCTAGAAGATCAAATGAACATCATGGTCCTATTTTCTACTTGGGTAAGATGTCTTCAGTTACTAAAATCCAGCATTATCCTAATCATAAAATTTTGCCAAGATCACTTAGGAATTACATACCAAGGGAGAGTGAGATTTTAAAAGCATATTGCACCTCTGTGGGAATTGAAGAACCTCAAATCCCTACCCAAGAGGACCAACCTGAGAAGAGAGGTGAGGGGTCTAGTCAAGTTAGAGAGGGGGAGGATGTTCAAGTGGGTGAACATTCTGAGAGAAATGAGGGGCAAAATTCTGAGAGCTCGGTTAGAATATGTGAGGAAAAACAGAATGAGGGTGGTGAGGATGAGAGATTGTCACCAGAGGTTCAAACAGAAAGAGATGCCTCTACACTAGCTAATCTTAACCAGGTGTAATAACCAGGTATTTTTATCTAAGTTAAATTTAGAATTTTATAAGTCCTTATGTTAGTATTTTGAAGAAATTAAAAGTTAAGAGATAAGATTTAAATTTAATAGAAAGTTGGGGGTGTGTTTCGACAATTGAGAGAAGTTTAGGGTTAGTTTGGTCTTTTTAATTAAACCACACACCACCACCGCCTCTAACACCTCATGTTGAGGAGGTGTCCTCTTGTGAGGCACTTTGAAACTTTTGTCTAAGGTGTGTGTGTGCAATCGGTTAGAGAGAGAAAGAGAGAAATCGAGAGAAAGTTTGAAGGGAAGAAGAAGGAAAAGATTAAGAAGTTTGTTGCTGTGATTCAGGGAATAAACTGAAGTGATTCAGGTAAACAATCAATCCTTTATTTGTGTTTTAATCCCTTGAAGTGTTCTTGAGCACACTAGTTAAGTTCTTAGTGGGTTTTGGTTAGAAATGGATGTTTTGGAAATTTTAAGCTTATGGTTAGGTTGTGTTAATGGTCTTAAACATATCTGCAAAGTTACATAATCATACATAGTATAAAACTGCAAAAATCCGGGTTTTAGGATGAAACAGTAGACTGAGACATTCATCGAAGTCGCAGTAGGCTAATATTCATCTAAGTCGCAGTAGGTTAATATTCATCGAAGTCGCAATGGACGACTGCGACATTCATCGGAGTCGCAATGGTTGGTTGCGACTTGGGTATGAAGTCGCAGTGGTGGATTGCGACTTGGCTTGAAATCGCAGTAGTAGATTGCGATTCGAGTGTGGGATCGCAGTAGTTGGTTGCGACTCCAAGGTGGAATCGCAATAGTGGGTTGCGACTCCAAGGTGGAATCGCAATAGTGGGTTGCGACTCCAAGGTGGAATCGCAATAGTGGGTTGCGACTCCAAGGTGGAATCGCAATAAGGGGTTGCGACTTCGGGGTGAAATCGCAATAAGGGGGTTGCGACTTCAGGGTGGAATCGCAATAGGAGATTGCGATTTGGTACTGTTCATTGCGATTTCAGTTGGGAATTTTGTAAGTTTAAGTATTAAAGGAAATATTTGGTATTTTATCTGATTTCAGATTCTGTGAGGGATCGACACACGTGAATTATCTTGGAAGAGTTTTTGTGATAAACACACGAGGTGAGTTTTTATTTGAAATGTTTTCAAATGGAATACATATATGTGATTAAATGTAATATGGTGCATATAATGTTTATATGAATATTGCATTGTATGAGTACTAGTTGGCCGGGCTTAGGACCGGTGAAAGTTGGCTGTACAAAGGGACAGTGGTGTTGGCTGTATTTAGTACAGCGGAGTAAATTAATTAATTGGCTTGCTACCAATTAATATGGCCAAGGAAAAGAAAGGAGAAAGATATGGAAAGATTACATGAGTCATAATTGGTATTCTTATGTGAAGTATATGTATGACTTTGTGCAAAAGTTTTCTTTAACTAACGGGGATTTTTCTCACTAGACCTCAAGGTCTAACCCTCATTTTTGTTTTAAAAATATGTATTCCAGGTCATGGAGCAAACAAGAGACAATGATAGGAATTATCATGTTAGCTTTTGTGGATGTTGAATGATTATGAAGATTCCACTTATAATTAGTAGATGTTATGTATTTTACTTTATTCGAAAAAGTTTGTACTGAAAGACTTAATTGTAGAATTTAAGGGACCATATTTGGATTATGATATGTTATTTTATGGTGAATTATATGGAACTTGTATGTTGGGATTAAGGGATGTTACACCAGGTAACCACATTTGCTATTGGTTCACAATTCTTGGTGTCCAATATTGAAACAAACACCATGGACCTAGTGGTGGAACTTGAACAACCCATCCATACCCACTCAGAAGCATTTCAACATGCTACTGTTTCACATAAATCAGGGGAACCATCCCAAACTCATTTGGAGGGAGGTGATAAATCCCAACCTGTTATTCATCACATTGAGTCTGGATCTCACTGTCCTATCCAACTTGAGCCTGAAATTTCTTCTAACACTTGCACAAATCAGGAATTTCGTATTCCTGACAAAACATTCATAGACATACCTAATTTTGGATGTCAAGGATTGGATGGAAGACCTGGTGAGGTGAACATTTCAAAAGCCTCATTAAAATGTGCATCTGTTGTATAGGATGACTTAGTGTTATCTACAGGCCATGAGCCCTTTGGGCACATGAAAACTGGACCATCTGTTGGTTCAGGTTCAGGTTCATAGTTAGACTCTTCTGAATTTGTAAAGATTCAGAATCAAAACAAGGTGATGGGGGATAAAGTTGAAAAATTGGAGAGAAAGGTGGATGAACTGAATGATGAGGTGAAGGAGTTGAAAAATATGTTGGAGGGAAGGATAACATCTGTTGAGACTAAGATGGATGATGTGAAGGTATCTTTGGAATCTCATAAAAAGGAGATCAAGGATATTATGTCTGAATTTCAGAAGGATTTGTTTAAACAAATGCAGAGTATGCAAGAATATGTATTTAAAGCACTGAGCACTTCTTTGGCTTCAACTTCATAGCCACTTGAAATTGTTCCACTAGCAGAAGCTGAACCTAAAGGTGTTTCTGGTCAGAACTCCAAAAGGAAGTTTGATGATAATGAATTTCATAATCATCAAAAGGGGGAGAAAAAGCAAAGGTTGAGTTCTGATAATGATATTGGTATAGAAGATTTTGAAATAGCAGATATGCAATTGGTCAATACAAAGTGCACAGAAGTTCAGACAGATGAAAATGTTCAGATAGTGGATACTCAGATAGTTCAGATTGAAAGTTCAGATACAGAGGAAATGGAGGTTGAATGTATAGATGGTGGTAATTCTGATAAAACAGAAGAATTGAACTTAGATACAGAGATGGAAGTAAATTCTGATGAAACTGAAGCCATTGAGGAACCTGTTTTGAGGTCAGAGGAAACAGTTGAGAGTTCAGTTGTTGAAAACATTTGTACATACACCGTTCCCTATGTCTCTGAGTTAGAAGAAGGGAAACTGAATGAAGCCTTGATCAGAAGGATGCATAGTGAATTAGTCAAAGCTCTAAATGTTCAGAAAATTCAAAAAGTTGTGAAAACAGTAAGGCCTATTGATCTGATGGGAGAAGAAGATAGTACTGTTGGCTATTCTCAGAAATTTCAAGAGGAGTTTCAGTTTAACTATGTTGATGATATTGGTGACAAATCAGAAGAATATGATAGAGTTGGAGAATACTTTATGCCTTCAGAATACTTATTCAGAAAGCCAATTGAAATTCCTAAGATTGACTTGCCAATTTTAGAGGAGCCTTTATGTGACTTTGTTCTGGAAATGAGTGATGTACCACCTGCTAGACAGTTTCATGATGATATCTTTCCAGAGGAAACATATGAGGATCTCTATCACATAGAAGAAGATTATGCGGTTTTGGAGAGCAATGTTGATGGTTTCATGGATGGGAGATCTTAGATGATTTATGCAGAAGCTTCAAACAGATTCAGAATTCCTGATTCAAGATTGCATATTCAGAAAAGGATTGAGAAAGTGTTGATGTTTCAAACAGAAGAGTTTGATGGTCTGAAGTATGTAAGATTGGAAGTACTGAAAGAAAGAAGTGTAAAAGTTTCCATGTCCAGCTTTGATTTTCACAGATTAACTCTTGATGATCAGATCTTCCTAGTTAAATTCTTTGCCAGTACTGAAGAGACCTGGATAGAGATTAAATGCAGAAGACTTCTGGGCATTTATGTCAGGAATATGTATATGTATGACTTTCAGTTGGCTATTGAAGGAAGAAAAGAGAAATGCAACTTGAGTTGTCCAGTAAAGATTCCAGGGATTGGTGTGAATATGAAGGGGTTTATAAATGAAGGAATGGAAACTGAAGGCTTTGCATATAGAGTTCAAGAAAGACTTGAACTATTCAAATTAAAGGAATTGGTGAAGTATAGCAATGCAACTTTGAGTTGGTTACTAAAAGAAATGAAAGGAAATTCTAATACTGAAAGAGAAAATCTAAAGAAAAGATGTGTGAAATCTGTGGAAAGAAGATTAAATCTCAGAAGTAAGATCAGAAACTGTGGTGAATGGTTGTTATTAGAAGTTAATCCGAAAAAGATGTTGCACAGTGACTTTGTATTTCCCGCGGAATATGAATTAAATGAAATCTTTTCAGATGAAGTTGAAGAAGTTCAAGACACAACTCCTCAGAATGTTCAAATAACAAGTATTGATCAACCTGAACAATCTGAACCAAAAGAAGATGAAAGATCTGTTGATTTGAATGGATATTTTCTTGAATTTGATTTACCCAAATTTTTCAAGCCTAAAGAAATACAGTTTCTGAGTGTATATCATGACAGACCAAAAGAGACTCAGATCTGGTTGGCAGAGATGTCAAGGTGTCTTGGAAAACCAAAGCAAGCTGTGTATTCAGATTTTTTAATCACAGGGATCAGAGAACTTAAGGCTAAGCAATTAAGAAAGCAAGAGTACTTGTCCTTTGAAGTTTTAAGAGAGGGTGGAAAAGTGTACTATTTTACTGATGCAGACTTTGAAAAGTTATCAGTAGTTGATTTCTACAGGTTACATAGTCTTTTGTGGTTCAAAGATTCAAGTAAAGACAAGAATGAAAGAAAGGCAAGGATTGTGGTGATTGAAGCTATGTTCTATATCTTAAGATGGCATTGTTATACATATTTTCAAATAACTCTATATCTACAAAGGCCATGTGTTTATCTTTCAAATCCCAACACAGACCATGATCAGAAAAATGTCGTGAAAACTGTAAGTGTATCCAAGCATCCAGAATTGGGAGTCTTTCTGAAGAATAAAAGTGAAAAGATCTTCTTCAGAGCAAAGGAAACTGCAAAGTATAGTTCTGGAACTTTAAGGATCATTAAGCACAATTTGGAGAAAAAGATGCTGAAGGTGAAACAAGCTAACATGACTCAAGAAGTGATCACTCAGCAGGTTGAAACCATTCAAGAAATCATTGTTAAAATTGACAAGAGGCTCACTCAAAGAAATGTGCTTTTACAAAAGATTGTTCCTGCCTTAAAAGAATTGGATGATGCAAAGTATAAGTTTATTTGACAAAAAGGGAGAGATTGTTAGATCTGAGTTTTGTCAATAAACTAAGTGTTGAATTCTGACTAAGAAGGCTCAGAAGTTCTGAAGTGAAGAGTCATAGTTCTGACTAAGAAGGCTCAGAAGTATTGCTCTGAAAGTTTGCCAAGTATAGAAGTCTGAGAAGAAGAGTCAGAAGTTCTGAGAAGCTTAATCAGAATAATGTTCAGAAGTTCTGAACAACATGTTCAGAACATATAACTAGATGCTTTACTTTGTATTTAGTTAACTAATTATGACACGTGTATTGTTCCTATTAGTCTTTCATATATGTACTGTAGCTTTAGTATTTCTGTTACAGTATATATAGTGGTTAGCATGTTTACGCTACTGATTTTTTCCGCATATATTTGTATTCATCTTTTGTAATCTTTGAGATACTCTCTCTCTAAGATCTGTAAATCTGTTCTTCATTGAATACAAGTTGGTTTGATCATATTACTTCTCAATTACTGTTCTATACATTGATATATTGATTGTAAGTAGGGGTGTGCAAAACCCGACCGACCCGATAAACCCGACCGACCCGACCCGAAGATTCAATTAAATCCCCGCCACCCGATTGACCTGAACCCCGATGGCCCCGAACCGAATGCCTCTTCGGGTAAAGTAGGATCGGGTTGGGTCTTGGTTTTCCCACCCGATCCGACCCGAATATCCGAATTTAATTAAAAAAATAATCTTTTTTTACTGAATTTAAAAAAATACCTAAATAAAATCCTAAATTCAGTTTCTAAATCTAACCTAAATACCTAAATATATACTGTTTTTTAAATCTGGAATTTTTTAGCTATCAATTTTTTGGTATATGTGATTATGTGATATGTCTTTGTTTAATTGTTTTGGTTACTTGGTTAATTTGGAATTTGTTTATGGTGTAAGTGTATTGTGTTAAATTTCTTAAATAGCTCCAAACAAATTTCTTATTAACAGCCCAACATTTAATGGTGTAAATGTGGTGTTAGAAAACAGCCCAGGCCCAAAAACCTAGGCCCAACCCGAGTTTACCCGACCGACCCGATCCGTCCCCGATTGCCCCGATTATCCGATTATCCGATTCTAATTCGGTCGGCTTTCGGGTGTTCTCCCCACGCCCCAAAACCCGATCGGGTGGTGGGTTTTTGGGCCGAACCCGACCGACCCGACCCGATGCTCAGCCCTAATTGTAAGAGTGGATCCTAAACTTACACTTTTCAGCTCAGTGTTTTCAGTTTCTAAGATCGTTGCCTTTTCTTCAGATTTAACAAGCTTCTCAAAACTATTCCAGAATTGATATTTCTGTTCCTTCAGTCTTTGACGTACTTGCTGCACAATTCATCTGATCGCTTGATATTCTCTTTATATATTCTTTTATATTCGTTACACTCCCGATTGAAGCAATGCCTCATTGTTACCTGAAAAATGAATGACCGTTAATCGATGTTACTTTGAAGAATCAAAAAAATGCGGAAGAAAAATCGAAAATTTAAATTTGAGAAACAAATTTAAGAACTAAATTCGTTTTCAAAAATTAAATTTTGATTATCGAATTCGAACGGACTAAATCAGACTTCGAGAATGAAACCTGCAAGATAAATGCAAACGGTTAGATCAATAATGGTGAAATAAATCACATAAAATGATAAGCGTCGCGAATAGATCAAACTGTCGCAAATAGTCTCAAACACCATAAACCATGCAAACTGTCACTAAAACTCGCAAACCAATCGTTACAACTTTGCAACTTACGTTAAAACTCTCAAACACGAGACGTTCGGTAACTCGGGTACCGATCAAATCCGTGCGAATAACTTTCAAAAAAATGAGACGATTTCACGCGAAATATAGATGCAAAAATATCGAACCAAGCGATGTACGATCGAACTGATGGTTTAGCGCGATATACAAGATGGAAAAAATTTATGCAAGATGTATGTATGCATGCGATGTTATGCAAGGTGTATGTATGAGTGCAATGTTATGCAAAATGTATGTATGAGTGCTTATAACAAATGACGTATGGAAAATCAAACACCACCACAAAAGTCAACAAAAGTGACTTTCATCCAGAAAAGAGAAATTCATCTGGAAAGATTGTTTGTCCGGGAAAGTGTGAGTTTCATCCGGAAAGTTGGTGCAATTTGGGAAGATGGTTTCATCCGGAAACTATTTCATCCGGGAAGTAAGAAATTTATCCGGAAAATTAGATGGGTGTCCGGGAAAATTTAGTTATCCGGGAAAAATTGGTACCCAGGAAAAAATTAACCGGAAACAAAGGTATCCGGAAATTTTTTATCAGGGAACTTATATCTTGTCCGGGAAACTAGTTTATACAGAAAACTTACCTGGAAAGATTACGGTTTATGAAATAACCCGTATGCGGCCGATTTTCTTCCCTTTGACACCTGCACTTCTAAAAAACTCACCAAACAATCATCAAAAAGCAGAAATTCGATTAAAATTGAAGATTTATCGAAATTATTGATGAACACGAAGAACGCTTCGAAAATCAGAATATCCAAAAACCTCCAAAATTGAAACGAAACAAAAAAAACGATCACAAAGTGATTAAAATCAAAATCTAACGAGATAATAATATCAAATCAATCAAATAAATTAAGAAACCACTTTGCAAACCCGATTGATGATCGATTCACCCCAACAAAAAACTGCACTATGTCGAAAATAATAAGGGTGCCTTCTGGACCTCAAACGACAATCTTCACTGTTCAGAATGTAGACCAAGATGTCGTGAAGCTACTGTCCAAAAATCGCGACGATCCGACGGTTCAAAATTCGGGAATCCGCTGCGATTTCCAGAAATTTGAATATGAAAAATTTTCTTTGTTTTCTCTTGCTTTCGATCGACTTCTTCTATATCTTCAAATCACCGATTCTGCTCTGATACCACGATTAATCTTTATCGAATGATTCAAGAGAGTTACAAGTATTGGATTGAAATTCTCAACTCTCTCTCTAAACTATTAAGCACATAAGCTAGAATGATTAACCTTAACCTAATTTTAAACAAATCAAACCTCAAATACTTGGACTTATTACAACCAAGACCCAAGCCCATTAACACTAATAAACCCAATAATCAATATTAAGGCTTTTACAAATAATTATTAACTCTATAATTAAACTCTATAAAATATAACTTTATAATATGTAGGACATTTATGGTCCTAACATACGTTGTAATCATTAGTTGGGAATGGAATCATACTTTGAATTATGTTTATATGTATCAATAAAGTATGGTTAAATCGAATTGAAGAACTGTGGAAATACGATTTTTGGTACGAATCAGGTCAGTTTATCGAACAGTCCGGAAGTATTGTTTTCCGGATGATTCCCAAAATTGGTTTCCCGGATTGAGTCCCGGACCAGACTCCCGGATTGAGTCCCGTACCAGACTCCCGAATTGAGTCCCGGACCAGACTCCCGGATGCCGTCCCGGACGAGACTCCCGGAATGAGAGATTCCCGGATTGAGGATCGGGTTCCGGATATGCTTTTCGGATTTGATTTCCGGATATATTTCAGGATCGTTTCCGGACTTAAGTTCCGGAATAAGTTTTCTTGGATAGCTTCTGTATGGGGTTGTTAGGACCATAAATGTCCTACATATTAGAAAGATATATAAATAATTATATAGTGCTTATTTAGTTTATTTAATTATTTGTAATAAGCCTTTAATCATAAAAGGGCTTAGTTTAGATTAATGGGCCATGGGCCGTGGTGCTTAACGCCTAAGTATATAAGGTTAAGTTAACCTTAGAATTAGGTTAGACGTTCGATAGACGATTCGATATTCATCAAGAGCTTAATTGTTTAAAGAGAGATAGTTAGGTTTTTCATTCAAACCTTTGTAAACTATCTTGATTAATGAATATGAGAGGAATGACAGCTTGAAATCATTATCTGTTATTGTTATTCCTCATTGAATCGTTGTTACCTGTTAAATCTGGGTCTAACAATTGGTATCAGAGCCTAATCGGTGATTTGAAGATACGAAAGAAATCGAACGAAAGAAAGAAAAAGCAAGAATTTTCGCAGAAAATTTTATGGAAAATCACAGCCAGCCGTTTCGTCTATTCCCGGAGTTTGAACCGTCGGATCGTCGTGATTTTTGGACAGTAGCTTCGGGACATCTTGTTTCACATTCTGACCGGTTGGATTAATCGGTCGACGTCCAGAGGTCTCCCAGATTTTTATCGAAGTACAACAGTTTTTCTTGAAGAAAATCGTTCTTCAATCGGTTTGCAAAGTTCTTTCATTGTTTTAATAATTCGTTAGTTATATCTCGATTGGTTAATTGCTTTAATCTAGACTTTATCTACGGTTACAAGGACTCAAAGGTATTTATTTTTCAAGTTAAAAATCAAATCTTGAGTTCTTGGTGTTCTAAAAGTTTTTGTGGTGATTTTTGGAAAATAGGATATATTTTGCTTATAAATCGATTTGGGTGTGTTTGTTTTTGTGTTTTTGGTCAAAATCTAACCCTACAGGAGTGAAATCAAGCAACTCTATCGATTCCAGATCATAATTGCAACCACAGCCGCAGTGTCCGGGTAAGTTACCTACTATCTTAAGTTACCGGATAATTTTGTTAAAAAGGTTACCGGGTAATTATTTGTTTCCGCACAAATCAATTCTTTCCGGACAAAACCACACTTTCCGGCCAAAGTTCACCTTTCCGGACAAAATCTCCCGGTAACCTCACTCACACAATCATTTTCCGGACAAAAATAATTACTTTCCAATTGAAAATCTCTCTTTCCGGACAATGAACTTTATCCGGTAACCCAATATTGACCGGAAACAACAGGAGGTCCATAGTCAAACTTTAAAAGGTTGGTCAATTTGTGCGGCCCTCGTTTTTTTTGTTTACAAAATTGAATGTGTTTTGTGAATTAATAAAGAAATTGCATTGCCATGAATTGCATATCGTTGTCCACGTGGAGGTTTTTCAATTAATTCAAACTGTGTGTTGCATCAAACAAGGTCATCCGGTAAGTCTAAATTTCTCGTCCAGTAAGTTCTTTCTCACCCGGTTAGTTGTTTTAGCCGGTAAGATTAGTTCGTTTATCCGGTAAGCTCCCCATCCGGAAAAGTGCATCATCCGGTAACTCCCTTTATCCGGTAAATCGCAAATAACTTCCACCCGGTAAGTCATAATTTTCTTATCATCCGGCAACATCCCGTTATCAGGTACGTTTTTCACTCTCGAAGTTGATTTCATTCGTTCCTATAATAATCAGATTTTAAATTTTAAAGCGAATTTATTTTATAAATTTGTTTTTCAAATTTAATTTTTGATTTCCTTCCGCATTTTGATTCTTCAAAATCAACACCGATTAACGATCATAATTTTTCAGGTAACAAATGTCTTATTCATCTCAGCATGAAGCAAATTGTCAGGACGAAGATGAGGTGATGGAGATTCTGAGCGAAAAGAAGTTTGCGTCCAAGTCACCTGCGGGAAAAGAAGACAGTGATTCTGATGATGAATTCACAGCCCTTACGAACTCAGTGGCTCAGCTCTCCAGATCCTTCCAGCAGCATTGCCAGAAGAAGGTAGATGAGCACAAGCAGCCTGATAAGAAGGAGAAGACTGAAGAAGAGCAAACAATACTATATGAAAAGAATATCAAGCAGAAAGATGATTTGATCAGCAAGTACGTCAAAGAACTGAAGGAACTGAAATCTCAAATCTGGAATAGTTCTGAGAAGCTTGCTGAAGAAGAAGAGAAAGGTAAACTCCTGAATTGTGAAAACCTTGAGCTTAAAAGTAAATTAACTACTCTTGAAAAGGTTTTTGAAAAGGAGAAAGAAAATTTTGCAAAGGAAAGGCAAACGTTTATAAAGCAATCTGATTCTTCAAACACATCTCTTGATGAGAAGAAGAGTCTTGAGCTTAGATGTCTAAAGCTTTCAACACAAATCTCCGACTTTGAAAAAGTCTTGATTTCAGAAAGAGAGAAGTTTGAATTAGAACGCAAATCTTTCTCTAAAACGAATGGAGAACTTTCTTTGAAAATATCCGATTTGGAAAACGAATTAGACGTTCTAATCAAAGAGACTGAAAAGGGAAAAGTTGAAGGTTTTAGGGCTAAATGCTTGAAAGATGATTTTCAAAAGGAGAGAAAGATCTTTCAAACTGAGATTTCTAAACTTACTCAGAGATTATCTGGATTAGCAACCGAGATTTTGAAGGAACAATTGGTCAAATCTAATTTACAAAAGAAATTTGATTTAATTCTCGAAGAACGAAATGCCTTAGAAAGCAAGATCAAAGGTGTTCAACCTTCTTATGCTTCAAGTTCATTTTCGACAATTTGTTCTTCAAAGAATTTTGTCAAATCAAAGGATTTTTCAAAAGATCAGATTCGACCTTCCAATATTTTCTATAATTCTCGTGTTGACAATAAAGATAATCCATCTTTCAAGAAAGTAAAAATGGAGTGGAGAGTTAAAGGAACCACTCCGGCTCCAAAGTCACCTGTCTCTGTTAAAAGTGACAAGAACAACACAGCTTTCCACGCTAAACCTTTTGTGAAGACTGATCGAGTTTACTCTGTTAATAAACTGATCAGCTTATCTACACAGAAGATGTGTTGCTCTTATTGTGGAACAAGTGACTTTGTGAAGAAAGACCATGCTCAGTATTGGTATGGTACTTATAGTATCCCAGGTCCTCATAAGGCATCTAACCGTCAAGGATCCATCCCAAGATGGATACCAAAATCTTTCTAATCTGTTTTGCAGGAACGTCATGTGCATTTAAATTAGAAGATTCGTTTCACATGACGGGCACTCAAAGGTTAGGCCAATTTTGAGGGGGAGTACTAACTTATGCAAGGTAAGTGAACTTCAACTGAATTCAAAGACCGTGGTAATCTATTCTGGATAACTTACTTGTGTTTGTTATTCTCCAATTTTAAATTCCGTGATTGCCATGTGTCATTTTTTCTTAACTTAGTTATTTCCATGTCTCACATAATCGTTGATTTTTCGATGGAAATACACTCGCTTGAATTCCTAGTTGCTTTCTAAGTTCGCTATTTCTTGCAAAATGATTCCATTCTTATCTGATATAATAATTGTGACTTGTTTTTCACAATTAAACTTTCTAATCATTGATTGATTTTTGAACATAATGTGCTTACTGAGTCATTATGTTTTGCGCTTGAATCTGTTTCTTGAAATTCCGTTATTTCTTAATGACTTCTGAATAATTCAGTTCAGAACTTGTTTTTAAATGTTATGACTTCTGATCACCTCAGATCAGGACTCGTTCTTAAAAAGCCTTGACTTCTAAACATTTCAGTTTAGAACTCGTATTTCAACTGTTTTACTAAACTGTTCTACTCGTTGCATGAAAGGAGTGTTAGGTCTTACATTGTTTCTATGGTCAAGCCAGAACCGGAAGGACCTACCCAAGAAACACTCCCATTTATAGATAATAGTGAGGGGTCTAGATTGATAGATGAGTTTGGAGAGAAAAGAATATGGTGAGGCTATGACAGGACTTAAAAGAATTATTGGTCCTTACCAAACCGAGTCAGTTATCCGGGTAACCACACAATCTATTCATTCTCGTTCTTTGGAGATGAATATTGAAACAGACATGGACCCAGTGTCGATAACTCGTGTCACCCCACCCAGCTACTCAAGTATCTCTCAACAGATGCTTGTTTTATATATTCACGGAGATTTAGCACATACTCTATCTATTCCTCACTCGGAGGTCTTAGATATTGAAACAGGAAGACATCAGCTCCGGTCTCCGAACTTCATATTCTAATCACTGTGTCAATTGATTTTAACTTGCGTCCCAGGTTAAGTCAATATTTGAGCCCAACAGATTTATCTTATTTCTTTCACACATGCACGAGTCTTTGTGATTCCACTCGCATATCTTCGTGATATTGCCGGAACAGTTTGAGAAGTAATTTTTAACATTTTACTTCAGTGATAACTGGAAGTCCTATCAGAGATACCCTATAGCCAACTCTGAACATAGGCCACACAATTTTTAAAATTGTTGTGATAACAGTTACTAACGTGTTTCTGTGTTAGTTGATTACCCCGTTCTGGTTACTTAATGTTTATCTGGATTTTTTGCTACTCGTCACAATTGTCTTTGAACGTGCATGATGCTCTGGATACTCCTACTCATCATGAGGGGGAGAAAGGGTACAGATTCAAAGACACGGATTATCAAGTTGAGGGGGAGTTAGCGAAAACCGAGGGGGAGTAAAGAAGTCCCCATGCAAAAGCAAGGGGGAGTAACGGTCAAGTTCCGAAATCCGATAAGACTTCAAAGTGCTTACAAGTGATCAACTCTTCTCATTGTTTATCAAGTGGTGTTCGCTTCAAATTATTTCCTCCATCGAGTATATTGGTTCTACAAGTTCTTAAAGCTGAAGCTGAAAGCAAATTTAACTCGCGGTTCAAAGAAAGATTCGTTGAAGATATGAAGACCAAGAGCTTTATTCAAGGGGGAGCGCTGAAAAGACATGAAGACAAGCAACACCGAATTTTTCAAAGATTCAAGAAGAAGAGAAGATCAAGACCAGAAGGTTTCAAGACCGATTTTTATTTATATATCTTTAGGGGGAGATTGTTAGGACCATAAATGTCCTACATATTTGAAAGATATATAAATAATTATATAGTGCTTAATTAGTTTATTTAATTATTTGTAATAAGCCTTTAATCATAAAAGGGCTTAGTTTAGATTAATGGGCCATGGGCCGTGGTGCTTAACGCCTAAGTATATAAGGTTAAGTTAACCTTATAATTAGGTTAGACGTTCGATAGACGATTCGATATTCATCAAAAGCTTAATTGTTTAGAGAGAGATAGTTAGGTTTTTCATTCAAACCTTTGTAAACTATCTTGATTAATGAATATGAGAGGAATGACAGCTTGAAATCATTATCTTTTATTGTTATTCCTCATTGAATCGTTGTTACCTGTTAAACCTGGGTCCAACATGGGTTTTTCTGATCTTGTGTTTTCCAAAAATGAAACATTCATGGATCATTTGATTTCAACTTTAGTAGTACGACCATAATTATAACTCAACTTCGAGTATGATACGATTTGATATGTGTTTTGATTTGGTACGCACGTGTTGGTCCCGAAGGGCTATACAAGTTTGTAGAAGGGGGGGGGGGGGTTGAATACAAACACACAGATTTTACTTTTCTAAATTGTTTATTGATAAATCATTAACAATTTACAGCTTGTTGCGGAACAAGATTAAGGATAAACCTAAATCTAAACAAGTTGGAACACTAAGTTTCTTGCAGTAAGAAAGAGAAGGAAATTACTAATAATAACCTATCTCAAGATAAGAAAGATGACTTGTCCAGAGTTAGCAAGTGACTCGTCCAGAGTTTTCGAGTACTTCAAAAATGAAGCTGGAGTCCTTCTTATATACTGCATGCATTTAATGCATGGCAGTTTACACTTTACACGTGGCAGCAGCTCATTGGTTGTATGTCAATGACCTTTGTAGACAACCTTAGTAGCCGCATGTTTTAACAGTGTAGTATCAGAGTGGTTGTACGATTTCAGACAATAAGGAGGTTCTTTTCTGACATATCGTACGGAGTCGTGCAAGGGTGGTTAAGACAAAAGTACTTTGTACGGTGGACTTCATGATCAACTTTCGTTGATTCAGAGCTTTAACATTGTTTATCAGCGAATGATAAAGTTCAGCGATAGCTGAAGTCTTGTACTTGATACTTCACGTTGAATGGACAAATCTGAGTCTTCGCTGATCTGCATCAGTTCATTAGGAGACTAGTCGCTGGTTCTTGAGCTTGATCTTCGACTTCAGCGTAGAACCTATGTTGACGTGAAACTTGTCTTCAGGGATCACAAGTAAACAACTAACTTATCAGCGATCATTATAAGGACTGAACAGGCTCAGAGCATTATGGTGAATAGTGTTCGCTAAATGTTAATCTAAAGAGTGAGAGTTCCTATCAGCGGTACTGTAAGGTCTTAGTACTTATCAGCGATAGTGAAACTCTGATACATATTGTTTACTTACAATTTTCACTAAGTATTTAAGAGAGGGTCATTATCAAATCACTGAGGGTTTGGATCAACAATCTCCCCCTATTTGATTATGACATAGCAACAGAGAAAATTGCTATTTAATGAAAACACAAAGATAAAAAGAACTCATAAAATATTTGTCCCTTTTACTGTTTTCTGGGATCTTTTCTGTACTGATGGAGTAAAGTACTTTCGCTGAAATCTTTCTTTAAACTTCGAACCAGATTACAAAGGGAAGTGGAAAGATTACAAGTACAAGCGAAATAAATTACAAGTACAAAAGAATAATTGATAAAATAGAAGAATAAGGCGATCCTATCAGTTTATAGAGGTTCTTCCTTAATGAGAAGTTCATCAAGGGTCTTTGATGTGGGAATCATCCAGTCAGGGACATTTACTCCTTGATTTCTTTTGTTCAGCGCTTCTTCAAAAATCAAGGGTTTAAGATGCCGTGCCTGAATGTCGCGTTTGAATTCACACCAGTAGATGAGATCTTTCAGCTGTTCGATGGGAGTGATGGGTAGTTCAGAGATACGTTGAAAATGTTTTCGTCCACCATAGTCAATAAAGAATATCCCATAGGGTTTGCTTATGACTTTCCGAGGGATGAAAGTCTCACCAGGAGGAAGAGATGTGTCAAGTGCGGAAAGGTCAGGTTCTGGACCGAGAACATCAGCACGAGAATAACCAATACCTGTTTCATTTAGTATAAGAGGACCAGAGTCTGAAGGTTTAGACTTTTTCTTTGCAGAGGCCCTTCTTTTCTGACTTGCGAGAGGAGGGGGAGGAGGAATATCCACACAAGAAGAGACTAAGTCGATCTGTTTATTTATCAGCTTTTCGACATGATCCTTGTACTTAGATTGAGACTTCTGGATGGCTAATCTGATCTCCAACCATTCAGAGAGACCGTACTTCGTGATGGCTTCAGCATAGAATTTTTCGTACTGTCCATTCTCTCTGAATATCTCGATTTCAGCGATTGACACTTTGAGGGTTGATCTTCTAGTGATAAGTACCTTGTTGATTCTGGCAGGTCGATATCTGAAGTGTACCTTTTCTTTGCACCAGATTAAAGTAGATTGAGACACAGTTCTCTTTTCTTCAACGATCTTCTTGGCGTCTTCCCATAGCTGACGTTGAACTTCGATTGGAGTTCTTTTCAGCTTGGGGTCTTTCACTGATTGTTGAGTAAGCTGGATGGCGAGTTCTCTGTCTTTTTCTTCAGCTTCCCTTCTTTCAGCGATTAACCTTTCAACTCTGAGGTGATTCTTGTATTCCTTTTGTGAAAGTCTGAACTTTGGGGGAATAGAAGGAAGTTGATCACGCTTCAGAATGATTCGCTGATCTTCGAACCTCTTTATCATTGCATCTCTCTTTTTCTGATCCTCTTCACTCAGCTTTTGAGGAGCCAAGGAAGGTCTGTTTTTGTGAGAGAGCATCTATTCTTTAGGTTCATCAGTCTCAGAGATCAAATCCAAGACTGGGATTATTTCTTCAGCGTTGGGAGTTGGGATTATTGTTGGTGAAGTCGCAGCTGTAGGAACTTTAGCGATATCCTCAAACAGGGGAGAGGACTAGCTGAAACATAGCGATCTTACGAATAAGAACTTGGGTAGAACAGAGAAAGGAAATTGGTTTAAGTGTATAGGCTTTTAGTGAAGATTAGAGCTGATAATGTGTATAGATAGAGGAGGGATGTAGTGTAAGGAAATAGAGGTTAGTGTACCTGACAAACTGGCTTTGGAAGCAAGATCGTCAGATTGTCTTCTTCAGCGAGGCCTTTGTTTTTGCCTTTGTCAGCTTCAGACGCTGAAGGCTTTGTCCTGGTCCGCTCCCCTGAAGGTTCTTTTATCAAGATCCCTTTAAGAGCTGTAGTCCTCTGAGCAGGCTTGACGATAAAGGAGTCATCATCATCATCATCATCGTCATCATCATCATTCTTTGGAGAAGAGGATGGTTCATCATCAGATAAGTCGATGGCTTCTTCATCTTCAGCTTCAAATTCAGATTCTTCAGCATCTTCTTTGAGTTGCTCCCCCTCAGATACAGAGGTAAGCTTCTCAGTTCCCTCAGGGTTTTCATCTCCCTGAGGTCCAGCGGTTGTTTCTTCAGTTGTCTTCTCACCCTCTTCAGTAAGGGTAAGGTTTTCAGTCTTCTCCCCATCAATAGATTTATCATGGGGAAGGTCTTCAAAGTTCTTCTCCCCCCCTTCCTCATGATGAGTGGGGGAGGAATGCGATGACTCAGCAGTTGGTTTTGGTTCCCTGTCTTCTTGGCCAGGGATCCCCATATAATTTTCAATCGATGCTACTCTGTCTTCTAGGCTAGTAATAGCAGGAGTGATCTTCAAAAGTTCAGCACGATCCGCCGTAGTAAAATGCGAAGGTGCAGGGGCAGGGGCGGTCATGTCATTCAGGATCTGCTGCATCATTGTCTTCATTGAATTTACGTCAGTCTTTACTGAACTCATGCCAGTCTTTACTGAAAACATGTCAGTCTTTACAGCAGTCATCTCTCCCTGAAGATTTCCAACCGATGTTTTCAGCGTTGTGAACTCGCTGGACATGGATTGAACTGATGTTTTGAGAGAGGTGTAGTCTGTGTAGAGGTCAGCAAGAACTTTGGCAAAGTCACCAAGAGTGTGATCAACCTTCTCCAAATCAGCTTTGGAGGCTTTCTGTTTAACCACTGTTGTCAGCTTGTTGAGATTCTCTCCAGCGTTTGTTACAGCTGAAGAGTTGTCTGATAGAGTAGCGGTGAGACATGTCAGCTTCATATCCAGGTTCTTCAGAGAGGCGTTGATGTCTCCCAAATTAGGACCTGTAACATATAAGTACTTATGAACAGAGGAAAGCTCAGAAGTTTGGGGTTCAGTTACAGTGTATATGGGTTGGTGTATACCTGCAGGAGGATTGGTGAATTCGTCAAAACCTCTGTGTCCTGAAAAGAGTTCCATGTCGTCAGCTAGAGTGCGTGTACGCATGGTCATTTCTGCAGGTCCTGTATCCATCATTCCTTGAAGAGTGTCAGCTTTAGCTTCTGGAGGAATGACGGGTGCTCTAGTGATCGTGGTGAAAACTGGATTAGAGTCCAATGGAGTAGAGAGAGAAGCGAAGGTTGAGAAAGTTGGTTGGGTGCGGGGTTCAGCGTTGGATCCGCTGAGAATCACTTCTTCAGTCTGTAGAGAGACTGAAGGAGGTTGGGTAGATTCCAAGTTTATAACTTCAGCGTTTAGAGACGCTGAAGCTGGGATGGAATGGGTGGCTTGTTCAGCTGTGGCAGAGCATACCACTGAACTTTCCCTCAGCTCTTCAAGATGAGCTGAGGAGTCTTCAGCATGAGATTGCTGGGGTTGCTCCTTGGTTTTCTTAGTTCTTTTGGAACCAAGTTGGGTAGTAGAGTGTTTCCTTTTTCTTGAAGGAGTGGAGGTTGCAGCTTGGGTATCAGCGGTGGGTTTGTCCACTGAAGATGCTACAGAAGTAGAAGAAGGAGGATTGAGAAGAGTTAAGAGTGTAGAGAGATGTAACTCGTTTTCCACTGGCTTGAAGTCGAGTACCTTAGGACCAACCTGAGAGAGTTTCAGGTCTCCTACTTGTGGGTAGTTATCCTTCAGGCCTGTTTGGAAGACGGCGCTGATGAATCTAGGATATGGAACCCATGGTGGTCGGTCAGCGACAGAGTCTACTCTGAGTATAAGATCATCGTAGATTATCGATGCCCAGTCTATATGAAGACCTTTCAGCAATGCATATCCCATTACTTGCTGAGGTTGAGCAGCTTGGTCAGAAGAGCCGGTCTTTGCAGTCATGCAGCTTATCAAATGTGCGAAGATGAAGTTCATCTCGCTGGGCATTTTTGACTTCTTGATGAGGGTCAGTTTCTTCTCAGGCTTCTTGTCCCTTCCAGTTTCCCATACATAACCCATTGCATCAAAGAATGCAGTGATGGCTTCCCTGTCGGCATGTTTCTTGTGGTCAGGGAGAGAAACAAAAGGTTTTTCTTTTGTGGCGAAGGGAAGGCTCAGGGCTTTGCGAATAATGGCAGGGGTGATATTTATGGTGCCAAAATCAGTGTCACAGAGGATGCAATCGATTTTCTTTGAGGGGTCTTTGGCTGATGCTAGCTGAGTGTGTCTGGCAGAATACCAGAACTGAGATAGTAGTAGCTGATGTGCAGGAGGTGTTATGGTCAGGGCTGTAGAGAGGCAACAGTTTTTCAGGAAATTCACAGCATCATTCAGATGCGTTGACACAAGCAAAAAGAAGAATACATTGTGCTCATTGTTGGGATAACTATTTCAAGCTAAATAGAAATGATCCAAAGAACAAAAAGTCTAATACTTCATCTTTTTCTTTAAAATCTTCAGCGAACAAATTTGCTAAAATGTTCGGTTTCAGATCAAACAAACAGTATAAGAAGAAAGAAACAAAAACCGTTGATGTGAATATGGTTTGGATTCCCAAAAATCAACTCAACAAACCAAATTCACAAAATAACCTTACTTTTAAAGGCAAAATTCAAGGTTCATCAACTGTAATAAACAAACTGATCCGTACTAACAAGAAAGGACCCATACAGATATGGGTACCTAAGATAAGGTACATTTTCTTTTACAGGACCGTCATGTGTGGGTCATTGATTCGCGAGCATCTAGACACATGACGGGGTACAAGCACTTATTGCACGATTTTACTGTACATCCTGGCGGATCGGTGGGTTTTGGCAACGACTCCAAAGGTCACGTTCGAGGCTTTGGAACGTTGAAGAATGACTCGATGCAAATAGAAAAGATCTTGTATGTTGAAGGATTAGGGCATAACCTTTTCAGTATTAGTCAGTTTTGCGACAAGGACTGTAAGGTAATTTTTGACAAGAAGTTTTTCTATGTTGTGGATGAGAACTGGTCAGAGATTTTCAGAGCAAAACGATGCGGCGATCTATATATGACAGATTTTGCGACTCTTGTTGCTTCCATTCAAGTTTGTCTTGTTTCAAAAGCCTCTCAAGATGAATGTTGGTTGTGGCATAGAAGACTCTCACATAAAAACTTTCGAAGCATCAACAAGCTCAGAATAGATGGATTAGTTTCCGGGCTTCCTGCGTTGAAGATTGACAAAGTTTCCATCTGTTCGGCCTGTGAGATGGGAAAGATGAAACAAGTGTCTCACAAGTCAAAGACTTTGTCTAATTGCAACAATGCCTTGGAATTAATCCACATGGATCTATGTGGCCCGATGCGAACTCAGTCAATGGGAGGAAAGAGGTATATATTAGTAATAATTGATGAGTATTCGCGATATACTTGGCTGGATTTCTTACGACTCAAATCTAAAGCACCTGAGCTGATTATTAAGTTCATCAAGAAGATACAAATACTTCTACAACGCCCGGTTCGAAAAATCTGAAGTGACAACGGAACTGAGTTCAAGAATGCAACTCTTCAATTATTTCTTGAATCCGTTGGAATATCTCACAATTTTTCCGCACCAATTACTCCACAACTAAATGGAGTAGTTGAAAGGAAGAATCGGACTCTTGTAGAAGCGGCTCGAACAATGCTTGCCTATTAGGGTCTTCCACCAAGTCTATGGGCCAAAGCAGTTTCCACAGCGTGCTTTACTCAGAACAGGACAATTATTAATAAATGCTTTAACAAAACTGCATATGAATTAATCAACAATCGCAAACCTAACATCAAATTTTTGCGTGTGTTTGGATGCAGGTGTTTTGTTATGAAAGATCGTGAAAACCTTGCAAAGTTCCAAGTTAAGCCTGATGAGGGAATCTTTATTGGATATTCCTTGAATTCTAAAGCATATCGGATCTACAATAATCGTACAAAACCAGTCATCGAGAGCATCAACGTTACGTTTGACGAGAGTGTGACTTTGACTTCTGGACAACACAGTTCAGAACTCGGACAGAATTCTGAAGCTTCTACTAAAAAAGGAGTAGAACCTGTGGCAAAACAGTTTTCTAATTCCGTATTAGATAATAATAGTACTAAAGATTTAGATTTGTTATTTCATGATGCATTTATGGATTATTGTACAGATATGGAACCACCCATCACATCTGTAAATGCATCTCCACAACAGACGAGTGTTAATGTCTCCGGTCCATCTGACGATGTCGGTGCTAGTACTTCTGGGACAACCAACGAGACTCCGAGTGAACCCACAACTAATCCAGTTTCTGAACCTGAAATTCAACCTGAAGTTCCGGTTTCAGTAAACACATCATCGGAGGTTTCTACACATGAAATACAACAACCAGAAGTTAACGTACCAGAACCGACACATGTATCTTCAGCTGAATCCACTGAATAGATTCTTGCAGTTTTGGATGAGAATGATTCATCGAACACTCGTGTAGAGATTCCAACTCTTCCCAGTACACATAAATGGACAAAAGCACACCCCCAGCAGATATTATTGGTGATCTCAATAATGGAGTGAAGACACGATCTGCGACTACAAACGAGTGTTTGTATGTAAACTTTCTAAGCACATTAGAACCCAAGAAAGCATCTGAAGCTTTACAAGATCCAGATTGGATAAACACCATGCAAGAGGAGTTAAATGAGTTTAAGCGTAACGAAGTTTGGCATTTGGTGAAGCGTCCTAAAGACAAGACCATTGTTGGAAGTAAATGGGTTTTTAGGAACAAGAAAGACGAAACAGGAATTATAGTTAGAAACAAAGCAAGACTGGTTGCAAAAGGGTATAATCAACAAGAAGGAATAGATTATGATGAAACCTATGCACCAGTAGCAAGGATTGAAGCCATCAGAATTTTTCTTGCATACGCCGCGCATAAAAGCATGAAGGTATTTCAGATGGACGTCAAATCTGCGTTTCTGAACGGAATACTTCAAGAAGAGGTTTATGTAAGTCAACCTGAGGGTTTTATAGATCCAAAATATCCAAACCATGTCTACGTTTTAGACAAAGCACTCTACGGTCTGAAATAAGCACCAAGGGCATGGTATGAGACTCTGACTATTCATTTGCTTGAAAATGGATACACCAAAGGTACAATAGATACAACTCTTTTTCTCAAAAGAAAAGGTAAAGATTTAATGCTAGTACAAATATATGTTGACGACATTATATTTAGCTCTACGAATCCTGATATGTGTAAAGATTTTGAAGAGGTGATGAAAAGCCGCTTTCAAATGAGTATGATGGGAGAGCTAAAATTTTTCCTTGGACTCCAAGTGACACAGTCAAATGAAGGCATTTTCATTAATCAATCAAAATATATAAATGATATGCTTAAGAAATTTGACTTAAATTCCTCTTCCACCATGAAAACTCCCATGGCTACCGGTAGGCTTTTGAACGCTGATTCATCTGGTATATCAGTCGATCAAAAGTTATACCGTGGCATGATTGGATCTTTACTATATCTAACGGCAAGTAGACCGGATATTTTGTTTGCAACATCCTTTTGTGCACGTTTTCAAGCTAATCCGAAGGAATCTCTGTTAGGGCAGGTTTTATAGTTGATTTAAAGTTCAAGGGTTGAATTGTAATAGTTTAATTTGAGCCTGATTAGTGAACGGGCCGTGGGCTTGTTAACCACGGGCCCATTGTATTTAATGTAAGATTAGCTTGGAAAAACAAGCTAATCATCCTTTTACTTTCTAAACTCTTATTGCAAATTCTCTCTGAAAGTTAATGAAAGGGATGACAGTTGGAAATCATTGTTCTTATTGATTTATCATTACGATTTCTATATTGTTGCACGGATCTGGATTTAACAATTGGTATCAGAGCAGACGGACGTATTCGATTCACATATTCATTCACTGATTTCTGGTTAGTTTGACTTTTTCACGTCTGAGCATTCTTGAATTTTCAAATCTTTGATTCTGGCTAAATTGTTCAATTCTGTTTATTGGGTTGTGTTAGCATTATACTTGTTAGTAATTCTGCAAATTTTCGCATTCCAATTCGATCGTTTGAGTGATTAATTTAGCAATTTAAGATCAAAAGTTTTGGTAGTGTTGTTGACAAAAATCCGATTTTTAACCATCAAAACTTGTTGTTTTTGCATTGAAATCGATTGGATTAGTGTTAATTTTGTGTTTGGCATTGTTACTAATCTTCCAGGATCGATTTTTGGCAACCCTAATCGAAAATTCGATCGATTTGAGAAACAGCTGACTTTTTCGGATAAACCAGCCGACGTTTCCGGATAACTTCAAGGTGTCCGGACGTTTTTGTGATTTCCATCCGGGTACCTCCAATTCCATCCGGACTCCTCATCTTTCCGGGTAAGTTCTGCAATCCGGGTAAGTCTCAATTCCTTAAATCTATCCGGTAAATTTGTCTCCGGAAACCTAAAGTTTCCGGACAAATCTTTTCCGGACAAACTTGTTTCCGGTAACTACCGTATCCGGAAACCCCATTCGAACACTTTAAGGTATCCGGAAAACCCTTACATCCGGTAAGTTCTTATCACCCGGTAACCTTTTTTTTCCCGGATTCTCTATCCGGAAACCACCCGGATTCCACAATCCGGGAGCTTTTTGAAACCTCAATTTTCAAATTTTTTCTAGGGGACCCCCGTGCTAAGTCGCAGGAGGGGGACATTTAAGTATCTTTGATATTATTCCACTTTGAATCGAACAATCGTCTGACGATCACTCCAGTGCAACTGAAGATGTCTCCTGCTGAAGAAGACATGACAAAGCCGTGTCAGGTATGTGAACCTATCTTTTCAGAACTTTATGACCGAATGAAACCTCTTGCTGAACGGGTAGATTCCTTTAAGGCCACCTCTAATGAACAACTGCTTGAGATTAGATCACTATCTGAAAAGCTAGATGTTCAAAAGAGAATAACTGAAAAATATAAGTCTGAAAATGCTAATCTAAAAGACAAATACAAAAATCTTTCATTAGCACCTAAGGACTTAACGGCTAAATTATCTGATCTTCAGTCTCAGTTTGATAAGTGCTTGAATGAGAAAGCAGAAATTGTTTATCAATGTTCTGCTCTTCAGATTCAGCACAAGGAGTTTTTTGCTAAAATTCTTGATCTTGAAACCAATCTCCACAAAAGGGGTCAAACTGATCAAACCATCTTTCTGAATAAACCTAAAGAGTTCACATACTTTAACAAAGAGTGGGGAATCGGATATGATAACCCACACTATTTGAAAAAGGGAGATGGCATGTACCCACTTTGTATGATTTTGCTTGTTTTGGGTTAGATAAAAAGTATCCTGAATATGGAATTCAATGGACTGGTCCTCTTGAACCTGAAAAGGAAGAGGAAACTGAGGAATATAAGCGCACACACAAACTAGGAATTCAACTTCCATTTTGTTATGAACCTTTAAATTACTCGTATCAAAAGGATAAAAAGTACCTTTCCAATGACTACTTCGACCCCTACAAGGTAGCTACACCCAAGGATTCCTCCAAAAAGGATGAGGACCTAACACGTGCAACCAAGACTGAGACGGATGAGTTTAAACTCTATGTTCCCCCTCTCATCTTGGTAGCAAAGATAGTCGAGTTGGAGGAGTCAATTGAGAAAGAAAGGTCAATGTTTCAAATGTAAAAGCATGTCTTAATTACAAAGCTTGAGAATCTACAACCGGTCAAAACCGAAGTTGTGTCTGGTGAAGGACAGGAAATCCTTCGGTGTGAAATCAATCGACTCACATCACAACTGTCTGCCTTGGCAACAGAAAAGATGGAAGAGTACACGAGAAATGGTCAGCTTCAAGAGCAAATTGACCAACTGCAATCTGAAAAGCAGATTTCACCCGAACTTTCCTCAAATTCATCCGACACGTCTTCGTGCAAAGCTTTCTTAGGCAAGATTTCTAGTTCACAAGACGGTCAAGATTCTCAAGAAGAGAGTATTTTAAGGAATTTGAACTCTGATTTTTTCTTAGCTTCCGCACCAAATTCCCCAAAGCACACAAGCACAAAGAGCTCCTCGCCTTCCTCGACCGATCCAAGTCCAGTAATTCCAGATGTCCATTTTTTAGAATATATGAACTCCGAAGGTAATTCTGATGGAGAGTTTGAGTCGTTCCCTTTTCGACAAACCTCTTCCGATCCACACTGATTTTCTATCACCCATAGTCAATCGACCGGTCAACTTTCTAAAGGGTACCTGTTCTACCACTAAGGCCCCAGCTGTGATTGAGATTCCCAAATCTAAACCTGTTTCTCAAAACCAATCACAGCCAAGGCAAAAGACCGAGCGATTGCCTGTCAAAACTCCTGCTTCTTCAAAAGTCACTGACCGAACTGTCCCTGTTGTTTCGGATAAAACCGGTCGGGCCAATCAAGAAAAACCAAAGTGGCTAAAGAAGGAACCTTTCAAGAAGGATGCATCAAAGTCCTTCCCAAATGCTTTTAATTCTAGAATAAACAAAAACGATTGTGCCTGGAATCATAGGAATGATTTTGTTAAAAGAGATGTCAATTTTCCAATGAAAATTTACTCCACTCAACAATTGATTCAATTATCGCACGATTGTTTGTGTTGTTCTAGTTGTGGTTGGAATGACTTTGATGACATTAATAATAATGATTGGTTTGGGTCGTATCACATGTGTAATTTATTTCCCAAACGCAAACCCAGTAATAACCAGCAAAGACTCTATCAAAAACGGGGTTACCAATCAGCGGTTAAACCACCGCGGGAGACCAAACCTGCTCCTAGATGGGTTGCTCCTTCTGAGGTAAAACCCACACCCAAGAGGCAACCTGCTTCAAAGCAAGTTCCTTCGAAAGGTGTCAAATCTAACCCTCCGGGACCCAGGAAAATCTGGGTACCCAAGGTCCGCTAAACTTGTTTTGCAGGACGGTCATGTGTGACTCTTAGACACTGGATGCTCCACACACATGACCGAAAGGAGGGAGCTGCTCACGATCTACAAGGAACAATATTGCGAAGACGTGAGGTTTATCTACCTGTGCTTTCACAACTGCTCATGTGTTTAGGGGGAGCATGATCAGCCATCAGGTAAGTACATTCTACTGTTGAGGGGGAGCGTCACACACAATTTTTTATCTGCTCAAGTGTACCACATCTCAATATATTTTATATATTTATTTTGATGATTACAAACACACCGTATTATTGTTTATCTAACAATCTAATCCAAGTGTACAGTTCTTGAAGAACACGAAGATTTTATCTGAAGAGTTCAAGACGGAAGTTTTACGTTGTCATTAGTGGTTATAATTTATAATGATAAACACCCTAAAATAATATACCACTTGGATATTTCGAAAACCAATTCCAATAATGTTTTTGAAATAATTAATCTTTTAATATTAAATTCAAAAGATTTTTAATATATATATATTATATAAACGTATTACGTATATATATATATATTATATTTTCTTTGTCATCATTACTTCTTTTTTATATTATATATATATATATATAAAGTATAAAGCATGGTAGTCATCATTGCTTTTCAACTTTTGTGTTTGACAATTGAAACAAAGAATGCGAGGTTTGGCTGTGCATCTAAATGGCCGGTATACCGCGAGGAGCCAGGCGGTATACCGCGGCTGGATGTCTGGTGTCAGGAGCTTGCAGGTTTACGTTTCTTGTGTCAGATCACCTTTTCAGGCGGCATACCGCGTGGAGCTAGGCGGTATACCGCGGATTGCATGTTACCGTTGGAAGAGCTGCTATATATAATGATGCTGATGGTGATGAAGAAGAATAACAAAAATAGCACAACACAACAAGCAGCAACCAAACTCTCAGCTCTCTCATCTAATTAATATATATATTTTATAAAACCTTTTTTTATAAAATATCCAAGTGATTATTATACAAGAGTGATTACCCATTGTGAGTTATACTCCTCTTGTAAGTATTTGAATAACGGGTGTGTGATCCTGTTTATCTCATAGCAGAGGCTTGAGAAACTATTACAAATTCCTTTGTATTTGGTTTGTGTTCTACCGTAAAGAATACATTTATTGGATCGTGTCGAGAAGTGTCTCGGCTGCTGGTTTATCACAGTTGGTGGTAAATCAGTAAATCTCTGTGTCAAGTATCTCTATCCCTTATCTCTTTATTTATTCCGCTGTGCTTTTAATTATATCTGTTTATATAATTGTTGTATATTTATTATTTGTATACTCTGATTTATTTATACTGTTTCTGTACTGTATTTATTTGTAAAAGATTTTTTGAAAGTAAAAGATTTTAAATACAACCCTACCCCCCCTAGGTTGTCTAACATTTGGTATCAGAGCGGGTCTTTCAAAAATTTTTGTCTTAATTTTTTTTAAATGGCTCAACAAACTAATTTTGTGTTCTCTAAACCTCCTTTGATAGATACTGAAAAGTTTGGCATTTGTGCCGAGCTATTTGAATGTCACGTTCGTGGCAAAAGTCAAAAAATTTGGGATATTATAGAAAATGGGAATTTTAATCCTACTATTATAAAAAATAATGTTATTGTTGATAAACCTGTTAAAGACTGGACTCCCGCTGAAGAATCTCATTTTTGTTTAAATTTTGAGGCTAAAAATATATTATATGCTGCTTTAACTTCCGATGAAATAGAAAGAGTATATACCTGTAAAACTGCTAATCAAATCTGGCAAAGCTTGAGTGACACTCATCGTGGAAATACTCAAGTTAAAAGCTCTAAAATAAATATTTTAGTACATGATTATGAATTGTTCGAAATGTCAAAAGATGAGTCAATCGACTCAATGTTTAAACGTTTTAACCTCATTATGACTACTTTGAAGGGATTAGGTCGCACTTATCCTAACGAAGACTATGTAAGGAAAATTCTTCGAGCACTTCCTTCGGAGTGGATGGCAAAAATTACATCTTTAGAAGACTCCCGAGATCTCGCAACGATGAAGCTCGATGATCTCATCGGCAATCTTAAAGTGCACGAAATCGCACTAAAAAGAAATCAAGTCCGGGAGCAAGTCAAAAAGAAATCCATCGCTCTCAAAGTCGTTGCCTCAAAAGAAAAGGAAGAGGAGGAAGATGCAAGTTCCTCGGATGACGAACCCGAAAATCTTGACGATTTAGTCAAGTTGGTAAGAAAACTTTCTAAACTTTTATCTAACAAAAAGTTTGCCAAAAATGATAGGTTTCAAGAAAATGGAGACTACCATCGTGGTGGTAAAAACCAAAGTCGCAACGTCCACAAACGTGAAGACAAATATGACGAATCTAGCGACGATGAAAAAGCCAATAAAAAGAAAGGCTTTTGCTATGTGTGTGGCGACAAGGATCACTATGCGAGTGTGTGTCCGAAACGAGCAAAACAAATCAACACACCAAAAGCTTTAGTTGGAGGTGCGTTGAGCGCAAGCATAAATGAGGCCAAAAATTTTTGTTTCATGGCCGACCATGATAATGAGGTATCTTCATCATATTCTTCTAAACATAATTGTGATAGTAATTATAGTGATAATTATTATAGTGACGATGAAAATAATCTTGACGAATTATATAAATCATTTCATGATATGGCTGCTCTCGCAAATAAATATAAAGATGAAATTTCTAATTTAAAAGAAACCGTATCTATATATAAAAAGGAAATAGATGATGGTAAACAAAAATCTGCTCATGATTTAGATGTTATCACTAAATTAGAAAATAAATTAAGTGAAAAAGATATTTGTAAATCTTGTGTTATTTTAAATGATAAAATTGCATGCTTAAATAAAAAGACACATGAAGATATTATATGTGCAAAATGCGAGATTCTTGAAAATGAAATTGCATGTTTAAATGCTAAATGTAAATCGCATGAGAAAAATGACTTATTAGCAAATGCTTTTAATAGTAGCAATGATAAAGTGCTTAAAATGCTAAATATGCCTAATCGTATAAATTGTCGTAAAGGCATTGGTTCCGATACATGTGTTGATAAATGTTCGTGTAAACCCATTAAAAGATTTTTTGCATCTCCTAAAGTTGATACGAGAAAACCTCCATATATGTCAAAAATAAAAAATGTGAATTATGGGAGGAAACCGCATGCTCGTATGTATAATGGTAATTTTTCTAGACCTAACAATAATGTGAATATAAATGCTTCATTTTATGTGTATGATAAATACAATCGTAAAATTAAAATGGTTAGAAAATGGATTCCGAAAGGAATGTTTAATGTTGATAATCCGGGTGGAATGCGTTTATGGTTTTAAACCATTTATATGGCTTTGTATGTTTGTCGTGTTTGTTTTATGTCGACAACATATTTTTTGCAGTTTATGTTTTATACTAACTGATAAAAGGACCCATAAGAAAAGGGTACCACGAAAAATTTTCTTTGCCTTTTGTAGGTGTTTCCTGGCGAGGATACAATACGTGTTTCCTGGCGAGGATACAATACGTGTTTCCTGGCGAGGATACAATACGTGTTTCCTGACGAGGATACAATACGTGTTTCCTGACGAGGATATAATACGTGGTTACCTGACGAAGTCATAATACGTGGTGATTTTTTTTCACATAAAATTAACCGAAAATCGAAGCCTTAAGATCCTTTTTGGTGCAAGTGTTTCTTTTTGGTTATTTTGTTTCATGTCATTTATTATGCTTATTTTATCCCTCAAATTTTATAAAATCATCAATTTAATATCGTTATTAATTTGAGGGGGAGCGTTTTATTATCTTTACCCATGAGTTTATGCTACCTCAATTATATGCATATTTTGAGGGGGAGCATCTCTCGAGGGGAAGCATACCGTCTTTCTTGACCCTTTTTGTTTCGACAAACGGGGGAGAGAAACCGCATATGCTCATGCTTAGCGGTTGTGTTTGTCATCATCAAAAAGGGGGAGATTGTTGGTGCAAGTGTACCACATCTCAATATATTTTATATATTTATTTTGATGATTACAAACACACCGTATTATTGTTTATCTAACAATCTAATCCAAGTGTACAGTTCTTGAAGAACACGAAGATTTTATCTGAAGAGTTCAAGACGGAAGTTTTACGTTGTCATTAGTGGTTATAATTTATAATGATAAACACCCTAAAATAATATACCACTTGGATATTTCGAAAACCAATTCCAATAATGTTTTTGAAATAATTAATCTTTTAATATTAAATTCAAAAGATTTTTAATATATATATATTATATAAACGTATTACGTATATATATATATTATATATTTTCTTTGTCATCATTACTTCTTTTTTATATTATATATATATATATATATATAAAGTATAAAGCATGGTAGTCATCATTGCTTTTCAACTTTTGTGTTTGACAATTGAAACAAAGAATGCGAGGTTTGGCTGTGCATCTAAATGGCCGGTATACCGCGAGGAGCCAGGCGGTATACCGCGGCTGGATGTCTGGTGTCAGGAGCTTGCAGGTTTACGTTTCTTGTGTCAGATCACCTTTTCAGGCGGCATACCGCGTGGAGCTAGGCGGTATACCGCGGATTGCATGTTACCGTTGGAAGAGCTGCTATATATAATGATGCTGATGGTGATGAAGAAGAATAACAAAAATAGCACAACACAACAAGCAGCAACCAAACTCTCAGCTCTCTCATCTAATTAATATATATATTTTATAAAACCTTTTTTATAAAATATCCAAGTGATTATTATACAAGAGTGATTACCCATTGTGAGTTATACTCCTCTTGTAAGTATTTGAATAACGGGTGTGTGATCCTGTTTATCTCATAGCAGAGGCTTGAGAAACTATTACAAATTCCTTTGTATTTGGTTTGTGTTCTACCGTAAAGAATACATTTATTGGATCGTGTCGAGAAGTGTCTCGGCTGCTGGTTTATCACAGTTGGTGGTAAATCAGTAAATCTCTGTGTCAAGTATCTCTATCCCTTATCTCTTTATTTATTCCGCTGTGCTTTTAATTATATCTGTTTATATAATTGTTGTATATTTATTATTTGTATACTCTGATTTATTTATACTGTTTCTGTACTGTATTTATTTGTAAAAGATTTTTTGAAAGTAAAAGATTTTAAATACAACCTTACCCCCCCTAGGTTGTCTAACAGAACAATATTGCGAAGACGTGAGGTTTATCTACCTGTGCTTTCACAACTGCTCATGTGTTTAGGGGGAGCATGATCAGCCATCAGGTAAGTACATTCTACTGTTGAGGGGGAGCGTCACACACAATTTTTTATCTGCTGAAAAGTTTTTTTGTGTGTGGATACTACCGTGTGTTTTTTAAGTCATGTTCATAATTTGAGGGGGAGTGACACATCTTTTTCTCTTTAAGTGTCAACAAGTGTTTTGTGTGTCGGACTCTCCATTGCACAACTCTGCATCATCCAAGGGGGGGCAAGCTTCTTCCCAAGCTCAATTCTAGGGGGAGCGAGAGAAGGCTCATTTTTAATTCCAAACAGTCCTATTTTGGCAAAATGTACAAGGCCAGAGAAATTTTTGTGAAAATCCCAGAGTATCTGGACAGTCCTAACTTGTCCGGAATGCTCAACTTTATCCGGAAACTATCTTGCCATCCGGAAACTGTTGCTGTCCGGACACCTGTTGTCCGATACAATGGTTTGTCCGGAAACTGTTGTTTTCCAATATGTTGTCCGGACACCTCTGAGTTTGTCAGTTCTGTACCTGTCTTCTCACTGCCAGTCCTCAATCTATCTCAGATTGAGCCATTAAATGCAAAGGTACGCGCCGGAACTTGTTTATTCGTCTTGTTTACTAACTTTGGGTCTCTTACAGATATTCCATGGCGGATCAACAACCTCTCACTTCGAGGGGGTGCAAGTCAATCCCCATGTATGTTTTGAGGGGGAGCAGGATAATACCCCAGCTATGCACATACCTAAATCCCTACCCATGATAGCATATAGACGAGGGTTAGGGAATCCCATGGTCCAGCCAGCGCCGGAGGGACCTTCCCCGGGACATAGATCATGTGAGAAGGAGGGAGTTAAGGTCGAAAGAGAACCAAGAAAGATCGAGCCGTAAAGAAAAAGAGGCTCATGAGCGACCCCAAACGAGTGACATCCGGGTAGCCACATCTGCTATCCCATCTCATACATTGGGACGGGGTATTGAAGAAGCCTCCGTGGACCCAGCGGAGCAATTGCACGACCCGCTCAGCCACTCATCCGTCTCTCAAAAAAAGGATGTTTCAGTCTTGCACGGGGATATAGCACAACTTCCACTGGTCCCTCATTTGGAGGGTTCTAGTGTTGAAACAAGAGACCACCCACCCCCGGTCTCGCCTTCATTTCGTGCACAATCGAGTCTAGCGCCTTTCGTTATTGAATATCCTTCGGCTAGGACACTCGAAGCGGAGCAACACCAAGTCGAGACTTTTCGTGACTCGACCGGAACCACCGTAGTGTCTTCACCTCCAGGTGGAACACAAGGATCGGCGGGAAATCCTACCACGGCTATCATCACGCCAACTGTGAACGTAGGTGGCTCTACCCCTGTGGTAGACGCCTCAACGGGCAATCTAAGTGATCCCGGTGTTACTTTACCCGACTTCGTGTCACCAGGGTCCCTGGACAGCACCCTTAAAGCTGTCCGCCAGGATATGGAGCAACAGATGCAACAACATGTAGCCGCTGAACTTGCCAAAGTGATGCGCACTATCAAAGGTAAAGGCCACCTCGTCGAAATTGAAACCGGCCCTGTACCTCCACCGATTCAACCGCAACCTATCTATTCGGTGGACAACCTGAAGACGATGCTATTGGCCCAACTGCTCCAGGAATCAGACACAACCGCCTCTACCGAAGCAGACATGATCTCCGTTCTGAAATCCCAGGTCACTGCTCCTTCATCATCTATCATCACCCGTTTAGACGCTATTGACTCAACCCTCAAGGACTACAACAAAGTTCTCACCACGCTGTTTGAGAGGGTCCGCTCGCTCGAAGAAACCTGTAAGAGTCAAGCAGGCGGTCTGAAACGTAAGAACGATGACCAGGATGATCGTGATCACCGTGAGGGGGAGAAACGACAATGCCTAACCGAGACCGCCCAGATCCTCACTGCTGAAACTACAACTGTGGTTCAACCGGAACCTTCAACTACGGCTACTACAACCGAAACAAATCCTGAAGCCGAGTTAGCTTTAACAGAAATGGTGATTGATATGGATATATCAGATGATGAAGACCCGACGGTTGAAAAGCCCGAGGGTTCAACACAGGAACTGATCGACCTTGACTCATCAGACAGACCGATTCTGGACATGATAGATCCAGATTGTGAAGCCAACCCGGAGACCAAAGATGCATGGTACGAAAAAGCCGCCAGTGCCGTAAATCTCCAGGTAAATATGGTCTTCCTCACTGATGAGGACGACAACATTGATTATGATCAGTTCCTGCTCCAAAATTTGTATGGAACATCCCCCGTTCACTATGCTCAACCCACCGGAACTTCTACAAGACCTGAGTCTACTACTTCCGATCTTCCGACAACTCCTCTGCCAACGACAGCTTCTGATCTTCCTCCCCCTCCTCAACAACAACAAATCTGTTGGGAGAAGATCATGGTACTTATCCCTCATTTGGAGGAATCTTTGAAGAAGCTGTTCATCCACAAGCTTCGCCCAATCGAGCCGACCTTTTGCCTTGGGATTTATAACCTAAATCCCGAATACCAACGGCGATATATCAGCACAATGCAGCGGTGTCTTCCAGTCAACCAAGTCAGAACCAAACTTCGGATCACAGAGGTAATCAGTATCTATTCAAGACGCATTATGAGGATCGTCTACCCAGTATTCACTATCCGACGTGAAGATGGGAATGAATGGAAATTCTCTGAAGCCGACTTCCAGCACCTCCGACCGCTCGACTTTTTGGTTATTCTGAAAGACTTACGTACAAGAACCATCCGACCGCTAGAGATTACAAAGGCGCTCGAAGCTGTTCGTCGATACCTGGTCCGCACCATCATGATGTCTTATCTAACGGACTTCCAAATGGCTATCGAGAACAAGGCGAAAAAGGTAAATCTGATCAAGCCGAATCTGGATGCCCCCTGAGTTGAAGATGTATCCCGAGAACTCACTGCTTCTACAACCTGAATTTGGGATAGTCTACATCAACGAACATAACGAAAAGAAGTTTCTGCGTTTCAGTCAGGTAGACAGATTTTGTGACGACATGCTTCTAAAGGTCAGAGATGCTCTTCGAAAGATTATTCAGCACGAGTCTGAGAATCCAAGGTACTCGTATGTTCCGAATCAGAATGAAACTATTGCTCGGAACGTCTTGGAAATGATTGAAGATCGCATCGACTATCGCCGCGCTATCAGATTGTTCGAGATTCACTTCGCACTACGCAAAAGATATGTTTCAAGCTGGCGCGAACTCGAACTTCAAATCAAAGGGGGAGATTGTTAGGGCAGGTTTTATAGTTGATTTAAAGTTCAAGGGTTGAATTGTAATAGTTTAATTTGAGCCTGATTAGTGAACGGGCCGTGGGCTTGTTAACCACAGGCCCATTGTATTTAATGTAAGATTAGCTTGGAGAAACAAGCTAATCATCCTTTTACTTTCTAAACTCTTATTGCAAATTCTCTCTGAAAGTTAATGAAAGGGATGACAGTTGGAAATCATTGTTCTTATTGATTTATCATTACGATTTCTATATTGTTGCACGGATCTGGATTTAACAATCTCACCTTGTGGCTGTAAAGCGAATCCTTAGATATCTCAAAGGCACAAGGAATTTGGGTCTTTGGTATCCTAAGGATTCTGGGTTTGAGCTAACTGCTTACACAGATGCAGATCATACGGGAAATATGATGGACATAAAAAGCACATCTGGTGCTTGTCAATTTTTGGGAGATAAACTTGTAAGCTGGTCATCAAAGAAGCAAACCTGCGTGTCAACATATACGGCTGAAGCAGAGTACGTGGCCGCCGCTAGTTGCTGTTCACAAGTAATTTGGATGAAGACTCAGCTAAAGGATTATGGATATATCTTAAACAAGATCCCAATTTATTGTGATTCCAAAAGCGCAATTGCAATAACTGAAAATCCTGTTCAACACTCCAAAACGAAACACATAGATGTCAGGTACCATTTTATCAAGGACCATGTTGAAAAGGGAACTATAGAAATGCATTTCGTACCGACAGAATTAGAGCTTGCTGATCTTTTTACAAAACCTTTAGATGAAAAAAGGTTCAATTTTCTAATCAGCAAACTAGGATTGTTGAATGCTTAGGCATTTCTTAGCTTTCTTTAAAACATTAAGGGGGAGTTCGTGTGATTGTTTAATTATATTCATTTTCTGAGTGGGAGTTAGAATTTCTCATAAAGTGATACATCTAACATTATGGACTCATGTTCTATGAGTACCAAGTTTTCATCTGTCTATGCAGATTTCTCTGAAGAAGAGACAGCAAATTATGCACCTGTTTAGGGGAGCAGATTAGCATAAGTCAGTAAGTTTAGTACAGTATAGTTTTTACTTTCAAGTTAAAAAAAATATTTGAAATGAGAGCCTACAAAGTTTTATCTGATGTGAGATCATTTTGAATAGTTTGAAAATTTTTACTGAAAAAGTTGTATTTTTTCTTGAAAATCTTTGAGATTTCGGACCTTTAAGGATAAGAAATCTTTGATTTCGAACCCTTAAGGATTCGAAACCAAAGGTTTCGGACCCTTAAGGAATCGAAACCAAAGGTTTCGAACCCTTAAGGATGCGAAACCAATGGTTTCGGATCTAGAAGGGTACGAATTCAATTTTTTTAAAAATTCACAACTTAATCTGATTCGAATTCTTTCAGAACTTTTTGCATCTTTGTTCATGCAAATTGTTCAGATGAACAGTGCCATGTCTATTTTTCAGACATGCCTTTTCTACTGTTTGCATAAGTGGGGTACTCTAAAATCGTGCCAAGTGTCAAATATTTTTTAGTATAAAAAGATTTCAAATTCTCATTTCCCACTTTTTGAAAAATTGCAAACTTCTCATATACTCTCTGAAGTACTGTTCATCATCATCTTCGATCCATTCAACTTCAACTGTTCATATCTTCTTCATCAGGTAACCATTTTTTATGATTCTTGTTTCTTTAGATTCGATTCCATGATCTGAATCTTTCTATCCAAATCATTTAATCGATTATGATCATTTGCTATGTCTATTTGTTTAAAATCGATTCGGTTACTGTTCATGTTCTTCATGTTCTTAATATAGATATGTGTGTTCTTCATGTGTGTATGTGGTTAGGGTTTCGAATCTTTTTTCAGATCATTTTTTTTTTCAAAATTAGTTAAGTCCAGATTTCGGATCCTCTATGATACGAAATCTTGGGCAATTCTTGTGAAAAGGTTTTGTGCACAATGTCATGGTTTCGGATCCATCAGGATACGAATTCCTTGGTTTCGAATCCAATTGGATACGAAATCCTTGGTTTCGGTTCCTCTTGGATACGAAATTATCTTTTAAAAGATTTTTTGAAAATGCTGAAATTAACTAAGTCTTGGTTTCGGATCCTTCTTGGTTCGAAATCCCTTGGTTTCGGATTCTTCTTGGTTCGAAATCCTTGGTTTCGGATTCTTGTCCATCCGAATCCATCGTGTGTGTATGTGTGATCCGAATCCTACACTTAGAAAATTTCAGAAATGTTTTCAAATTTTTTTCAAACTGATAACCTTTTTTCAGAACTGTTTTGTTCCAAAACAACAGTTCAGATGGCAAATCAGGAAGAACAAAGCCGTGTTCAGGTCTTTGGTGAACATGTTCCGAGCATACCCGATCCGACACCTGATGTTCCTTTACCATCAACGCGATCTGTACACCAATCACAAGCCGGAGTTCATCCCGATCACTTAATCATTCATCCGATCAACAATGTACAGATCATCTTCAACAACCATCATGTTGATTTTGACAAGATCAACATTCATCCTGTGGTAAAAGAAGTGCTCAGAAATCACCCGCTAGCGTACGCATTGACTCACACAGTCAATGTGCCTATGCTATATTTACAGAAGCCTGGAAGACGATAATCACATCCATGGAGAACGGCAGACCGATATTTGTATTTCAGATCGATGAATTTATCACGAAGCTCGACTTTCATAGACTGACACTTGTACTGAGGCTACCTGAGCCTGATTCTAGAGATGGAAAGACTGAATTCGATGATTATCCGTCTGAGGAAGAAGTGTTTGAAGGCATACGCGCAATGGGATATTCCGAGAATTTAACACGAGTGAAGGGTTTTAATAAGGCGAATCTACCACCTTTGTACTATACAATCTTTTCCATTATCAACCGGTGCTTAACTGCCAAACATTCGGGAACTGACAGTGCCAGTATCGGATTTCTGAAGTTGTTTCATGCGGTGGTATATGATCTTCACGTAGATTATGCAGCCATCTTCTGGCATGAACTGAACAAAAAGATCGAGCTACGTCGTCAAAACAAGGGAAAGCCTTACATTCCGTACATGAGGTTTCTTCAAATCATCATTCAGAGTATGCTTCGTTCTAACCGAGAAATTCCACGAAGAGTAAATCATCCTTCTGTGCCCGAGAAACCAATGCAGTTTATTCAACTACCAAAGAGGAAATATGACTATGAAATGCCATTACCGGAAGGGTTCCTTTCATACGCGGATCAGGACGCTGAGTGTATCATTGATTATAGAGAGTCTATGGTCCGACCAGCACCGGAGGGACCTACCCAAGACTCAACCCCTAGGCGAGAGGAGTCTGTGAGGGTTCAGGATGCAAGGGCTACTGAACGGGGAGAGTCGAGGGAAAATACCGAGAGGGGAACTGGTAGGGGTCAGTCACCTGTACTTGAAGATGCAGGGTCATCGTCTGAGGACACACATATAGATGACCTTATACAAGACGATTCTGAAGAAGTAGTTCCTAAACACATTGGGGATGCTCCTTTAGTTGAGTATTCTGATGATAGTACAGAGTATGACAACGCGTCTGATCCTGCGGAGGAACAATATGATGGAGATTCTGATGATAATAATGATGGCAATGATGGAAATGATGGTGCTGATGCAGAAAATATGTTTGGTGATGTTGCTGATATTCTGGTGTTTCCACAAATGAATTTGTCAGCTAATATTACTGTGGAAGAGCTCAACTTTGATGACATGCCCTTGATGTCTTCTCAAGTTAGTGAAGGAATGGGAGGTATAAGGAGAACCGAGGGAGAATTAGTTGAAAATATATGTGAGTCTGTGAGAGAAAATGAAGAAAAAAATATGGAGAGTGTGAGAGCTACCAAACATTTCTATACCAGAAGGGCAACCACATCCACCATCGGGTCTCATTTGTTGGGATCAGGTGTTGAAAAAGACGTTACTCGCCCAGTAACGCAATTGCACACCTCAGCCAGCCATTCAGCTTCTTCTCAACAAGAAGCTGTCTCATTTTCTCACGGGGCTTTAGCACATAATCTATCCGGATCTCACTTGGAGATTTCGGGTATTGAAACAGAGCGACCTCCTCCCCGGTCCTCGACCTTTATTTCTGCACATGTTGAGCGTCTAGTGCCTATTGCTAATATTTTTGATTCTTTGAATAGGACACTTTCTGGAACAACTGATGCGAGTCTTCGTGACCCATCCGGAACACTCAGAGTAGATCCTCTCACAGGACTACAAGGACAGAGTGGAAATCCTACCATTGCTAACACTATGCCAACACTGAGCGTAGGTCACACAGTTGAAACAACTGTTGTGTCAACGGCGAACCTAAGTGGTGCCGGTGTTACTTTACCCGTCTTTGTGACAAGGGAAACTTTCGATGGCGCCCTAAAGGCTATTGAAGATACTTTCATTCAGGAGTTACAAGGAGTTAAGACGTTACTGAAAGGCAAAGGGCCGGTGATTGATAAGCCCGCTGTACGTCCACGACCAGAAATTTTCTTGCCTCCGCCTCCATAAAGTCGTGTAACTCAGCCTTCTTCGGTTCAACAACCTCCAATTGATCAAAGTATTGATGAGTTAAGAGATCTGTTTTATGCAAAGCTGATGTCCATTAGCCCTGAAGATCAACAAAGTAAAACTCTATTATCGCTACTACAGAACTTCCAATCTACACCACCTCCACCACCACCTCCACCTACACCTACATCTACAGTTACATCCACGGAGTTCCAAACCTTATCCACGGAGTTTATTTCTTTCAAGTCAATAGTTGTACAATCTTTGAATAATATGAAGCAGTCCATAGATGAGTTGAAAGCATTACTGAATCAGAGTTGTAAGACTCAAGCCCAAGGTTTGAAACGAAAGCATGATCAGGATCCCGATGATCATGATCATGAGGGGGAGATGAGTAAGAAAAGAAAGGCTGAGTCTGAAAGTTCACAAGGCCAAAAGAAAAATATAACTGTTGACGAAATTTCTGAAATGTTTGAATCTGGAGCTATGGGTGATGAAAGCGGAAAACAGATCGTATTATATGTTGATTTGAATGTAGAACCGACGGTTGAAAAGCCTGAGGTAAATGATGAGGAGATAAGGAAAGTGGTAGACAGGTTTGTGGAATCTGTTGAATTGGTTGAAATCAGTTCTGGTGATGAAGCTGATGATCTGGCAAGAGAATATGATTAGTATTGGAAAGTAAAGGAGGAAGCAGAACCGTTCTTATTGCTTACTTATGAACCAGAGGATCAAGGTGTTGGGTTCACACAAGATGAGGTAGACATACTAACTGAAATTTATAGGCCACAAACTCCTGAAAAAATAACAGTAAGTTCTATACATTCACCTGAACACATCCCAAGTACCTCAATACCCGTTCAATCTAATGTTACACCATTATCCTTTAACCTAAACCAACCCAGTTCAACCCAAACCACCATACCAGTATCTGAACCATTTTCTGAAACCATTCCCATTCAATCTGAACCACAATCTTTTCATGATCCATTCTTAAAAGAACCAAAACCTAAAGAAACCGAACCTCCATCCACTACACCTTTAGTACCACCTGTTATTCCTACTCATGACGAAGCTGGTCCTTCCAATCCAGCTGATCAACCTGGTCCATCATCCTCACGAAGCAGAAAATTGTCTGAACTTGAACAGCGTCAAAGAACTTTGTATTTGAGAACACCATTCTTGGAAGATTCTGAAAGAAGACTGTTTGTGCACAGAATTAGAAGTTTGATTCCCTACGCCGTGTTGAGAATTACTGATCAGACAGCCGAATACAAGTTCGAGTATATGTACTTTCTGAGAGACAAGTGCTAAAAGAAAAGACATGTGAGGAGCAAGAAGTTAATTGTGACTATAAAAGAGGTAACTGCCAGATTATACTACAAAATGTGGTATCCAGAGTTTGTTGTTTAGAGGCAGGATTGTAGAGATTACAGATTCTCTGAAGCTGATTTTTGTCACCTAACGATGGAAGATTTTGAGTTCATGTATCATCATTTCAGAGATCTTCAGATTAGAAGGGAAAACGTGACTCTTGCATTGAATGCTATCAAAAGGTTTTTGAGAAGACGCATCTTGTTCACACAGTGTCATGATTTACAAATGGCCGTTGAAAGTTATCAACCAAGAGTTAATTTGTTAAGGCCTAATCAAGATTTGCCTGGATTAATGAAGATGGAACTATTTGCTGTAATTAGAAAACCAGAGTTTGGTGTTGTGTTCAGAAGTGGTGCAAATAAGATATTCATTCGGTTTAATGAGTTGGAAAAGTATTCTGACGGTACGCTCAAGATTGTAAGACTTCAGTTGATAGAAAAGCTCAAAAGACATGATTCTGAACGAAAGGTTACTTGGATGTCTTCAAGACCTAGAAGAGTTTTGACAAGAGCCATTGAAGAGATTGATGAAAGATTGAATTTCAGGATGGCTATGCGAAGAATTGAAACGCATCTTGGGTTTCGAAGAAGAAGAAGACCCTTTCTGCCTTGATAGCTAAGGGGGAGATTGTTAGAGCATTATTGTAGCTATCAAGACAGTATTAATATCTTGTACTGTTCTTCTTAGTAGAGGCATGGACATATCATGGCCCTACTATATAAAGAAGACTCCTTTGTTATTTCCATAACACTTGTAGCATTTGTCATTTTGTACTTTGAAGTCAATATATGGATGACACATTTGCTCTCTAGATTCTCTCAACATTACATTGCTAAATTTTGGGTTTATCAGGTTGTTTGTTTTTGTCCAATCAAGTTCTTCAAGAGTGAACTTGATGATTCCCAATTCCTCAGCAGTAGGAATGTCAGTAGATGCCATTGCTGTATTATCAGTTCAACCAAAGATATAACAAATAAGAATAATCTTAATGTGGAAAGATTTTCCAATAAGATGGTTCGAATTTTGTCCATTTCATTCAGACAAAAATGTCTTAATGAAGATTAGGGTTTTTCTTGTTTTTGAAAAGGAAATGCAAACTCAATAAAAAAAATCTTGTTTTCCAGTTTCCTTTGAGGATTAGGATTCTGGAAAAACGTATGAAGAACAAGTTTAAGATATTTGTGTTTAAACTTGAAGAACAACCATGAAAGGTTGTGTTCATAAAACCATGAAAGAAATGATTTTATTTTTGAAAAAGTTCTTTTGTTTGATATTGTAAAAACAATGAGAAGATCATTAACAAGTTTAAGAAACAGGTAAATAACAGAAATATTAACCTGGTTCGTTGAAGAAGAAGATGAATAGTTCTTGAAAAACTTGAGAGCACAAATGCAACAGTAAATCTTTTTCTTGCTTGGAGGAGAAGTTTTTCACGTAAAGGAAAAATATAAACCCAAAAAGTGTTTATATAGTGAGATTAGAGAGAGAGAAAAACTCGAGCGGGAAAGTTTTTCATCATGACACGGACACGTGTTTGCATTTGATTGGAAGGTAAACGAAACGTGCAAACGTGTGTCAGAAAAAGAACGTGTCGGGGCTTATCCGTTGCGATGACGTCACAACTGTCCTTTCATATTCTAGGATGTCTCTGAGGTTTTGAAAACTCAGGGACACTTTTGAAAACATGAAGCACTGAATAGAAATATCAGTGTTGGTTTTTAGAAATTTCAAAGTATCGCTGATTAAGGAAGAGATATTCAGCGATGCAATTTGTCTTGAAATCTTGTATTCACATGCGATTGTCAGCGAGAGAAAAACATACCTTGATATCAGCGAGTCAATTATGTTCAGAGAGAGAATGATAGAATGGGTTATACAAGTTGATTTTATCCTATCGCTGATCAAATGTGAACCGCTGAAGATTTTACTCTTCATAGTTCAGCATTCCAAGCTCGCTGATGAGAAAGTTGAATCTTGTCTCATCCAGAGGTTTGGTCAACAGATCAGCTAACTGATAATCAGTTGGGATAAAGTGAAGTTCTATATCACCATTCATCACATGATCTCTGATAAAATGATACCTGATTTCGATGTGTTTTGTCATTGAGTGTAGCACTAGATTGTTGGCTATAGCGATGGCACTTGTGCTGTCGCAATAGATTGGAATATTTGAGAGTTGTAGGTCATAGTCCAGTAGTTGATTTCTCATCCACAAGACCTGAGAACAACAGCTTCCAGCGGCTACATACTCAGCTTCAGTTGTGGAGGTGGACACTGAGTTTTACTTTTTTACTTGTCCAACTCACCAGCTTTCCACCCAGGAGCTGACAGCCTCCTGTGGTGCTTTTCCTATCCAATTTGCAACCTGCAAAATCACTATCTGAATAGGCGATTAGATCGAACCCTGAGTCTTTGGGATACCAAAGACCTAGATTCGCAGTACCCTTAAGGTATCGGAAAATTCGCTTTACAGCGATCATATGAGATTCGTTAGGTTCAACTTGATATCGTGTACACAAACAGGTTGCGTACATCATATCGGGTCGGCTAGCTGTAAGATACAAAAGAGAGCCGATCATCCCACGGTATAACATGACATTAACAGGAATACCATTAGTATCCTTATCTTGTGTCAGCGATGGTGCCATAGGGGTTTTCATAGCTGAACTCTGAGTTAAATCGAATTTCTTCAGCATATCTTTAACATACTTTCCCTGATTGATGAAAGTTCCTTTTTCATTTTGCTTTATCTGAAGACCAAGGAAATATGTTAGCTCACCCATCATGCTTATTTTATACTCATCTTTCATTCTATCAGTGAAACGAGTACAAAGATCAGGGTTAGTAGAACCAAATATAATGTCATCAACATATATCTGAACAAGAATGATATGACCTTTCACTATTCTGAAAAATAGAGTTTTGTCGATTTTACCTCGCTCAAAAATTTCAATATGGAGATAAGTAGAGAGAGTGTCATACCATGCATGTGGAGCTTGCTTTAAGCCATAAAGTGCCTTATCCAGTTTATAAACATAACCTGGACGCTTAGGATCTGAGAATCCTGGAGGTTGTTCCACATAGACTTCTTCATTCAGCTTTCCATTTAGAAACGCTGACTTAACATCCATCTTATATACTTTGAAGTCTTTGTGTACATCGTATGCTAAGAATAGACGAATAGATTCTAGTCTTGCTACAGGAGCAAATGTTTCGTCGTAATCTCTGCCTTCCTCTTGTCTGTATCCTTTAGAAACAAGACGAGCCTTGTTGCGGGTTACAGTTCCATGTTCATCCAATTTGTTACGATAGACCCATTTAGTGCCTATCACTGTCTTGTCAGTTGGTCTTCGAACAAGTTTCCAAACCTTTTTTCTTTCGAATTCAGTCAGCTCTTCTTGCATGGCGCTGACCCAGTTTGGATCTTTGAGGGCATCATCTATTTTCTTTGGTTCAATCAGAGAAATAAAGTTAACAAATAAACAAATATTACCTGCACTTCGTCGAGTCTGAACACCAGCATTTGGATCACCAAGAATTTGATCAATTGGGTGATTTACAGTCCATCGCTGAGCCAGAGCGTGAGACGCTGACTCAAACTGAACTGGAGGAGCTGAAGATGAAGCTTCAGCGACTTCTGGAATATCAGCCAAAAGAAGAGTAGGTGCAGATGTCATTTCATTCACTGATTGCTGAGAAGTAAATGGAATGTCTGAGACATTTGGTTCAGAAGCAGGTATAGTGTTTAAAGGAACAGCTGAGACCCATGATGTTTCAGCTTCACTATTCTGCATGTTTGGAATGATAGTAGGACTATCATCTTCAACTGTATGAGTATGAGGAGTGGGAATATCTTTTGAATCACCAAGATGAGAAAACATCCATTGATTCAGTTCTTCAGTATCAGCGGACGGTTTAGAGTTCGCTGAACGGGATTCGTCAAACGTGACGTGAATAGTTTCTTCTACCGTTTGTCTTCTACGATTGAAGACTCTGAAGGCTTTGGAGATTGAAGAATATCCAAGAAAGATTCCATTATCAGCCTTAGGATCAAACTTTCCAAGGGCATCTCTGTTGTTCAGTATGAAACACTGACATCCAAAGATGTGAAGAAAGCTAATTGAAGGCTTTCTCCCAGGAAAAAGTCCATAGGCTGTCTTATTGAATCTTTTGACTATCAGCGACCTGTTTTGCGTAAAACAAGCAGTGTTGACAGCTTCTGCCCAAAACTGAGTAGGCAGGTGAGAATCACTGAGCATTGAACGTGCAACTTCAATAATTGTTCTATTTCTTCTTTCAGCGACTCCGTTTTGTTGTGGTGTTCTCACTGATGAAAAGTTGTGAGAAATACCCTTGCTCTCAAAGAAGGAATCAAGAGAACTGTTTTTGAATTCAGTCCCATGATCACTCCTTGTTGAGCGAACGGTCAAGTTGTTCAGGGTTTCCATCTTCCGAACAAAGGTGATGAGTTCTTCAGGGGTGTCACTCTTAGAACGGAGAAACATTACCCATGTATAGCGAGAGAATTCATAAACTATGACTAGCGTATATTTCTTTCCAGCAATGGATTGTTAGTTAACATGGCCAAACAAATCCATATGGAGAAGTTGTAGAGGAGATGACACTGAGGAGACTTGCTTTGACTTAAAGCTTGCTTTGGTCTGCTTGCCTTTCTCACACGCTGAACATAAGGACTCTTTGGCGTATGAGTGCTGAGGTAGACCAGTGACTAACTCTTTTGAAGAAAGAGTGTTCAGTGTCTTGAAGTTTAGATGAGAGAGCCTCTTACCATAGCCAGTTGACATCAGATGAGGCCTTTGAGAAGAAACAGGAGTTCTCAGTGGTTGTTGAGTCCATGTTTATTACATAAATATTTTCCAAATGATAACCGCTGAGAGCTATCTTCTCCTTTTTGTCAGCGACAAAGCAGGATTCCTTAGTAAAGATTACTTTGTTATCCATGTCGCAAAGCTGACTGATGCTTAGAAGATTATGCTTCAGCCCTTCAACATATGCGACTCTTCTGAAGGTTGTTGTACCATTAGATAGTACACCAAACCCTCGGGTATGTCCTTTTCCATTTCCACCGAAAGTCACAGAGGGACCCTTCGCTTCCTTGTATTCAGCGAGCAGGCTTTTCTTTCCAGTCATGTGTCTAGAGCATCCTCTATCGAGATAGCAGATATCCTTCTTAACCTGAATTACAAAGGAAGATTAGTTTTTCTTGGGTACCCACTTAACCATGTGTACACGTTTGTCAGTGGGAGTAGTTGGAATGGAAGGTTCAGCAGTCTTCGCAGCATTTGAAGATTCAGCTTTGTCAGTCTTCACTTTGGTTAATTTCTTAACCTCAATGGTCTTTTTTGCCTTAGGGGCAATGATCTTCACCTTAGCTATCTTTTCAGCTTTGGTGGCTGTGGGGCACTTACTAGCAATATGATCAGTAAGTCCATAGTGATAACATTTCCTATAACTAAAAATAGTTCTAGGACCATTTGAATGCTGAGTTTTAGATTTTGAATTAGAAGGACCAGCACCAAATAAGCTATTAGCTTTAGAAATGGGAGGAACATTCAGTTCTTCGGATTTCTTACCAAGGACATCCACTCTGATTCTAGGAGTAGATCGCTGAATAGATCCACGCTGAGTAGATCCAGAGATCTGATTCCTTGATCCAGAGGGATAGGTCACTGAAGCTTTAGAAGTATTCAGCTTAGGTACTAAGGTACCCTTTTGAGGATTTTGGTTAAAAGCAATTCCTTTACCTTTATCTTTAAAGACAGAGGTAGGTTTTGGATAAACCATTTTCTCTTTACCTTTGGAAGAGGTAGAAATTTCCTCAGGGATAGGCGGTCTAGAAGAGGAACACTGAGAGGATGAAGTATCAGCGACTGAGGATACGAAAGTTCCAAATAAGGGCATGGAACGATCAGTGGTTGGTTCTAGAGAATCAGCTTTGTAACCAAGAACACGTTTATCACTCAGGGGAATCTGAGACTTAATTATCTCAGTGATTTTTGTTGAGGAATTATACCATCCATCTGAGACTTAATTATTTCAGCTTTCAATGCAACGGTAGCTTCTTCTCGTTCGGTGTTGACTAGCTGATTTAAGTGCACTTGATCTTTAAAATCTTCTTCAATTTTAGAAATATTTTCTATTTGAAGGTGACAGTTTTTAAGCTGTTCAGCGAGATCAAGGTTCTGATTTTCAACTACAGTTTTGCCATTCATGGCTTCATATAAACTTCTAGTCAAGAGATCGATCTTTCGAAGACTATCAGCTTCATCAATATTTGCAATATTGGTAAAGAAGGAAGGTGATACCTGAGTTGCAGAGGTTGAAGTAGAGGGAATGTCAGAGTTGTCTTCCTCATCTTCAAGTTTGGCCATAAGACAGAGATTGGCTTCATCATCTTCAGAGTCAGATGATTCTTCCTCATCAGAGTCAGCCCAATCATAGTCAGCCATCAGGCCTTTGCCTTTCTTCTTAAAGCTTTTCAGATTCGCATACCTTTCTTTCAGCTTGGCGTATTTGTCATCTCTATTCCTGGGAATAAAGGATTTCTTGGGAAACACTGAGTTTCTCGAAACTTTCTTTGACCTGCACTCATTAGCGAAATGTCCTATCTTTTCACAGTTAAAACAAGTAGCAGTAGCCTTATCAACAGGAGCTGATGATCTTGGCTTGTTAGTAATGGAAAGAGGTTTATTCTTTCTGAACATTTTCTTTTTGGCGAATCTCCTGAACTTTTTAGTGAGGAGAGCCAAAGATTCATCATCATCTGATGAGTCAGAATCTGATGACCTTTCAGAGTTACTTTCCAACTCAGTGATAGTGACCGAGGGTCGCTGAGTGGATGGTTCCTCTGAGATTAAAGCAACATGGGTGCTTTTGGAATCTTTTACAAGATTCTTCTTAAGATGACTCGATTGCTCATGATTCAGCATCGTGCCATATAAGGTAGAAAGGGTCATTGATTTTAGATCATTTGACAGCTTGAGACACATAGAATAACTGTCCCAGCTTTCAGGTAAACATTCTAAAAACTTTGTCAGCACTTCAAAGTTAGAATATTCCTTACCAACAGTTTTCAGATCTATTATTAAACACTTAAAACGTTGGTGTATTTCAGAGAGAGTTTCATTCTTACCACAAATGAAGCTTTCGTACTGTCTTACCAGGTTGATCTTTCGAGAGTCCTGGACTTCAGAAGTACCTTCATACTGAACACAGATTGTGTCCCACATAGCTTTTGAGGTTTTCAGGTTCATGACGGAATGGTAGACTTCGTCAGGAAGAGCCATGGATAGTATGGATCTGGCTTTAGTGTCGATAGACACTTTCTTCTTATCTTCATCAGTCCACATATGAACTTCCTTAGGAATCAGCCTATCTGGAATAGCAGGTCTATTCTCAGCGGCTGGAACTGCAGCATCAATTCTTACAGGAATATATGGGCCGATTTCAAGATAATAAGGCATAGTAGGGTCTACACCGTCTAAGAAGAGAATCATCCTATTTTTCCATAGATTAAAATTATCTCTGGAGAATCTAGGGGGTTTTGCAAGAGAACCATTGTCAATATAGTTTGTGTTTGTGTTGGTAGCCATTTTCAGAAATAGCAAGGAAGAGAAATCTTAGTATAGATCAGATCTTGTTTATGAGATTAAACAAATATGCTCTGATACCACTAGTTGGTCCCGAAAGGCTATACAAGTTTGTAGAAGGGGGGGGGGGGGGTTGAATACAAACACACATATTTTACTTTTCTAAATTGTTTATTGATAAATCATTAACAATTTACAGCTTGTTGCAGAACAAGATTAAGGATAAACCTAAATCTAAACAAGTTGGAACACTAAGTTTCTTGCACTAAGAAAGAGAAGGAAATTACTAATAATAACCTATCTCAAGATAAGAAAGATGACTTGTCCAGAGTTAGCAAGTGACTCGTCCAGAGTTTTCGAGTACTTCAAAAATGAAGCTGGAGTCCTTCTTATATACTGCATGCATTTAATGCATGGCAGTTTACACTTTACACGTGACAGCAGCTCATTGGTTGTATGTCATTGACCTTTGTAGACAACCTTAGTAGCCGCATGTTTGAACAGTGTAGTATCAGAGTGGTTGTACGATTTCAGACAATAAGGAGGTTCTTTTCTGACATATCGTACGGAGTCGTGCAAGGGTGGTTAAGACAAAAGTACTTTGTACGGAGGACTTCATGATCAGCTTTCGTTGATTCATAGCTTTAACGTTGTTTATCAGCGAATGATAAAGTTCAGCGATAGCTGAAGTCTTGTACTTGATACTTCACGTTGAATGGACAAATCTGAGTCTTCGCTGATCCGCATCAGTTCATTAGAAGACTTGTCGCTGGTTCTTGAGCTTGATCTTCGACTTCAGCGTAGAACCTATGTTGACGTGAAACTTGTCTTCAGGGATCATAAGTAAACAAATAACTTATCCGCGATCATCATAAGGACTGAACAGGCTCAGAGCATTATGGTGAACAGTGTTCGCTGAATGTTTAATCTAAAGAGTGAGAGTTCCTATCAGCGGTACTGTAAGGTCTTAGTACTTATCAGCGATAGTGAAACTCTGATACATATTGTTTACTTACAATTTTCACCAAGTATTTAAGAGAGGGTCATTATCAAATCACTGAGGTTTGGATCAACAGCACGTATGCTAGTAAGTGTAATGGATCCATAGGCACTGACATTATTTGATAAACGTGGAATAGACAAGGTAAATTGGAATTCCCGTTTATTGTGACGAGAAAACGTGGAATAGGCAAGGTAAATTGCTATTCGTGTTTTCTATTGAGAGATAAAGGATAAACGTGGAATAAACAAGGTAAATTGAAATTTCCATTTATTGTGACGTGAAAACGTGGAATAGGCAAAGTAAATTGCTATTCCCGTTTTCTATTGGAAGATAAGGGATAGGCATGGCTTAATTGTAATCCCTACTTCCATACCAAGAAATAGGAATGACTTAATTGTAATTTCTTAGACATGAGCTGAAATCTAGGATTCTCAGTGATTCGTAGTGGCGCTCTTAAACATGATACTATGACTTACTTAGTGTTCGTCATATTCATGGAATCAGGTATGATTCCCGTCATCGGAAGATGTTATGTGTACATTATGAACGTTTGCGAAAATGTAATTTTGTATGCTTTGTTTACAAATTTGGTTTTCAAAGCTTATAAAGGTTTTGATTTTAAAATTGGATGTTCTCAGTAGGCGCAAGCCTAATATTTCCAAAACTAATTTTCTTAGGTGCTAGCACGGGAAGGGATATGAAGAGATGAGCGGAGAGTGACTTTTGAGTCATAGCTTTTGAAGGTTTAATGGAGAGATTGGTTATATTGAAGATATTTTGGAGATATTATAGACAACCCTTATAATCTAATCATGTATGTTATGGATTAGATTAGTTGGTTGTTTTCGATAGTTCACTTGTAATTACGAACCTTGTTACTAATTCTCCATTTGTAAATGAAAGTTTCGGAAGATGTTGTAGTAAACTCTGTTAAATTTAAGGTTTAATTTTATTGTGGTTTTAGGGTGTTTCAAATAAGCTCCAACTCGAGCCGGACTTTATTGTCTGCTATAAATATAGCTACACCTCAAGTCCCACTCCCAGCAACGGGTGGCACCACCTTATCCCCTATTGCCTGTTGTGCCCAACTACACCTCAAGGATACACGATCTTATTGCATATTCATTCTCTGGTAAGTTACACCTCAAGGTTTCCATTGGACCCGTATTGCCTACTTACCAGCATTCAAGAATTGGAGTCTCGACTCCTTACTTGATAACCCAAGATGTTCAACCCTCGTGCACAAGTGTTAGAACACCAAACCACAAACCCAAAATTCCGGAGTGCAACCCAAATACGGTTCCTCTCCACAACACTGGGACACAAAATGCCAAAATGTCATACTTCCCAAAGTGAGTACCAAGGCTCTCCACTAAATAAATATGATCGACTCATATGCCTATGGATCCAATACATTACAGTCTGATAGTACATGACTCCACTTGAATGTCACAGCACTCAAAACATGTACACTCCAATTAAAATGCAATAAATGAAACTCATATCCAAAGCTCCGTATTAAATTAATAAAACTCGGACAAATGTCCTCAAGACTCATTAAAGTCATACACCGAGCCATGAGCTCAACCGAAATCAATTGACCACTTATAAAAAGTCAAATATTGCAATACAATGCATATAACCCACGTTTATGCGAAATATGCTCCATAGACACGAATTACTCAACACACTCTTAAATTAAGACACGTCATTTCCAAAGTACACATCAAAGAGCATTTATACCAAATGATTTATAATCGTAAGATAAATCATTTAAAAAAACAATACTTAAGATTCATCCATCAAAATATTCAAATTACATCTTTTCTCAAATCGAAAGGTTTACAACTTCTAAAATGTTCACAAGGTCGGAAATGACCCAAACCCCATGACCCACACGTTCGTGTTTTTAAAACGTACAACCAAATAAAATTATGCATATTTCCAACAAAACGCTAAAAGTGCATTTTTACTAAATAACCTTCAATTATGCAATAATTACCAAAACACTTCAATTAATACTCCTTTTGTCAAGTTACTCAAAAATCCCAAAAGTGGGTGTTTTATGAGATTTATAAAATCAAATACTCAAAATCATCCAAACAACTCAACAATGAATATTTTCATGTAAACACTTACAACACTTAAAATGAACATTTTGGCTTGTACAACGTTTTCAAAAATCAACTTTAACTGACCTTGTTAGATTTAGGCTAAATCTAGATTTTCCCCCAATTTAAGCTCCTTTAAAAAAACTTGAATCTTCAAGCCTAATCTTCCAAAAACCTAGATCCACAAGTTTCCAACCATAAATAATCATCCCCAAGCACTTAGAATCGTTTCCCCAAACATATTACATCAAATTATCCATTTAGACCCAAACCCCAATTTGACATAACTTTTCTCAAAATCATCCAAACCGAAATTGGAGAAGTAAACCACTAGCAAATCATCAATGGAACATTTATAACTCATAAAGAAGCTTAGAAATGGAGGGGATGAACTTATCACTTAGGTTTTGATAAAACCTAGGAAACTCTAGTTTTCCTTGAATATGAGGATGGAGATGATGAATTCTTGATCAATACCTCCATTTCCTTAGATTGATGATGAAAGAACACATTTTTTTCAATAAAAGCTCCAAAAATTAGCTAGGTTTCGTATGGGGTGAGAGGGAACTGATTTGGGAGAGAATATGGAGGGTTTGAGAAGTGGGAAATGAGAAAAAAAAGCTGAAAATCGCATTTTTAAAGCCCTGGTACCCCCAGGCGATTGTGACATGCGATTGTGACAGTGTCACAATCGCTGGCACAATCACACAGGTTGTACCGAGAGTTTTTGGCATCCGACGATTGTAACATGCTATAGTGACAGTGTCACAATCGCGGGCACTATAACACAGAATGTACCGAACACTGTTTTGGCCATATCTTCTTTGTTTTAGCTCCGTTTTTGCTCCGGAAAGAACCGTTGGACTCGTATTTGAATTCTCCATTTAACAAGACTATAAAATCTAGGATTTAATTCAAAATCCTATTTTTCATATTTATCTTAAAATATCGATACCTTTCAAAGATCGGGGTGTTACACACATATGAAAATAAGCTCTAATGGACATAAAAAGATAAAAGAGCTTTACACTAGTATTCCAACATAACGCATTTAAAGGTTGTTACCAAATTTTCTATTAACTCATGTATGGATAAATTTGTCCGTCTTGATAAATTGATGATGTTTTTACTTTTTTATTTGAATCAACAGTCTGAATGACAGAAATGACCGATTTACCCCTCATTATGAATTGATGTTTAATTTTTAAGCCAAATAATATTTCTTAAACAAAAAATATTTGAAAATCAGAATAAAAAATCACAAATTCATTGATATAAGCAAAAATCAAAACATAAAATCATAATATCACAAAATAAAAAGCAATTGTTCGAAAAAAGAAGCTTTGAAATCAAATAACAAGTAAAAATATTTGAAATCATATATAAATATAAAATCAGAATATTGTTGAGAAAAGAAAATAAAAAGTCGGCGTCAAAATTTGTTGTTGACCATAAAAAATAAACCTTAAGAAACCAGATAACAAGATTTTAGCAAACAATAAATCAAATAAAAAGAAAAAGGCTATTGATAACAAGAAATCAGAACCACCACATCAAGAAACCGGGATAACAAGAAATCAGAACCACCACATCATGAACAAAATGAAGAAAAAGAGAGACAAAGTAGATGAACATTGGAGAAATCAGTACATGTGATGATGAAAATCGAAGGGAAGAGGCCGCAGAGAAGAAAAGTAACGATGAGGAGGAGTTCTGGAAGTGGTTCAGTCACCGGAGAAGAGGTGCAGCGACGGAGATGAGTTTTGGAAGTGGCTAGGGTTTGAAGGGAATCATGTGGGTTCTGTGGGAACCTATATTTCTCAATTTGTAGATCAAAATAACATCACAAGAAAGTAGTTATCATCGTATGTATTGATTGAATATGTGGATTACAATAGTTGATCTTTAAGGATTACAAGCAATTCACTCTCTCAAAGAAATTCTCAAAGTTCTCTTAAAAGGATTGTTCAACAAGGTTACAAATAAAGGAGAGGCAAAGATCTATTTATAGGCCTAGAAAAGCTAAGTCAAGGCACCATCCAACTTTAGAAGTAAACATATATGCTTTGGATCTTCTTTACTTTGAGCAGATGCTAAGTGTTGAATATAGAGGCAGATATCCAAAGCTAGTCGGGTATCCCAAGATAGGTTGTTAAGAGCTCTTGGGGGTCTTTGGAGTGACTATTCATAGATTCAACACTTTGGGTTTTTTAGAATTTTTACAAAACTTTTTACAAGATGAAATTAGGGCTTATAATATCCTCCTAAGTATTGGAAAAAGAAAAAAAAGGAACATAAAATAAGGTGTAAGAGGATAAAAGGTTCCTCTAGAAAACTTTCATTAAAAAAAATTAATCAAAAATTACAAGATAGTAATGAAAGGTTACATTTCGGTATCATTAGTATTGGTGTAGATCTTATAGAATCGAACCATGAGATCTTTGTAGTTTACTAAGGTTGAGGGTTCTTGGATGAATTGTTTCCCAGGCTCTACAGGAAATTTACAAATTATATTCTCCTCTCAACTTATTCTCTTAGCCACTTAAGCAATTGTTTCCCAGGCTCTACAGGAACTTTACAAATTATATTCTCCTCTCAACTTGTTCTCTTAGCCACTTAAGCATTTTGTCAGAGTATTTGAATCTCTCGATCACCCAGAACAATTTCTTTTGTTTTCACTTGTTTCTCTACACAAGGTTGAGCTCTGGATTAGTGGAGATGGTGGATGAGTGGTGTTGTTCCAGATTCTCTAAGGTTTCATTGGGAGGAGGCACAAATAACTTTTCAAACCCCAGTTCCAGAGCTATTTGAAAATTCACCTTAGCTTTGTTGTGTACCATGTCACCTATTGCTTTCTTGTTTTTTCCCAACAACTATGTTATATTTTCTTTCTTTGCCATAGTTATTGATTGAATATGCTAAAGGTAAGAAGATCCCATTGGTTCAAGTTCACCAGATCGTTTTCATTAAATACACATATTTGGTTTAGAGCCTATTCCACAGTATATTCCAGACATGTCATTGTTCGGTGAGCAAAGGTTCGTACCTTGATCTGGCCCTTTTGATCCCATCATTTCACCATACTCTTTCCTTGCGTTGGACCATTTGCACAAATCCAACATAAACACCTTTGAGTTCCTCTGGATTAAGAGTTGGAGGTTCGAGTTTAGCATCATTCTCTTGATACAGATAACGATGTATATCTTCCGTGATATGATTACAGGTTCTGGTTGGCGTTGGGATTATTCATCTCTTGAGGTGTTAATAGTTCTTCTAAGAGACTCTAGTTTTCTCACAACCTCTTGAACGTGGTCAGCATAAGGTGCAATAGGAATAGGCATTTGTGATCTTGAAGAAGTTGCATCAGCAATGTTTGCAAATGTAGGAGCTTTTGAAGCAGAAGAGCCTCTGGAAGAAGCTTCCAAAGAATTTTGTTGAAGTGATATGATTGTCTCCAGAGCTTCATCATCATATACTATTGGTCAGACCCATATAACTTCATCCGAAGTAGTGGGTAAAATCTGTTATGAGGAAGGTTGTTCTTGTGGATGGGCTTGAATCATCTCTGTATATGGATCAAGAACATCAAGGGACTAAAAAAACGTTCGATTCAGATATGAATGGTTCATAATTGATAGTTCGTTGAGTAGAATTCCCCTCTGGTTGATTTGGTGTTGGTTCTGATTGTTGTACAGAAGTAGAACCTCCATTCTTGTTCTTTTGTCTAAGGGGCCTTTGTCTCCCCCTTCTGATGATAGGCACCATCACCATCATGGTCCACATCATCAAACCTCTATTCTTTTGAAACTTTGGCAGCACAAGAAACTGATGCTCATTTTCACTTCTGCAGATTCACAATCCTTGTAACAATTTTTGTATTACCATCTATACTGGCCTTGATCTCATCGAGTTTCTTTGTGAACGGTTTTTCATTGATCACCATTTTGTGGAGTCAAATTTTGTAACCGCTTCTTGATTTCATGATACAGATCGTTAAAGGCTTGCGTGATGTCACTAATGTGCTTATCTGTGTGAAGATTGTGGGTTGCCAAAAGTCATCTAACATCTGATACTGGTTAATTTATTGTAACGTCCCAAAAAAATTACAAGCAATTTAAAATTTTAAAATAAACATTTCATTTATAACAACTCATTAAATGATCCCAACGTTTCTGTTAGTCCCAGATGGCTATAACAAGTATTGTAGAAGGGGGGGTTGAATACAATACTCAAAATTTTCACAATTTTAATTCTTTTATTGAAAATCTTTCAACAAGAATTACACATAGAAAACTTAAGACTGTTGCGGAAAAGAACAGATAAACTATTCTAACAATCTTACACAAAGTATACAACAAAATAACTAAGAACACTTAGAACAAAGCTATAAAGTTTTTCAAGCAAACTGGAAATTCTTGCACTTAGAGAATTCTTCCAGTTTGCGTAGAATATCAAGAGCTCACAGTAATCTTCAAAGTCTCTCAAGATGTGTGTATTTCAGTATGGAGAGCTCTTCCTTTTATAGTGACAAGGAGTGTGCAAGCATTGAATGCTTGAGACACTTGTCATCTTCACACTTGCTGAGGATGTTGACTTCTGGAAAGTTGTGAAGTCCTTGTCACCTTTTACTAGGTGCAGACAGAGTAGCTTGAGCAGATAACAGGGACCTTAGCTGAAAATGGATAATAAGACAGAAGGTCACTTTATCCATGTAGAAAATATCTTCTCAATTTGTCTTCTTATGTCTCTCAGTTTTGTCTTCTTTTGCTTCTCAAAATCTCTTTCAACAAATGCACCACCGAAGAAAGGTTGTAAGATTTCTTCCAAGACAAAATGAATTTGCTTCTCATTTTGTCTTATTATGTCTCTCACTTTTGTCTCCTTTTGCTTCTCAGATTTTCTTTCAAGAAAAGCACCATCGATGGAAACTTGAGATATGTGACACATCTTTGGAGAAAACATCTTTGAAGCTTCTTTGAGGTCCCACCGAAATGTCATTTGGGATATGTGACACATCTTTGAGATATGTGACATCATCTTTGGAGAAAACATCTTTGAAGCTTCTTTGAGGTCCCACCGAAATGTCATTTGGGATATGTGACACATCTTTGAGATATGTGACATCATCTTTGAGATATATGACATCATCTTTGGGAAAAGCTTCTTTGAGACTAGGCCGAAATAGAGAGAAGTTTCGGTGGAGATACCACCGAAATTGTGAGAACAATTTCGGTGAACAATGACTTGTATGTTTGAGAAAAGATCTTTCACTTCCACAATGAGAGAATCTTTAATCTTGACTTTGGTTGATCTTTGACTTCACCAAACATTTGATATCTTGTACAAGCCATTACAAAGAACCATGCATCCAAAATTTCTCTAAGTATAAAATGTTTTTCAAAGTATAAAAGGAGATCATGAGGTCATCTTCAAATCTTGATGACCCAACAATCTCCCCCTATTTGATGATGACATCCATACTTAGAAAAACCTGAGTAAGACAGTGAATAATGCAAGTTGACCCTTCTTTACTCTTTTGGGTTCTTTTCACATAGACCATTCTTTTTGATCTTTTTGACCTTTTTCTTTTGTATGTGTATGTATACTATGTACAGTATTTACAGGGAACAAAAAATGAAGTATGTACGGAAATAAAATTCAAATAGAGATACTTGTATTAAGATAAGTTCTCGTACAATTTTTACAAAAAGAGAAATTAACTTTTACAAGTACTAACTGGAGAGAACTTACTTCTTTGAGGTTTTGCGGCGCTTGATTTCATCCAGTAAGTTTCTATAGAACGGTTGAGCTTCGGGGATGTTCGGAAAGAGGTTGTGAATGCCTTCCAGAAATATGGTATCGGCTATGGACATCTGGGCAAATCTGAAGAATGCCCGACGACCGAGACCGTCGTTGAAGAATAATCCTGGTATTGGTGAGAGGCTCAAGGTTGTGGTAGGATAGGGAACAGAGGTGGGAATGGTAAGGTTAAGATTGCTTACATTTGGGATTTTACCTTCTCTTGCCATTTCCTTGAAGACTGAGTCAGGAGGATTTTTGACTTTGGGGAGGATGATCTTCTCTTTCAGAGACAGCAGTTTGGCTCTTTCTTCGGTGGAGAGAATGATGTTATGTTTTCTTTTGATCTCCTTCATCTTATTCATTAGACCATCAATGTATTTTACAAAGATGTCTTTCCTTGGATTTGGACTCTTGACGAGGTGTTGAGTGATTTCATACCATTCCGAGAGACCGAAGAGTTGGAGATGGCTTTCTTTCACACTCTTCATAGAACCATCATCCCAGCTAATAATCAATCTGATATCTTGAGGATTTGCTTTGGAGGTGGCAATCTTTACTGAAGAAATTTGTGACCTATAGCTCCGGTGGTGCATGGTCTTTTTGTACCAATTAATTTCTTCATTCTTTTGTTGTTCCAAGGCACTGAGCACCGATTTCTGTGTTTGGATGGCATCGGTGGACTTGACTTTTGAAGCTTCTTCTGTGGCAGCTTTGAGAGAAAGATCTCTGGATTTGTCTAAGTCGATTTGAGCTATTCTTGCTTCCTCAATTTCTTGAGCAGAGAGGCCAAGTTCGGTGGTGATTGGTTGAGAAGCAGGCTTGAGTTTGAGAGTTTCAGCGTCCTTCGGTCGAGCCCCATATTTTGTCAGATCCTTTTTCTTCTTTGCTTCTCTGGCCAATTCTTCGGCCGAAAGAATTCTTTTCCCTTTGTCTTCGGTAGCATTGCTGGACTGCTCCCCCTCAACTGATGCATTAAGGTCAAGAGCTTCGGTGGAGCCAGTATTGGTCGGTGAGAGTGAGACATGTTTCGGTGGAGAAGAGGGTTTCGGTGGAGAAGAGGGCTTCGGTGGAGAGAAAGGTTTCGGTGACGAGGATGGTTTCGGTGGTGAGGATGGTTTCGGTGGTGAGGATGGTTTCGGTGGTGAGGATGGTTTCGGTGGAGAGGGTTTCGGTGGAGGCTGGTTACTGGAAAGTTTCTTTATGGATGGAAGTTTCGGTGGAGCCGTGGTTTTCTCCCCCTCAGGAACAGCCGGCAACTTGAAACCTAACTCATAGAAGGCCTTATCAAACTTGGAGTGTAGGAAGGCCAGACTCGTTTCGGTGGTATGGGGAACCAAGGCAAAATCACCGAGATCCATTTCCCACTGGGAACGTTCAGGACTGGGTGAGTCGGTGGAAGGTTTGGAGAGGGACTCCACTGTGGTAGAAAGGGCAGATAATTTTTCTTGAATGGGCCGTAGGGCTTCGGTGATGGCATCAAGAAGAAGATGCGGTAGCTGAGACTCGAGGGTAGAGATGCGGGAATTGGCTTGGGAGATTAAGGTGATGGTGGATTTAAGAAAGGTAGAGGTGCGGTCAATGTGCGGGGAAGTGTGGCCACCGATTTCGGGAAACTGGAAGAGTAGTCGGTGGGGGTCAGGCTCGGGAATGGGAATATGGAGGTAAGGCACCAAGTCGTCGGTTTGTAGCATTCGGGGGGGAGTAGGGGATCGGGGGGGTGATTGTTGCGAGGACGAGGGAGACTCGGTGTGATGTTCTTCGGTGGACGGGATGGTTTGGGGAGAACCAGTGTCCGCTAAAAGAAAATCAAAGAAATCAAAGGGTGCAATTGGGGGGGAACCCTTAGAGGGTTGTGCAATGTCTTCGATCGAAAACTGATCGGGTGTAAAGCTGTGTAGTGTGAAGTCAGAACCCTCGAGCGGAGAGATCTCGAGGTCATCCCCACCACCCAAGGAGTCGAGTGGGGAGGTATGTGGGGGGTTCTCCTGAAATGTAACTGAGGCCTTTCGAGAGGCAACAGAGGAGACGGTGGGGTGTGTAGCGGGTACCCTTGGCCCGGAGGGATGAAGTTCAACAACCGGCGATTTTGGAGAATCGACGGTTGGATGAGTCGGTTGGGCCGATGGTTTCCGAGACCTCTTTGGAAGAGATCCCGAAGGGGAGGGTGAGTGCCTCCGCTTGTGAGAAGGGGTGTGAACCGGGGAAGTCTCCGAGGGATCTCTCGGTGACGTGGTTCGAGAAGCGGGAGCGGAGGTGCCGGTGGCCTTTTGTCGTTTCTTTTGAGTGCCACCCGACGTCACTCGGGACCGGGGAGAAGGGACCACAACATTTGGAGTGACCTCGGGAATTTCCAGGTGGCGAAACCCGGGAATTTCCGCGTCACCCCAACGAAGTTCGGGAGATAGAGCGAAGGAAATCATACCTGGGCGTAATGGGCGATCGGTGGCGAGCGGCTTGACGTTGAGGGTTTTGGTGCCCACAACGGGAGATGACCATTCATACGAGAACCGGGGCGAGGAAGAGCGGCGATCGGTTTCCAAAGCTTTGGAAAGCTTGTGTTGTAAGATCATGGAGATGAAGCGGGGAAAAGCAACGTAACACTTCTTGGGAGTTTTGATGACCTCGACAAGCTCTGAGAAGAAATATTGGGCGAAGTCAACTTTCCTTTGGAAGATGAGGGCATGAGCGAGTTTGTTGACGTGTGAGGGTGATTGGTCATGCCCACTTGTTTTGCGTGAGAGGCAATGGATAACGTGAGCGAAGAAGAAATTCCAAATGCCTCCCATTTTGCTGCGAAGAAGAGTACCGGGGCCTTTGGAGCTTTTGGAGGAGTCGTCGAGCACATAACCGGTGGTAAGAACAATGTCTTCATGGATGGTATCCAAATACATGTCTTCATAGTCGGAAAAGGCGTCGATCTTGAGAGCTAGACGAACATCATCGACCCCAAAAGTGAGGTCGTGATCACCTTCGGCATTGGTGAAGATGGAGGCGTGAATGGCCTCATTGGAGGGATCGTACACGGAGGATAGCCAGAATTGACTAATGAGCATTTTGCTCATCCTGGGGTTGCATGAGAAGGCATGAAGAAGAGGAGAGCGAGACAGAAATTTAGCGATAGTAGAGAACTCGGGATGAGCGGGATCGGATTCAAGGCGGGCAACGTGATTGCATTGGTTGAAGCGGAGGTCTTCAAAACGTGTAGGAATTTGATATCGAGAGGATGCCATGAGAGAGTTATGTTTGAAAGAGAAGAGAGAGTTGCAGGTTTGAATCGTGAGAAAGGAGTGGGGAGGAAGTGAAGGGAGGTATGTATATATAGGGAAATGATAGGGCATTGTGATGATGAATTTGTATGGGGAGAGGGGACATGCGGCTCATGAGGTGAAAGGGTTATTGGGAATCGGGACACGGAGCGGCGGATAGGCGAAGGGTCTGACGCAAAAGCAATTGAGTGGTCACAAGTGGGCTTTGGGAACCGTGTGAATCGGTGTAGACTCGGTGGAGCTTCGGTGGAGGAATCGGTGTTCGCTCGGTGGACGATCGGTGGGACTTCGGTGGGACTTCGGTGGAACTTCGGTGGAAGAAAGGTTTCACCGATTTGGATAGTACCACCGAAATGGGGCTTCGGTGATAGAAAGGTTCACCGAATTTGGATAGTACCACCGAAATGAGATGATCACCGATTTGAGATTTCGGTGGTGGACAGTGTTCACCGATTTGAGATGACCACCGATTTGAGACTTCGGTGGTGGAAAAGTTTCACCGATTTGAGATGACCACCGAAATGAGATTTGTTAGTCCCAGATGGCTATAACAAGTATTGTAGAAGGGGGGGTTGAATACAATACTCAAAATTTTCACAATTTTAATTCTTTTATTGAAAATCTTTCAACAAGAATTACACATAGAAAACTTAAGACTGTTGCGGAAAAGAACAGATAAACTATTCTAACAATCTTACACAAAGTATACAACAAAATAACTAAGAACACTTAGAACAAAGCTATAAAGTTTTTCAAGCAAACTGGAAATTCTTGCACTTAGAGAATTCTTCCAGTTTGCGTAGAATATCAAGAGCTCACAGTAATCTTCAAAGTCTCTCAAGATGTGTGTATTTCAGTATGGAGAGCTCTTCCTTTTATAGTGACAAGGAGTGTGCAAGCATTGAATGCTTGAGACACTTGTCATCTTCACACTTGCTGAGGATGTTGACTTCTGGAAAGTTGTGAAGTCCTTGTCACCTTTTACTAGGTGCAGACAGAGTAGCTTGAGCAGATAACAGGGACCTTAGCTGAAAATGGATAATAAGACAGAAGGTCACTTTATCCATGTAGAAAATATCTTCTCAATTTGTCTTCTTATGTCTCTCAGTTTTGTCTTCTTTTGCTTCTCAAAATCTCTTTCAACAAATGCACCACCGAAGAAAGGTTGTAAGATTTCTTCCAAGACAAAATGAATTTGCTTCTCATTTTGTCTTATTATGTCTCTCACTTTTGTCTCCTTTTGCTTCTCAGATTTTCTTTCAAGAAAAGCACCACCGATGGAAACTTGAGATATGTGACACATCTTTGGAGAAAACATCTTTGAAGCTTCTTTGAGGTCCCACCGAAATGTCATTTGGGATATGTGACACATCTTTGAGATATGTGACATCATCTTTGAGATATATGACATCATCTTTGGGAAAAGCTTCTTTGAGACTAGGCCGAAATAGAGAGAAGTTTCGGTGGAGATACCACCGAAATTGTGAGAACAATTTCGGTGAACAATGACTTGTATGTTTGAGAAAAGATCTTTCACTTCCACAATGAGAGAATCTTTAATCTTGACTTTGGTTGATCTTTGACTTCACCAAACATTTGATATCTTGTACAAGCCATTACAAAGAACCATGCATCCAAAATTTCTCTAAGTATAAAATGTTTTTCAAAGTATAAAAGGAGATCATGAGGTCATCTTCAAATCTTGATGACCCAACAATCTCCCCCTATTTGATGATGACATCCATACTTAGAAAAACCTGAGTAAGACAGTGAATAATGCAAGTTGACCCTTCTTTACTCTTTTGGGTTCTTTTTCACACAGTCCATTTTTTTTTTTTTTTTTTTTTTTTGTGTGTGTATGTATATATGATATTTACATATAAGAAAAAAATTAAAAAGGTATAGCTGTACAAATAATCGAAAGGAAAAGGAAAGAAGTATAAACAGTATAAACAGAATGAATATTACTTGCATCTTTGGAGGGGCGAGTTGAAACTTGTGTCTGGCTTGAGGATTCTTCATTTTGATCAGCAGCCTTAGGATACTTCTGCCCAACTGTTGCATCTTGTCATCTTTTCATGTTTAGCATCAGCATCCTTTGTCTTTGTTTTGCTCCCCCTCAGTTAGATCAGACGGTCTTTGTGTTTCTCCCCCTCAGTTAGATCCGCCCGGACTGAAGTGCTCCCCCTTGACCGGTCCGTCGATTTCCTCATTTTTTCAAGTTGGTCGCTGTATATGAGTACTGAGGGTTTATGTTGCTCCCCCTCAGCGGCCGACGTAGGAAAAACACTAAGAGAAAATGAAAAGATCGGCCAGAACCAAGACCAGTTTTTTTTTTTTTTTTTTTACTACCTTTCCACCGAAAATTGAGGAGAATCCACCGAAAATAGGCTATTTTCGGTGGAAAATCGGTAGGTTTTTTTTTTTTTTTTTTTTTTTTTTTTTTAACTTTCCACCGAAAATTGAGCAAAATCCACCGAAAATTGGCTATTTTCGGTAGGATTTTCGGTGGAAAATCGGTAGGATATTTTTTTTTTTTTTTTTTTTTGCTTTTCCACCGAAAATGAAGGAGAGTCCACCGAAAATTGGCTATTTTCGGTAGGATTTTCGGTGGAAAATCAGTAGTAAAACTTCTAAGACATTATGGAGAAAATCTTCAAAGTGAAGAAAAGATTGGAATTTCATCTTCCAATTTGATGACCCAAAAAGATTGAGTTTGAGGATTTGGGGGTGACATCTGTAGAAGAGTTTGTAGTGGGTGGATTGGTGGAGGGATTTGAGAAACACATATCTCAAAGAAGCTTTTCCCAAAGATGATGTCATATATCTCAAAGATGATGTCACATATCTCAAAGATTTTAACAAGTTTTCCATGGTCTCCTTATAGCTTTGTTCTAAGTGTTCTTAGTTATTTTGTTGTATACTTTGTGTAAGATTGTTAGAATAGTTTATCTGTTCTTTTCCGCAACAGTCTTAAGTTTTCTATGTGTAATTCTTGTTGAAAGATTTTCAATAAAAGAATTAAAATTGTGAAAATTTTGAGTATTGTATTCAACCCCCCCTTCTACAATACTTGTTATAGCCATCTGGGACTAACAAGTTTTCCATACTTGAGATGACCACCGAAATGAAAATTTTGAGTATTGTATTCAACCCCCCAAGACCAGTTTTTTTTTTTTTTTTTTTTTACTACCTTTCCACCGAAAATTGAGGAGAATCCACCGAAAATAGGCTATTTTCGGTGGAAAATCGGTAGGTTTTTTTTTTTTTTTTTTTTTTTTTTTTTTTTAACTTTCCACCGAAAATTGAGCAAAATCCACCGAAAATTGGCTATTTTCGGTAGGATTTTCGGTGGAAAATCGGTAGGATATTTTTTTTTTTTTTTTTTTTTTTTTTTTGCTTTTCCACCGAAAATGAAGGAGAGTCCACCGAAAATTGGCTATTTTCGGTAGGATTTTCGGTGGAAAATCAGTAGTAAAACTTCTAAGACATTATGGAGAAAATCTTCAAAGTGAAGAAAAGATTGGAATTTCATCTTCCAATTTGATGACCCAAAAAGATTGAGTTTGAGGATTTGGGGTGACATCTGTAGAAGAGTTTGTAGTGGGTGGATTGGTGGAGGGATTTGAGGTGGTGGATCGGTGGAGGGATTTGAGGTGGTGGATCGGTGGAGATTCGGTGTGGAATCGGTGTGGATCGGTGTAGACTCGGTGGTGGATCGGTGTGAGGATTCCACCGAGGAGTTTGAAGGATTGTACCGAATTTAGAAGGGTTTCACCACCGAATTTGAAGGGTTCCACCGAATTTGAGGGGTACCACCGATCGAGGAGGCAAAACATATGATGGGAAGTAAAGTATGGTGGGATATGGTTTTGGTTTGGTGGTTAAGGAAAATTTCGGTGGTGAGGTTTAGAAAAGAAATGGGTTTAAAAAATAGAAGAGGAGGGTGAATAAATAAAGGTGGCCACAAAAAGAAAGAAAAGTTTATGGATGTGAGAAGGGTTTAAATGAGATTTTTGGTGGAAAGAAAATCGGTGTGGGCTGGTTGGGTTTCTTCTCAGCAGAAAATAAGGGTAGAAGGGTGGAAAAGAAATTTGGTGAACAAGATTCGGTGAAAGAGAAAAATGAATTCGGTGAAGAATGGGGAAATGGTTTAAAAAAAAAATTGTGGATGAAATTTGAATTTCGGTGGATGAAATTCAATTTTGGTGGTTTTAAGAAAAGGTGATACCAGATTTTGTACTTTTCGGTGGTCGTGAGATTGCATGGTAAGAAAGTATTTTGGTGGAAGAAATTAGTAATTAGTTTTATTAAATTATTATTATTATTATTTATTATTATTTTAATATATATATATACACATCGGTGAAACCGAAAGTATGTATATATATACATATTTATAATAATAATAATAATAATAATATAATAATCATAATAATAATTTCAATACCCTAAACCAATGCATCCTAAACAACGCCTATTCTTTAGTGGGTAGAGCAGTAAGATGAGAACTGGGAGGCTTTTCAAAAACAAAGAGATCTTGAAGGTTTTGTCAACTTTCTCACTTGTTCACATAGATCCATCTGCCCAGCTCAAAATCTGCAATCACAAAGAATTTAATTTCCAGGTACCCATTTTGAAGGTGGGTCCTTTTGGGTTAGAAGAAAAAGAATGACAAGAATTTATATCACTCAGAATAATTCTTTATTTCACACAGTCTTTGGCAAAATGAGAAATATCACCACAGATATAGCATTTTCTATAAAGAGAGTTCCTTTTAGAAACTTGACATTTTTCCTAACTTTTGCTCAAAGATTTTGAAGAGATAACAAAGAATGGGGGTGCATCACATAGAATTCATATTTCAAAAATTGGGAGTACATAAATCCTTTCTTTTGAATTGGACATTTTGAAACTCACAGATTTAAGAAGAAAATCGGTATGAGAAGTCATAAAGTTATTTTTGGAAAAATTTTGGAGGATTTCCTTTTAAGACAGAAACAACACCCAGAGACTAGCCAAATAAAATTTCCAAAATTTATGTTTTCAGATGTGATGGCAGAAATTATGAACACATAGCAAAAGAGTTTGAAATAAGAGAATTCATAAAAGATAGATAAAACACATAGTATGTACCTGTGAAGAGTAGAAGAAGCACTTAGCTGATACAAGAGCAGTTGAGGAGTCATTCGCTTTCAGATGTGGGTTCATCTGCCAAATCATAAGATTTAGCAGGCAGACCCTTTCCTCTTCTGACAAGTCTTTCATTTCTTTCCTTTTCTCTCTTGTATTTCTCCTTGTATCTTTCAGCCCGGTCAAAATTTGCAGAAGAGGAAGATTGGCTGAAATTTTTGGAAAATCGGTGGGAAGCACTTCTAAGTCTTTCAAGGTTTCTACTTTTACACTCAGAAGCAAAATGACCCTTTTTACCACAGTTAAAACATTCCTCATTAGATTTATATAAAGGAGAGTGTTTGGAGAGAGAAGAGGATGAATTTCTATCGAACTTAGATTTTCCAGAAGAGAGATGAGATTTGGATTTAGAGTGCCCATCCAACATGGCCATTTCATCAGATAATTTATCAGCTGAAGTTTCCTCACATTCATCCTTAGCATCACTAAGATATGCTTCTGAATGATCATTGGGATCTTCTTGACTATTATGGTCAGAGTCAGATGGGTAGGTGATTTTTGGAAAACACTTAGTCTTTTTGGAAGAGTCACTCAGGAGAGCTAGAGAAGAGTTCTTTATAAACTTTTGCAGTTTCGTCTGCTCATAGTTGAAAAGAGTACCATAAAGAACAGTAAGAGGCATATGATCAAGATCCTTGGTTGTCTTTATACAAGTACAGATATTTTCCCAAAAATCGGGAAGACAGTCCATAAATTTGCACAGGACTTCCTCATTGTCATACACTCTACCTAACAGCTTTAAGTCATTAAGAAGACTGTTAAAGCGATTATAGTAGTTGGAGAGAGATTCTCCTTTCTCATAAGAAAAGAGTTCATATTTTCTAACAAAACCAATTTTTCTGCTCTTTTTAACTTCATTTGTACCTTCGTACAAAACACACAGAGTGGACCACATCTCTTTGGCAGTAGAGAGATTTACCAGAGAGTGGTACACTTCATCAGGAAGAGAGAGAGCAATGATAGTTCTAACTTTAGAATCAAGAGACACAAGTCGTTTTTCCTCATCAGTATATTTCTTAGGATTTTTAAGAATGTAACGACCAGTAGCAGCAGATTTTTCTTCATCAGACGAATCATTAGAATCATCTTTTTCCATGGTTTCTTTACCCGGCCTCTGCGTTTCATAGCGAGCCCAAACTCTGGGGATAAAGGGTCCCTCTTGGAGAATGGTTGGATATCTAGTATCCACTCCTTCCATGAACAGCATCATGCGGCTTTTCCACAAAGAGAAGTTGTTAGCATTGAACTTAGGAGGTTTTGAAATGGAGCCATTTTCAGAAAAGTTATTTTGAAAAGAGTTTTCAATAGTTGAAGAAGAGGAGGCAGCCATCGCAGATCAAGTTTATGGGATTAAACTTTCTGCTCTGATACCACTTGTTAGTCCCAGATGGCTATAACAAGTATTGTAGAAGGGGGGGTTGAATACAATACTCAAAATTTTCACAATTTTAATTCTTTTATTGAAAATCTTTCAACAAGAATTACACATAGAAAACTTAAGACTGTTGCGGAAAAGAACAGATAAACTATTCTAACAATCTTACACAAAGTATACAACAAAATAACTAAGAACACTTAGAACAAAGCTATAAAGTTTTTCAAGCAAACTGGAAATTCTTGCACTTAGAGAATTCTTCCAGTTTGCGTAGAATATCAAGAGCTCACAGTAATCTTCAAAGTCTCTCAAGATGTGTGTATTTCAGTATGGAGAGCTCTTCCTTTTATAGTGACAAGGAGTGTGCAAGCATTGAATGCTTGAGACACTTGTCATCTTCACACTTGCTGAGGATGTTGACTTCTGGAAAGTTGTGAAGTCCTTGTCACCTTTTACTAGGTGCAGACAGAGTAGCTTGAGCAGATAACAGGGACCTTAGCTGAAAATGGATAATAAGACAGAAGGTCACTTTATCCATGTAGAAAATATCTTCTCAATTTGTCTTCTTATGTCTCTCAGTTTTGTCTTCTTTTGCTTCTCAAAATCTCTTTCAACAAATGCACCACCGAAGAAAGGTTGTAAGATTTCTTCCAAGACAAAATGAATTTGCTTCTCATTTTGTCTTATTATGTCTCTCACTTTTGTCTCCTTTTGCTTCTCAGATTTTCTTTCAAGAAAAGCACCACCGATGGAAACTTGAGATATGTGACACATCTTTGGAGAAAACATCTTTGAAGCTTCTTTGAGGTCCCACCGAAATGTCATTTGGGATATGTGACACATCTTTGAGATATGTGACATCATCTTTGAGATATATGACATCATCTTTGGGAAACGCTTCTTTGAGACTAGGCCGAAATAGAGAGAAGTTTCGGTGGAGATACCACCGAAATTGTGAGAACAATTTCGGTGAACAATGACTTGTATGTTTGAGAAAAGATCTTTCACTTCCACAATGAGAGAATCTTTAATCTTGACTTTGGTTGATCTTTGACTTCACCAAACATTTGATATCTTGTACAAGCCATTACAAAGAACCATGCATCCAAAATTTCTCTAAGTATAAAATGTTTTTCAAAGTATAAAAGGAGATCATGAGGTCATCTTCAAATCTTGATGACCCAACAGTTTCGTTTGCAAACTCACAATTAATATCTTTATAAATAAAACCAGCGGAATAAACGTCTAATTATTAAAATCAGAAAGCAGCCAGCTCTCCTCGCGCGCCAGTGTGTACCCGTCACGCCTTAGAGCCACTCACACCTGAAACCACAATTTATTGGGAAAGGGTAAGCACGAAGCTTAGTGAATTCCAACACATGCGCAGATAGGAATTATATACACATCACCCCTATCCGCACATAAGCAACAACATCACAGTTACATAAAACGAGTAAACATCTACAAGTAATTATGTATCCAACACCTCGGTCCCACCGAATTGTAATGTAACACACTCGTCACACCGAGTTCCCACAACGTTCCTTTCCACTTCCTCGGTCCCACCGAATTGTAATGTAACACACTCGTCACACCGAGTTCCCACAACGTTTCTTTCCACTTTCTCGGTCCCACCGAATTGTAATGTAACACACTCGTCACACCGAGTTCCCACAACGTTTCTTTCCACTTTCTCGGTCCCACCGAATTGTAATGTAACACACTCGTCACACCGAGTTCCCACAACGTTTCTTTCCACTTTCTCGGTCCCACCGAATTGTAATGTAAAACATTTATACTAAGCATTCAAACCAATCAAATATTACACACCACAAACAACTAGTTCACACCACAAAGACAGTAGTACATACAAACTATTATGACATGCATACAACCCCTAACTACACAGTGAGAGAACTCACCTCGAATGCGCGCCCAGCTTAATAACACAAATCAAGCTTCACAATTACGGTCACTTCCCAGCACTTAAATGCATGTTAAAACGTGTCAATACGAGACCCGGACCCTATGACACGACACACGCTTATACCGTCACTAAAACTAAATTCCGTTCACCCAAAACAGGTCTGTTCGGGACCTGTTTCGACCCCTTTAAACCCAGAAAATTCCCAATATTATTTCATGACCAGAAAGTACTCTGAGTTAGGGTTCCAAGGACATATTATACGCCTCCTAACGATTTTTCTACAATTTACTACGGATTTTACAAAAACTGTTTCCGGAACAGCGAAATTCAGCACCTTTCAGTATAAAACGACAAATCGACCCATGCTACGTCCCGAACTGGGTTTTGCACAAAACACAGAAAAGTTTCTAGACTCAATAAGGGAACTTTTGACACCGGTTTCACCCCAAACCGAGTTACGAGCAGAAAGTTACAGCTTACGCAAAACAGTGACAGAACTGCAGTTTCTTTTACATAAAATGACGATTCACTGAACTTACGACCACTTTTCCACCTAGCTAGAGGCCGAACCAGTTTTCCGCTAAAACACGGGAAACATGCCCGACCCCGAGCTTGAACCGTGGGCGCCAGTTTCGGCTCAAACGGAGTTAGGACAGAAAAGTTATGGTTGACGCAAAACAGTGGCAGAAGGACGCTTTTCACATAAATTGACGATTTTATAAACGATTTACGATACTAAACGGTTTGGGATTTACGCTACGATGATTTAGAGTTTAGGCCAGGTGTGTTTAGGGTTCCGCCACGAGTGTCACCCACTGCCACCATCGTCCACCCACAGCCACCGTAGCGGCGGCGTGCGGCGGTGGTTGTCTCGCCGGACAAACGAAAAGTAAAGGAGAAGGGCGGAGAGTTACCTTGCGACGATGCCACGCGACAGCACTCGATACTCCCCCTCTTGAAAACTCCGGCGAACAGCAGCGGCACTCCGGCGAACAGCAGCAGCAACTCCGACGGCTTCCTCTCTCTTCTTACTCCCGGTTCTTCTCTCTCTCTCTCTTCGTTTCTCTCTTCCGGCCGCACCTCCACAAGGAAAAGAGAAAGAAATCATAGGGTTGCTTTGAGTGGTTCACAAGAAAAAGAAGAAGTAGGGTTTATGATGGTGAAGCGGCCGTGGAAAAAGAAAAACGAGAAGAAGCATGGTTTGGTTCCTAATTGCATGGGCCAAACCCATACCCAAAATTTGCCTAAGGCCAAGAATGGCCCCTCAACAATTTAACACCTTACACAAATCCAAGATAGCTTAAGAATGCTAACGATGCTAACTCTCGATAATCCCGATAATAAATCAAAAGTTTAACAGGACAGCAGGCAAATGATTTATTTAAATAAAATAATACATACCGGGATATGGGCCTTACAACTCTCCCCCGCTTGAATTAGACTTCGTCCCCGAAGTCTACGTCCGCAAACAGCTCCTAATAACTCTCTCGCATCTCAGCCACAGGTTCCCAAGTCCACTCAGAACCCTTTCTGAGTTGCCACTGGACTTTCACTAACTGGAACCTAATTTCTCACACCGTCTAAGAATCTCCCGAATACTTCCTTACTAACAACACTCAGCAATCGGAAGAACACTTCAACAATCGGAATCATTCCTAGTTAAACGCGATTGGAAGAACACTTCAACAATCGGAATCATTCCTAGTTAAACGACTTCGGTTGTCTCCCAACCTTAGATGATTCATACCTCCCGATTAAATTTTCCAAGCTCTAACCATTCTAAAGATGCTCACCAATATACCCCACAGGATACTCGAATCCGACCATTCCTACCATTAACTGCCGATTAACTTCTACGAGTTCTACTAGACTCCCAAAATTCACAATGAATCACATTAACAAACATTGACCCCCTGCCGAACATCGGTCCAACCGATTACAATAACAAACATCGGCCACCCGCCGAACATCGGTCCAACCGATTACAATAACAAACATCGGCCACCCGCCGAACATCGGTCCAACCGATTACAATAACAAACATCGGCCACCCGCCGAACATCGGTCCCACCGATTACAATAACAAGCATCAGCGTGGTATTATCCTAGACACTACACAAAAAGATATCCCCCACAACCAAATCAACTAACACACACGAAGGTCATTCTACCATAACCATTCATCACAAGTGATCATTTCAGGGTTACTACTACCGTCACCATGATTATCTTAAAATCGGCTACAACTCTCCGATTATACTAAAGGTGTTTGGCTTCAATCCCAAAAGTCGACACCTAAATATACCACCTACCTCAAAATGGTGGATGCGCATTTATGCTCTTAATAACAAAGGACATCAATCCCTTAACCGATACTATTCGGCCTACGGTACTAACGCGCATGGAATACCTACCTTCCACCGTCGACGTATCATCCACACTTGCTCTACGAAGCCAAGTCACACCGTATCGAGGATACACCTTGACGTCTACCTCCCAGGTAACGCCTCAAGACCCAGCACACCGGAACTACCTCCCAGGTAAGTGCCCACGACTATATCCTCCTAGTACCTACTGGAAAGTCTAGGTTAAAACACATGAATATCGGGGTCCCACCCCGAGATACCCAACCGACCATTACCAACGACTGACTAATGTGCCTAAGGATCCAAAGCAAACAGCCTACCAACAACATGCCTATTCCGGATTGACTCACTCACCCAAACATGTAAATACTCGACGTGCAATGAATGCCAAACGGTGCGACAAAACAATTCATCAACAAGACTCCACCTCGAGTCATTAAAACCGGGCAATTAGCCCATGACAAACTCCAAATCAAAACCGAGCAAAATGCTCCACGCTTGCTAGACCCATAAGTCGGTCAAAAACACATTTAAATAAAGTTTAAGCAAGCGATACTCTTAAATAGCATTAGTCCCAAACTCGACACGAGCTAAACAAAAGGACTCACACCCTTAAAATTCTCAAAATGACCCATATCACTTATAAATGCACTTCCCAAATGGTTTACAAAATCATTTACAAAATATTCTCAACGTCAAGATTTTTCATTTCAAAAAGACCGTAAGCAATAAAACTACTATTACCAGGTCGGTATGTAACACCCCGTTTCCCAATTTACGTGAATTAACTGTCTCTTTTGGGGTTGAGTTAATTTTTGGGTCGTTATGTACGTGTTCAGGAATCTAGGGGCCAGTTTATCAATTTTGTAAGATGAGGGTGTGTTTTGGCATGTATGTAAATGGATGGAAACCCTAAACACCCTCATTTGCAGCCATTTGTTTCTTTAGCAAAGAAAAGAGAAAAGAGAAAGGGATTTTCGGAGTTCTTGTGAGCTGCTGTGAAAGATCGACCGATTCTCCTTCGTTAACCGTTGGATCGTCGTGAAATTTGGACAGCGACTTCACGACCCTCTAATATACATTCTGACCGGAGGGATTTGGCATCGGAGTTCCCAGTAGAGAGAACCAAGTGTCCGAAGTTGCTGTATTTTTCCAGGCGGAGTTCTTGTGAGCTGCTGTTAAAGATCGACCGATTCGCCTTCGTTAACCGTTGGATCGTCATGAAATTTGGACAGAGACTTCACGACCCTCTAATATACATTCTGACCGGAGGGATTTGGCATCGGAGTTCCCCGTAGAGAGAACCAAGTGTCCGAAGTTGCTGTATTTTCCAGGCGAAAGATTTGGTGATTTTGGAAGATTCAAGTTGTGAAAGGTTCTAAGAGGATTGTTGTTCGCGGTCTAGAATTGCAAGGTATGTGTATTATGTTTAGAAATCAATAGAAATGGGGCGTATGAAATTGGATGTTTGGCAAAGTTTTATGGTATTTGGACTATCCTAGCTATGTCATTTCGGGATGAGAGATGGGATAGAATTAGAGTTCCATTTTTGGGCTTGTTATGATATGTGTATGTATGAATGTTATAGGTGGTACGAGGTGATTATTATACACTGTGAAGTACTTGGTAATTGACATCTTGACAGGTGAGTACTCTACCTATATTATGTAAGTTATGTGTATGTAGTTGGATTGCATGTGTGATTATGTGTATGTTTGGCTTTACCCAAAGGAAAGAGTACCTATGGTGGTAGTAATACCCCTAGGGAATATGTTATGTATGAAGAGGCCTGGTACCAGTGTCTAGTTATGACCTTCCTTATTGGCTTTGTGCCTTGAGGAATGGAAGGATGTTACATGTATGTGATTGCTATGTTTATGCAAGTATGTATGCATGATGATATGTGGTATAGGTGCGCGCTCACTAAGCGTAAGCTTACCCCGTTGTTATTCATCTTTTAGTGGCAGGTACATCTTCAAAGAATAAAGGAAAGGCTCCAGCTTGAAGCTTTTGGATTTGCGGCAGCTCAGCAGCTTATATTTTCTTTTGATGAATGATAGTTTTGGATTCTCTAAGCTTTTCAGTTGAATATTGTTTTTCTCAAACTTATTGGTTTTAAGTTGCAAACTTGTACTCTTTTCTATAAGATTATGGGATTTTATCTAAATGTTTTAATTACAAATCTTCCGCTGTATTTTAAGGTTACTTTCCGTTAAATGAGTGTTTTAAAGATAAGGGATGTTACAGTTGGTATCAGAGCCTTGGTTTAAGGGATTCGGGCATTCACAAGTGGTGAGTGTTTGAACTTAAACCCAAGTGCTCAAGTTTTCAAATAAGTAACCTTAAAAAAAAACTGTTTCGTGTAAGAAAATGGTTTATAAGGAAATGGTGTTTTAAAAGAAAAAGTTTTCACGGCTGAGCTGCGGTCCAGAGCATCAAGACGGGGGTGAGCACACTATTCCATATTAGGATTTATGATAAAGCATGTTCAGTTTTTGTGAAAGACCAGTTTTATAACTGTATTGGATGAGTAATTATGTTTATGTATGCTAGATATGGTCAATGTGACAAGGTTATGGTTTCAAGTATGTTTTGTTTGATGCATAATGTGAATTAGAATATGATTATAATGTTTATATGATAAGTGGTAGATATGGAAAATGTTGTGATATATATGTTAAAGGTACCAACTAAGCTGGGAATTGGAACCTTAGTGACGGTGTTGAGTCTAAACATGGAGGGTGTAATTATAATGGTATAAGGGCCCATACCATTGCAATTACATTGTACATGCCGGGACTTGATATAGTTGCAAAAGAATTCTATGAACCAGACAAGGTTGAGGGTTGGGTAGTAACTTGCTAGAAAGGGATTTTGTTAAGAGAGTATAAGCAGAGGGTTTCTAAGGAGCATGTTAGAAAGAAAGACAACTAAGCTAGGACTTCTGGACTATGCTAGGAGTTTGCTCAGGGGGGGGGGGATGTAGATGAATTATTCTAAAGTATCATGTTTATGTATCAGAATGGTGAACACTAGAAGGCAAGGCAAGAGACCGATTATTGAAGAGGATCAGGAAATTCCTGATCTGAGAGGTGTGATCGCTGCTGAGGTCGGGGAGGTTCTTCACGAGTTACTCCCAAGTCTCTTTGAGCAGGTAAAGCAGGAACTGGCTAATGAAATTCGTAGTCAGGTAGAGGCAGCTGTGGCCAGCAGGGCCAGTGGATCAGGGGGCTTGTCAGGCGTACAACCACGGGGGACAAGCTACAGAGATTTCTCGGCCTGTCAGCCGCCACAGTTTGAGGGGCAGAAGGACCCCGTAACCAGCACTCGTTGGATAGCTGAGGTGGAGGGTGCTTTCCGCACCAGTTTTTGTACCGAGGAAGTCAAGGTTCGCTACGCATCGAACCTTCTGAGGAAGGCAGCGAAAGACTGGTGGAACCTTATTGTTCGTGCTCGGACGCCAGAACAAGTGGATAGCATGACTTGGGAACAGTTCAAGGAACTGTTCATGGAACAGTATGTGCCCCAAATTGAGGTAGATAGACTCACAAATGAGTTTCTATCTATGGAGCAAACTACGGAGTCAGTGAACGAGATCACTGACAAATTTTTGGAGCGGTCCCTTTTCTGTCCTGAGTATGTCAGGAATGAAAAGGCCAAAATGTACAGATATGGGAGAGTTTTGAAACAGGAGATTAGAGAATTTGTTGTTATGGCAAGGTGCACTGATTTTCAGCAGATGCACGAGGCGGCTCGGGCTAGAGAGCTCGAATTAGAGAGCCAAAGAAAGACAAGAAGGGCAGAAACGGTTCAGACTCAACCTCAGCAGACTAAGAGGTTCAAAACTGGGAGTCATAAACCGGAGGTAAAGAAAGAGTTCAAGAGAGAGCATCCCCGCTGTGGGAAGTGTGGACGACAGCATCCGGGAGAATGTCGTATGGGCTCCGGAACCTGTTACAAATGCGGACAACCGGGTCATATCAGTCGAGACTGCAAGGCGACCGCAAAGATATGTTTTAAGTGCTACAAGCCGGGCCACTTTGCTGACGAGTGCCCAATGAATACCGGGTCGGTCCAGAACTCGGGAACCGCACCGGTGAAGATGCTAGAGGGTGGATTGGGAAAGAAGAACGACGCACCCAGGACTCGGGGGCGAGTGTTCCAGATGACCGTAGATGAAGCAAAGGAGGAGCCAGATGTCGTGACAGGTATTTTTCCTGTTAATGCATCACCTGCCCTTGTCTTATTTGACTCGGGAGCTACTAAATCTTTTGTTTCTTTATCGTTTTGTAAAGACTTTGCTATTGTAAAGGACAAGTTAGAGAGTCCGCTAGAAGTAGAAATAGCGGACGAGGAGTTTCGTTTTGTGAGTGATGTGTATAAAGGTAATGTAATAGAGATAGCCGGAGTGAAGTTTAGTATAGATCTTATTCCTATTGCGATGAGGGAAATAAATGTAGTAGTTGGGATAGATTGGCTTAGTCGGAATGGAGCGCGCATTGATTGTGAAAAACAGCAGGTAGTGATTCGAACCCCAAGTGGGGGAGAATTAACTATCTCGAGTGAAGGAAGAAAAGGGGTACCAAAGGTGTGCACTTTGGCCAAAGCTAGAAGATATGTGCACCATGGTGGTAGAAGTTACTTGGCGTATATTGTTGATGAGCGGGAGGAGAAAAAGAAGAGAACAGTGGCAGATGTACCAGTGGTCAGCGAGTTTCCGGATGTTTTCCCGGATGACTTGCCTGGCATTCCTCCCGAGAGGCAAGTGGAGTTCCGAATAGACTTGATTCCGGGGGCGGCACCGGTAGCAAAGGCTCCTTACCGTTTGGCACCTCCGGAGATGCATGAACTGTCTAAGCAGCTGGAGGAACTGTTGGATAAGGGTTTCATCCGCCCCAGTAGTTCACCTTGGGGAGCCCCTATCCTTTTCGTGAAAAAGAAGGACGGGTCGATGCGGATGTGCATCGACTATAGAGAGCTTAACAAGCTTACGGTGAAGAACAGATACCCGTTGCCGAGGATCGACGATCTCTTCGATCAACTTCAGGGAGCCGTTTGGTTCTCTAAGATAGATCTTCGCTCAGGGTACCACCAGTTGAAGGTCAGGGAAGAGGATGTTCACAAGACAGCGTTCAGAACCAGGTACGGGCATTTCGAGTTCATCGTGATGCCATTTGGACTGACGAACGCACCGGCGGCATTCATGGATCTTATGAATAGAGTTTGCAGACCGATGTTGGATAGGTCAGTCATCGTGTTTATAGACGATATACTGATCTACTCCAAGTCGAAGGAGGATCATATGGAGCATCTACGAGAGGTTTTGGAGATTTTGCGTAAGGAGCAGTTATATGCAAAGTTCTCCAAGTGTGATTTCTGGTTACAAGAGGTTCAATTTCTTGGACATCTTCTGAACCGAGAGGGTATCAAGGTAGACCCAACGAAGGTGGAGGCAGTGATGAAGTGGGAAACCCCGAAGACTCCCACTGAGATTAGGAGTTTCCTTGGATTAGCCGGGTACTACCGCCGGTTCATCCAGGATTTCTCCAAGATAGCAGTTCCGTTGACGAAGCTGACGAGGAAGAACGAACGTTTCGTTTGGGGAGAGGAACAGAAAACAGCGTTCGAAACCTTAAGGAGAAAGTTATGCGAGGCTCCGGTGTTGACACTACCGGAGGGAGTTGAAGACATGACAGTCTACTGTGATGCGTCTTATCACGGGCTAGGCTGCGTTCTTATGCAGAGGGGAAGGGTGATTGCCTATACGTCTCGTCAACTGAAGACGCATGAGGTGAATTACCCGACTCACGATTTGGAGCTTGCGGCAGTGGTGTTCGCTCTCAAGTTATGGCGGCACTACCTGTATGGGGTGAAGTGTACTATCTATACGGACCACAAGAGTCTTCGTTATTTCATGGATCAACAGAATTTGAACATGAGACAGCGGAGGTGGTTGGATGTGGTGAAGGATTATGATTGCGAGATTCTTTATCACCCGGGGAAGGCAAATGTCGTAGCGGATGCCTTGAGTAGAAGAGCGAGTAGTGTTCTACTTCGGGTACCGTTGATGAGACTAACAGTATCAACGTCGCTTCACGACTTGGTAAGAAGGTCTCAAGAGGAAGCGATCAAGGGTGAGAACCAGAAGAAGGAACGGATAAAGGGACAGGTGGATCAGTTAGTGCCCGACAGTCGAGGTCTATTGACTCGGTACGGTCGGGTATGTGTTCCAGTATCGTGTGAGGCAAGGCAGACACTTCTGGACGAGGCGCATAAGTCAAGGTTCTCTATCCATCCCGGTGCTACTAAGATGTATAGAGATCTGAAGACTGACTACTGGTGGCCGGGGATGAAGAGGGACGTGGCTAAGTACGTGGAGAAATGTTTGACTTGTTTAAGGGTCAAAGCAGAGCATCAGAGACCGCACGGGAAGTTACAGCCATTAGAGATACCAGAGTGGAAGTGGGAGCATATAACAATGGATCTGATTACCAAGTTGCCTCGAACACCTAGGAATCATGATGCCATTTGGGTGGTTGTAGATAGGCTGACAAAGAGTGCCCATTTTATCGCGATCCGTGAAAGTTCATCTGCAGAAAAGTTAGCTGACATCTATGTCAGTGAAATTGTAGCAAGGCATGGGGTACCGGTAACAGTGATATCAGACAGGGATGTTCGGTTTACGTCGCGGTTTTGGGGGAAGTTCCATGAAGATTTGGGTACGAGACTTCAGTTCAGTACAGCCTTTCACCCACAGACGGACGGGCAAAGCGAGAGAACAATTCAGACTCTTGAGGATATGTTGAGAGCTTGTGTTTTGGATTTTGGGGGCAGCTGGGATACGTATTTACCGTTGGCTGAGTTCTCATACAACAACAGTTTCCATGCCAGTATTGGCATGCCTCCGTATGAGATGTTGTACGGGAGAAGGTGTAGGACTCCTATCTGTTGGGGAGAGGTAGGCCAGCGGGAGTTAAGCAGCCCAGAAGTGGTTCAGAAAACGACGGAAAGTATTGAGATGATTCGGGATAGGCTACGAACCGCACAGAGTCGTCAAAAGAGTTACGCCGACAAGCGAAGGTCGGATTTGGAGTTCAACGTGGGAGATAATGTTTTGTTGAAGGTGTCACCTTGGAAAGGGGTGATCCGATTCCGGAAGAGGGGCAAGCTAGGCCCTAGGTTTATCGGACCTTTCAAGGTGATACCACGGGTTGGGAAGGTTGCGTACCGGCTGGAGCTTCCGCCGGAACTCAGTCTGATACACAACACCTTCCACGTGTCTCAGTTGAGGAAGTGTTTAGCTGACGAGTCGGCGCATGTCCCTAAATATGACATACAGGTCGACGAACGGTTGAATTATATTGAGAGACCGATAGCAATCTTGGAAGGGAAGACCAAATCCTTGCGAAACAAGGAGATCAGCTTAGTGAAAGTTCAGTGGGAACACCGAAAAGGATCAGAATGGACATGGGAACCGGAAGCTGAGATGAGATCGAATTATCCGGAACTCTTCCAAGTCTGATCGATTTCGAGGACGAAATCCTGGTAAGTGGGGGAGAGTTGTAACACCCCGTTTCCCAATTTACGTGAATTAACTGTCTCTTTTGGGGTTGAGTTAATTTTTGGGTCGTTATGTACGTGTTCAGGAATCTAGGGGCCAGTTTATCAAATTTGTAAGATGAGGGTGTGTTTTGGCATGTATGTAAATGGATGGAAACCCTAAACACCCTCATTTGCAGCCATTTGTTTCTTTAGCAAAGAAAAGAGAAAAGAGAAAGGGATTTTCGGAGTTCTTGTGAGCTGCTGTGAAAGATCGACCGATTCTCCTTCGTTAACCGTTGGATCGTCGTGAAATTTGGACAGCGACTTCACGACCCTCTAATATACATTCTGACCGGAGGGATTTGGCATCGGAGTTCCCAGTAGAGAGAACCAAGTGTCCGAAGTTGCTGTATTTTTCCAGGCGGAGTTCTTGTGAGCTGCTGTGAAAGATCGACCGATTCGCCTTCGTTAACCGTTGGATCGTCATGAAATTTGGACAGAGTCTTCACGACCCTCTAATATACATTCTGACCGGAGGGATTTGGCATCGGAGTTCCCAGTAGAGAGAACCAAGTGTCCGAAGTTGCTGTATTTTCCAGGCGAAAGATTTGGTGATTTTGGAAGATTCAAGTTGTGAAAGGTTCTAAGAGGATTGTTGTTCGCGGTCTAGAATTGCAAGGTATGTGTATTATGTTTAGAAATCAATAGAAATGGGGCGTATGAAATTGGATGTTTGGCAAAGTTTTATGGTATTTGGACTATCCTAGCTATGTCATTTCGGGATGAGAGATGGGATAGAATTAGAGTTCCATTTTTGGGCTTGTTATGATATGTGTATGTATGAATGTTATAGGTGGTACGAGGTGATTATTATACACTGTGAAGTACTTGGTAATTGACATCTTGACAGGTGAGTACTCTACCTATATTATGTAAGTTATGTGTATGTAGTTGGATTGCATGTGTGATTATGTGTATGTTTGGCTTTACCCAAAGGAAAGAGTACCTATGGTGGTAGTAATACCCCTAGGGAATATGTTATGTATGAAGAGGCCTGGTACCAGTGTCTAGTTATGACCTTCCTTATTGGCTTTGTGCCTTGAGGAATGGAAGGATGTTACATGTATGTGATTGCTATGTTTATGCAAGTATGTATGCATGATGATATGTGGTATAGGTGCGCGCTCACTAAGCGTAAGCTTACCCCGTTGTTATTCATCTTTTAGTGGCAGGTACATCTTCAAAGAATAAAGGAAAGGCTCCAGCTTGAAGCTTTTGGATTTGCGGCAGCTCAGCAGCTTATATTTTCTTTTGATGAATGATAGTTTTGGATTCTCTAAGCTTTTCAGTTGAATATTGTTTTTCTCAAACTTATTGGTTTTAAGTTGCAAACTTGTACTCTTTTCTATAAGATTATGGGATTTTATCTAAATGTTTTAATTACAAATCTTCCGCTGTATTTTAAGGTTACTTTCCGTTAAATGAGTGTTTTAAAGATAAGGGATGTTACAGTTGGTATCAGAGCCTTGGTTTAAGGGATTCGGGCATTCACAAGTGGTGAGTGTTTGAACTTAAACCCAAGTGCTCAAGTTTTCAAATAAGTAACCTTTAAAAAAAAACTGTTTCGTGTAAGAAAATGGTTTATAAGGAAATGGTGTTTTAAAAGAAAAAGTTTTCACGGCTGAGCTGCGGTCCAGAGCATCAAGACGGGGGTGAGCACACTATTCCATATTAGGATTTATGATAAAGCATGTTCAGTTTTTGTGAAAGACCAGTTTTATAACTGTATTGGATGAGTAATTATGTTTATGTATGCTAGATATGGTCAATGTGACAAGGTTATGGTTTCAAGTATGTTTTGTTTGATGCATAATGTGAATTAGAATATGATTATAATGTTTATATGATAAGTGGTAGATATGGAAAATGTTGTGATATATATGTTAAAGGTACCAACTAAGCTGGGAATTGGAACCTTAGTGACGGTGTTGAGTCTAAACATGGAGGGTGTAATTATAATGGTATAAGGGCCCATACCATTGCAATTACATTGTACATGCCGGGACTTGATATAGTTGCAAAAGAATTCTATGAACCAGACAAGGTTGAGGGTTGGGTAGTAACATGCTAGAAAGGGATTTTGTTAAGAGAGTATAAGCAGAGGGTTTCTAAGGAGCATGTTAGAAAGAAAGACAACTAAGCTAGGACTTCTGGACTATGCTAGGAGTTTGCTCAGGCGGGGGGGGGATGTAGATGAATTATTCTAAAGTATCATGTTTATGTATCAGAATGGTGAACACTAGAAGGCAAGGCAAGAGACCGATTATTGAAGAGGATCAGGAAATTCCTGATCTGAGAGGTGTGATCGCTGCTGAGGTCGGGGAGGTTCTTCACGAGTTACTCCCAAGTCTCTTTGAGCAGGTAAAGCAGGAACTGGCTAATGAAATTCGTAGTCAGGTAGAGGCAGCTGTGGCCAGCAGGGCCAGTGGATCAGGGGGCTTGTCAGGCGTACAACCACGGGGGACAAGCTACAGAGATTTCTCGGCCTGTCAGCCGCCACAGTTTGAGGGGCAGAAGGACCCCGTAACCAGCACTCGTTGGATAGTTGAGGTGGAGGGTGCTTTCCGCACCAGTTTTTGTACCGAGGAAGTCAAGGTTCGCTACGCATCGAACCTTCTGAGGAAGGCAGCGAAAGACTGGTGGAACCTTATTGTTCGTGCTCGGACGCCAGAACAAGTGGATAGCATGACTTGGGAACAGTTCAAGGAACTGTTCATGGAACAGTATGTGCCCCAAATTGAGGTAGATAGACTCACAAATGAGTTCCTATCTATGGAGCAAACTACGGAGTCAGTGAACGAGATCACTGACAAATTTTTGGAGCGGTCCCTTTTCTGTCCTGAGTATGTCAGGAATGAAAAGGCCAAAATGTACAGATATGGGAGAGTTTTGAAACAGGAGATTAGAGAATTTGTTGTTATGGCAAGGTGCACTGATTTTCAGCATATGCACGAGGCGGCTCGGGCTAGAGAGCTCGAATTAGAGAGCCAAAGAAAGACAAGAAGGGCAGAAACGGTTCAGACTCAACCTCAGCAGACTAAGAGGTTCAAAACTGGGAGTCATAAACCGGAGGTAAAGAAAGAGTTCAAGAGAGAGCATCCCCGCTGTGGGAAGTGTGGACGACAGCATCCGGGAGAATGTCGTATGGGCTCCGGAACCTGTTACAAATGCGGACAACCGGGTCATATCAGTCGAGACTGCAAGGCGACCGCAAAGATATGTTTTAAGTGCTACAAGCCGGGCCACTTTGCTGACGAGTGCCCAATGAATACCGGGTCGGTCCAGAACTCGGGAACCGCACCGGTGAAGATGCTAGAGGGTGGATTGGGAAAGAAGAACGACGCACCCAGGACTCGGGGGCGAGTGTTCCAGATGACCGTAGATGAAGCAAAGGAGGAGCCAGATGTCGTGACAGGTATTTTTCCTGTTAATGCATCACCTGCCCTTGTCTTATTTGACTCGGGAGCTACTAAATCTTTTGTTTCTTTATCGTTTTGTAAAGACTTTGCTATTGTAAAGGACAAGTTAGAGAGTCCGCTAGAAGTAGAAATAGCGGACGAGGAGTTTCGTTTTGTGAGTGATGTGTATAAAGGTAATGTAATAGAGATAGCCGGAGTGAAGTTTAGTATAGATCTTATTCCTATTGCGATGAGGGAAATAAATGTAGTAGTTGGGATAGATTGGCTTAGTCGGAATGTAGCGCGCATTGATTGTGAAAAACAGCAGGTAGTGATTCGAACCCCAAGTGGGGGAGAATTAACTATCTCGAGTGAAGGAAGAAAAGGGGTACCAAAGGTGTGCACTTTGGCCAAAGCTAGAAGATATGTGCACCATGGTGGTAGCAGTTACTTGGCGTATATTGTTGATGAGCGGGAGGAGAAAAAGAAGAGAACAGTGGCAGATGTACCAGTGGTCAGCGAGTTTCCGGATGTTTTCCCGGATGACTTGCCTGGCATTCCTCCCGAGAGGCAAGTGGAGTTCCGAATAGACTTGATTCCGGGGGCGGCACCGGTAGCAAAGGCTCCTTACCGTTTGGCACCTCCGGAGATGCATGAACTGTCTAAGCAGCTGGAGGAACTGTTGGATAAGGGTTTCATCCGCCCCAGTAGTTCACCTTGGGGAGCCCCTATCCTTTTCGTGAAAAAGAAGGACGGGTCGATGCGGATGTGCATCGACTATAGAGAGCTTAACAAGCTTACGGTGAAGAACAGATACCCGTTGCCGAGGATCGACGATCTCTTCGATCAACTTCAGGGAGCCGTTTGGTTCTCTAAGATAGATCTTCGCTCAGGGTACCACCAGTTGAAGGTCAGGGAAGAGGATGTTCACAAGACAGCGTTCAGAACCAGGTACGGGCATTTCGAGTTCATCGTGATGCCATTTGGACTGACGAACGCACCGGCGGCATTCATGGATCTTATGAATAGAGTTTGCAGACCGATGTTGGATAGGTCAGTCATCGTGTTTATAGACGATATACTGATCTACTCCAAGTCGAAGGAGGATCATATGGAGCATCTACGAGAGGTTTTGGAGATTTTGCGTAAGGAGCAGTTATATGCAAAGTTCTCCAAGTGTGATTTCTGGTTACAAGAGGTTCAATTTCTTGGACATCTTCTGAACCGAGAGGGTATCAAGGTAGACCCAACGAAGGTGGAGGCAGTGATGAAGTGGGAAACCCCGAAGACTCCCACTGAGATTAGGAGTTTCCTTGGATTAGCCGGGTACTACCGCCGGTTCATCCAGGATTTCTCCAAGATAGCAGTTCCGTTGACGAAGCTGACGAGGAAGAACGAACGTTTCGTTTGGGGAGAGGAACAGAAAACAGCGTTCGAAACCTTAAGGAGAAAGTTATGCGAGGCTCCGGTGTTGACACTACCGGAGGGAGTTGAAGACATGACAGTCTACTGTGATGCGTCTTATCACGGGCTAGGCTGCGTTCTTATGCAGAGGGGAAGGGTGATTGCCTATACGTCTCGTCAACTGAAGACGCATGAGGTGAATTACCCGACTCACGATTTGGAGCTTGCGGCAGTGGTGTTCGCTCTCAAGTTATGGCGGCACTACCTGTATGGGGTGAAGTGTACTATCTATACGGACCACAAGAGTCTTCGTTATTTCATGGATCAACAGAATTTGAACATGAGACAGCGGAGGTGGTTGGATGTGGTGAAGGATTATGATTGCGAGATTCTTTATCACCCGGGGAAGGCAAATGTCGTAGCGGATGCCTTGAGTAGAAGAGCGAGTAGTGTTCTACTTCGGGTACCGTTGATGAGACTAACAGTATCAACGTCGCTTCACGACTTGGTAAGAAGGTCTCAAGAGGAAGCGATCAAGGGTGAGAACCAGAAGAAGGAACGGATAAAGGGACAGGTGGATCAGTTAGTGCCCGACAGTCGAGGTCTATTGACTCGGTACGGTCGGGTATGGGTTCTAGTATCGTGTGAGGCAAGGCAGACACTTCTGGACGAGGCGCATAAGTCAAGGTTCTCTATCCATCCCGGTGCTACTAAGATGTATAGAGATCTGAAGACTGACTACTGGTGGCCGGGGATGAAGAGGGACGTGGCTAAGTACGTGGAGAAATGTTTGACTTGTTTAAGGGTCAAAGCAGAGCATCAGAGACCGCACGGGAAGTTACAGCCATTAGAGATACCAGAGTGGAAGTGGGAGCATATAACAATGGATCTGATTACCAAGTTGCCTCGAACACCTAGGAATCATGATGCCATTTGGGTGGTTGTAGATAGGCTGACAAAGAGTGCCCATTTTATCGCGATCCGTGAAAGTTCATCTGCAGAAAAGTTAGCTGACATCTATGTCAGTGAAATTGTAGCAAGGCATGGGGTACCGGTAACAGTGATATCAGACAGGGATGTTCGGTTTACGTCGCGGTTTTGGGGGAAGTTCCATGAAGATTTGGGTACGAGACTTCAGTTCAGTACAGCCTTTCACCCACAGACGGACGGGCAAAGCGAGAGAACAATTCAGACTCTTGAGGATATGTTGAGAGCTTGTGTTTTGGATTTTGGGGGCAGCTGGGATACGTATTTACCGTTGGCTGAGTTCTCATACAACAACAGTTTCCATGCCAGTATTGGCATGCCTCCGTATGAGATGTTGTACGGGAGAAGGTGTAGGACTCCTATCTGTTGGGGAGAGGTAGGCCAGCGGGAGTTAAGCAGCACAGAAGTGGTTCAGAAAACGACGGAAAGTATTGAGATGATTCGGGATAGGCTACGAACCGCACAGAGTCGTCAAAAGAGTTACGCCGACAAGCGAAGGTCGGATTTGGAGTTCAACGTGGGAGATAATGTTTTGTTGAAGGTGTCACCTTGGAAAGGGGTGATCCGATTCCGGAAGAGGGGCAAGCTAGGCCCTAGGTTTATCGGACCTTTCAAGGTGATACCACGGGTTGGGAAGGTTGCGTACCGGCTGGAGCTTCCGCCGGAACTCAGTCTGATACACAACACCTTCCACGTGTCTCAGTTGAGGAAGTGTTTAGCTGACGAGTCGGCGCATGTCCCTAAAGATGACATACAGGTCGACGAACGGTTGAATTATATTGAGAGACCGATAGCAATCTTGGAAGGGAAGACCAAATCCTTGCGAAACAAGGAGATCAGCTTAGTGAAAGTTCAGTGGGAACACCGAAAAGGATCAGAATGGACATGGGAACCGGAAGCTGAGATGAGATCGAATTATCCGGAACTCTTCCAAGTCTGATCGATTTCGAGGACGAAATCCTGGTAAGTGGGGGAGAGTTGTAACACCCCGTTTCCCAATTTACGTGAATTAACTGTCTCTTTTGGGGTTGAGTTAATTTTTGGGTCGTTATGTACGTGTTCAGGAATCTAGGGGCCAGTTTATCAATTTTGTAAGATGAGGGTGTGTTTTGGCATGTATGTAAATGGATGGAAACCCTAAACACCCTCATTTGCAGCCATTTGTTTCTTTAGCAAAGAAAAGAGAAAAGAGAAAGGGATTTTCGGAGTTCTTGTGAGCTGCTGTGAAAGATCGACCGTTGGATCGTCGTGAAATTTGGACAGCGACTTCACGACCCTCTAATATACATTCCGACCAGGGGGATTTGGCATCGGAGTTCCCAGTAGAGAGAACCAAGTGTCCGAAGTTGCTGTATTTTTCCAGGCGGAGTTCTTGTGAGCTGCTGTGAAAGATCGACCGATTCGCCTTCGTTAACCGTTGGATCGTCATGAAATTTGGACAGAGACTTCACGACCCTCTAATATACATTCTGACCGGAGGGATTTGGCATCGGAGTTCCCAGTAGAGAGAACCAAGTGTCCGAAGTTGCTGTATTTTCCAGGCGAAAGATTTGGTGATTTTGGAAGATTCAAGTTGTGAAAGGTTCTAAGAGGATTGTTGTTCGCGGTCTAGAATTGCAAGGTATGTGTATTATGTTTAGAAATCAATAGAAATGGGGCGTATGAAATTGGATGTTTGGCAAAGTTTTATGGTATTTGGACTATCCTAGCTATGTCATTTCGGGATGAGAGATGGGATAGAATTAGAGTTCCATTTTTGGGCTTGTTATGATATGTGTATGTATGAATGTTATAGGTGGTACGAGGTGATTATTATACACTGTGAAGTACTTGGTAATTGACATCTTGACAGGTGAGTACTCTACCTATATTATGTAAGTTATGTGTATGTAGTTGGATTACATGTGTGATTATGTGTATGTTTGGCTTTACCCAAAGGAAAGAGTACCTATGGTGGTAGTAATACCCCTAGGGAATATGTTATGTATGAAGAGGCCTGGTACCAGTGTCTAGTTATGACCTTCCTTATTGGCTTTGTGCCTTGAGGAATGGAAGGATGTTACATGTATGTGATTGCTATGTTTATGCAAGTATGTATGCATGATGATATGTGGTATAGGTGCGCGCTCACTAAGCGTAAGCTTACCCCGTTGTTATTCATCTTTTAGTGGCAGGTACATCTTCAAAGAATAAAGGAAAGGTTCCAGCTTGAAGCTTTTGGATTTGCGGCAGCTCAGCAGCTTATATTTTATTTTGATGAATGATAGTTTTGGATTCTCTAAGCTTTTCAGTTGAATATTGTTTTTCTCAAACTTATTGGTTTTAAGTTGCAAACTTGTACTCTTTTCTATAAGATTATGGGATTTTATCTAAATGTTTTAATTACAAATCTTCCGCTGTATTTTAAGGTTACTTTCCGTTAAATGAGTGTTTTAAAGATAAGGGATGTTACACGGTAGTTACGCAAAAATGGACACGCTCGTCCCACATATGAAAATCATGTTAAAAATCCTTTCATTGCAGCTTAGTAAAGCGAAATAAATAATTTCTGTGAAAATGAACCTTCACGGTTCTAGTATGAATTGGCTCATGACATGCACTTAAAGTAACCGCTTAACCTTAAACAGGATGCGACAAAGGTGTGCACAAAATTTCAAAATCGGTTCCACGACGTTTGACCCCAAAATTTCTCTTTTTAAATCATAAAATGTCGTGGCACAGGGTCCACCAACAAATTTTTACGTGCGTCAGTTAGTCATCCAAAACGATGAAACGGTTTACAAATATATTTTTGTTAAAACACAATTGTCTTGCGAAATTTTCAAACTTAAAGATAGAAATCAATTCGCTTTTATCATTTGCAAATATCGACTAAAACCTCATAAAATCTCTAACTGGGGTAGGCGTGCAAGCTTGTAACACTTCCTTAAAATTTTCTTGCAATGACACAAAAGCTCCAATTAACTCACACCAAATCTCAAAAGGTGGGGTTCTTTAAATTGATTTCCAAAATTTCCCCAAATGGTCACATAAACAAATAAGATATGCACCTCTCAAAATTAAACCCACACGACTCAACATGCCGTAAAACAAAACTTCATGGACCCTAATGAACTCAATGACTCCAAGTCAAAAAAATAGAACCATACATTGTGCCCCCAAAGTCAAATTGCCAAAAGCAAAAACATGAATGAGACGCCAAAATCCCAAAAATCTCTTCCCACGGTAAAACCATAAAACAACATTGTTTAACCAACTTATTTTAACCAAATCACCCAAATAGTCTTATACAGACACCGTGGGATGTAACTTTCCGTCTCAACTCTAACATATGTGGAGGAATTCCAATGTTAAAGTCGCAAACCGTAGTCACTTGCCCAACATTTTAAACACCACAAAACACGGATATCATCATACCCGAAAGAACCGTTGGAAATAATCAATGATACAATTTTAACAAAGTTTGCAACTCTCGTGATAAAAATGTTTCATGCACTTTCAAAACCATAATTCGAAATCTTGTGTGTGTAGTAAACATTTCCCAAAATTCCAAAACACCATCCCTAAAAGGATTTGAAACACCAGAAGTAGTTAATGCAATTTTATTTTCAAAATAAACTTCGTGCATGACTCAGTCGGCATTCCACGTCTCGACTCATACTCCTCCAAACCTCTCAAATCCACTATCGTCCTCCGAACATTTAACCTCTTAGGGTAAGTTGGGAAATTACGTCAAATAATCCCTATGATTTTTCCTCAAATCCAAGTCGGCTCTATAAGCCTATGGCTCTAGCACAATCTCCCATCTCGGCCCGAAATGATCTGCTTACAACAAATATCATCCTTATCGTCACTCCAAGTGACTAATACTATAATCGTCTTTCTATTCCAACGACTACTAGTTTAGAACCTTCGACACTACCCCAACGATCATCCCATCAAAGCAAGTCAAGTACACACATGTATCAGTGGATCTACTATAATTGTCTACCCTCGTGACGGCTATTCAGGGTAGATAATACAACGCGTTATTAGCACATAATAACTCATACTAACAACACTCACGCTCAACTCCTTGGATTCCTCGTGACTTCCCCGACTCGAGCATTGATCCTGTGCTTCCGGTAGTAGGAGCTCTACTACTACCTTCCACGCCTATCATCGCTCGTTCCGAGTCCCATCCCGAGGGTCCAAGTAGTTTCTCTCCGAAACTATATACATAACATAATTAATCCACACATGCCAGTTCAAGAACATATCCTAAACAGGCAAACTCATACAACTACTGTATATATAAGACCATCGGTCTCCCCGATCAGACAGCCACAATTGCATACATAATAAACCATCGGTCACCCCGATCATTCAACAACAATTAAATATATAATTAACCACATGCCCGCACCAGCATATATATACATCCACCCTTCCTAGCTCCCTAGGAATTTCCTCTTATCCCACTACCCTTGCTACTACCGAATTCCTACTAATTATGATGAGTGACCTCGCGAATACCCGATTATATGCAGTGCGAAATAAATAGACAGTCGAATACAAGACTCTATCCTAGAACGGTTGGACTCAAACAAGAGCTGCGCAATAGAACTAAATCGAATATTCTAAGGCTATAAATCTCTTACTGCATACAACCTAGAGGGCAACCACTTAGTAACCTATCATAATTCGCATAAATTCCTAATAGCAAGTAGTTCAACATACATCATAGTGTCCACAACAGGCAATCTAGCGTTAACACACCCATAAGCAACACATGTCTTTCGTTGAGTCTCGAGTTCAGATGTAATACCCCGGGTAAGTTCGTTAGTTAAAAGTTAGTTCCGTTAAAATTATTTGACTTTATAATTAATTTTTAGGGTGAATTTGGGTTAAATTAGGAGTTAAGGGTATTTTGGGTCATTAAGGGATAGCTTAGGGTTTAAAGGGTAAAAATGGGTTAGATATTATCCCTTAGTTAATCTGATATTTCAAAACAGCAGATATTATCTAGAAAAGCAACTTAGTGGGTGTGTGTTTTGGAAGAAAAGAAGAAAGGAAGAAAAGCTAGCTTAAGGCATCATTTGGTGTACTTGGAAGAGATTACAGGTATGTTTCCTTTACAATTTATGTTTGTAATGTTTAGTAGATAGTTTCTGTCGGTTTAGAATTAGCAGAATCGAACTAGTATAATTTTCAGTCGGATTCTGGGCAAAATAGCAAAAATCATCAGAGGTGTCCGGACACAACAAAAACGTGTCCGGGTAGTTTGGCTGATGATGTCCGGATGATGTTATAGTGGTGTTCGGACGATGTGTTTATCCGGGTAAGTTCTCTTTTCCTTTATTGTCCGGATGAAATATGATACCGGATAGCGTCCGGATTACTCAGGTTTCCGGATGATGTCCGGATTAATTATATTGTCCGGAAAGGGCATGCTGTCCGGATAAATGGTGTTGTCCGGAAAACTCTGTTTATGTCCGGATACTTGAGTTGTTGACCAATTCTGAGATTTCTAAACGTTGTTAGGGGTCTGATAACAATGTATATTATTGAACTATGACTAGTTGATGATTAAGGACTAGAAAATATTATAGACTCGACTTAAGTTCGGGTTTGGGGGAGAGGTTTGAGGAATTAAACTACTTTAAGTTCCTAAGATTGTTGTGTGTGCTTTTGGTAAAGTGGTATATGTATTTGACTTGTACAGATACTGTAAATTTGGAATTGAAGGATCGAAGTGCTTGATAAATATCTTGGAAGGGTTTTTTTGGATATAAGCTAAACAGGTGAGTTTTACTTCAAAATATTTTTAACTGGAATACATATATGTGTGGAATGGATATATGATTAAGGTGTGAATATTTTATGTTTATAATATAGTAAGATATTATATTCCTATGTGCATTACACTACACAAGTGCACATTAGTCGGGTTCCGGTGTGCGGACCGACGGGTAGCCGGGTTCCGGTGTGCGGACCGGTGAGTAACCGGGTTCCGGTGTGCGGACCGGTAACGTTGATTATTTATTAGTTGGCTTGCTACCAATTAGTATGGCCAGTTGTGGAGGAATAAGGTGGGATGAGATGTACGAGTCTTGAATGGTATTGATATACTCTTGATGGATAGCTTTTGTGAAGATGTTGGTTATTAAGTTATGGATGTATTTTGTACTTAAGACTTCGTTATTAGTCAGCATGTAATTTAATTTGAAAAGGTTTGTACTGAATTACTTATTATGTTTTGCAAGACTATGGGACCGAATGTGAAATACGATGTATCTTTTGATCATTTTATAATATAAAATGTATGTTATTTGTATTTATGGAAACCGGGATGTTACAGATGGTATCAGAGCCCTAGTTTAAGGGATTTAGGTATTAGTATCTGTACCTAGACTTAAACTGCATATGAAGTAGGGTGTCCCTATTATTTTATAACATGGGGATGCTAAGTATAAAAAGGTAAAAGGAACATCATGTAAGGTAATTTCAGAGTTACACCTGGCCAGTGTAATTGTGATCTTACAGGTACATGTTGAACTAGAATACCTTGTTATATGGGGTATGTGTTTATGTGTATATTAACCTTGTCTGAATCAACAGAATGGCAAGTGGTACGAGACAAACAAATCGGGAAGGAGGAGGAAGCCTGAATAGAACCAATCCAACAGCCGGAGGAAGGGGAAGAGGGGGAGAAAGGGGCAGGGGCAGGACTGGAGGCAGAGTACAGGGGCGAGGCACAGAGTTTGTTACAAGAGACGACTTGGCTGCTGAGATGGGAAGATTACAAGACAATATTCAAGCCATGTTTAACCAGACGCATAATACTGAAACGGAAAGACCAGATCCTAACTTGGAAGACGAGATGCCTATCACACCTACTGTCGTATCAGTACCAAGAAGGTGTGACTATAAGATGTTTTTAAGCTGTAAACCACCAACTTATGGAGGGGATAGAGATCCAGTGAAGGCGATGCATTGGCTGAAGGAAATTGAAGCTGTATTTAAAACCATTAAATGTGCGGAAGAGGATAAGGTGTTATACGGAACTGCAATGTTGAAGGCAGATGCTTTATATTGGTGGGAGGCCCTTATTGATTCCAAGGGATCTGATGTATACTCAACCTTTACTTGGGGCGAATTCTCAAGGGCATTCAAAGAACAGTTTTGTCCTCAAGCAGCAGTCAGACAATTGGAGGAGGAATTCCTGAGCCTACAACAAGAGAATTTATCAGTCAGAGACTATACTGCCCGTTTCCTAGAGAAGTCGCGTTTTGGAGAATATTATGTTGCCACGGAGAAAATGAAGATGGAACGGTTCATATTTGGATTGAATTCAGAAATTCGAAAATTAGTGACTGCAACGAGACCTGATACCTTTTCAGCAGGTATAGGAGGGATGCTGGTGATAAAAGTATGGGAAAGAGAAAATGGGAAGGACCACCGCATGATCCGAAGAAGTCTAGATTTCAGAGATTCTATAATCGTCCACCTTTCCGACCCATGGAAAGACCCTGTCCGAAGTGCCACCGTATCCATCAAGGAAACTGTCAGATTGAATCGCGGGTTTGTTATAGGCGTGGGAAGACCGGGCATGTTATTAAAGATTGTCGATTAACGCGGTTTTGTTTCTTGTGTAATTCTCCCGATCACCTTCAATCAGATTGTCCGCGAGGTAGAATACAACAGGGGGGCACATCAGGGAAACCAGCAATTGCTAGACCAGTAGTTCCAAGAATAGAACCGCCGAGAATAAGGGGTCGTACATTTCAAATGACAGCTAAAGAGGCGGAGGAAACTCCAGATGTGGTTACAGGTACATTTTTCATAAACTCTACACGTGCTAAAGTGTTGTTTGACTCCGGTGCAAACCGATCTTTTGTGTCTCCTTCATTTGCTGCTCACATGCATTTAGAGCCTAAAATGTTAGAACATGCCTTACTGGTAGACACTGCAAATGATAATCATGTGTCAGTTAAAGAAGTTTTTGATTGCTGTATGATAGATATAGAGGGGTGTGGATTACCGATACAACTATTTCCTATAGCCTTGATCGAGTTTGATGTGGTAGTAGGGATGGATTGGTTAGCTGAGAATCAGGCTAACATAGTTTGTGATAAGAAAATAATCAATGTCGTTTTACCTGATAAGAGGTCAGTAGTGATTTATGGTGATCGTAAGAATCATCAGTCTAGCCTAATATCTATGATAAAAGCCCGTAAGTGTGTCAGCAAGGGTTGCCCGAGTTACTTAGCCTATGTGATAGATAGTAGGCCTGAAAAGATTAAGTTGGAAGATATTCCTATTGTTAGTGAATTTCCTGAAGTATTCCCTGAAGACTTGAATAGTCTTCCGCCCATTAGACAAGTAGAGTTTGGTATAGATCTGATTCCTGGAGCCGCTCCTATTGCCCGTGCACCGTATCATCTGGCACCTCCAGAGATGAAAGAGATGATGACACAACTACAAGACCTATCCGACAAAGGCTTCATCAGACCCAGTTCTTCGCCGTGGGGTGCACCAGTTTTGTTTGTGAAAAAGAAGGATGGTTCGATGAGAATGTGTATCGACTACCGAGAACTGAAAAAGCGCACGATCAAGAATAAGTATCCGCTACCCAGAATTGATGACCTCTTCGATCAGTTAGTTGGAGCTTGTTATTTTTCCAAGATTGATCTAAGATCTGGTTATCATCAGCTGAAGGTGAAAGAAGAAGATGTTCTGAAAACTGCTTTTCGCACAAGGTATGGTCATTATGAATTTTTAGTGATGTCGTTTGGACTGACGAACGCTCCAGCTGCTTTTATGGATTTAATGAATCGGGTATGTAAACCGTATCTCGATAAATTTGTAATTGTATTTATCGATGATATACTTATCTATTCTCGATCCAAGGAAGAGCACGCGCAACATATTCGTCTGATTCTGGAGTTACTAAAGAAAGAAAAGTTGTATGCTAAATTTTCGAAATGTGAATTCTGGCTACGAGAAGTTCAGTTTCTGGGGCATGTCGTTTCAGAAAAAGGCATTCAAGTAGATCCGAAGAAAGTGGAAGCGATTGAAAGATGGGAACCGCCAAAGACGCCAACCGAAGTACGTAGTTTTCTGGGTCTAGCTGGCTACTATCGGAAATTTATAAAAGACTTCTCTCGAATCGCGACGCCATTGACTAAGCTGACTCGGAAGAATCTAAAGTTTGAATGGAGAGCAGAATAGGATGAAGCATTCAGAATATTGAAAGAGAAACTCTGCAGCGCGCCAATATTAGCATTGCTAGAAGGTTCTGATGATTTCGTTGTCTACAATGATGCCTCTAAACTGGGATTGGGTTGTGTACTTATGCAGCGTGGAAAGGTTATTGATTTTGCTTCTCTTCAACTAAAAGATCATGAAAGACAGTATCCGACGCACGACATGGAGCTTGCAGCAGTTGTCTTCGCATTGAAGATTTGGAGACTTTATCTTTATGGTTCCAAATGTCAAATTTATACCGATCATAAGAGTCTCCAACACCTCTTCGATCAGAAGGAACTAAACATGAGGCAGAGAAGGTGGCTAGAACTGGTGAGCGATTACGACTGTGAAATTCTCTATCATCCGGGAAAGGCAAACGTGGTAGCTGATGCTCTGAGTCGTCAAGAAAGAAGCGGAACAATAAAAGCCATTTCACTACGAGCTGAACTTTTACCCAACATCTTTGACGAATTGCTGAAGTGTCAATTAGAAGCCTATCAGGAAGAACATTTGAAATCAGAACGGTTGGTGGGATTATCAGCATTGCTAGAAAAATATGATCGTGGGTTATTATGTTTGGGAAGCAGAATTTGGGTGCCTCGTATGGGTGGGTTACGTGATCGGGTACTACAAGAAGCTCATCAGTCTCGTTTTTCTATTCATCCGGGTACGAACAAGATGTATAAGGATCTGAAACAATTTTATTGGTGGCCTAGGATAAAAAGAAGCATTGCTCAGCATGTGGAAGCTTGTACTACTTGTAAGAAGGTAAAGATTGAACATCAGAAGCCGTTTGGGCAGTTGCAGCGTTTAGAAATACCAATGTTGAAATGGGATCAAATTACTACAGATTTCATCACGAAGCTACCAAGGACTCCGAAGGGATTTGATGCTATTTGGGTGATCGTTGATAGATTGACGACGTCTGCTCACTTCTTACCAATAAAAGAAACTGATTCGTTGGAACGATTAGCCAAGTTGTACATCAACGAAATAGTAACTCGACATGGGGTTCCAATCTCGATTATTTCTGATCGTGATAGTCGTTTTACTTCAAGATTCTGGAGGACCTTTCAAAAAGAAATGGGTACACAGATAAAGTTAAGTACATCGTATCATCCTCAAACTGACGGTCAGAGTGAACGGACGATCCAGACTTTAGAAGACATGCTCCGGGCTTTCATTGTTGACTTTGGGGGATCTTGGGATAAACACTTGCCACTGATAGACTTTGCCTGCAACAACAGTTACCATTCCAGCATACAAGCGACACCGTTTGAAGTTTTGTATGGTAGAAAATGCCGAACGCCTCTGTGTTGGAACGAAGTGGGAGAGAAACAGTTACCAGGGCCAGATATAGTTCAGTTGACCGCGGATAAGATTTCTCAGATTCGGGAACGTTTGAAAGTAGTTCAAGACAGACAGAAAAGCTACGCTGACCGACGCCGAAAACCGTTAGAATTCCAAGCTGGAGATTTCGTGATGTTAAAAGTCTCACATTGGAAAGGAGTCATCCGATTTGGGAAACAAGGTAAACTGAGCCCGAGGTACATTGGACCGTTTGCGATCACAGAAAGGACTGGTGAAGTAGCCTACAGGTTAGATCTTCCGCCAGAGTTAAACAGAATCCACAATGCATTCAACGTATCCAATTTCCGAAAGTGTTTGGTTACGCCAGATCAGGCAGTGTCTCTACCCGAAATACAGATTGATGAAAAGTTGAATTATGTAGAAGAACCAGAAGCCATTGTAGACCACAAAGTTAAAGTGTTGCGGAACAAAGTAATCAGACAAGTGAAAGTTCAGTGGAGACATCATAAGGGTCAGGATGCTACTTGGGAATCGGAGTCAGAGATGAGAACTAAGTACCCGCACCTTTTTGCTTAAATCGAATTTCGGGATGGAATTCTTTTAAGGGGGAGATGATGTAATATCCCGGGTAAGTTCGTTAGTTAAAAGTTAGTTCCGTTAAAATTATTTGACTTTATAATTAATGTTTAGGGTGAATTTGGGTTAAATTAGGAGTTAAGGGTATTTTGGGTCATTAAGGGATAGCTTAGGGTTTAAAGGGTAAAAATGGGTTAGATATTATCCCTTAGTTAATCCGATATTTCAAAACAACAGATATTATCTAGAAAAGCAACTTAGTGTGTGTGTGTTTTGGAAGAAAGAAAGAAAGGAAGAAAAGCTAGCTTAAGGCATCATTTGGTGTACTTGGAAGAGATTACAGGTATGTTTCCTTTACAATTTATGTTTGTAATGTTTAGTAGATAGTTTCTGTCGGTTTAGAATTAGCAGAATCGAACTAGTATAATTTTCAGTCGGATTCTGGGCAAAATGGCAAAAATCATCAGAGGTGTCCGGACACAGCAAGAACGTGTCCGGGTAGTTTGGCTGATGATTTCCGGATGATGTTATAGTGGTGTCCGGACGATGTGTTTATCCGGGTAAGTTCTCTTTTCCTTTATTGTCCGGATGAAATATGATACCGGATAGCGTCCGGATTACTCAGGTTTCCGGATGATGTCCGGATTAATTATATTGTCCGGAAAAGGCATGCTGTCTGGATAAATGGTGTTGTCCAGAAAACTCTGTTTATGTCCGGATACTTGAGCTGTTGACCAATTCTGAGATTTCTAAATGTTGTTAGGGGTCTGATAACAATGTATATTATTGAACTATGATTAGTTGATGATTAAGGACTAGAAAATATTATAGACTCGACTTAAGTTCGGGTTTGGGGGAGAGGTTTGAGGAATTAAACTACTTTAAGTTCCTAAGATTGTTGTGTGTGCTTTTGGTAAAGTGGTATATGTATTTGACTTGTACAGATACTGTAAATTTGGAATTGAAGGATCGAAGTGCTTGATAAATATCTTGGAAGGGTTTTTTTGGATATAAGCTAAACAGGTGAGTTTTACTTCAAAATATTTTTAACTAGAATACATATATGTGTGGAATGGATATATGATTAAGGTGTGAATATTTTGTGTTTATAATATAGTAAGATATTATATTCCTATGTGCATTACACTACACAAGTGCACATTAGTCGGGTTTCGGTGTGCGGACCGACGGGTAGTCGGGTTCCGATGTGCGGACCGGTGAGTAGCCGGGTTCTGGTTTGCGGACCGGTAACGTTGATTATTTACTAGTTGGCTTGCTACCAATTAGTATGGCCAGTTGTGGAGGAATAAGGTGGGATGAGATGTACGAGTCTTGAATGGTATTGATATACTCTTGATGGATAGCTTTTGTGAAGATGTTGGTTATGAAGTTATGGATGTATTTTGTACTTAAGACTTCGTTATTAGTCAGCATGTAATTTAATTTGAAAAAGTTTGTACTGAATTACTTATTATGTTTTGCAAGACTATGGGACCGAATGTGAAATACGATGTATCTTTTGATCATTTTATAATATAAAATGTATGTTATTTGTATTTATGGAAACCGGGATGTTACATCAGAGATGCCTTTATTTGATCTTGTTCCTTTATTTGATCTTGTTCCTATGTTGATCTCTAGATATGGACATAACCTAGGAATTTTGATCACGTCATCTAAATCATTGTCTTTAGAACTGGGTGATTCATAATGGATGTGCTTAACTGCCGGTAAAACAAGTACCGACAATACCTATGTTTTTAACGAAGTCACTTGTCTCTCTGAAATACAGGAAGTAGGCTCTAAGTGATTAGTACCCATCGTAGAGCATCTAAATTAACATGGACAACAAATGTGTATATCTGTGTTGGATGCAATATTCCTTGAGAAGAAGTGGCATTTATCATTTCAATGAAATTATTCTTCTAGGAGAATTATTTTAGAGGATGGGTTTCCTCGGGTATAATATCTTCAGAACCCTTTTTTAAGGATTCGAAAGGGTTAGCTTGGATTTTAGGGGTCGGGCTGAGATGAGCCCCTTCTTCAATATCTCTTGGTTTTTGATAACCAGGTATAACATTTGTGGATTCAGAAGATGGACTTGTAACGCCCAGAATTTTCGGTAAGTAGAAGTCACCCCATATTCTTTTACTACTTATAAATGGTAGGATTTATGTTAAGAAATCATTTCATCCGGCCCTTAAGAGTATCGGGAGCGTTGACGTTGAAAAAGTCGAGTTTCGGGGCTTGGTACGAGTTCGACTACAATGCCTTGTGATAGTTGCACCTGGAAAAGTAGAAGCCAAGAGACAGTCTACTGGACACTTCTAGCTACTGTGCCATGCGACATTGCCCTAGAAAAGTCTCCTGGCAATAATGCCAGGTGTGCCAGGGATGCATATAGTCACGATTTTTAGCTTTGGCTCATTTCTCACTTCACACAATCATCCTATTTCTCTCCAAAACCTCCCAAGAAACGTTCCGACTTCATTTATTGCTATTTTGGAGCATTAATAGCTCAAATCCTTGAGCATTAAAGTGATCAATCATCATCAAGCTAAGGAGTGGAAGCTAGGATCAAGGGTTCATCATCTTCATCTTCTTCTCTAAGAAACACTTAGGGTGTTCTAGGTTTTTGTAACGCAAACTAAGTTGTGAGTCATTCTAATTTCCAAAACTATATACATGTTAAAATCATCTGTTCTTACCTATGATTATATCCTTGTCTTTGTTCTTAACTATATGGAAGTTTAACCTAAACTCATAATTTTGGGAGATTTTAGGGTTTTGATTATTGTTGGTAAAATGTTTAAAAGTGAGATTCTAAGGAGTTTATATGTGTATCTATGATTCCTTGAGATTGTTGTGGTTTCATTTCTCATATTCATGGAATTTGGAAATTTTAGGTCAATTTAGGGTTTTTGAAACTCTTGGTTATTGATGAAATTGTTTGGATGGTAACTTGTTATGTGTTAATGCTAAAAATCGTCTAAAGGAAGATTTAAAGTCGGTGTGGAGCTTTAACAACTAAAGAAAGGAATCTCGACAAATCGTACGACGAATAACAAAAATGAAAATAGACAATAGAATTTGGTGACGCGAAAAACCTTGTTGAGGCTAAAAATCGCGGTCGACTATAGAAGTCGACGGTGCACCATGGTCGTCAAACAGGGACGACGTCCTTTAGTAACAAGTGTTGTGAATAGATTACAATTACAGAAAAGATAAACTTAAATGTAAGAATCTATCGTGCGTCGTGAGTGAAAATGCTTCGTCGTGAGTTTCTTCGTGGAAAAATGTAAGTAATCGACTGAATGCTTCGAGAATTCTTCTGGAGATTCTTGTGGTAAAATCTTGTGTGTCCTAAAACTTGTGCTTGAGTGTGGCTTCGACTTGATTTATATAGGCTTCGACGTCTTTAATGCCCTTCATAAATGTGGGTAACGACTTCGGATAATAAGTGTGCTTGATTGCAGTCTTCAGTTATGACCGTTTCTCTTTAATGAGCTTGACCTGCATTAATGGGGAACAAATAAAACTCTTGTCGAACGTTAGTAAATTACGGTCGAGGAAAACCTTACGACAGTCGTACATTCTGACAGGGGTCTTGGTCGTAAGTCGTGGATATCTTACGACCGATATATTAAGTGATGACTATGGTCATGGTCGCACGCAGATTACAGGACCTTATCTTAATACAAGACTTGTCGTGTAAAATATGTCATTTAGTTTCTTGCGTCGGTCGTGAGGTGTGGTTTTTTACCCAAACAGTTTGCCCCCAAAATTTGAATTTATTGCGTAAATTAAAATTTTAAATTTTAAGGAAACCAAATGGACACATGTCGACCAATGAGATTGTTGATCCCGATTTTACTCAACAATGATATATATATCTATTAGTTCAAACAAGTAATGGTGCAAAAGCGTTTTTAACGAACTAAAAGATATTCTGCGGTAGAAAAACACACTAAACCAAGTAAACAAAGTATAAATAAACACGAGATTATCTCAAAGATTCACTTTGTATTGATTTAAATAAGAACACCAAGAACACCGAAAGTATATTCAGAATTCTGCTCTAAGGTGTGTGTGTTGTGCAAACCTTAATGGAAGAACTCAACATGAGTCTTCTATTTATACTATTCACCAGGGGACAAGCTCTAGACAATAAGGACTAAAGGTACAAAGACACGATCGTGGACTACAACAGGTACAACGTTAATATAGTGCGCCACAAATCTGCAAAGGCTGTAACCCATTAGAGGGTAACACGTGGAGTGTGCAGGGCACGCCTTGTACGAATGATCTTCAGGATCTTCGTACAACAGAAAACGTGAAAAGCACGATCGTCTTTGTCTTGATCTTCAAATAATCTTCCAAGTCTTCAGTCTTCATACCACAGAGGCTCTGTCATGTTTGGCAGAGGCTCTGTGGCCTTGTCCTCTGAGAAAGACTTCTGCAGAGTCTTCTCTTGAATCTTCTATCGGTGTCTTGGCAGAGGTTCTGTTGGTGTCAACACTTAGCCTATTTTTCAATACTTCTCTAAACAGTAGAAGTTGGAGCTAACAATCTCCCCCTAAGTATTGAAAAATAAAAATTTGAAAAATGCATGGTTTTCTAGGCTAAGTACACGACAGAAGGTTTTTGACCTCTGTTAAAAGTTACTCTTAATTTAAGATTGTGCTAGAGGCACTTACAGTCGATTACAGTACATGATATGAAAAGTAAACAGAGGAAGGTTGAGGAAATCAGATTCTGGCATTTGGAAAGTCGTCGACTTTGTGTCCTCCGAGTCTTCCACCTTTGAGCTCACGGTAGATTTTGATGCAGAGGTTTCTGAAGTTGATGACAGAATCAATGTCCTCTATCAATCTGTCTGCTAGAGATTGATCCATGAACTCAGTTCCTCTGTGGTCCAAGTGGTTGGCTCTGAACTCCATCAGAGTACTTGTTGCGTACTTTTGGCAATCAACCTCTAGGAATAATTTTGACTTTCCAGCTGGATCATGATAGACATACCCAATTCTTGGAAATGTGATGATGTAGTTTGGTCTAGCAGAGGGAGGGTAGTCATCTTCTGGTGCTGGGATTCTCAAGCCTCTTACACCAAGGTCAAGTCCCAGTTGGAAGTCGGTAATGATATACATCAGAAGTCTTTCGCGCATGGCCATCCTGATTTCTCGGTAAGCACTTTGGACTTCGAGTCTGTGGCCGTAGTTCTGCCTTGCCCATTGCAGAAGATCAGGCAGATCATAGAGGTTTAGATTTCTCAGATCTGCATCTGAGAAAGTGGTTTCTGATCTGTCTACCCTCTTGACTCTGTAGAGGTTGTAGTGAACCTCTCCTCCGTGGGTATGAGACAATTTGCAGTAGATGACCTTGTCTATCTTGGAGTTTGAGAAGACTTCTTTGACGGATTTGGCTTTCTTTCTGTAGAATTGGTCTGGTAGCTCTTTAAGAAAGTCATGGTGTAGTTTAGATGGTGGCAGAGGATCGTTGATTGCTCTGCTGTATAGGTATTTGTGCACTACCTCTTCCATTTTTCTTTGTTGAGCAAGAGGTGGAGGCATGGGTTTCCGCAGAGCATCCAAGTCACTTTTTAGTTTGGCCACTCGATCTTTTGTGGGTTTTGCCTTTGGGTCAAGTATTGGCTTGTTTGACAGAGTGTCGAAACCAAAAGCCCGATCTTCTTCTTCAGGTTTCGGGGTGACAAAGGCATCGAAGGCACTCTTCATCAATTTCTCTGTGGGTTGATGCTTCGGCTTTTTCTTTTTAGGTTCCTCTGTCATTATTCCCTTCCCTTTGTCTTTGGCCTTAGGCTGTTCAGCTTGTTGTGATTGGGTTCCCTCTATAGGCTTTGTCTTTGAAGTTTCTGAGGGGATGGATGGAGGTGCTTCTGTAGTTGTAGGAGTTGCCTCTGTTGGTTTTACAGGGGACTTAGTTGGTGATGTGGGTTTGGTTGGTGAGGCTTCTGTGGTTTTGCTCAGATATTTCCTTTGTTTATGAGCAATAGATTTGGTTCTGGTTTTGGGTGTGGGAGATAGTGGTTTTGTTGTTTTTATTGTTTCAACTTCTGGTGTAGGGGATGGTAACTTGGGTTCTTCTGGTGTTTTTGGTGTTGGGGAAGGTAGTTTTTCTTCTGTTGGTTTAGGTTATGTTGGTGTTTGTTGGTCTTCTTCTGAGGATGTGAGGATTTGAACTTGTTCTGTTGGTTTGGGGGTTGGAGATGGCAAGTCTTCGATGGTTACATGGGTTGTTTCCACAGAGGTGGGTATTGCCTCTGTGGTCTTCTGTTGGGTTTTTCCTTGGGTTTCAGTTGGGGGTGATTGGTTTAAGGGTTCTGCAGATATTGGTGGTGCAGGTAAACCTCTGTTTGCAGCTTTCTCCCTTCTGTTCTCCCCCTCAGGATGATCTGATGGTCCTTCTGAATCATCATCAGAGTCATCCTGCCTTTTGTCTTTAGTACCCTCTGCTCTGCATGTTGCGTCTGGCTTTTTGGGTTGTGAAGCACATGCGGCTATCATCTTAGCACACAAGTCATCGCAGATGCCTAGAAGATAATGGACCTCTGCCTCTGTGTTGAAGCGCATTTTTCCCACGTTGGTTCGAAAGTCTTTGACATAGTTGGCGTCGGCAGTAGTGAAGGATTTAATGAACTCTGTGACTTGGTCGAGTATCCCTTGTCCAAGTTCTGTGATATGTGCTCTGGTCAAGTAGTCGGAGGGCTTCATGGCCAGAGTTTCTCTTGTTGTTTGTTCCTGGACATGCTCGAGGGCCTTCTTTAGGTCTTCTGGTGTAAGGCCCGTAGAGGTTGGGGATTGCTCTTTCTTCAGCTTTTCAAGTAGATATTTGACAGAGCTTTGGAAGGCAGAGGTTGTGGCTTTTTCAAAGTCAGAGGCAGCAGTGGCAGCATAGGTTGTTGCAATTTCTTTCATTTGAGCACATGCCTGTTTTACCTATGTGGATAGGTTATCCACTTTGGTGGTCAGTTCAGAGATGGCCTTTGTTGTGGATTCTGCAAGAGAGTCAAGAGAGCTTTTCAACTCTCTCAACGAAGTGTTCACAGAGGTGACAAGGGTTTGGAACTCATCCCTTGAGACATGTGAGATAGGTGTAACCTCTGGGGGAACACATTCGTCCCCAGAGTTAGTCCGTGTTGCTTGGACACCTTCTTTCGCCCCTGTTTTTACGTTGAGGGCGGAAGGATTTCCCTCTAATCCTTGAGTAGGGGCCTTTTGAGCCTCAGACTCTATAGAGGTTCTGTTGAGAACATTGTCCTGATCCGCTCCAGAGACGGGTACAGGAGTATTCTCAATTTGACTTGGGGACTTGTCTAGAGTCCCTTCGTCTTCGTGCACTCTAGGCTCCTCTGAAGAGTCGATCGGTCCTGAGTGTGTGCGTGTGGCAGAGGAAACAAATTCCTCTGCTGGGATTTCAGATGTGATCCAGGGCGAGCGATCATGAACTAAAGGCAAGTCCTTTGGAGAGGACTCCCTTGGAATTGTTTCCCCGGTTTCAAATGGCACAGAGGTAGAAAGAGTTTCCGCTGCCCGGTTAGTTTGGGTTGGGTTCGAGCTGTGCTGCTCTTGTTCAATAATACCATCTACCACTAGACTTGTGGTATTAGAGATATGGGTTGCACTGGGAGTTGGTTGGGGTTGTGTGTCTCTTCCATCTACGACATCTTTTAGGGTTTCACCCTCTGTCACACATCAGATCACTGGGGTTTCTATCCTAGATACTAAGGAGTCGTAGCATGGATGAGAACCAATTAGGCTTTGGACAATTGGATGCAGAGGTCCTGGTATTTGTGCCTGGATACCTTCTAAGGTTTTGTCAACGGCCCCTATCTCAAAATCTACCATATCCTCTGTGGCTACCTCTTCCTCTGGACTTTTTCTTAGTACATCATATCCGGGATGGAGGAAGGGGTTCTGTAGTACTTCTGGTGTCTTTCCCTGAATATTCGCAGAAGTTCGGTCATCTTCATCCAAGTCATAATCAATTTCAGAGATCCTGAAGTCTGGTTCTTCTGTTGACTAATTGGAGAGGGCTTCTGCGTTCCATCCAGAAGTGTCTAAGGAGTTAGCTATATCAGGGCGTTGGAGGAAAGCAGAGAAGTCACCCTGATCCTCTGCATAGTTGATAGGAGTTGGGGATTGCAGAGGTTGTGCATGAGTTTCTTCGATCAGTTCAGTTTCCTCTGCGATAGTCTACAGAGGAGTGTGAGGCTTCTTGGTTTTCTTATTGCTCTTCTTTCTTTTTGGTTTGGGGCCCCCCTCCTCAGAAGATTTGTGTTTTCTCTTCTTTTTCTTATCCTTAGGAGGAGGGGGATTGTTCCTTCTGTTGGGTTTGATGGGGAGAAGCGACACTTGTAGAAGTTCCCTCTGTAGTTTTCCTTGTTTTGAGGGCTTTCTTCTTCTTGGGTGGAGTGACAGAGGGTTTTTGTAATAACCAGGTATGTTATTGGTTTGTTTAATACTATTACTCTAAATTAAGAAAGGTTTGGAGTTAGTTATATACAAGTTAGTTAAGTATTTATGGAGTTAGAAGTTAAGGGGTAAGTTATAATTTTTATATGGAAATATAGGGATGTATTTTTCCATATAGAGTAAGCTTGGGGGTTTGTTTGGTATTTTTGCCAAACATCACCTCCACCACCGCCCTATTTTCAGCAAGAGGCAGGAGGTGTCATCTTGTTGACACAATTAGAAAATATCCTAAGTATTTGTGTGTGAGTGTGTGTTCGGTTTAGAGAGAGAGGAGGGGGAAATCGAAGAAAGCTAGAAAAGAGGAAGAAGGAAAGCTTAGATTTCTACTAGAATTGCTAAAAACAACTGAAGAAAACAAGGTAATATTTCTGTTTAATCCATACTTTTAAGATTCTTAGTTTTCTATAAACTTTAGAAGTGGGTTTTGTTATTTTTAGAAGGATATATGAATTCTGGGTTTGGGTTAGTGTTCAAAAGGTAGTCTTAAACATATCCGCATAATTACAGCAACATGCATAGTTAAAAGATTTAAAATCTGGGTTTAAGATGAACACTGTGGACTGAGACATTCAAGCAAGTCGCAATGGTGGGTTGCGACATGCTTGAATATGGTCATCTTCATGAATGTCGCAATGGTGGGTTGCGACTTGGGTATGAAGTCGCAGTAGTTGATTGCGACTTGGGTATGAAGTCGCAGTAGTTGATTGCGACTTGGTGTAGTGTATTGCAACTTGAGTCGAGTATTTCAGAACTTAGAGACTTCTAGCCTTAAAAAGAAATATTTGTATTCATGTGGTACAGATTCCGTGAATCGGGACTGAAGGAATCAGAGAGCTCGATAATTGCGTGGAAGGGTTTTTGGAACTAAGCTAATCAAGTGAGTTTTTCTTTAAAATGTTTTCAAATGGAATACATATATGTGATTAAATGTAATATTGTGCATATAGTGTTTATATGAGTATTACATTGTATGGGTACTAGTTGGCCGGGCTTAGGACCGGTGAAAGTTGGCTGTACAGAGGGACAGTGGTGTTGGCTGTACTTAGTACAGCGGTGCAAATTAATTAATTGGCTTGCTACCAATTAATATGGCCAAGAAAAAGAAAAGAGAAAAAGATGGAAAGATACATGATGCATGAGTCATAGTTGGTATTCTTATGTGAATTATGTGTATGATGTTGTGCAAATGTTTTCTTTAACTAACGGGGATTTTCTCACTAGACCTCAAGGTCTAACCCTCATTTTGTTTTAAAATATGTATTCCAGGTCAAGGAGCAAATAAGAGACAATGATAGAGTTTATCATGTTTAGCTTTTGTGGAAGATGAATGATTATGAAGATTCCAATTGTGTTTAGTATCTATTATGTATTTTACTTCATTCGAAAAAGTTTGTACTGGAAAGACCTAATTGTAGAATCTAAGGGACCGTATTTGAAATATGATATGTTATTTGGTGGTGAAATATATGTAATTGTGTGTTGGGATTAAGGGATGTTACAGATGGTATCAGAGCCCTAGTTTAAGAGATTTAGGTATTAGTATCTGTACCTAGACTTAAACTGCATGCGAAGTAGGCTGTCCTTATTATTATAGAACCTTGGGATGTTAAATATAAAAAGGTAGAAGGAACATCATGTAAGGTAATTTCAGATTACACCTGGCCAGTGTAATTGTGATCTTACAGGTACATGTTTGAACCAGAATACTTTGTTATATGGGGTATGTGCTTACGTGTATGATAACCTTGTTTGAATCAACAGAATGGCAAGTGGGACGAGACAAACGAACCGGGAAGGGGAAGGAAATCCGAATAGATCCAATCTAACAGCCGTAGGAAGGGGAAGAGGGAGAGAAAGAGGCAGAGGAAGGACTGGGGGCAGAGTACAGGGGCGAGGCACCGAGTTTGTTACGAGAGACGACTTAGCGGCTGAAATGGGAAGACTTCAGGCAAATATCCAAGCTATGTTTAACCAGACTCATCATACGGAAACAGAAAGACCAGGTCCTAACTTTGAAAACGAGATGCCTATCACACCTACTGTCGTATCAGTACCAAGAAGGTGTGACTATAAGATATTTTTAAGCTGTAAACCACCCACTTATGGAGGGGACAGAGATCCAGTAAAGGCGATGCGGTGGCTGAAGGAAGTTGAAGCTGTATTTAAAACCAGTAAATGTGCGGAAGAAGATAAGGTGTTATATGGAACTGCAATGTTGAAAGCAGATGCCTTATATTGGTGGGAGGCCCTTATTGACTCTAAAGGACCTGATGTATATTCAACCTTTACTTGGAATGAATTCTCGAGAGCATATAAGGAACAGTTTTGTCCGCAAGCCGCAGTTAGACAGTTGGAAGAGGAATTCCTGAGCCTACAACAAGGGAATTTATCAGTAAGAGACTACACTGCCCGTTTCTTAGAGAAGTCGCGTTTTGGGGAGTATTATGTTGCCACAGAGAAAATGAAGATGGAAAGGTATGTATTTGGATTGAATTCGGAAATTCGAAAGTTAGCGACTGCAACGAGACCTGATACCTTCTCAGCAGCAGTAAATGCCGCGGAAAATGTGGAACGGGATAATAGGAGAGACATTGGTGATAAGAGTGCTGGGAAAAGAAAACTGGAAGAAACGATGTACGATTCGGAAGAGTACGAATCCCCGAGGTTTGGTAATTATTCACCTTTCGGGCCAGCTGAAAAAAGACCATGTTCAACATGTGACCGTATTCATCAAGGAAACTGCTATGGTGATTCCCGAAAGTGCCACAAATGTGGAAAGGCTGGTCACATCGCGAGAGATTGTCGGGTAACTCGATTTTGTTTCTCTTGCAACTCCCCTGATCATATTCAGTCTGAATGTCCACAATGGAAAGCACAGCAAGGTAGTATGACGGTGAAACCAACGAGTGTTAGGCCAGGAGGAATACAAAGGCCTGAACTACCGCAAGCAAAGGGTCGAGTCTTCCAAATGATGACACAAGAACCAGAGGAAATTACGGTGAGGATACAGGTATATCTTAACAAACTCAATACGTGCTAAAGTGTTATATGACTTCCGTGTGAAATGATTATGGGTATTTCCGTTCTTTTGTTGCTTATCTGTGTTAGAAATATAGATAGGTGTGGGGTGTCTATTCAGTTAATTCCTATGCTTGGATTGAGTTCAAGGTAGAAGTAAGAACTAGGTAAACTGTACCTTTTCGCTTGACCGAATTCCGGGACGGAATTCTTTTAAGGGGGAGATGTTGTAATAACCAGGTATGTTATTGGTTTGTTTAATACTATTACTCTAAATTAAGAAAGGTTTGAAGTTAGTTATATACAAGTTAGTTAAGTATTTATGGAGTTAGAAGTTAAAGGGTAAGTTATAATTTTTATATGGAAATAGAGGGATGTATTTTGCCATATAGAGTAAGCTTGGGGGTTTGTTTGGTATTTTTTCCAAACATCACCTCCACCACCGCCCTATTTTCAGCAAGAGGCAGGAGGTGTCATCTTGTTGACACAATTAGAAAATATCCTAAGTGTTTGTGTGTGAGTGTGTGTTCGGTTTAGAGAGAGAGGAGGAGGAAATCGAAGAAAGCTAGAAAAGAGGAAGAAGGAAAGCTTAGATTTCTGCTGGAATTGCTAAAAACAACTGAAGAAAACAAGGTAATATTTCTGTTTAATCCATACTTTTAAGATTCTTAGTTTTCTATAAACTTTAGAAGTGGGTTTTGTTATTTTTAGAAGGATATATGAATTCTGGGTTTGGGTTAGTGTTCAAAAGGTAGTCTTAAACATATCTGCATAATTACAGCAACATGCATAGTTAAAAGATTTAAAATCTGGGTTTAAGATGAACACTGTGGACTGAGACATTCAAGCAAGTCGCAATGGTGGGTTGCGACATGCTTGAATATGGTCATATTCATGAATGTCGCAATGGTGGGTTGCGACTTGGGTATGAAGTCGCAGTAGTTGATTGCGACTTGGGTATGAAGTCGCAGTAGTTGATTACGACTTGGGTATGAAGTCGCAGTAGTTGATTGCGACTTGGTGTAGTGTATTGCGACTTGAGTCGAGGATTTCAGAACTTAGAGACTTCTAGCCTTAAAAAGAAATATTTGTATTCATGTGGTACAGATTCCGTGAATCGGGACTTAAGGAATCAGAGAGCTCGATAATAGCGTGGAAGGGTTTTTGGAACTAAGCTAATCAAGTGAGTTTTTCTTTAAAATGTTTTCAAATGGAATACATATATGTGATTAAATGTAATATTGTGCATATAGTGTTTATATGAGTATTACATTGTATGGGTACTAGTTGGTCGGGCTTAGGACCGGTGAAAGTTGGATGTACAGAGGGACAGTGGTGTTGGCTGTATTTAGTACAGCGGTGCAAATTAATTAATTGGCTTGCTACCAATTAATATGGCCAAGAAAAAGAAAAGAGAAAGAGATGGAAAGATACATGATGCATGAGTCATAGTTGGTATTCTTATGTGAATTATGTGTATGATGTTGTGCAAATGTTTTCTTTAACTAACGGGGATTTTCTCACTAGACCTCAAGGTCTAACCCTCATTTTGTTTTAAAATATGTTTTCCAGGTCAAGGAGAAAATAAGAGACAATGATAGAGTTTATCATGTTTAGCTTTTGTGGAAGATGAATGATTATGAAGATTCCAATTGTGTTTAGTATCTATTATGTATTTTACTTCATTCGAAAAAGTTTGTACTGGAAAGACCTAATTGTAGAATCTAAGGGACCGTATTTGAAATATGATATGTTATTTGGTGGTGAAATATATGTAATTGTGTGTTGGGATTAAGGGATGTTACAGTTTTCTCTTGGAAACAGAGGTTTCTAGTTGGCTTCTCTGAAGATGGAATTTTTCCTGTACTTGTTGGTGTTTAGCTAAGGCCGCTGTCCATTCCTCATCACTCATTCTCTCTACTACCTGGTCACCTATAGAGGCTCCTAGACGCGGGAATGTCACTGGACTTGGTTCAGGAGTCCTGTGATCGCGTATATATGCTATCTTAAGGTCTTCGTCGCTTCCATATGCCAGAAGTTTGGTTGGTAGAGGTCTGCATAAGTTGTACCCTTCCAAGTGCTCTGTGGGGGTGTTCTTTGCCATAGGGTATGTTTTCACGACGGGTCCCTCCATTGGCCATTTCTCTCTGCAAAGCAGAGGTTCTAGTAGGACACCTAGAATCCTCTGAAATTGTAGTGGGGGAAGATCTTTGCTTGAGGATCCCTTTGCCCTCTGTGAGGATATTCTGTGATCGATCGTGTTCACTATCTCTTGTAACATAAGAGTGCCATAGTCCAGAGGCAAATCATAGTACACCCCGTACATGATTGCCATGATTTGATGAGAAGTTTGGTCTGGACTACCCACGTTTCCGGTTAGGCACCTATTCAGAATGGAGAATAGTGTATTCCACAGAGGGGGGAACCTATTCCTTATGAAATAATTCCTTTTTTCAATTGGGTGTTGTAACCCAACATTTATGCAAATCTACAGAGTTCTGCATCTGAGGGTTCCTCTGCGTACTTCTTGATTCCTAGAAGTCCTCTTGTTGGTAGGCCAAACTCAAGAGAGAACATAGTTCTGTTGAACTTGAGTTCAAGGAATTCGGATTGGTCAGGTTTAGAGATGTATCCCTTGATTTGTATCTCTTCTTGGTCGTAACGACAGCTCTGCCAGAATTGGTTGAGGTATCTGGCAGGGATTCTTTTGACGGTTTTGGTTAGTAGAGGATAGAGATAATGGTTTTCCAGAATGTGAAGCAAGATGGCATGTTCTTCCCCAAATGCAGTTCTTGAAGGGACCAAAAAGTGGTTATTTGGTTTGAGGGGAAGAACACGTTCAAAGTGTTCGTGTGCCAGGAAATTTTGCAGGTGGTTAGTCGGAGAAAAGTCTACTGAATCACCTGAGTCGTCTTGTTCTAAGTTTCCGGCCATGGTAGGGTTCTGTGAGTGCTCAGAATGTGCTGGGGAGTTCGCCGGAGAGTTGGAGGTGGAAGCCATTGCTTTAATCTTGGAGAATGTGAGTATAAAATAGAAGTTGCAGGTTTGCAATATTCGTCGAAGAAGAAGATATCAGTAAATTCGTAACAGGAATGAGAAATGAGATGAACAGGGTTATATAGTGAGGTAGAAAACGGATAGAATTCCACTTTTAAAAAGTGAATTCAATTTACATTTGGGGTCCGCACTCGAGTTCTACAGATGGGCTCAAGTTCCAGAAGAACGTGTGGCACGCACGTCCAATGAAAGGTTGCCACGTCAGAAGTGTCAGAACACGATTAGACGTCGTGCACGACCCATTAATGCTTGGCGCGTGGGCGTTTCTACTTGCAGGTGTCTGTCACTCGCAGAAGTAACTCGTATGTTACAAAATTTCCATAAAGAGTCAAGTGTCAGAATCAACAGAGGCTCTGTAGTGGAATGAGCTCTGTGGTCTGAAACCTACTCTTCATTCCTCTTATGCTTGCACCTCTACCAAAAATGTTTGAAAATACATTGGAGAGGATCGATAGATCTTTAGTGCAGAATTTGTATTCACGGAGGCTTTGAGGCTCTGTTGAAGCCAGCAGAGGCTCTATGAGTGCAAATTTCTAATAACTAAAGATTTATGAAACTTTTTGATCATCCAAAGTTTTGATTGTTTTAAACACTGTTTTTAGGACATATTTGGAAGATGGTGTCCTAGAAAACTGTTTTGGAAAAAGGTTTTGTGCGAGACATTCTTCCTTTGGCTCTCCTTTGCTCGGCAAACTGCCTGACTTCTGTGGATATGGTTGACCACGACTCCTCTTTGGCTCCCCCTTGAATTAACAACTTCTGTGGATTAATTCAAGGTCTCCTTCTGCTCCCCCTTGACCTATGCTTGGATAAAATAAGATAAGTAATGCATAGAACATAGGTCAAACTCACTAGAGGCTCTGTGGAGATTGTCAGAGGTTCTGAGAATTTCCACAGATACTCTGTTGTGTACAGAACGTTTGGTGATAAGGAATTTACATACAAAAGAGTTTAAATATATACATATATACAGAGGATCAAGTCTTACTTACAGAGGTCAACTCATGTTTATCATACCCAACTTACCCACCAAGAAAAGGAATATTTTCTCATCAAGTGCCTTGGTGAATAAGTCAGCAAGCTGGTATTCAGTGTTCATGAAGTACATCTCAATTGTTCCTTGTTCAACATGATGTTTCAAAAAGTGGTAACGGATGTCAATATGCTTTGTTTTGGTGTGCTGTACAGGATTTGCTGAAATTGCTATGGCACTTTTGGAATCACAGAGGATGGGTATCTTGTAGATATTGTGACCGTAGTCCTTTAGCTGAGTTCGCATCCACAGAACTTGGGAGCAACAGCTAGCAGCAACAACATATTCAGCTTATGCCGTAGATGTCGATACACAGTTCTGCTTCTTTGAAGTCCAACTGACTAGTTTACCACCCAGGAATTGACAACTCCCAGAGGTGCTTTTTCGATCAACTTGATTCGAATTCCGTTGATTTCGTACTTGCCTTGATCCAGATTCCTTGATTTCGCACTCTACATGATTCGAATTCCATGGTTTCGAACCCTTATTGATTCGAATCCCCATGGCTTCGAACCCTTATTGATTCGAATCCCATGGTTTCGCACCCAACATGATACGGAATCCATGGTTTCGCACCCAACATGATACGGAATCCATGGTTTCGCACCCAACATGATACGGATTCCATGGTTTCGTATCCAACTTGATACGAAATGGATGGTTTCGCACCCTCTTGCATCCGAATCCATATGGTTTCGCATCCTCTTGCATCTGAATTGATGGTTTCGAATCTGCCTACATCCGAATTCTGATGGTAGCGGAACCCCCGTGCTAAGTCTCAGGAGGAGGACATTGTTCATGGATTTTAGCATAACGCGTGTGTGACATCATTCTGATATTCCGCTTGCCACATACTTTTAGAAACTGTCAAAGTTTAAAAGGGCTCTAATCTTTCAAGATTTTCAGAAGGTGAGCGTTGGAATTCAGTCTTTGATTGGATTGGAAGAGACGCTTGAGTATTTGCAATCATTATTCTGAAGTTTTGTTGACGATGCTAGACCTTTGAGTGCTCTTTATCATTCTTCTGACTTGATCAACCAGAATTGTGAGAGCTTGCAATCATTGTTCTGGTGCTTTGGTTGTGATTCAGACTTTCGAGTGCTTATAATCATCCATCTATTTCTTGAAGATTGAAGTTATGGATTCTCTTCATTCAGTGGTTTGAAGTATTTTGAAGATGAGCATTTCTCTACAGTTGTTGAACAATGTTATTTGCTTGGGTCGTCTCATCCCTACCGAGTAGCGCGTGTTTTTACCGTTCCTCCTTCGAGAAAATTTGGACCAAGCTCTTAAGCCGAATTCTTACTCAACTCGTGGTCCAACGACGGATTCTCTGTTTTACACTAAATGCATACACTTTGAAGATGATTTTAGTGCAATTAGTCGAGGTTATGGAGTACATTACATTGAATCTGACTTTGTTCAAGGTTGAAAATATGATGAGTAAGAGCAACTTTCAAGGGGGAGCCGTGCCTACATTTGATGGAAGCACCGCTAAAGTTTTTACAAGTAAATCAAGGGGGAGAGGATCTAAAGATTTGAAGATGATTTGCTTTCCAAAACTTTAGGGGGAGAATGTTAGGACACTGTAGTTGTCCTTAATATTAGAAAGTTTTGTAAAGCAAAGGCTTTGTAAATGGGCTTATGCTTAAGCAGTGTAACAAGTGATGTAGACTATAAATAGGACATGTAATGTAGTTTGTAATAAAAAAAACTTTCATAATTCAAGATGTAGCTCTCTAATCACATTGTGTTCTCTCTAGTTTAGATTTACTTTTCTAATAAAGCTTCTACATTTTCTTGTTACTAGTTCTTGGATTGTATGAAGATCATGACCTAACAAGTTTGCATCCTCCATAATCTGAATCTGAGTAAGCTGTTAGATTAAAACCAGAGTTCTTCGGATACCAGAGACCAAGATTTTTGGTTCCCTTTAGATATCTGAGGATCCTCTTTACAGCAATAAGATGTGATTCTTTTGGATTGACTTGATACCTTGCACAGAGGCATATGGCAAACATTATATCAGGTCTACTCGCGGTTAAGTATAAAAGAGACCCAATCATGCCTCTGTAGAGCTTGCACTCTACAGATTTTCCACCTGGATCTGAGTGTAACTTATTTCCAGTTGACATGGAGGTCTTCATGACAGAGGCATCAGAGAGATTAAATTTCGAAAGAATGTTAGAGACATATTTAGCTTGATTTATAAAAAATCCCTTTGATGATTTTTTGACTTGGAGTCCTAGGAAGAAGTTTAGTTCTCCCATCATACTCATTTCGAACTCACTCTGCATGAGTTTTTCAAAATCAGTGCAGTGTTTTGCATTTGTAGACCCAAAGATAATATCGTCCACATAGATCTGCACAAGCAGAATCTCATCACCTTTTCTTTTATAAAACAAAGTATTATCAGTTGTACCTCTTTCGAAATTATTTACGAGAAGAAAGGTTGAAAGGCGTTTGTACCATGCTCTTGGAGCCCGTTTCAGTCCATACAGAGCTTTGTCGAGAAAGTAAACATGATTTGGGTACTTGGCACTTTCAAACCCTGGTGGCTGCTGGACATAGATTTCTTCTTGAATTTCACCATTTAGAAAGGCAGATTTTACATCCATTTGAAAGACTTTGAAACGTCTGTGGGCTGCGAAAGCTAAGAAGATTCTTATTGCTTCGAGTCGTGCGAACGGGGCAAAAGTTTCATCGTAATCAATGCCTTCTTCTTAGCGATATCCCTTGGCCACCAATCTCGCTTTATTTCTAATGACCACCCCATCCTCATCCTTCTTGTTTCTGAAGACCCATTTAGTCCCTTGTAAAGTCCGTACTCCGGTATGCCTTTTCTTTATTATTTTTATTAAGTTCTTTTTTAAACCTTCTCCCTAGCTTGGTGTTCGTTAACGGAATTAGATGAAATGGGATAAAAAGTTAACGGGGTCAACCTTGTTTTGGTCTTTGCAAGGAAAGGAAGTTGAGGGGCCATTTGGGTCAATGCACCAAACTTGTGCAAGGGACCAGCCATATGACCGATCCCCTCCCCCTTCCCCTTTCATTTTCACTTAAACAACTCCCAAAAAACCTTTTCCCCATCCCCCTTTGTTGTGTGTTCGGCCAAGAAGAGAACTAGAGAGAGAGAGAGAAAGAAAGAAGCCGAGAGAGTGAGAGAGAAACCGAGAGGGTGATAGAGGTTGCTGCCGGCGACGAGGAGAGAGGAGGAAGGAGGCGATCGCCGGCAAGTTTGGTCGGAAAAGAGGAGGAAGAAGGGTTCGTCGAGGTAAGTTCGTCTATTTCTCGTTTGTTGTTATCGTATGTCAAAGAAACGCCGCCTACCACCACCGCCGCCGGAGGCGGCAGGGGGTGGTGCACGGCTGTTGTCCAGCCTAGGGTAACCCATATTCAGTAGTTCATATGCTTTTCGGGTCTGTTGGGATTAAGACACGACTTAATGGGTTAATAATCAATAGTGTCATTTCATGTGAAAATTTAGTAATCTGCCACTGTTTTGCTTAAACCTTAACTTTTTCCTCGTAACTCGGATTGGGGCAAAATCGGTGCCAAAAGTTCCCATTTTGATTCTAGTAACTTTTCTATGTTTTGTGCAAAAACCAGTTCGGAACGTAGCTTAGGTCAAATCGTCGTTTTGTACTGAAAGGTTCTGTTTTCGCTGTTGTGCGAACCGTTTTTGTAAAATCCGTATTAAACTGTAGAAAAATCGTTAGGAGGAGTATAATATGTCCTTGGAACCCTAACTCAGAGCAGTTTCTGGTGATGTAATGTAATTGAGGATTTTCTGTGTTTGGGGAGGTCGGAATAGGTCCCGAACAGACCTGTTTGGCTAGACAGAAAAGTCATTTTAGTGACAGTTTAAGCGTGCGTCGTGTTTTAGGGTCCGGGTCTCGCGTTAATACATTTTAACGTTCGTTTAGGTGTTGGGAAGTGATTTTGGATTGTGGAGCTTGGACTATTTTTTGTGAGCTAGGCGCGCATTCGAGGTGAGTTCTCTCACCGCGTAGTTAGGAATTTCATGTATGTCGTTCTTTTGTGTTACGTGTTATTACGTGTATTTATGTGCTTATATGAACTAGTTGGGATGTGATAACTGGTTGTGAATTGTTGAATTCGTATGTGGAATATTTATGCATGTGTACACCTCGGTGGGACTGAGGGGCTCGGTGGGACCGAGGGCTTGGTGGGACTAAGCTAGTACAGTAATCTTTACTCGGTGGGACCGAGGGCTTGGTGGGACTAAGCTAGTACAGTAATCTTTACTCGGTGGGACCGAGGGCTTGGTGGGACTAAGCTAGTACAGTAATCTTTACTCGGTGGGACCGAGGGCTCGGTGGGACTGAGCTTGTATTAATGTATTTTGTGTACTCGGTGGGACCGAGGTTCATACTTATATAATAATCATTATGTGGTTTGATATCCGTGGTGATGGTAATGTTGCCTACTTGCGAGTAGGGGTGATATGCGTGGGGTTGCTACCTACGTGTGTGGTTGGATTCACTAAGCGTTTAGCTTACCCCTTTCCCATTTTGTTGTGGTTTGAGGTGCGAGTGGCGGTCGGGCATGACGGTACACACACACTACGCGCGGGCGCCGAGAATTGTTGGAATTTACGCTTTTAAACTTTTAGACTTTATTTATAATATTTCCGCTGCATGAATTCTTTTGACTGTTTGAGTTGACGATATTAACTTAAATTGAGTTACGGTTTATTAAAATGTGGTTGTTTTAAAATGGAATATATGTTTTAGAAAATTTAAATTTCCTTGTAATTTTTGGGACGTTACAACTTGGTATCAGAGCACAGCTTGAGTGAATCAAACACATCTCGGTGTGTTTGGTCTCAAGTTGCGGCTATGAAGTTTTAAACTCTTTTACTAAAATCTTTGAGAATAAAGGAAAAAGGAAAACCCGTTTGGGAAACGGTGATCGGGGGCGCAGTGTGTACAGTCAGCCGACGCTATGTGGGAAGGTACAGTGCTTAGTGTATTTATTGCTTTCTAGGCATAGGGTATGCATGCTAGATTGCCTATGTTGTTTACACTGTACTGTATGATGACTGCTTGCTAGTAGGAATCAATGCTAGTTATAGTAGGTTGTTAAGTGAAGGCCCTATAGGTTGCATGCAGTCAGAATCATATAGCCTCCGAATATTTGATTTAGTTCTATTGCGCAGCTCTTGTTTGAGTCCAACCGTTCTAGGATAGAATCTTGTATTCGAATGTCTATTTGATTCACGCTGCATGCGACTGGGTATTCGCGAGGCAACTCGTTATGGCTAACAGGGATTCCGTTGTAGCAAGGGTAGTGGGATGAGATGAAATTCCTAGTGAGCTGGGAATAGCGTTTACATATGAGTACGTATGCAAAATTGCTTTCTAGAACTTAGGAGTATGTATGCTAGATTGCTTGGTGCTTAATACACTGTATTGTATGGTTGTTGCTTGCTATTAGGGACTTATGCTAACTTTGATAGGTTGTTAAGCGAATGCACTATAGGTTGTATGCGGTAGGAACCGAATAGCCTTAGAATGTTGGATTTAGTTCTATTGCGCAGCTCTTGTTTGACTCCAACCGTTGTAGGATAGAATCCTATATTCGAATGTCTATTTGGTTTCACTGTATACGACTGTGCGTTTACGAGGCGACTCGTCAGGGTTAGTGGGGGTCCCGTTCTAGCAAGGGTAGTGGGTTGTTACGACTTTTCTAGGGAGCTAGGAAAAATGTTTACATATGCCGGAGTGGACATATGTGTTTGTTTGTGGTAAGCAACTACTTGGACGTCCCGGGACAGGACTCGAAACGAGTAAGGATAGGTGTGAAAGGTAGTAGCAGAGCTCCTACTATCTGAAGCACATGATCCATACTCGAGTCGGGGAGAGTCACGAGGAAGCCAAGGAGTGGAGCGTGAGTGTAGTAGGGGTGTTTTAAGTGTGGCCAACCCGGTCACCTTAGCCGGGATTGTAAGGTACCGCTAGTGGTCTGTTTCAACTGTAATCAGACGGGCCATGTAAAGGCCAACTGTCCTAGAGCAGGGGTAGCTATTGGGGGTGGAGCATAGAGGGCGCCTGGGAATGCCCCGTTACGTATTACCGATGGTCGAGCAGGTCTGCCGGGGGCGGGAGCGGCTCGAGGTAGAGTTCACTAGTTGACGGTGGATGAGGCGCAGGCGACGCCTAAAGTGGTTACAGGTACGTTCCTAGTTAACTCGGTGCCTGCGGTTGTGATGTTTGATAGCGGGGCTACTCACTCTTTTGTGTCTCGCACTTTTAGTGAGGGTTTGGGCCGAGTGGTAGGACGTTTGAGTCATCCTCTTGTTGTTAAGGTGGCTGATGATAGGACCTTGACGGTCACGGACGTGTTTCGCGGGTGCACTTTAGAGATCTCAGGAGTGCGGTCTCCCATTGACCTGATCTCGATCGCTATGCGGGAGCTTTGTGTGATTGTGGGCATGGATTGGATGGATAAGTTCGACGCGGAGATTGTTTGTCGTCACAAACAAGTGCGAGTTCGAACCCCAAGCGGGGGAGAACTATTAGTGCAGGGAGATTCGTTTAGACGGACTACGGCCATATGTTCGGCTGCGAGAGCTCGGAGGTACCTTCGGCATAGTGGTCAGGGATATTTGGCATACGTGATAGACACGCGTGTTGGGGAAGCGAAGGAGTCTGCGGAAGACGTGCCAGTGGTACGGGAGTTCACCGACGTATTTCCCGAGGATTTGCCGGGGATACCTCCCGAACAGGTAGAGTTTCGGATCGATCTGATCCCGGGTGCTGCTCCGGTGTCCAAGGCACCCTATCGCCTGGCTCCACCAGAAATGAAAGAGCTGTACGCCCAGTTGCAGGAACTTCTCGAGAAGGAATTCATTAGACCGAGCTGTTCGCCGTGGGGAGCACCTATCTTATTCGTGAAGAAGAAGGACGGGTCGCAGCGGATGTGCATAGACTACCGGGAGCTGAATAAGCTTACGGTAAAGAATCGTTATCCTTTACCAAGGATTGACGATTTGTTCGACCAGCTTCAGGGGGCCTCGTGGTTCTCCAAGATTGATTTACGGTCGGGGTACCACTAGATGCGGGTCAGGAGTGAGGACACGGAGAAGACGGCCTTCCATACGCGGTACGGTCATTACGAGTTCGTGGTGATGCCTTTTGGGCTCACCAATGCACCGGCAGCATTCATGGATCTCATGAACCGAGTGTGTAGCCCGATGTTGGACCGATCGGTGATTGTGTTCATCGACGATATTCTGGTGTATTCAAAGTCCAAGGAGGAGCACGAGGTGCATCTTCGAGAAGTGTTGGAAGTATTGAGGCGAGAGAAGTTATACGCTAAGTTTTCCAAGTGTGAGTTCTGGTTGCGAGAGGTCCAGTTCCTAGGACATGTCGTGAATCAGGATGGCATTATGGTCGACCCAGCTAAGATTTCAGCAGTGATGCGGTGGGAAGTGCCGAAGACTCCTACTGAGGTGCGAAGCTTTCTAGGTTTGGCAGGGTATTACCGAAGGTTTATTCAGGATTTCTCCAAGTTCGCGATGCCTATGACGCGATTGACGTAGAAATCTGCGGCGTTCAGTTGGGGTGAGGAACAACAGAAGGCGTTCGAGGAGCTACGCAGGCGTTTGTGCGAGGCTCCTGTGTTAACCTTGCCCGAGGGCATGGAGGATTTGGTAGTATACTGTGACGCTTCACACCAAGGTTTGGGTGCCGTGCTTATGCAACGCGGCAAGGTCATAGCCTACGCTTCGAGGCAGCTTAAGCCTCATGAAGCGAATTACCCGACTCATGACCTGGAGTTGGGAGCGGTGGTGTTTGCCCTTAAAATTTGGAGACACTATCTCTATGGTGTCAAGTGTACGATCTACACTGACCATAAGAGCCTCAAGTACTTGATGGATCAGCAGAACCTTAATATGCGTTAGCAAAGGTGGCTCGATGTGGTCAAGGATTATGACTGCGAGATACTTTACCACCCGGGTAAAGCGAACGTGGTTGCGGACGCACTCAGCCGACATCCGGTCGGTGAGCCACTGAGGGGTTTATGTCAGCGATTGACAGTGGTTACACCCATTCTGGAGTCGATAGGAAGCGCTCAGGAGGTGGCTGTTTTGGAGGAAAATGCAAAGCGGGAAAGAGTGTCGGGGGAAATCCCGAATTTTGTTCGTGACAGTCGGGGGTTGTTAACTCGACATGGTAGGGTTTGGGTTCCATTCATCGGTGGGAACCGGCAGGTACTAATGGATGAGGCACATAAGTCCAAGTTCTCGATTCACCCGGGAGCTACAAAGATGTACAGAGACTTGCGTGAAGGTTATTGGTGGCCCGGCATGAAACGGGATGTTGCTAGATGTGTTGAGGTATGTATGACCTGTCGGAAGGTCAAAGCGGAACATCAACGACCACATGGGAAATTGCAGCCGTTGGAGGTCCCGATTTGGAAATGGGAAAAGATTACTATGGACTTCATAACGAAACTCCCAAGGACTCCCCGTGGGAACGATGCTATTTGGGTGATCGTTGACCGTCTGACCAAGAGTGCTCACTTCTTGGCCATCAGGGAGAGCTCATCGGCGGAGAAACTTGCGAAGGTGTTTGTACGTGAGATCGTGGCCAGGCACGGGGTGCCAGTTTTGATTGTCTCTGACAGGGACACTCGTTTTACCTCCCGGTTTTGGGAGAAGGTCCAGTCAGAGATGGGTACCCGGTTACACTTTAGCACGGATTTTCACCCGCAGACGGACGGACAGAGCGAGCGAACCATCCAGACCCTCGAGGATATGCTTCGAGCTTGTGCTATCGATTTTGGAGGTAGCTGGGATCAGCACCTTCCTCTAGCAGAATTCTCCTACAACAACAATTTTGACTCTGGTATTGGCATGCCGACGTACGAGTTGTTGTATGGTAGGAAGTGCAGGACGCCCGTTTGTTGGGGCGAGGTTGGTCATCGGGTGTTAGGGAGTACTGACATTGTGTTGAGAACGACCGAGATGATTCATATGGTGCGGGACCGTTTGGTTACTGCACAGAGTCGGCAGAAGAGCTACGCCGACAAAAGGCGATCCGACTTGGAATTTCAGGTGGGTGATTATGTATTGTTGAAGGTTTCACCCTGGAAAGGGGTGATCCGGTTTCGTAAGCGGGGGAAGCTAGGGCCTCGTTATATTAGGCCTTACCAGGTCATCGCCCGTGTAGGGAAAGTGGCTTACCGGTTAGAGTTACCTGAAGAACTGAGTTTGATTCACAACACCTTCCATGTGTCCCAATTGCGGAAGTGTGTAGTGGACGAGGCTGCAGTGATCCCTCTCGAGGACATTCAGATTGAGGAGAGGCTCAACTACGTGGAGAAGCCGATAGCTGTCATTGAGAGGAAGACGAAAAATCTGCGTAACAAGGTCATTGGACTGGTGAAAGTTCAGTGGCAGCACCGGAAGGGTTCAGAGTGGACGTGGGAGCCCGAAGCGGAGATGCGCGAGAATTATCCCGAGCTATTCATCGGTCAAGACTTCGAGGACGAAGTCTAATTTCAAGCGGGGGAGAGTTGTAAAGTCCGTACTCCGGTATGCCTTTTCTTTATTATTTTTATTAATTTCTTTTTTAAACCTTCTCCCTAGTTTGGTGTTCGTTAACGGAATTAGATGAAATGGGATAAAAAGTTAACGGGGTCAACCTTGTTTTGGTCTTTGCAAGGAAAGGAAGTTGAGGGGCCATTTGGGTCAATGCACCAAACTTGTGCAAGGGACCAGCCATATGACCGATCCCCTCCCCCTTCCCCTTTCATTTTCACTTAAACAACTCCCAAAAAACCTTTTCCCCATCCCCCTTTGTTGTGTGTTCGGCCAAGAAGAGAACTAGAGAGAGAGAGAGAGAAAGAAAGAAGCCGAGAGAGTGAGAGAGAAACCGAGAGGGTGATAGAGGTTGCTGCCGGCGACGAGGAGAGAGGAGGAAGGAGGCGATCGCCGGCAAGTTTGGTCGGAAAAGAGGAGGAAGAAGGGTTCGTCGAGATAAGTTCGTCTATTTCTCGTTTGTTGTTATCGTATGTCAAAGAAACGCCGCCTACCACCACCGCCGCCGGAGGCGGCAGGGGGTGGTGCACGGCTGTTGTCCAGCCTAGGGTAACCCATATTCAGTAGTTCATATGCTTTTCGGGTCTGTTGGGATTAAGACACGACTTAATGGGTTAATAATCAATAGTGTCATTTCATGTGAAAATTTAGTAATCTGCCACTGTTTTGCTTAAACCTTAACTTTTTCCTCGTAACTCGGATTGGGGCGAAATCGGTGCCAAAAGTTCCCATTTTGATTCTAGTAACTTTTCTATGTTTTGTGCAAAAACCAGTTCGGAACGTAGCTTAGGTCAAATCGTCGTTTTGTACTGAAAGGTTCTGTTTTCGCTGTTGTGCGAACCGTTTTTGTAAAATCCGTATTAAACTGTAGAAAAATCGTTAGGAGGAGTATAATATGTCCTTGGAACCCTAACTCAGAGCAGTTTCTGGTGATGTAATGTAATTGAGGATTTTCTATGTTTGGGGAGGTCGGAATAGGTCCCGAACAGACCTGTTTGGCTAGACAGAAAAGTCATTTTAGTGACAGTTTAAGCGTGCGTCGTGTTTTAGGGTCCGGGTCTCGCGTTAATACATTTTAACGTTCGTTTAGGTGTTGGGAAGTGATTTTGGATTGTGGAGCTTGGACTATTTTTTGTGAGCTAGGCGCGCATTCGAGGTGAGTTCTCTCACCGCGTAGTTAGGAATTTCATGTATGTCGTTCTTTTGTGTTACATGTTATTACGTGTATTTATGTGCTTATATGAACTAGTTGGGATGTGATAACTGGTTGTGAATTGTTGAATTCGTATGTGGAATATTTATGCATGTGTACACCTCGGTGGGACTGAGGGGCTCGGTGGGACCGAGGGCTTGGTGGGACTAAGCTAGTACAGTAATCTTTACTCGGTGGGACCGAGGGCTTGGTGGGACTAAGCTAGTACAGTAATCTTTACTCGGTGGGACCGAGGGCTTGGTGGGACTAAGCTAGTACAGTAATCTTTACTCGGTGGGACCGAGGGCTCGGTGGGACTGAGCTTGTATTAATGTATTTTGTGTACTCGGTGGGACCGAGGTTCGTACTTATATAATAATCATTATGTGGTTTGATATTCGTGGTGATGGTAATGTTGCCTACTTGCGAGTAGGGGTGATATGCGTGGGGTTGCTACCTACGTGTGTGGTTGGATTCACTAAGCGTTTAGCTTACCCCTTTCCCATTTTGTTGTGGTTTCAGGTGCGAGTGGCGGTCGGGCATGACGGTACACACACACTACGCGCGGGCGCCGAGAATTGTTGGAATTTACGCTTTTAAACTTTTAGACTTTATTTATAATATTTCCGCTGCATGAATTCTTTTGCTTGTTTGAGTTGACGATATTAACTTAAATTGAGTTACGGTTTATTAAAATGTGGTTGTTTTAAAATGGAATATATGTTTTAGAAAATTTAAATTTCCTTGTAATTTTTGGGACGTTACATCCCTATTGCTTGTTTCCCCGTTGGCAGAGGAACTAACGTCCATACCTTGTTTCTCTCAAACTGTAGAAGCTCTTCTTGCATAGCATCTACCCAGTTTGGATCATCTAGGGCTTCAGAAATACATTTTGGTTCGATCACACTGATAAAACTTGTAAAGAAACAAAAATTAGCAGTGGCTGATCTTGTCTTGACTTTCTAAGAAGGATCGCCAATTATCAGGCTCTGAGGATGACTTTTAGGTCATTTTGTTGTCCTTAGAAGATGGTCATTAGCGTCATCAAGTTGAGGATTTTCTGAGGTTGCACGTGGTTGTTCTTGTACAACCTTTGTGGTAGAAGGTACTTCTGTGCTTGAACTTGGTTCTTCAGCTTGTGTAGGTATTGGGATTAGAGCTGGAATAGATTCCTCTGATGCGATGGAGACAGAATCCTTATTTTCCTCTGGTATCGGTTTCTCTGTTGTGGCTAGAGTTGGTGTTTCCAGTGCCTCTGTTGTTGTATCTTTGCTTGTGTCATCTTCTGTTCGCTCCCCCTCGACATTAGCATCTGCATGATTCACAGAAGAGGATGAAGTATTTAATGGACCAGTTAGAGATATACCTGAATCAGTATGGTTTACAGAAGATGATTCTCCAGAGGCTCTGACGGCTCCAGAAGAGGGATCGATATCGTCGTGGAACCCCTCTTCAAATAGCAGATTTAGGTCTGCTTCTCTTGTCTTTGAGATGCCAGAGGATTCCTTCTTCAGACCGAGTTCTGAACTGATTTGTTCAGAAGTCTTTTGAAAGGAATCGTCAAAAGAGACATTTATGCTTTCCACTATGGATCGAGACTGCAGAAGATATACTCTGTAAGCCTTGGAAGTGGCAGAGTATCCTGTGAACTTTCCTTCATCTGCTTTCACATCGAACTTCCCTCTAACTTCTCTGTCGTTTAGAACAAAATACTTGAATCCAAATACATGGAAGAACTTGATGTTGGGTCACCTCTAATTGATCAATTGATAAGGATGTGCCTCTTGACTATGGATGATCGATTTTGGGTATAACATGTCATTGATATAGCTTCTGCCCAGAAGGAAATCGGCAATCCAGACGCTGTTAACATAGTTCTGGCAGCCTCCACAAGTGTTCGATTCTTTCGTTCAACAACGCCATTTTGTTGTGGAGTGCGTGCTGCAGAGAAGTTATGCGAGATGCCTTCTTCTGAGAGGTAGGCTTCAATGATAGAGTTTTTGAATTCTGTGCCATTGTCGCTTCTCAACTTCTGAATTTTGCACTCGTACAGAACCTGGATCCTCTTCATTAGGTTTATCAGAATGTTAGGAACATCCGATTTCTTTCTGACAAACTCCACCCATGTATATCTTGAGTATTCATCGATCACCACAAGTATGTATTTCTTGCCTCCTAGGCTCTGCGTAGCGATTGGACCACAGAGGTCGACATGAAGCATGTACAGAGGCCTAGGACAAGACACATCAGTCTTTCCTTTGTTGGAAGCCCTCTTAAGCTTGCCCATCTCACATGCTGAGCACAAATTATCCTTACTGAATTTAACATTCGGCAGACCTTTAACAAGATCAAGTTTCACAAACTTGTCTAGAGTATGAAAGTTCAGATGGCAGAACCTGTTGTGCCATAACCAGGCTTCTTCGTTTTTACAAGCAACAAAGCATAACTTGTCTTCTTTATTCTTGACACTAAAGTTCATAAGATATAGATCTCCTCTTCGTTCAGCCCGCAGAAGTTCGACTCCAATATCTTCTCCTTGCAGAGAGCAGAAAGTTCTTTTGAACATAACGTCGAACCCAGTATCACAGAGTTGGCTAACACTTAGAAGATTGTGCTTTAGGCCATCCACATATGCAACTTTGCATACTGATATGTTTTTCTTTTTGATGACTCCGTAGCCTTTAATATATCCCTTCTTGTTGTCTCCAAAGCTTATAGATCCTCCACCGAGTTTGTCTTTGTAAGAGGATAGTAGACCTCTGTCGCCAGTCATGTGCCGCGAGCACCCGGAGTCAAGATACCAGATCGGCACATACTGCTTCTGCAAGACAATCAGAGATTTTTAGGTACCCATATCCAAATGGGTCCCTTTTTGTCAGAGGTCTTCAAGGTTGCCTTAGCATCCTTGGGTTGGTTTTAACTTATGTTGAAGAACCATTTTGTTTCTTCTTTCCCTTGAATTTAGCATTGTTTTTGGGCAAAGAGAGGAAATAGTGTGGGCTTGAGAAGTGTTGATTCAATTTATACATGAGATCAAAGCAATGACAGTAATTAATATGCAAAGAAATTTGCTTGAACTTTTCATTAAAAACATTGAAACAGGGTACAGAGGCTTTATTACAGTCTATTCTAGCATCTGACTTCCTATTACAAGAAGACCTATGTAGACTAGATTGTTTGTTTGGAAAATCTCTGTGGAGAGTAGCTTTCTGTGGTCCCCTTCTTCTATGGTGAACTTCTGCAGGTTTCACTGTCACAGAAGTAAAAGACTTGTTATTTTGAACCCACTTACCCTTTTGTTGCCAAGTTAATTTTTCTTTAAAAGGCCTAAAAGGTTTAGCTTCTTTGGCACATTAAGAGGATTTTTCCTTTTCAAGTTTTATTTTCTCAAGCTCCAGAGAGGTTTTGGCTTGTATGCACATGTTCACAAAATCCGGGCAAATAGGAATACTTGTGATTTTCTCCTTAGGAGTGATGGTTCTGTTAAGAACTCCAGAGTGAAGTTTAAATCCCTCTGCTTCACAAGGAACTATTTCTGATTTAACTGAATCAGTCTCAGAGTCGTCAGAGGATGAATCGTCCTCATATACAGAGGTTGAGTCACTAAGATCTCTGTCGACAGAGGCTGCATTTTCTGAGCATGTGCCATACTTACTTTCTTCCTTTCTTTCAAGAATATTGTTAATGCCAAAAATCGCACCAAAGGGACAACTTAAGGGCGATGTGGACTTCAACAACTAAAGAAAGGAATCTTTCGACAAAGGCGTGCGACAAAGACAAAAATGTAAACGAGACAAGGGATTTGATGACGCAGGAAAAACCTCAATGAGGAAAAAACCTGCGGACGACAATGGATGTCGTCGTTGCACTATGGTCGCCAATCAGGGGCGATGTCCTTGGTGTTCCGGGTGTCGATCATACAGAGATTACAATACAAATGAAGGAAAGACTTCGAAATGTAAAGTATAAGTGTTTGAAATGTAAAAACAGTGTGCGTCGTGTGTGAAAACTATGTATAAACTGTTGGTCGATAGCGATAGTCTTGCGTCGAGAGTGATCTTCTATGAATGATCTCTTTGCTTCGAATGAATATTCTTCGAGTGTTTGTGTTTGCTTCTGTTGTTCGATGCTCTTGTTCTATCTCTCTCTATCTGTGTTATTCGGTGTTGATCAGGTGTCTTGAACTGATGATTGAGCTGGGATTTTATAGTCTTCGGATGACTTTAATTGAATCATTAAGATCTTTGATGATTATTGTAACGGTCGTCGTCTTCAATGTGAGTTTAGATGCTCATAACTGATTTCTTCGGTTATAGCCGTTTGTCCATAAATGACTTTGACTCCTGCATTAAACACTTAAACAAATATAACAGTTGTATAACGTGTCAGTCAGTCGAGGTCGTACGGTTTTATGCGACGGTCGTGCGGAACGGGTGACGTCGAGGTCGAGTGTCGTGAGGAACTCTCGACTTACCTTTTTGGAGGGATGACGGAGGTTCTTAGGGTCTTTGTCGGGACCTTATCTTAATACAAGGTATAGCTCATAACATGTGTCTTTACCTTTTCTGGTCGTGGTCGAGACCTGTGAATTTTTGCCCAAACAGTTTGCCCCCAAAATTTGAAAGTAGGATGGCAAATTCGAATTTTAAATTTTTCTCGGTGAGTGCTTAGGTTTCTGCGTTAAAAATACCTTGGTTGTTTTGTAACCGAATTGGTTTAATTCTAACCGAACGAGAAGTCGAAGAGAAAACGAGGTCATGACGTCATACTGACGCACGATTGTGCTTACCAGCTGTTATTTTAGAAATGTCGACGGAGCCCAGAGGTACTATTAGAAATGAAGACGGTCTAGATGACTTCAGAATTCTATCGAAAATTCCCATGGGGATTACTGTAAGTAAGGCTGGCGGGGTTCGACCGGAGATGTGTCCCGAGGGGTATGTCGCGATATACGAGTACCTGTTTGTTGGGAACTGAAGATTTGCTAAGTATGGTTAGTACTGCCAGAACAACGTTAGTACTGCCAGAACAATATTAGTACTGCCAGAACAACAATACTACTGCCAGAACAACAATACTACTGCCAGAGCAAGGTTAGTACTGCTAGTAAAAGTTAATGCTTCTGGAACAAAGTTAGTACTGCAAATAAAAGTTAATGCTGCTGGAACAATGTTAGTATTGCTTGTGCATAATGTTGTTAATACTGCTTGTGATCATTATTATGGAATGCGAGAATGTTGGAGATAAAGATGGAATGATTGAAGATAAGCATGAAAGAATATTCTGAAGATCAATTTTGTTTTGATAGTTATCTTGTAATTATTTAGTATAAATAGTTTTTGATAGATAGCTATTCGGTAAGAGATTGATCAGAATTCGTTTTTGTTTTAGAGAGAATTAACCTCAAGGTTTAGAACCCTATTTCTAGAGAAGTAGAAGTCGTCTTGTTGAGCCTGTTCAACAAGATTGAGGTTTGGTTGTAAACTTGTGAGTTGAAGCATTGAATACAAACAGATTGTGTTTTCTGATTAGTTATTCATTGAGTGTATTTGAATTAAAGTTCTATTCCGCAAGATTCTTTAATTCTGATTTCTAAGTATAGTTATTCTTGTTTGGAATCGGTCCTGACAAGTGGTATCAGAGCTTGGTTTCTTAGAAATCTACAATCATTATGGACAACACAGTTGAATCAAACAGTACTCTTGTTTCAAAGGTTCCCATGCTCAGGCCTAATGAGTTTGACATGTGGAAGATTAGAATCAAGTAGTATATTTTGCTTACTGATTATTCCATCTGGGATATTATAGAGAATGGTCCATGTGCTGAAGGAAAAGTTGGACCAGATGGCAAAAGACCCCCTCCAAAGACTGATGCAGAAAGAAAGGCTAGACAAACAGAGATGAAAGCCTTAAGCACTCTGCTTTTGGCTATTCCCAATGAGTATCAGCACCAATTTCATCACTGCACTGATGCTCAGATTTTATGGAATGCATTGGAAAAGAGATTCACTGGTACCAAGAGCACCAAGAGGAACCAGAAGGCAATTCTTAAGCAACAATATGAAAACTTTACTTCTACAAAGAATGAGTCTATGACTCAAACTTTTGATAGATTTAATAAGTTGATTGGGGAATTGGCTACAGTTGGAGTTCGTATGGAGGTTGATGATGTAAACAGGAAGTTTCTAAGATCATTAGGTGAGGAATGGACAATATATACTGTGTCTTTCAGACAGAATGACCAGTTAGAAGATAAAGAGCTTGATGATCTTTACAATGATCTTAGGGTATTTGAAGCAGAGGTTGAAGCCAAGAAGAAGCCCTCAGGATATGTGTATAATGCTGCACTCCTATCAGCATCAACTGATTCTACTGCTAACCCTGAATCAGTTAGTACTGCTGGTGGAGTCAATCAGGAGAAGGCCAATGATTCTGTACTAGAAGCTTTCTTTTCTAGTCATGTTAACTCCTCATTAATTAATGATGACTTAGAACAGATTAATGCTGATGATCTTGAGGAGATGGATATCAAGTGGCAGATGGCTATGCTTTCTATGAGGGTGAAGAAGTTTATAAAGAGGACTGGGAGAAACAACTTTTCCCAAAGAAGAGAAGATGGTGCTGGGTTTGACAAGTCTAAGGTGGAATGCTACAAGTGTCATAAGATGGGACACTTTGCCAGAGAATGCAGAGGTGGAGTATCTCAAAACAACCATCAACAAGCTCAGACTGGAAGCTTCAACCAGAACAGAAACTCTGTTCAAGCCCTTGTTTCTCAACAAGGAATGGGATTTGATTGGAGTGATCAAGCAGAAGAGGCAATTCAGAATCATGCACTCATGGCAGAAGTCTCAGATCTTCCTACTGAGGTAAAATCTAATCTCTGTTCTCAAGCTTGTATAGACACTGTGAAAAGGTATAGAGATCACAACCAGGGAATGTCCGATGACCTTAAGAGATTAGAAAAGGATAGAAGAGATTATGTAGTGATTGTTGAGAGGTTTGAAGAACAAATTAAGGCTTTTCAAGCCAATGAACTTCAACACTCATATGATACAAACTACTGGAAGTGGGAAAAGAATGGCCTGGAGTTCCAACTGAAAGAGTCTAGGGAGGAATGTGAGAAATTAAAAGGAGAACTTGAGAAAGTAAAACTTGATGTTGAAAAGTTTTCATGTGCTTCTAAGGTAATGGACACCATAATAAATGCTCAAATCCACAGTAAGATGAAACCAGGCATAGGGTACAATGCCACACCCCCACCCTACAACAACACATACATCCCTCCTAGGTCAGACCTGTTAGAAACTAAGGATAGGAAGGACTTACCTGAAGGAGCTACTAAAGTAGATCCATTAGATGAAGTTGTTGTTGAGGATAAAACTGAAAAAGAAGAGTCTAAGAAAAGGAACAAGAATGTCAGTGGTGAGATCCCCTTAGAGAATTACATCAAGACTAATGAGGAAGGTGGAAGTCCCTGGGATAAGAACAATGAGATGAAAAGATCTGAAAAAGGAAAGGGAGTTCATTATACACAGACCACTGTTGTGAAATCCAATACGTGTGAACATTGTTCTTGCAAGAATTCTCAAAAGAATGAACCCCAAAAACATGATAAAAAGAGGGGAAATCAAAGAAACTGGAATAATCAATGGGCTAAAAAACAAGGAGTTGATCTGCAAAGGATTAACAGACCAAAACCTTGTTTTATCTGTGGCAAATTGAATCGCCTTGCCAAACACTGTTATTTCAATCCTATTAATCAAAGGATAAATTTTCAAAGAACTTTTCAAAAATCAAATGGTTATAGGAAGCCTGTAAGGAACCATGTGGCTAAGAAACAAGCTAAATCCAAAAGCCACATGAGGAAAAAGACTGAAAAAGAATGTGTCACAATGTGGGTTCCTAAAAGCACTAATGTTAGTACTGCTGCCTCAGATAATACTGCTGCTAGCAGTGTTAGTACTGCTAACACTGTTAGTACTTCTTCTAAAAGCAATACTGCTGCAAGCAGTGTTAGTACTGCTAACACTGTTAGTACTTCTTCTAAAGATAATACTGCTTCTAGTGTTAGTACTGCTAACACTGTTAGTACTTCTTCTGAAGATAATACTGCTTCTAGTGTTAGTACTGCTAACACTGTTAGTACTTCTTCTAAAGATAGTACTGCTAACACTGTTTGTGCTGCTAGACCAATCATCTTGACAAAGTACTCCAGTACTGAAGTTCCTCAGGTTGAAAAACTTATCCAAACTGAATGTAAGTACTTTGATGAGCAAGGAGACCCAAGACCACTTTGGCTTGGGTTCCCAATAAAAACTAATTGATTTATCTTATGTGCAGGGCAACCAACAGCTCAATGGGAAGAGCATCTGGCATGTTGATAGTGGTTGCTCCAGGCACATGACAGGTAACATGGCATGCCTCAAGAATTTCAAAAGAATTGATGGAGGACATGTTGCTTTTGGGAATAATCCTGCAGGAGGTAAGATAAGTGGTAAAGGTGATGTATCAAAAGGTAAGATGACATTTGAGGATGTTTACTATGTTGAGCAATTGAGATACAACCTGTTAAGTGTATCACAGGTCTGTGACAAGAAACATAGTATATTATTTACTGATTCTGAATGCATTATTCTTGCTCCTGGATTCAAAGTAGTTGATGAAAACATGATACTATTGAGAACTCCTAGAAAGGATAATGTGTATTGTTTAGATTTAGAAAGTGTTTCATCTGATTCATCCCTAAACTGTTTGGTATCAAAAGCTTCAATGGATGAATCATCACTTTGGCACAGAAGGATGTGTCACATGAATTTTAAAACAATGAATAAACGTGTTAAAAATAATCTTATTAGGGGTTTACCATCAAAAGTTTATTCATGTGATGATCATTGTGTTGCTTGTCTCAAAGGCAAACAACACAAAACTTCTCATAAGTCCAAAGAGATAAACACTATCTCAAATCCTCTTCAGTTGTTGCATATGGATCTGTTTGGCCCTACAAATGTCATGAGCATTGGCAAGAAGTCATACTGTTTAGTTATTATTGATGATTACTCTAGATTTACTTGGGTATATTTTCTGAGAACTAAAGATGAGACAAGTGGACTGATCAAATCTTTTATTCTTAGAATTGAAAACAAATCAAATCAAAAAGTGAAAGTCATTAGATCAGATAATGGGACTGAATTTAAAAACCTTGATCTAAACACCTTTTGTGAGGAAAAAGGAATTGAGAGACAATACAGTGCTCCTAGGACTCCACAACAGAATGGTGTTGCTGAGAGAAGGAATATGACACTAATTGAGGCTGCTAGATCTCTGTTAGCTGATTCAAAATTACCCACTACTTTTTGGGCAGAAGCAGTTAATACTGCTTGTTATGTCCAAAACAGAGTTTTAGTAATAAAGCCTAAAAACAAGACACCTTATGAGCTTTTTCAGAAAAAGAAACCATTTATTGGATTTTTCAAACCATTTGGGTGTCCTTGTACAATTCTCAATACCAAATCTCACTTAGGTAAGTTTGATAGCAAAGCATATGATGGTTTTCTTGTTGGTTACTCATCTCAGAGTAAGGCTTACAAAGTGTTTAATACCTCTTCTAAAATAATTGAAGAAAGTGACAATGTCAAATGCAATGAGAACACACCAAATCCTATTGGTTCAGGTCCTGATTGGCTATTTGACATTGATTCACTCACTAATTCTTTGGGTATCAGTAGTGATGTAAATGCAGGACAAAGGGATGCACCACCATCAGATCACAGAATTAAGTCTGTGATATTTCCACTCCCTACCATTGATCCTGTTGACTTCTGTGAAATATAAAAGGAAGCTGAACCCATTCAGAATGCAGAAGAGAGAAGAATAGAGGAAAATCATCCTTCAAGTCCAAATTCCAGAGAGTCTGAAGTGACTGAAGAAGCTGAAGAAAATCCAGACTTAAATGAGTCAAATCTGGATGTGATCTTACAAGAGGAATCTGGTCATCCATCAAGAACTCAGAAAAATCATCCTCCTGAGTTGGTAATTGGAGACATTGCTTCTCCCATGATGACTAGGAATCAAAGCAGACTTCAAGAGCTACAAGATCAGCAAAATACAGTTAATACTGTACTCACTTGCTTTCTATCCCAAATTGAGCCCAAAAAGGCTTATGATGCTATGAAAGATCCAAGTTGGATAGAAGCAATGCAAGAGGAGCTGCTACAGTTCAAGCTACAGAATGTTTGGAACTTGGTGGACCTTCCAAAAGGTCATAGGGCAATTGGCACCAAGTGGATTTTCAGGAATAAGAAGGATGAGAGAGGAATTGTGATCAAGAACAAAGCCAGGCTGGTTGCACAAGGGTATACTCAGGAAGAGGGTATAGACTATGAGGAAGTCTTTGCTCTAGTTGCAAGGATTGAGGCAATTAGGTTGTTTCTAGCCTATGCCTCATATATGAAGTTCAAGGTCTACCAGATGGATGTAAAAAGTGCTTTTCTATATGGGACTATAGATGAAGAAGTGTATGTCTGTCAACCCCCTGGATTTGAGAATCCATTGTATCCTGACAGAGTGTACAAGTTAAAGAAGGCACTTTATGGTCTACATCAAGCCCCAAGAGCATGGTATGACACCCTGTCTACCTATCTCTTGGAAAATGGATTTGAAAGAGGAATCATTGATAAGACCTTATTCATTAAAAGGGAAAAGAAGGACACCCTACTTGTTCAGATCTATGTGGATGACATTATCTTTGGATCCACAAATGATCACATGTGTAAAGACTTTGAGGAGTTAATGCACAAGAGTTTCAAGATGAGTTCCATGGGTGAACTTACTTTCTTCCTTGGGCTTCAGGTGAAACAGAAGAAGGATGGGATTTTCATATGCCAATCCAAATATGTGAAAGACATCCTGGATAAGTTTGGATTATCAGACTCAAAGCCAGCAAGCACACCAATGGAGACACACAAACAGATCAATGCTGATCTTGAGGGGGAGGATGTGGATGTCCATCATTACAGATCAATGATTGGCGCACTCATGTATCTCACAGCCTCTAGACCAGATATTATGTTTCCAGTATGTGTATGTGCCAGATTCCAAGTTACACCAAAGCAATCACACCTTCATGCAGTCAAAAGGATATTTAGATACCTAAGAGGGCAACCTAGATTAGGTCTCTGGTATCCTTATGAATCATCCTTTGATTTACTTGCATACTCAGATAGTGACTTGGGTGGAGCTAACATGGATAGGAAGTCTACTTCAGGTGGATGTCAGTTTTTGGGTGCAAGACTAGTATCTTGGCAGTGTAAGAAACAAACCACAGTGTCCTTATCTACAACAGAAGCTGAGTATATAGCTGCTGCAAGCTGCTGCTATCAGGTTCTATGGATACATAATCAGATGTTGGACTATGGGGTAACATTTCTTCACACTCCAATCTTCATTGACAACAACAGTGCTATTAGCATTGTTAACAATCCTGTCAAACACTCAAAAACAAAGCACATAGAGATCAGGTATCACTTTATTCGAGATTGTAATGAAAAGAAATTAATTCAAGTTGCTAAAGTTTATACCAATGACCAGTTTGCTGATCTATTCACAAAAGCTTTTGATGTGGGTAGATTCACTTTCTTGGTAACAAGTGTGGGCATGATCAACCTTGAATAAAGTCATGATTCTCAGTTTTTATACCTGTATTTCCTTCTATATTTGGTACTACTAACTCTTTTTCTCAGGATCTTCTGTATGACTCAGATTAACAAGTGCTGAAAAGTGCAAGTATATTTACTACTGCCAGTACATAGTTACTACTGCCAGTGGATAGTTACTACTGCTAGTGCATAGTTACTACTGCCAGTGGATAGTTACTACTGCCAGTGCATAGTTACTACTGCCAGTGCATAGTTACTACTGCCAGTGCATAGTTACTACTGCCAGTGCATAGTTACTACTGCTAGTACATAGTTCATACTGCTTCGTACTTAATACTGCATGTGTCGTTAATACTGCTTTAAAAGAAAATTAGGGCTACTGCTGCTATAAATACCTCTTTCAGCCCGCCAAAGTTCATAACGTCTCTTTGAATTCTATTCATCTCTCTCTCTTTCTAACTATTCTCTCCCAAGAATCTCTGTTTTCTGTCAAGAATCCTCAGGTACAATGGAGTTTATCGACGAACACAACGAGATTGCCATGCTCCAGAAGCCAAAACAGTCCGCAGGTTTTCACGACATTGTGGATTTCCTCAAGTCCACGCATATATCCTATGCCCTAACGGTGACCCCGACAATCTACATCGAGCATCAGAAACAGTTCTGGGAAAATGCCACCGTGGTGTCTAAAGATGGGCAGAAAAACATCAAAACAAGGGTGCGTGACAAACCCTTGCATGTTACAGAAGAGCTTATTCGCATCACTCTTCGATTGGATGATGCCTCAGGTATGACGTCTATTCCTAATGACGATCTATACTCCAATTTAACGAGAATGGGGTATGAAGGTCCCATTGGAATCTTTAAGTTTTTCAAGTCTAAATTTTCTACACAATGGCGATTCTTTGTTCATACCTTAATGCATTGCATTTCAAAGAAAACTACGGGATTTAGTGAGTTTAGCAGTACCATTGCTTATGCCCTGGTCTGCTTGGCCACTGCCAGGAAGTTTAATTTTTCACAAATGATTTTCAATGATCTTGTGTCAAACCTGGAATCCAAAAAGCGTTTTTATATGTACCCAAGGTTTGTCCAAGCAGTGATTACTCAGGAATTGACGGATTTGCCTCAATTTTCTGAGGTATATGTACCTAAACCCGCTAAAGGAAAGGTCTTCTCAAATATGAGAAGAACTTCCAGGGACTCGGAAGGAGTTGACACTCCATTGTTCTCTACAATGATGGGTGTGTCCCACACACAAGAAGGTATGGCATCAGGGTCAAGGCCCTCATTAGACCAACCCACTGATAGCCTAACCCCACCTTCAATCACCAAAGAAATTCCTCAGTCCATTCTTCAAAGACCCACTCCTCACATAACCAAAATGTTTACAAGAAGAATGGTACACAAGGCTCCTTCCCTTGATGTACCTCCTACAAGCCCAAAGCCTTTAAGCCCTCTAATGGAGCATTCTCCAATAGAGAATATCGAAAGGGAAACCACAGGGGTGTCTCCCAACCCCAAGAAGGTGCTCACTAAGGAGAAGGTTGAGCATGTGAGTAGCAAGGCTGCCACTACTTCTGCTAGCACAGAGAAGGACAGTGGTAACATACCTAAGACCTTCCTCACGGCAACTCAGAATGAGAAATCATTCAGAGGTCCCAGGTGCCAAGAAACCACGGGGGTAGGCAGTGCTTTTGCTAGGCAAAAGACTCCTACTAAAATTTCCAGTGATCCTTTAACGGAGGTAAAAACTCCTAAACAAGGTGAGGATAGATATACATATGAGGAATTGATGGAAACCATTGCCAATATCAACACAGATGTTGTAAGTCAGCAAAAGGAGATAGATGGACTCAAGAAAGTGGTCCTATATCAACAAACACAGCTTGAGAAGCATAAGAAGCTGATTACAAAGTTGATGCACAAGAAGAAGAAAGCTCAGTATGTTCTTAAAAGAAGAAGCCCCAACAATGATGCTCCCAAAAAGGGGGAGTCAGAAGCTGAATTCAACACATAGAGTGCACAGGAAAAGGGGGAGAATGAGTGTGTTGAAGAAATTGAGAAAGAAGCAGAAATTGATCATGCAGAAGAAAAGGTTAATGCTGCTGAAATTCAGAAAGAAGCAGAAACGGTTAATGCTGCTGATATTGCAAAAGAAGCAGAAACTGATCATGCAGCAGAAACGGTTAATGTTGCTGATATTGCAAAAGAAACAGAAACTGATCATGCAGCAGAAACGATTAATGCTGCTGAAATTCAGAAAGAAGCAGAAACTGAACCAACAGCAGAAACGGTTAATGCTGCTAAAATTCAGAAAGAAGCAGAAACTGAATCAACAGCAGAATCAAAAGAAGCAGCAGAAACGGAAGAAGCAGCAGAAACAAAGGAAGCAACAGAAACTAAAAAGCCTACTTTGGAAGAAGTTGAAGTTGCAGAGGCTTTGATTAAAGCCAAACATGACACTCCTAAAAAGCAAGAAGAAACTCTGGGTGAAAAGCTGGTGTCACTGAAAAGAGCAAGAACCAAGTCTATAGCTACCAAGAGGAAAGTTGTCAAGAAACCTAGGGTAGAACCAGTGGTAGAAGAAGAAAAAGAAGAGGATGTTCCAGAAAAGAAAGATGATACAAAGGTTGCTGAAGAAGAAGTAGCAACTCCATCAGGTCAACCAAGTAATGCTCAATGTGATATGTATATCACTATGGTTGATACTGATCTAATCAAAGTTGACCCATTATCTTCCATGCCTCCTGAGATCATCTTCTGGGATACCTTGGTAGATCAGAGAAAGGAGTACATTAGAGTCAAAAGAGCAGATGGGAAGTTTGAGGTCTGTTCTACATGGGGAAGACTTATCAGAATGTGCTCTAGATCTGACATAGAGGAGATGTACAAGGTTGGAATGAAGCTGTATGGAAATATGCTGAATGAGAAAGGGATGTCTATCACCAAAATGGTTCTTGAATACCTGTGCCTAATGTTCAAACCAGAAGCAGTTCAGTATATGATAGAAAGAAATTTTCAAGCCATTACCAACTGGATGCTCATTGAAAAATGTGGAGTGTATGTCATCACACTTGACCATACATATCATGAGTATTATTTGGTGGATGTTGCATACAAGCACAACATGAAAAGGTTGAATGGAATGCTACATGCTAAGTTGGCTTGCAACAAGGATTCTGTAATGGGAAGATACTTGGTGAGAAGGATTATCAATCAAAGTCTAGGTTTGAATCCTGATTTATGTGTTCATGATTAGGTTTTGGAAGCATCATCTGAAGAACTTGACTTCTCAATCTAAAAAGTCAAGTTAGGGGGAGATTGTTGGGAACTGAAGATTTGCTAAGTATGGTTAGTACTGCCAGAACAACGTTAGTACTGCCAGAACAACATTAGTACTGCCAGAACAACAATACTACTGCCAGAACAACAATACTACTGCCAGAGCAAGGTTAGTACTGCTAGTAAAAGTTAATGCTGCTGGAACAAAGTTAGTACTGCAAGTAAAAGTTAATGCTGCTGGAACAATGTTAGTACTGCTTGTGCATAATGTTGTTAATACTGCTTGTGATCATTATTATGGAATGCGAGAATGTTGGAGATAAAGATGGAATGATTGAAGATAAGCATGAAAGAATATTCTGAAGATCAATTTTGTTTTGATAGTTATCTTGTAATTATTTAGTATAAATAGTTTTTGATAGATAGCTATTCGGTAAGAGATTGATCAGAATTCGTTTTTGTTTTAGAGAGAATTAACCTCAAGGTTTAGAACCCTATTTCTAGAGAAGTAGAAGTCGTCTTGTTGAGCCTGTTCAACAAGATTGAGGTTTGGTTGTAAACTTGTGAGTTGAAGCATTGAATACAAACAGATTGTGTTTTCTGATTAGTTATTCATTGAGTGTATTTGAATTAAAGTTCTATTCCGCAAGATTCTTTAATTCTGATTTCTAAGTATAGTTATTCTTGTTTGGAATCGGTTAAGATGGGCTTCCACTGGTCGTATTTGCCTCTGGCCAAGGCATTCTAGTCACCGAGCGACTTACTTCGCACTGGGAGTGGCGTATAAAGTCACGAGCGATCAATATCGTCATTATAGTTTACTTTCAAGGCTTAAAGGTGATAGTACCTTAGTTTTGAACACTGCTGTCAATGATCGCAAATGGAGGACGAGGTATGTACTTGTGCGGGAGGCGATGCTGGATATGGACAGTGATTTGATTAGATTCGTAGATATTGCACAACTGGCGACGATGTCTCATTGGATTAGATTCGTAGATATTGCACAACTGGCGACGATGTCTCATACTACGCAACTGGCGACGATGTCTCATACTGCGCAACTGGCGACGATGTCTCATACTGCGCAACTGGCGACGATGTCTCATACTGCGCAACCGGCGACGATGTCTCATACAGCGCAACTGGCGATGATGTCTTCTATATCCCCGTCGACCCTTTCGTCAGCCGCCAGGGGCAAGGGTGTAAAGACGGGAGAAGATGAGGAGGAAGTCATGATGATCAACTTTACGTTGTCGACGATCCTCCTGACTGACTATGTCCTTGACGGGACGAAGTTATTTCCGTATCTGGGGAAATATCAGATCTTATCTTTCAAGGAGCGTTTTCAAGGGACCTCTATCGAAGAGATGGGATCGCGAGGAGGAGGAGGAAGGTCTCCAGGGTGAGGCGTCAAGCAGGGACACGACCAACGATCCCCCTTTGCCTTAGGAAATGTCTTTGTCATTTGTCGTTTCTTTTGCTGCTCGACTGTCAGTGGTCGAGTTATTTTGAATGTAAATGACAAACTATTCAGGGAATGAAATTTAAATTTCCGTCGTACTCGTGTTTTGTATATTCAGTAAGTAAATAACATGTCAATTATGAAATTTACTGAGTATAATATAATAGAAATCATGCGACTTAGGCATCTATTGTAACGCAATAGCTTAGAATGTAAGACATAGCGCTTGTAAATCGTGTAAACAAACATAGGAATGTGCGACCAAAGCATACATTCAGAGTAATAAATTTTTCTAAGTTTAAGAAACTTAGAAAAAAGTCTTGTAGACTTTGCGATCATATGACTAAGTTGTGCGACGAGCTTGAATCGTGTGTCCCTGTAAAGGATGATCAAGTCATAGAGTTGGTCGTTTATGTCGTGCGACCTTGCGAAACTAGAGTCGTTTGATTATTGTCATGCGATTCTGCGGAATAAACAAAGTCAGAGGTTGGTCGTTGGCTAACCAACGACCCTCCGATGCTTAAGTCAGTAATCGTTCGTGATGAGAAATCGTATGAAGGAAGAGAGAAGTGTTGATCCAAACCCTCAGTGATTTGATAATGACCCTCTCTTATATACTTAGTGAAAATTGTAAGTAAACAATATGTATCAGAGTTTCACTATCGCTGATAAGTACTAAGATCTTACAGTACCGCTGATAGGAACTCTCGCTCTTTTAAATTAAACATTCAGCGAACACTGTTCACCATTAATGCTTTGAGTCTGTTCAGTCATTATGATGATCGCTGATAAGTTAGTTGTTTACTTATGATCCCTAAAGACAAGTTTCACGTCAACAAAGGTTCTACGCTGAAGTCGAAGATCAAGCTCAAGAACCAGCGACAAGTCTCCTAATGAACTGATGCGGATCAGCGAAGACTCAGATTTGTCCACTCAACGTGAAGTATCAAGTACAAGACTTCAGCTATCGCTGAACTTTATCATTCGCTGAATAGAAAATGATAATCGCTGAATCAACGAAAGCTGATCATGAAGTCCTCCGTACAAAGTACTTTTGTCTTAACCTCCCTTGCACGACTCCGTACGAAATGTCAGAAAAGAACCTCCGACTGTCTGAAATCGTACAACCACTCTGATACTACACTGTTCATCCATGCAGCTACTAAGGTTGTCAACCAAGGTCAATGACATACAACCAACCAGCTGATGACACGTGTAAAGTGTATACTGACTTGCATTAAATGCATGCAGTATATAAAGAGATGAACCCACTTCTTTTTGAAGTAACTTGCTAACTCTGGACAAGTTCAATCTCTTATCTCAAGATAGGTTATTATTAGTAATTTCCTTATCTCTCTTAGTGCAAGAAACCTTAGTGTTCCAACTTGTTTAGATTTAGGTTTATCCTTAATCTTGTTTCCGCAACAAGCTGTAAATTGTTAATGATTTATCAATAAACAATTTAGAAAAGTAAAATCTGTGTGTTTGTATTCAACCCCCCCCCCCCCCCCCTTCTACAAACTTGTATAGGCCTTCGGGACCAACAAGTGGTATCAGAGCGGATTTGTTTAACCTCATAAACAAGATCTAATCTAAGATATTTCTCTTCCTTGCTATTATCTGAAAATGGCCACCAACACAAACACAAATTATATAGACAATGGTTCTCTTGCTAAACCCCCTAGATTTTCCAAAGATAACTTCAACTTATGGAAAAATAGGATGACACTCTTCTTAGAAGGTGTAGACCCTACTATGCCTTACTATCTAGAGAATGGTCCATTCATCCCTGTAAGAATTGATGTTGCTGTTCCAGCCGCTGAGAATAGACCTGCTATTCCATAAAGGCTAGTACCTAAGGAAATCTTTCAATGGACTGACGAAGATAAGAAGAAAGTGGCTATAGATACAAAAGCCAGATCCATACTATCCATGGCTCTTCCTGATGAAGTCTACCATTCCGTCATGAATCTGAAAACATCAAAGGCCATGTGGGACACAATATGTGTTCAGTATGAAGGAACGTCTGAAGTCCAGGATTCAAGAAAGATCAACCTGGTAAGACAATACGAAAGCTTCATTTCTGGTAAGAATGAATCTCTCTCTGAAGTTCACCAACGTTTTAATTGTTTAATTATAGATCTGAGAACTGTTGGTAAGGAATATTCTAACTTTGAAGTACTGACAAAGTTTCTAGAATGTTTACCTGAAAGCTGGGACAATTATGCTATGTGTCTCAAGCTATCAAAGGATCTAAAATCAATGACCCTTTCAACCTTATATGGCACGTTGCTGAATCATGAGCAATCGAGCCATCTTAAGAAGAATCTTGTAAAAGATTCCAAAAGCACCCCTGTTGCTTTAATCTCAGAGGAACCTTCTACTCAGCGACCCTCGGTCACCATCACTGAGTTAGAAAGTAACTCTGAAAGGTCATCAGATTCTGATTATTCAGATAATGATGAATCTTTGGCTCTCCTAACTAAGAAGTTCAGGAGATTTGCCAAAAAGAAAATGTTTAGAAAGAACAAACCTCTTTCCATAACTGACAAGCCTAGATCATCAGCTTTTGTTGATAAGGCTACTGCTACTTGCTTTAACTGCGAAAAGACAGGACATTTCGCTAACGAGTGCAGGTCAAAGAAAGTTTCTAGACCCTCAGCTTTTACAAAGAAACCCTTTGTTCCAAGGAATAAAGATGACAAATATTCAAAGCGGAAAGAAAAATATGCAAAGCTGAAAAGCTTTAAGAAGAAGAATAAAGGCCTGATGGCTGACTATGATTGGGCTGCTTCTGATGAAGAAGCATCATCATCTGACTCTGAAGATGATGAAGCAAATTTATGTCTTATGGCCAATATTGAAGAAGAGGAAGAAAGTTCAGACATTCCCTCCACTTCAACATCTGCTATTCAGGTATCACCTTCTTTCTTTACCAATATTGCAAATATTGATGAAGCTGATAGTCTCCGTAAGATCGATCTCTTGACTAGAAGTTTATACGAAGCCATGAACGGCAAAACTGTGGTTGAAAACCAAAATCTTGATCTCGCTGAAAAGCTTAAAAACTGCCACCTTCAAATAGAAAAGCTTTCTAAAATTGAAGAAGATTTTAAAGATCAAGTATATTTAAATCAGCTAGTCAAAATCGAACGAGCAGAAGCTATCGCTGCATTAAAGGCTGAAAAAGCTACTGTTGAAGGATGGTGTAATTCTTCAACAAAGATCACTGAGATAATAAAGTCTCAGATTCCCCTGAGTGATAAACGTGGTTTGGGTTACAAATATGAAACTCCAAAACCAACCACTGAGCGTTCAATGCTTAAATTTGGAACGTTCGTATCCTCAGTCGCTGATACTTCATCTTCTCAGTGCTCCTCGTCCATTACACCAATCCCTGAGGAAACTCCTACCTCCTCAAAAGGCAAGGAGAAAATGGTTTATTCAAAACCTACCTCTGTCTCTAAAGACAAAGGTAAAGGAATTGTTACTTACCAGAATCCTCAGAAGGGTACCTTAGTACCAAAGTTGAATGCTTCTAAAGCTTCATTGGCTCATCCCTCTGGATCAAGGAAGCAGATATCTGGATCTATTCAGCGATCTACTCCTAGACTCAGATTGGATGTCCTTGGTAAGAAATCTGAAGAACTGAATGTTCGTCTCATTTCTAAAGCCAATAGTTTACTTGGTGCTGGCACATCTAATTTGAAATTAAAAGCTCAGCATTCAAATGGTCCTAGAACTACTTTTAGTTATAGGAAATGTTATCACTGTGGACTTACCGATCATATTGCTAGTAAGTGCCCCACAGCCACCAAAGCTGAAAAGATAGCTAAGGTGAAGATTGCCCCAAGGCAAAAAAGACCAACCCTGGTGCAAATCAGGTCAAAGTGAATCCTACCACTGAAGTTAAGAAATTAACCAAAGTGAAGAAAGACAAAGCTGAATCTTCAAATGCTGCGAAGACTGCTGAATCTTCCATTCCAACTACTTCCACTGACAAATGTGTATACATGGTAAAGTGGGTACCCAAGAAAAACTAATCTTCCTTCGTATTGCAGGTTAAGAAGGGTATCTGGTATCTCGATAGCGGATGCTCTCGACACATGACTGGAAAGAAAAGCCTGCTCGCTGAATACAAGGAAAAGAAGGGTCCCTCTCTGACTTTCGGTGGAAATGGAAAAGGACATACCCGAGGGTATGGTGTACATTCAAATGGTACAACCTCCTTCAGAAGAGTCGCATATGTTGAAGGGCTGAAGCATAATCTTCTAAGCATCAGTCAGCTGTGTGACATGGATAACAAAGTAATCTTTACTAAGGAATCCTGCTTTGTCACTGACAAAAAGGAGAAGATAGCTCTCAGCGGTTATCGTTTGGAAAATGTTTATGTAATAAACATGGACTCAACAACCACTGAGAACTCCTGTTTCTTCTCAAAGGCCTCATCTGATGTCAACTGGCTATGGCATAAGAGGCTATCTCATCTAAATTTCAAGACACTGAACACTCTTTCATCAAAAGAGTTAGTCACTGGTCTACCTCAGCATTCATACGCCAAAGAGTCGTTATGTTCAGCGTCTGAAAAAGGGAAGCAGACCAAAGCAAGCTTTAAGTCAAAGAAAGTTTCTTCAGTGTCATCTCCTCTACAACTACTCCATATGGATTTGTTTGGCCCTGTTAACAAACAATCCATCGCTGGAAAGAAATATACGCTGGTCATAGTTGATGAATTCTCTCGCTTCACTTGGGTAATGTTTCTCCGTTCTAAGAGTGACACCCCTGAAGAACTCATCAATTTTGTTCGGAAGATGGAAACCCTGAACAATCTGACCGTTCGCTCAAAAAGGAGTGATCATGGGACTGAATTCAAAAACAGTTCTCTTGATTCCTTCCTTGAGAGTAAGGGTATTTCTCACAACTTTTCTTCAGTGAGAACACCGCAACAAAATGGAGTCGCTGAAAGAAGAAATAGAACAATTATTGAAGCTGCACGTTCAATGCTCAGCGATTCTCTCTTGCCTACTCAGTTTTGGGCAGAAGCTGTCAACACTGCTTGTTTTACGCAAAACATGTCGTTGATAGTCAAAAGATTCAAAAATACAGTCTATGAACTTTTTCATGGGAGAAAGCCTTCAATCAGCTTTCTTCACATCTTTGGATGTCAGTGTTTTATACTGAACAACAGAGATGCACTTGGAAAGTTTGATCCTAAGGCTGATGATGGAATCTTTCTTGGATACTCCTCAGTTTCCAAAGCCTTCAGAGTCTTCAATCGTAGAAGACAAACTGTAGAAGAAACTATTCACGTCACGTTTGACGAATCCCGTTCAGCGAACTCTAAACCGTCCGCTGATACTGAAGAACTGAATCAATGGATGTTTTCTCATCTTGGTGATTCAGAAGTTATTCCCACTACTCATGCTCATCCAGTAGAAGATGATAGTCCCACTATCATTCCAAATTTGCAGAATAGTGAAGCTGAAACATCATGGGTCTCAGCTGTTCCTATAAACACTATACCTGCAGTTGATTCAAATGTCTCAGACATTCCATCTACTTCTCAGCAATAAGTGAATATAATGACAACTGCATCCATTCCTCTCTTGGCTGATACTCCTGACGTCGCTGAAGCTTCATCTCCAGCTCCTCCAGTTCAAGTTGAGTCAGCGTCTCACGCTCCGGCTCAGCGATGGACTATAAATCACCCAATTGATCAAATTCGGTGATCCAAACGCTGGGATTCAGACTCGACGAAGTGCAGGTAATATTTGTTTATTTGTAAATTTTATTTCACTAACTGAACCAAATAAAGTAGATGATGCCCTCGGAGATCCAAACTGGGTCAGCGCCATGCAAGAAGAGCTGACTGAATTCGAAAGAAACAAAGTTTGGAAACTTCTTCGCAGACCAACTGATAAAACAGTGATAGGCACTAAATGGGTCTATCGAAACAAGTTGGACGAACATGGTACTGTAACCCGCAACAAAGCTCGTCTTGTTGCTCAGGGATACAGACAAGAGGAAGGTATAGATTATGACGAAACATTTGCTCCAGTAGCAAGACTTGAATCTATTCGTCTGTTCTTAGCATATGCTGTACACAAAAACTTCAAAGTACATCAGATGGATGTTAAGTCAGTGTTTCTAAATGGAAAGCTGAATGAAGAAGTGTATGTGGAACAACCTCCAGGATTCTCAGATTCTAAGCGTCCAGATTATGTTTATAAACTGGAAAAGGCACTTTATGGCTTGAAGCAAGCTCCACGTGCATGGTATGATACTCTTTCTACTTATCTCCATATTGAAAAATTTGAGCGAGGTAAGATTGACAAAACTCTATTTTTTAGAAAAGTGAAAGGTCATATCATTCTAGTTCAAATATATGTTGATGACATTATATTTGGGTCTACTAACCCTGAGCTTTGTACTCGTTTCGCTGATAGAATGAAAGATGAGTACAAAATGAGCATGATGGGTGAACTAACATATTTCCTTGGTCTTCAGATTAAGCAAACTGAAAAAGGAACTTTTATTAATCAGGGAAAGTATGTTAAAGATATGCTGAAGAAATTCGACTTAACTGAAAGTTCAGCTATGAAAACCCCTATGGCACCACCGCTGACACTTGATAAGGACACTAAGGGTGTTCCTGTCAATGTCACGCTGTACCGTGGGATGATCGGCTCTCTATTGTATCTTACAGCTAGCTGACCCGATATTATGTTTGCAACATGCTTATGTGCACGATATCAAGCTGAACCTAAGATATCTCATATGAAAGCTGTAAAGCGAATCTTTCGATATCTTAAGGGTACAACGAATCTAGGTCTTTGGTATCCCAAAGATTCAGGATTCGATCTAACCACCTATTCAGATAGTGATTTTGCAGGTTGAAAAATGGATAGGAAAAGCACCACAGGGGGATGTCAGCTCCTGGGTGGAAAGCTGGTAAGTTGGACAAGTAAAAAGCAAAATTCAGTGTCCACTTCCACAGCTGAAGTTGAATATGTAGCTGCTGGAAGCTGTTGTTCTCAAGTCTTGTGGATGAGAAATCAGCTACTAGACTATGATCTTCAGCTCTCCAAAATTCCAATCTATTGCGACAGCATAAGTGCCATCGCTATAGCAAACAATCCAGTACTACATTCAAAGACCAAACATATAGAAATCAGATATCATTTTATCAGAGATCATGTGATGAATGGTGATATAGAACTTCATTTTATCCCAACTGATTATCAGTTAGCTGACTTATTTACCAAACCTCTTGATGAGACAAGATTCAACTTTCTCATCAGCGAGCTTGGAATGCTGAACTTTGAAGGATAAAATCTTCAGCGGTTCACATTGATCAGCGATAGGATAAAATCAACTTGTATAACCCATTCTATCATCTTCTCTCTGAATAAACTTGATTCACTGATATCAAGGTATGTTTACTCTTTTTGACAATCGCATGAAAATGCAAGATTTCAAAACAAAATGCATCGCTGAATATCTCTTCCTTAACAGCGATGTTTTGAAATTTCTTAAAACCTTCACTGATATTTCTATTCAGTGCTTCATGTTTTCAAAAGTATCCCTGAGTTTTTTTTAAAAACCTCAGAGACAACCAAGAATATGAAAGGACAGTTGTGACGTCATTGCAACGGATAAAACCCCGGCACGTTTTCTCTTCCTGACACACGTTTGCACGTCTCGTTCAAACTTCCAATCAAATGCAAACACGTGTCCGTGTCATGATGAAAATCTTTTCCCGCTCAAGATTTTCTCTCTCTAAAAATCTCTATATAAACAAATTCTTTGTTTATATTTTTCTTTTACGCGATCAATCTTCCTCCGCAAGAAAGAATTCACTGTTGCATTTGTGATTTCAAAAACTTCAAGAACTGTTCATCATCTTCTTCATCAAACATCAAGGTTAATATGTTCTTATTTATTACCGAATGCGTATAACTTGTTTCCGATCTTCTCATTGTTTTAACAAGATCAAACAAAAGAACTTCGTAAAATGAAATCATTTTCTTTCGTGGTTTTATGAACACAACCATTTCATGGTTGTTCTTCAAGTTTAAAAGCAAAATCTTAAACTTGTTCTTCATTCGTTTTTCCAGAATCTCTTTCTTCATAGAAAACTGGATAACAAGAATAAATGGGTTTTATATTTCATTTCTTAAAATCAAGAAAAACCCTAATCTTAATTAAGACTTTTGTGTCTGAATGAAATGGAGAAAATTTGAACCATCTTAATGGAAATCCTTTCCACATTAAGATAATTCTTATTTGTTAACATCTTTGGTTGAACTGATAATACAGAGAAATGACTTCATCTGACATTCCTGCTACCGCTGAGAACATCTCCGCTGATTCTGAGGAAGTGGACATCCTCAAGGCTCCTCAAGTCAAGTTTACCCTTGATAAACTGGATTGGACTAAGGTGAACAACCTCTATGCGCTTTTCGAGTTTCCTCCTCGAAAGCAAGTCACACATCTAGATGATGCTGTGAATTTTCTAAAGAATTGCTGCATCTCCAAAGCCCTGACCATTTCACCCCCTGCAAGTCAGCTGCTACTATCTCAGTTCTGGTACTCTGCCAGACACTCTCAGCTACCATCCGCCAAAGATCCCTCCAAAACAGTTGATTGTATCCTCTGCGATACTGAATATGGCACGATAAAGATCACACCTGCCATCATTCGCAAAGCTCTGAACTTTCCCATCGCTACAAAGGAAAAACCTTTTGTTCCTTTCCCTGACCATAAGAAGCTCGCTGACAAAGAAGCCATCATTGCATTTTTCGATGCAATGGGCTATGTATGGGAAATCGGCAAAGACATGAAGCCCGAGAAGAAGCTGACGATTATCAAGAAATCGAAAATGCCCAGCGAGATGAATTTCATCTTCGCTCATGTTATCAGTTGTATGACTGCAAAGAGCGGCTCCTCTAACCAAGCCACTAAACCTCAGCAAGCAATGCGTTATGCACTGCTGAAAGGTCTCAACATAGACTGGGCATCGATTATCTATGATGACCTTGTTCTAAGGGTGGACACCGTCGCTGACAGACCTCCATGGGTTCCTTACCCCCGATTCATCAGCGCTATCTTTCAATATGGCCTGAAGGACAGCTACCCGCAAGAGGGCGATCTGAAACTCTCTCAGATTGGCCCTAAGGTACTCGACTTCAAACCTGTTGAAAATGAGGTACGTCTTTCTACCCTCTTAACTCTTCTTAACCCTTCTTCTTCTACTTCTGTGGCTCCTTCAGCGACAATACCCATCGCTGATACCCTGGCCACAAAATCCTCTCCTTCTAAGAAAAGGAAACATTCATCTACCCCACTTGATTCTAAAAGGATCAATAAAACAAAGGAGCAACCGCAGCAATCTCATATTGAAGACTCCTCAGCTCCTTCTGCAGAGCTGAAGGAACGTTCAGTGGTACGCTCTGCCACACCTGAACAAGCCATCCCTTTTATCCCGACTTCAGCGTCTCTAAACGCTGAGGTTACAAACTTGGAACCGACCCAACCTCCTTCATTCTCTCAAAAGACTGATGAAGTGATTGTCAGCGAATCCAACGCTGAACTCATAACCCAACCCCCATTCTTATCCTTCGCTCCTCCCTCCACTCATTTGGTCTCTACTCCAGATCTAACTGGCGCTGCCATCATTTCCTCGGAACCTAAAGCTGATTCTCCAGGAATGATGAAGACAGGACCTGCAGAAAAATCCATGGGCACTTTTGAAGATGACATGGAACTTTACTCAGGAACCCGTGATTTCGATGAATTCACCAATCCTCCTGCAGGTAAATAACAACCCATAAACACTGTGACTAAACCCCAAACTTCTGAGCTTTCCTCTGTTCACAAGTTTTTATATGTTACAGGTCCTAATTTGGGAGATATCAACGCCTCTCTGAAGTCCGTGGAGACAAAGCTGACAGGTCTCACCACTACTCTCTCCAATAACTCAACAGCTGTAACAAACGCTGGAGAGAATCTGAACAAACTGACAACGGTGGTGGAGAAGAAGGCTTCCACAGATGACATGAAGCAGGTTGATAAAACTCTCAGCGACTTCGCCAAAGTGCTCGCTGACATCTACACAGACTACACCTCTCTCAAAAACTCAGTTTCGTCCATGTCCAGCGAATTTACATCGCTGAAGACATCGGTTGGACATCTAGAGGGGGATATGTCTACTATGAGGACTGACTTAGGCTCTGTTAAGACCAATGTTGGTTCGATGAAAACGATGATCGAGCAGCTGCTACACAAAGTGAATACTCCTGATCCTACTCCTGCCCCCGTCCCTGCATCTGAAAACTTCACAGCGGAAGATCGCACTGAGCTGAAGAAAATCAATCCTGCTATTTCTGGCCTTGAAGACAGATTAGCAAAGATTGAAGTTTGTATAGGTCTCTCTGGCCAAGAAGACAGAGAACCTACCAACACTGCTGAATCTACTCATTCCTCCCCCAGTCATCATGAAAAGGAGGGGGAGAAGAGCGCTGAAGACCTCGCCAAGAGCACTGAAGACCTTTCCCATGATGAATCTATCAGGGGAGAGAAGACGAATACCAAAGAAACCACCGCTGGACCTCAGGGAGATGAAAACCCTGAGGAAACCGAGAAGCTCTCCTCTGTATCTGAGGGGGAGCAACTCGAAGAAGAAGCTGAGAAAGCTGAATCCGAAGCAGAAGATGATGAAGCCGTAGACATCCCTGATGATGAACCATCTTCTTGTCCAAAGAATGATGATGATGATGACGAATATGACAATGACTTCTTTATCGTCAAACCTGCTCCAAAGATCAAAGCTCTTTAGGGAATCTCGATAAATGAACCTTCAGGGGAGCGGACAAAGACAAAGCCCTCAGCCTCTGGAGCTGAGAAAGGCAAAGGCAAAAGCGTCGCTGAAGATGACAATCTGATGATCTTACTTGAAAAGCCGGTTTGTCAGGTATGCTAAACATCTCTCACTCCATCCTTCCTCTTTCATACACTATCAGCTCTTCTACCCAAGCCTATACACTTGAACCAATTCTCTCTATCTGATTCTACCCAAGTTCTTACTCGTAAGATCGCTGTGTTTCAGCTAGTCCTCTCTCCTGTTTGAGGATATCGCTGAAGGCTCCACAACTGCGACTTCACCAATAATACCAGCTGCTGCTGAAGAAATAATCCCAGTCGTAGATTTAATCTTTGAGACTGATGAACCAGAAGAACAGCTACTCTCGCACAGAGGCAGACCTTCCTTAGCTCCTCAAAAGCTAAGTGAAGAGGATCAGAAAAGAAGAGAGGAAATAATAAAGCGATTCGAGGATCAGCGAATCATTCTGAGGCGTGATCAACTTCCTTCAGTTCCTCCAAAGTTCAGAATTTCCAAAGCTGAATACCAGGAACACCTCAGAGCTGAACGCCTACTCGCTGAAAGAAAGGAAGCTGAAGAAAAAGACAGAGAATACGCCATCAAACTTACTCAACGATTAATAAAAGACCCCAAGCTGAAAAGAGTTCCCATTGATGTTCAACGTCAGCTATGGGATGATGCTCAAGAGATCGTTAGAGAAAAGACTAAGGTCTCTGATACGACTTTGGAATGGGCTAAACAAATGCTGACCTATCGATCTAGACCATCCAAAATCGTCAAGGCAAACATCAGAGGAAGACTGTACGCTGAAGTTCCTGTTGTTGAAGTGGACGTCTACAGAGATGACGAAACCAAGCAAACTTTCTATGCTGCTACCTTAGAAAAGTTTGGTCTCTCTGAATGGTTAGAAACAAAATTAGCCATTCAGGGATCGCGCTCAAAGTTCAAAAGCCATGTCGAGAAGATCTTAAACAAACAGATCGACCTGCTTTCATCTGCTGTGGATATTCCTCCTACTCTTCCTCAACCAAGAAAAGTCCCTGATAAGAAAAAGAAAGCCTCTGGTTCAGGTCCTCATATTCGGAATGAAACGGGCATTGGTTTCTCTCGTGCTGAAATTGTTGGCCCTGATGTCGATCTCTCAATGCTTGACACCTCTCTACCACCTGGAGAAACATTCATTCCTGGCACAGTTGTAAGTGATCCCTATGGTATATTCTTTTTAGACTACTATGGAAATCATCACTTTCAACGTATCTCTGAACTAGACATCGCTCCCATCGAACAACTCAGAGATCTCGTATACTGGTGTGAAGTCAGACGCAACATCAAAGCTAGACACCTGAAGCCCTTGATTTTTGAAGCAGCTCTGAAGAAAAAGAATCAAGGAGAAGATGTCCCTGACTGGATGATCCCCACATCAAAGACCCTTGATGAACTTCTCATTAAGGAAGAACCTTTATAAGCTGATACGATCGCCTTTTCTCTATTGTATCAGTTATTCTTCTGTACTTGTAATTTATTTCGCTCGTACTTGTAATCTTTCCATTTCTCTTTGTAACCTGATTCAAAGTTTTAAAGAAAGATTTCAGCGAATGTACTTTACTCCATCAGTACTGAAAAGATCCCAGAAAACAGTAAAAGGGACAAATATTTTATGAGTTCTTTTTATCCTTATGTTTTCATACTTAGCAATTTTCTTTGTTGCTATGTCATAATCAAATAGGGGGAGATTGTTGATCCAAACCCTCAGTGATTTGATAATGACCCTCTCTTATATACTTAGTGAAAATTGTAAGTAAACAATATGTATCAGAGTTTCACTATCGCTGATAAGTACTAAGATCTTACAGTACCGCTGATAGGAACTCTCGCTCTTTTAAATTAAACATTCAGCGAACACTGTTCACCATTAATGCTCTGAGTCTGTTCAGTCATTATGATGATCGCTGATAAGTTAGTTGTTTACTTATGATCCCTGAAGACAAGTTTCACGTCAACAAAGCTTCTACGCTGAAGTCGAAGATCAAGCTCAAGAACCAGCGACAAGTCTCCTAATGAACTGATGCGGATCAGCGAAGACTCAGATTTGTCCACTCAACGTGAAGTATCAAGTACAAGACTTCAGCTATCGCTGAACTTTATCATTCGCTGAATAGAAAATGATAATCGCTGAATCAACGAAAGCTGATCATGAAGTCCTCCGTACAAAGTACTTTTGTCTTAACCTCCCTTGCACGACTCCGTACGAAATGTCAGAAAAGAACCTCCGACTGTCTGAAATCGTACAACCACTCTGATACTACACTGTTCATCCATGCGGCTACTAAGGTTGTCAACCAAGGTCAATGACATACAACCAACCAGCTGATGACACGTGTAAAGTGTATACTGATTTGCATTAAATGCATGCAGTATATAAAGAGATGAACCCACTTCTTTTTCAAGTAACTTGCTAACTCTGGACAAGTTCAATCTCTTATCTCAAGATAGGTTATTATTAGTAATTTCCTTATCTCTCTTAGTGCAAGAAACCTTAGTGTTCCAACTTGTTTAGATTTAGGTTTATCCTTAATGTTGTTTCCGCAACAAGCTGTAAATTGTTAATGATTTATCAATAAACAATTTAGAAAAGTAAAATCTGTGTGTTTGTATTCAACCCCCCCCCCCCCCTTCTACAAACTTGTATAGGCCTTCGGGACCAACAAGAAGAGATTAGGATACGTACCTTCTCAGATTTATTTCTTTTATTTGCCTGCCATTTATTATCCTATTCCTTTCAGGAGGAAAAATACGTTTTAAATGACAAATCGACACAGGGATCTTGGAAAATACCATCTATGTGTGCATTGACTGTGTTTTCGCGCGACAGGGCCATATGGTCATTTTATTCCTGTAGACAAGGCATAAGTTTGTTTCAGGGGATAGAAGGACGAACCTGTCGTGCCGCATCTGCTAAGCGATTTACTTTCGCGGTTTCAAAGTTGATTTGTAGCAGTCATGAGCGACTTTTGGCTCACTCTTGATTTCCTGGATGCCCCACGGCGTAGGGAACTTCAGGGTATGATGATATGTCGAGGGAACGGCTTTCATTTCATGGATCCATGGTCGACCTAGAATGATGTTATAAGCCGATGCACAGTCGATGACGCTGAACTTGGTCTGCTTGTTGATTCCTTTGGCGTAGACTGGCAAGATGATATCTCCATATGTGCTCGTCGCTTCTCCATTGAAACCGACCAAAGTTGTCGAACGTCGGGTGATTTCCGAGCGATCGATTCCCATGGCCTTGATGGTGTCAAGGAAGATGACGTTCGTTAAACTGCCCCCATCGACCAAGACTCGTCGAGTTAAACAATTACCAACCGTGAGTTGAATGATCAACCCGTCGTGGTGTTTCAGGTACGAGTCGCCGAGGTCATCTTAGTCGAATACGATTTTCATGACTTCCAATTCCAAATCCCTTTTAGGCCTTGATGAACGCGGAATAGGCCGATCGACTGGTGCCTGACTGGCGTGACGTTTGGCTGCAGAATACGTCAGACCACACACGTCTGAACCACCGGTGATGCAATTGACGACCTTTGCATGCTCAGGGGTTGACGGTCGAACATCATTAGCTGGGGTAACGACGTCGTCAATGATGTCTTTGAGATTGCCCTTTGGGACGTGATACGCCAGCTCCTTTTTGAGAGCTATGCAATCATCTGTCGCGTGACCATGGTCGACGTGAAAGTCGCACCACTTAGATTTATGTTTCTTAACATCGTCCTGACCGGACTTCGTTGGCCATCGAATAGTCGCCTGGGCGGTCTTCAGAGCTTCGACCAAATCTTTAGTGGACCCTTTGAATCCGTAAGAGGATATCTTGGGGTATTGAGGAAATTTGGTCGCGGTCTTAGCCTCTGCTTTTGTCTTGAATCGGACGTTCGAGATCTGGCGGACGGGCTCCATTTTGGAAATCGCTTTCGTCTTGAACTCTGGCTTCTTTACCCCTAACGACCTCTTGTCGTCGGTATGCTTGCGACGAAAGGCAGCATCGTCCTCTACTCTCATATACGCTAGGGTTCGAGCTCGGACGTCTTCGAAATTCTCCTGAGGATACTTAGTCAGCTCAGTGTATAAACCTGAACTGTCGTCCAGACCACGCTTATAGGCTTCGATCGCGGTCTTAATGTCACAATTGCGAATGCTGATCATCTCTGCATTGAATCGATTGAAATAACTGCGGATAGACTCATTGGTCTTCTGCACGACGTAATACAAGTCACTGGTCTGCTTCTCCATCTTGCGACTGCTGGCGAATTGCTGGGAGAATTGATTGACTAATTCAGCGAACGACCCGATGGACTTGGGTTTAAGATTGATCAGCCATTGGAGAGCAGGACCAGTGAGAGTTGCACCGAAGCTTTTGCACATACAGACTTCATGATACATGTGTGGGATTGAGATCGTCCATATGAGCTGCTTATACTGTGCGACGTGCTCTGACGGATCGGTCACTCCCGAGTACTTGGGCGTAAAGGGAGGGACATTGTACTTCTTCGGGACCTTGACAGTCGCGATCTCATCGATGAATGGTGATTCCTGAAATCCTGATCGGGGCTCGACGTCGACGGGTACGGCTGCCCCAGGCAGCTTGGCGAGCAGAGATAGGACGCGCTCGTTCTGATCTTCTAGCATTTTCAATCGCTGGGTGACGGGGTCATTGGGGTTGAGATTTGCCCCTGCTTGCGGATTGATTCCTGGGCTGGTGCCATTGACATGCGACGAGCCATTGCCATCTCCGTTGAAAGGAACAAAATACGGTTACGACCCGTTCTGAAATGGCTGTGACCCATTCTGAAATGGCTGTGATCCATTCTGAAATGGCTGCGATCCATTCTGCATGGGTGGTTGCCTTATATGCTGAGGATGGACCATCCCGAACTGGGGATTTGGATTGAACGGTCCCGGCTGCTGGTTTTGCATGGTTGGGCCTGGATGCTGATTCTGAGCGAACGGACCTGATCCTGGACCTGGATTATGCGCGAATGGTCGAGGACCATTCTGACCGAAGGATCCTTGGCCTGGATTTTGAACGAATGGCCTATGACCACTCTGAGGTCCAAAGGGATTCCTTAATCGTGCGATCTCTTCAGCTGCTCTACGGCTTTGCTCCGCCATGGCGTTGATTTGATTTCGGGCGACTTCAAGCTCCTGGTACATCTGAGTAATGACATGCTGCTGATCTCCAGGGGCTGCCATTTTTCTGCAACAGAGAACAAAGAAAACTCCAAGAAACTGTTAGCAAGACGCACGTTTGTCAAAGATTTTATCTAGATGGGGTCCCACGGATGGCGCCAAACTGTTAATGCCAAAAATCACACCAAAGGGACAACTTAAGGTCGATGTAGACTTTAACAACTAAAGAAAGGAATCTTTTGACAAAGGCGTGCGACAAAGACAAAAATATAAATGAGACAAGGGATTGGATGACACAGGAAAAACCTCAATGAGGAAAAAACCTGCGGACGACAATGGATGTCGTCGTTGCACTATGGTCGCCAATCTGGGGCAATGTCCTTGGTGTTCCGGGTGTCGATCATACAGAGATTACAATACAAATGAAGGAAAGACTTCGAAATGTAAAGTACAAGTGTTTGAAATGTAAAAACAGTGTGCGTCGTGTGTGAAAACTCTGTATAAACTGTTGGTCGAGAGCGATAGTCTTGCGTCGAGAGTGATCTTCTATGAATGATCTCTTTGCTTCGAATGAATATTCTTCGAGTGTTTGTGTTTGCTTCTGTTGTTCGATGCTCTTGTTCTATCTCTCTCTCTGTGTGTTATTCGGTGTTGATCATGTGCCTTGAACTGATGATTGAGCTGGTATTTTATAGTCTTCGGATGACTTTAATTGAATCATCAAGATCTTAGATGATTGTTGTAACGGTCGTCGTCTTCAATGTGAGTTTAGATGCTCATAACTGATTTCGCGGTTATAGCCGTTTGTCCATAAATGACTTTGACTCCTGCATTAAACACTTAAACAAATATAACAGTTGTATAACGCATCAGTCATTCGAGGTCGTACGGTTTTATGCGACGGTCGTGCGGAACGGGTGACGTCGAGGTCGAGTGTCGTGAGGAACTCTCGACTTACCTTTTAGGAGGGATGATGGAGGTTCTTAGGGTCTTTGTCGGGACCTTATCTTAATACAAGGTATAGCTCATAACATGTGTCTTTACCTTTTCTGGTCGTGGTCGAGACCTGTGAATTTTTGCCCAAACAAATATCTTCAAGGTCAACAGAAGTGTTTATCACGGTTTCCTCAGAGAGATTTTGAATGTTGTTTGAAGTACTTGGATTTTCATAAAAGTTGTTTTTACTGATTTCCAATGGTTCCTTTTCAGAAATATGAGTCAGTTTTTCTTCTGAAGAAGCTGGCATGAACTCAGGTGCCTCTGCAGATAGTTTTGTTTCAGAATCCATAGTGCAGACAAAAGCAATCTGAGTTTGAGTCTCGGGGTTACCAAACTTGAAGATACCTATCTGATCTTGTGTTTTCAGATATTTCTTGTGTTTGGAGTCTCTTTTGACAGAGGCTGAAGACAATAGATCTGTGTTTTCAAACCACACATTTATCATCTTCAGAGGTTTCCTCTGGTGAGGTTCCCCAGAGACTTTTCGCCTTTTGCTGACAGAGAGTAAGTTTGGAAAACCAGGTTTTCTTGTACTTCCAATATGAAATAGAGAAGATAGGGACTTGTTTCTTTTGGTTCCAGTATATGGATCTATATCACAGAAGCCAATTCCCCTTCTTCCTATTTATGTATTGATCTTTTCGTATACCTTCCGTGCATCTTGATATTTTTTAATTAAAAGATCTCTGCTGAGTAAGTCTTGATGTAGGACTTCTCTTTTCTTTTGAAAATAGTGCTTAAGAGCAAGAATATTCATTCTGTCGCTCTCAACATCCACAAGTTCTTTAGATTTGGCTTTTAATGCAGAGTTAAGTTCTGTAATCTTTTCTTTCAAAGGATTTAGATGTTTGTTCCAATTTGTTTCAATCTCTTCCTTTTCTTGAATTTTTTTTGCCTTTTCTTGAGTGAGAAGTCTGGTTTCTCTCTCGAAGAATGTAAGCTTTTTTTGTATATTTTCACAAGTCTTTGTAAGTTCAGAGTATTCAATGGTCAGTTTAAGCAAATCAGCTTCTGTTTCATTAGAGGAAGAGTTAGAAGTGGATACCTCACTATCTTATTCTGATGAGCTGACCTCTGCCATTCCACAGAACAAGGAGTTCTTCTTGTCGCCTTCATCAGAGGATTCATCTGAAAACCAGTTCTCCTGTTCCACCATCAGTGACTTCTGAGCATAATATTCTGCCTTCTTTTTGTAGAAAGCAGAATCCCTCTAAGGGCGGTTGGGTTTGCTTTTGCAGTCAGCAGCATAGTGGCCTGGCTTGCCACAATTGAAACATCCCTGGTTCTGGGAAGCGTTGCCAGCTCTGTCGTCTGACTTCTGTCGGTCACCACCTCTATCATTTCTGTCATTTGACCTATGTTGGTCGTTAGAACTATCTCTTCCCTGGTTTCTTGACTCGTTCTTCTCTCCTCTATCATCCCTTTCATCACGTTCATAACCTTTCTTCATGTATCCTCCTCTACCAAACTCTTTAGTCAACAGAGCTAATGATTTAGCTATCGAGGCCATCGTTGTCTCCTCCTCTTCTACCAACTCCTCCTCAGAACTATCGACAACCACCACTTTCTTTTTCTTCTTCTCCTTCTTCTCCTCCACAGCTTTCTCCTTCTAAGGCTTCTCTCTTGCCTCTGTAGTCTTACCGACAAGTGCCAGAGGCCCAGCAGTCTGAGCGATTTGGAGTTCTTGGGCTGCCAAAGTTCCATAAAGATCTGATAAACTCCAGGTGTCTAAGTCCTGGTTAGTTTGAAGGGACATAGACAGCTCGAGCCATTCTTCGTTGAGGCTCTTTAGGAACATGACATTTTTCTCTTCAGAAGTTATGTGGATCCCAAACTTCTTGCACTTGTTTATCAGAGAGTTAAACCTGTCATAAGTTGTCTGCAGACACTCTGTCGGCAGAGCTTTGAATGAGTAATATTCATTGATACATTGGGCTCTGCGATTTTTTTGAGGTTTAACCCCTCCTTCCAATTGTTTCTCCAATTCCTTCCATAGATCGTATGCAGATTCACACGCATCTAGGAATTGGAAGAGGTCATTGGGGATGGCTATTATCAGAAGTCGCTTGGCCTTCTGAGAAAACATATATTTCTCCCAGTCGGGGGTAGACCATTTATCTTTCGTCTTAGGTTTTTCGTGCTCAGGAATCTTTGGAGTGTCGTCTGTGGCAGGTACACGTGGTACAGTGATTATAGGTACGAAAGGAGGATTGTGAATATAGTGCAGAAGTTCTTTGTCAGAGCCCTCGAAGAAGTGGATCATTCGAATCTTCCACTGAGGGTACTCATCTCTGAGCAAAGTGGGTGGTTTTGTTAGGGAACCGGCAGAAAAGTAGTTGTTGGTGTTCGTCATTGTGAATGGTTTTGGAAAATGCCAGAAAACAGAGTATGAACTGAATCTTTTAGATGATGGGTCAGATTTTTAGAAAAGAGCTTATGAGTGTAAAAACCTTGAACAATGCACTAAAATGGAGAGTTTTAACCGAGAAAACAGGTTCTGTAAGTTTACCAAGGTCGAACTTGTCGAGAATGGCAGAAAAACAGAGTCTGTTTGAAAAATATGAAGAACAGGTTAAAGACAAACCAAGTTTCTACCAGAAATCATTGTAAGAGAGGATCTCTTGATATAGAAAATCAAGGATGGCTCTGATACCAATTGTTGATCCCGATTTTACTCAACAATGATATATATATATATATATATCTATTAGTTCAAACAAGTAATGGTGCGGAAGCGTTTTTAACGAACTAAAAGATATGCGGTAGAAAAACACACTAAACCAAGTAAACAAAGTATAAATAAACACGAGATTATCTCAAAGATTCACTTTGTATTAATTTAAATAAGAACACCAAAAACACCGAAAGTATATTCAGAATTTTGCTATAAGGTGTGTGTGTTGTGCAAAGTTTAATGGAAGAACTCAACATGATCATGGACTGCAACAGGTACAACGTTAATGTAGTGCGCCGCAAATCTGCAAAGGCTGTAACCCATCAGAGGGTGACACGTGGAGTGTGCAGGGCACGCCTTGTACGAATGATCTTCAGGATCTTCGTACAGCAGAAAACGTGAAAAGCACGATCGTCTTTGTCTTGATCTTCAAATAATCTTCCAAGTCTTCATTCTTCATACCACAGAGGCTCTGTCAAGTTTGGCAGAGGCTCTGTGGCCTTGTCCTCTGAGAAAGACTTATGCAGAGTCTTCTCTTGAATTTTCTATCGGTGTCTTGGCAGTGGTTCTGTTGGTGTCAATACTTAGCCTATTTTTCAATACTTCTATAAACAGTAGAAGTTGGAGCTAACAGAGATGACTTTGGTCCCAAAGAAACTGAATCGGTTCAAAGGAAACTGAAAAGTCGATAAGATCGGTGATGTCATGCTGATGCACGACACGTGTGGATGACAGCTGTGGACACGTGTCGACCATCAGACGGTGGCATGCGAAGGGTTGGTGCCACGTGTCGATCATCGAGCGACTTGACCTGAAAATGGAAACCGTATATATAGAGGCTTCGGCCGATCCTTTCCTTTTTTACACTTCCAAGTTATCCAGAGAAAGATTTCGCGATCTTTGCCAAAAATTGCATAACTCAATCCTTTCCTAAAGTCGTTCGAGGTTTAGAGCCCTATATGAGGTACGATTCTTCCTTATTTTTCTATGTGTATTAAGACTTTAGCAAATAAACCCGTAGAGCACTTGGATATTAGGGGACTATATGTAGCCCAAGTGACAACCCCAGATTTCATCATGTCGAGTGAACCACCCAGTTCGATTGCCGATGGCGAGGAGCTTGATGCTTTTAGAGCTCTAGCCCAGATCCCGGTTGCGATAAAGTTGAATCTTCCTAATCAACTTCGCCCTGAGCAGTTCCCGATGGGGTATTTCATCATGTACGAATATCCTTTCAAAATAGGGTTTAGGTGGTCCTATTCGCCATTATCTAGGGCGTTTCTGAGTCGATTCGACCTGTCTCCAGGTCAGACGATGCCCCAGTTTTGGCGCATCGTCTATGTGATCGAGAAGATCACAGCCGATTGGAAGATACTTTTCACGATGGACGATCTCCTGGCGGCCTATACGGTTAAGGGGGATAACAATCGCTGATACAACCTTTATTCGGGGTTTAAAGGGGATCGCATCCTGGTCCAAAACACCGCGGTTAACGACCGTGGGTGGAAGACCAAGTATGTTTTTCGTCGAGTGAAATCTCTCGACCTTGTCGATGAGGATACTTCTTGGGTGATGGCTGGATGGAACAACGATGGTAGGTTAAGTTTTGTCGTGCGTTTTTTATTCTATCAATTTTGTCGTATTGACTTATTGTTTTTGCGTTTCAGCCATCAATTTTGATGAAATCCAACCTCTTCCAGAGACTCAAAGGAGGATCGAGAGGTTCCTATGATATAGCGTCTAGGAACGATCCTTTTTCAGCAATCGTGCTCCTGCCGTCGAGGACTCTGGCGACGATATTTTCGAGGTCGAGACACCTGAACCGTCGGTCGCAAAGAGGAGAGGAGGAGAGAGAGAGTTAGAGGAGAAATAAAAAGAGGAAGAGATGACAGGTGTACCTCTCGGGTTGTCGTGTGTTCGTTTTGGTCGTACGACATTTGGTCGTGCAACTTAAGTTTTTCCCTTCTGACTTTTTCTTGTTTATTTCTGTTAGCTCCAAGTATGACTTTGTAAAAGTATTGAAAATATCACAAGTCAGAAGAACGCCAGAGAACAGGACACTAGAGATCAAGCTGAAGACTTAGATGAAGAACAAACAGAAGACCATCAGAGATCGTCAGAGCTCTGGAAGAAGACCTCTGATAAACCATCAGAGAGCAAGATTGCCAGAAGACCTCCAGAGCTCTGGTAGAAGACCTCTGGTATGTCAAAGTCTCGTAGAAATCTCCAAGTAATAGACAAGTGTCCGCACTTTCCACGTCAGCCCTAAAAGGACGAAGACATGCTTTCCACGTGTCATCATAGGGTTTGATAGAACACTGTTTGTTACTTTATTAGGCTATAAATAGAACATTAGTGGAAACACAAATTGTCGAGAATTGCAAGGATCATTTCTAGAATAGTGAGAACACTATCACTGCACAATTCTATTCCACTACTAGTGTACGATTAGTAGCCTGAGATATTTCAGAATACACACACAAGAAAGTGTTCTTGGTGTTATTTAAATATTCAATATACGAGCAGTTTGTTATTCACTTTTGTTATCCATTACTGTTCATTTTATTGTTTATTCTCTCATGTTTTATGCTACTCACAATCACTCATACGTACAGCTTTATAATGCTTTCGCTATCCTTGATCTTGTTGTTTATATGAGACAAAGTGAATCTGGGAACCAACAATTGGTATCAGAGCAGATTGATTTGCTTAAATCAAATCGATCCAATCTAACCAGGTTGATTCACTTTTGTTGATTGTGCTTTGATTTTAAAGCTTTATAGAATACTCTGTTTTCTGTTTAAAACCTGAAACTCTTTATTAAAAGCTTTTGTTACTTGTTTAAGCATTCCTGTAAGTTTGGAAATCATTCATACATCATTTATTGTTCCATTGCTTTACTGTTCATCTACTTTCTGTTTAGAACTCTTTCAAAGTATTCATACTTTGTTTTTTCTCTTAAAATGGCAAACAACAATATTAATGCTATCTACATGGCTGGTTCTTTAACCAAACCTCCTACTCTTCTGAGGGATGAATACCCTCAATGGAAGATTAGGATGGCATGGATAGAGATCTCATGCGATCCGTCACAAATGGACCATTCCAACCCATGGTTTTGGTACCTCGTGTTCCTGCTACACAAACAACAGAAGAGATTCCTGCTCACTTCGAAATTAAAACCACTGGTTTTACTGAAGAAGAAAAGCTTAAAATGGAAAATGATCTTAAGGTTGTTAGACTCTTGATAATGGCCATTCCAAACGATATATTTCAAGAACTAGACTCTTGCATTACAGCTAAAGAAATCTGGGATCAGCTTCTAAACCAACTCGAAGGGGGTATTAAAACCCAAAAGAATAGAAGGACCCAATGTCTTAATGAATACAATGATTTCAAGGCACTTCCTGAGGAAACTTTACAACAAACCTACAACAGATTCGACATTTTAATTAACAAATGTAAGAAATGTGGGGTTGTAAGGTCGAAGGAAGACAACAATGTCTTATTCTTGAAAAGTTTGAACGCTGAGTGGTTAAACCTATCTATGTCTCTACAAGCTAACCAAGACCTGGATGCATGGTCTCTTACTGAAGTGTATGTCACCTTAGATGCACAAGAAAAGGATGTTGTAAAGCAAAAAAGCAAATCTACTATTGCAGGTCCACTAGCATTAATCTCTGACTCAAAAACACCCTTAGAAGGGAAATCCAACAGAGATAATGCTGGCAGAGACAAGAAGAAGGAGAAAGCCACAAAGAAGAAAGGAAAGAAAAGCCTGATAGCAGAGAGTGAAGACGAGGAAAGTTCGTCAGATAATGATGATGATGCTGACATCAATGCTTTTGCCCAATCTCTTGCCCTGATCACTCAACAGTTCAACAAGAGATTTGGCAAGAAGGTGTTTGATAGAAGAGGAAAGTATGAAAGAGAAGAGAAGGAAGAGAAGAGAGGATATGAACAGAGGACTACACCTCACCACCAGAACAACAACAGAGCTGCACCAGAGCAAAGACCACAACAGTATCAACAAAGATATAACCCACCGGCTCCACAGAAGCAAGCAGATGCTGCTCAGCCCATCAATCAGAACGACGAAAGATGCTTTAGATGTGCAAACCAGGCCATTTCTCTGTAAATTGCAAAGGTAGACTGGTAAAGGACTAGGACTACTACAAGAACAAATATAAGTATAACTTCAGGGAAAGAAGTTTTGTGGCAGAGATGGAAAACTGGATCTCTGATTCGTCCTCTGATGACGAACCAGAGCAGGCCAATTTATGTGGGGTGGCTGTTGATGATGAAAGCTTAGAGATAAGTGAAGGGATGGTAGAGGAGACGCCAGGGTGGTCAGCAGAGACAGATGTTTCCTTAATGTCTTGCGCATTCTCTCTGACAGACTCTACTAACAGAGCGTTGGAGACCTCTAAACCCAGTACCAAGGTATATTCATCCTCTGAATCCAAATCTGACTCCGAATTAGAAATGAATGTATCATTGCTTGCTGAGGAATTTCAAAACCTAAAACAAAAGCTTTCTGAGGAAAAAGAACTGAGAAAACTAGCTCAGAAAGATCTGTCCTTCTACAAGAGAGAGGAGAACCTCTTGGAAATGGAGAAGGAAGAAATTTCAAAAGAAAAATCTGAGTTAGAATTTTTACAGAAACAAAAGGAAGCCTCATTTTCTGAAAAATGCAAAGAATTTGAAGAGGTTTTGAAACAAAATGCTGAAGAGGTTAAGAAATCAGAATAGGAAAAGCTCAACTCTGTTGCTCTCAAAAATTATTTTCAAAAGGAAAGAGAAGTCTTACATCAATCCTTACAGAGAAAAGAACTTTTGATTAAAAATACCAGGATGTACAAGATGTGCACATTAAAATTAACTCGCAAAAAGACACTCAAGGTCTAGGTTTCAGCGACCTTGATCCCTTCACTGGAAGGAAGAAGACATCTCTGTCCTCTACCTTCTGCGTTGGGAAAGTCCAAATGCCTGATGGTGTACTCACTGGTACTGCTGTTTTTAAAAGGGCTAAAACTTCAGAAGGGTCAAGGACCAGAATGCTACAGTTCAGAAATGTCAGCTATGACTCTGTTGGTTCCCAATAACAAGTAACAATATAGAAACAATCAATTGTATTGAATGATTTGAGAAGAGTTTACAATATAGGAATTAAGCATAACTCTCTCTTGAAGCTTTTCTCGCTCAGTGAACGTATGAATGTAAAATGAGAGGCTTAGAGGCTTAACCTAAAACTCTCACAATTTATACATTAAATACTTAGGCTTTAAGGCCTAAGCCCATTAGCAACTAAAGTCCACAAATACAATTTGGGCTTTTACAATTTAAGCAAGTAATCTTGAATACAATATAAAAATAAAGTCAACAGACTCCTCTGATCTTGAAAAGGTTACAAAACCATCTCTAAAGTTTATTCATGATCAAGGAAAAGCTGAAATCATTATTTCTAACTCTGCCAAAAGCCTTGATCCCAAGGAGAAGAAGATCTACTGATAGTTCTTAAAGAAAACTCCATTTCTGATGCTTTGAAACCAAAACTGAGAAAGTTTAAAACCTGTACCATCAAAGTTTTGAATCCCACTGACTCCTCCAGAGTAAATGATTCCTTGAAACCCACTGATACACACACCTCTGCCAGAGCCACCAGAGACTTTCTAAACTCTAACTCTGAGGTGGATGAGATTTTTTTTGCACTCAAGACTATTTTGCACAAACCCAAACAGGCATTTGTAGGATCTGGAATTTTGAACAACGTCATACCTGTTTCTTATAACCAATCCAAAATTCCACCATGTTATGGTTTTAAAAATATGGGTATCAAAATCCTTTCTTCTGAGGAGTTAGAAGAGAAGAGAAAAGAGAAAGCCAAGAATATTCCTATGAACAATACCTCTATGCCTTATGCTTACAAACCTAAAAAGTTTACTCCAGAACAAAAGGGAAAATGGAAAGTCACTGACCAACCTATCTCTAATTCTGCAGTAAATCAAAGAGGAAAACCTTTTTGGACCAAGGAATCTCATCAAGAGAAAAATGCCAGTTTCAGGAAAACAAATCTGGACAGGAAGTTTGTAAAAACATCTGATCCAAGAAACTTCAATCTCAAAAGGCATGTAATCCCCAGATGATGAATAAAAACAGAAGTTTGAGTCAATCATTTCCTTGTCCTGTCAATTTTAATTGCATTAAGCTTTTGTTAAAACTGCAAAATCATCTGAATGGTCCCCACTGCATTCTGAATCAGTCACAAGAAAGGAAATATCCTAAGACTAATCCTCAGAATATGCATAGAAAATCCTCTGGCACACCATAAAAGAATGCAAAGCCATCAGGTAAAGCTATAAACACCCCAAGCCTTTCAAGAAAGGACCCATTATGCAATGGGTACCTAAGAAAAACTAATATGTCTTGCAGAAGCCACATGTGCAGATCTGGTACTTAGACTCAGGATGTTTCAGGCACATGACAGGCAACAAAGAGCTACTGACCTCATTCAAAGATAAAATGGGAGGTGCAGTAACCTTTGGAGGTGATGGACAAGGACAAATTAAAGTTTATGGTGTTTTGACCAATGGAGGTGTTTCTGTATCTAAAGTTGCTTATGTTGAAGGTTTAAATCATAATCTGCTTAGCATAAGTCAATTGTGTGATCATGGTTTTGATGTTAATTTTAAGAAGAAATATTGTTCTTGGTTAGTTTCTGAGTCTGGTCAAGAGCTTTTTAGAGCCAACAGAAAAGGTAATCTTTACAAAATGAATTTCAATCCCAATCAAAAATCTAATACAAAAAAACTATGTTTAGTTTTTTTGAATAAGGAGATGCCTGGCTCTGGCACAAAAGTTTTGCTCACTTAAAATTTTCAAATCTTGACAAGCTTGTGAAACTGAACTTAGTAAAAGGTCTGCCTTCTCTTAAATTTGACAAAGACCATCTTTGTTCTGCTTGTGAATTGGGTAAGCTGAAAAGGGCTTCACACAGAACAAAAAGTGATCACAACTGACCTAGACCATTGCATATGCTTCATGTGGATCTCTGTGGTCCAATCTCTGTGCAAAGTCTATCTGGCAGGAAGTATATCATTGTTCTTATAGATGAATATTCTAGATATACTTGGGTTGAGTTCATCAGAGAAAATCTGATGTCCCAGAAATTCTGATAAATCTGTTGAAAAGAATACAGGTTCTGCTATGTCTGAAGATCCGAAAGCTAAGAAGTGATAATGGGACTGAGTTCAAGAATGCCAAAATAGATTCCTACCTTATAGAGGAAGGAATCTCCCAGAACTTCTCTGCTGCTAGAACTCCTCAACAGAATGGTGTCATTGAGAGAAAGAACATAACTCTGGTGGAAGCGGCCAGAAATATGTTAGCAGGATCTGATCTTCCAATCAACTTCTGGGCAGAAGCAGTCTCAACAACATGTTTTACCCAAAACAGAGTTGTCATTGTAAAAAGGTTTAAGAAGACCGCTTATGAGATGATCAACAACAAAAGGCCAAATGTGAAGTACTTTCACATTTTTGGCTGCAAGTGTTATATCTTGAATAACAGAGATCAGTTGGGAAAATTCGACAAGAAGGCTGATGAGGGAAAATTCATTGGATACTATTTAACCTTAAAAGCCTACAGAGTCTATAATTCAAGAACAAAAGTCATTCAAGAAAGCATCAACGTATCCTTTGATGAAAAATCATCAAGTTTCTGTGAAAGCCAATCATCAGAGAGGATACAGGTTGCAGAGGAGCCCAGTTCCTCAAAGACAAGAGAAGAGAATATCAATCTGATATTCAATGATTTCTTTGATGATGAAGATTCCTCTGAAGACATCACCAGAGGCAATCAAGTTCAGAGCTCTGCAGGACAGAACCTAACAGGTACATCTCTGACAGGTCCCTCAAATACTTCACCATCTACTTCTCTTTCCACAGGTCAAATTCAGAGAAATGAGAGACAACAATCAGAGGAGAGAGAGCCTGAACAAGAACCATCATCACCCCCGCTGACCAATGTTGGAAGAAATTCCTTATATGAAAGCTCACCTTCTCAAAGCCCTGCTGGTACCTCATAGAGCGATGAAGCCACTCTCCAGAGCAGTGTGCCTCAGAGCTCCGATGCCAACCCTCAGAGCTCTGAAGCTGACGTTCACCTTTTACCTTCAAAAGCACAGACACCACCTCTTGTCCATGCTCACAAGACCAGATGGACAAAGGATCACCCCCATCACCAGATTATTGGTGCTACTGAAGATGGTGTAAAGACAAGATCTGCAACAGCAAATGAAGCTTTCTTTGTAAATTTCTTGAGCATGATTGAGCCAAAGAAAATTACTGAAGCCCTAGAAGACCCAAACTGGATTGAAGCCATGCTAGAAGAGCTTCTTGAATTTGAAAGGAATAAAGTTTGGTCCTTGGTTTCACTTCCAAAAGATAAAGCTGCTATTGGAACCAAGTGGGTTTTTAGAAATAAGAAAGATGAAGATGGGATAATCATCAGAAACAAAGCAAGGTTGGTTGCAAAGGGATATTGCCAAGAAGAGGGCATTGATTATGATGAAACCTTTACACCGGTGGCTACGCTAGAGGCAATCAGAATCTTTCTAGCCTATGATGCTCATAAAGGTTTCAAGGTCTATCAAATGGATGTAAAATCTGCCTTTCTAAATGGCAAATTGCAAGAGGAAGTATATGTCCAGCAACCTCTAGGTTTTGAAAGATCAGAGTTTCCAGATTATGTATACAAGCTAGACAAAGCTCTGTATGGGCTTATGCAAGCTCTCAGAGCCTGGTATGGAACTCTGTCCTCATTTCTGTTGGTCAACCACTTTGAAAAAGGTATCTTGGATAATACCTTATTCATTAGGAGATATAAAAATGATATACTTCTGGTACAGATATATGTTGATGACATTATCTTTGGGTCGACTAGACAAGAGTACTGTGATAGGTTTGAGGAATTAATGAAAAGTGAGTTCAAAATGAGCATGATGGGAGAACTTTCCTTCTTCCTTGGTTTACAAGTAAAACAATCCATCAGAGGCACCTTTTTAAGCCAATCTAAATATGTCTCTGATATTTTGAAAAAGTATAAGCTCAATAACTCAAATCCTATGAAAACTTCTATTGCCACTGGAGTTAAACTTGACCATGATCTACAGGGTCAATCTGTGGATGTCAAAAACTACAGAGGCATGACAGGGTCACTTTTGTACTTAGCTGCTAGCAGACCTGATATAATGTTTGCAACCTGTCTATGTGCTAGATTCCAAGCTAATCCTAAGGAATCCCATTTGTCTGCTGTCAAACGAATTTTTAAATATCTCAAAGGGACTCAATTCATGGGTCTCTGGTATCCTCTTAACTCTGGTTTCGAGCTTGTAGCATACACATATTTAGACTATGGAGGATGCAGGAATGACAGAAAGAGTACTTCTGGTAGCTGTCAATTGCTAGGGGATAAGCTAGTGAGCTGGACATCCAAGAAGCAGAACTATGTGTCAACCTCTACAGCAGAAGCAGAATATGTTGCTGCTGCTAGTTGTTGTTCACAAGTCATATGGATAAAAACACAACTCAGGGACTATGGACTGGAGTTCAACAAAGTTCTAATTCTATGTGACTCCAAGAGTGCAATAGCAATTACAGCAAATCCAGTTCAGCACTCAAAGATAAAGCATATCGATATAAGGTACCACTTTATAAAAGGCCATGTTGAAAAAGGGACAATTGAAATGTATTTTGTTTCAACTGACTTCCAACTTGCTGATCTGTTCACAAAAGCCCTTGATGAAAGGAGATTTAATTTCTTAATCAGCAAGATGGGTATGCTGAACATGTCCTCCTAAACTCTGGTAAAATCATTAGAGTCTCTGATTTTCATCTCAGAGCTTTGACAGAGTAGGTAGGCAGTTCATGTCAACAGAGCTTCTTATGTCAATTTCAGAGCTCTGCCAGCATAGTTTTTCAATATTTTCTTGTTTCTTTGAGTTTCAAATCTGTTTCTCTGAAACTCTTGTGTACATAATCTTCATCATGTCTTTCAAAAGTTGCACATATCAAGGGGGAGCTGAAAAGATAAATCTGTGAATAAGCTCATCATTTTAGGGGGGGCTTAAAAGAAAAATAAGCATTGTTTAAGGATGAGCAAGTCAAAACTTTCAAATCTTCATGACTTGGCTTGATAAACAAAAGAACAATCTTTTTGAAGAAAGGGAAAACCTATTCTGATGAAAACATTTTTTGGTTATATCGCTGAACCTATACTCAGAATCAGGTCTCTGAAGAAGTTCACCAGAGTCTCTGACATAAAACATCAGAGCTCTGTGATTCCTCTAAGAAACTTATGGTATTAGTTATTTGATTATTTTCCTCATCAGATATAGGATTTGCAAATGATTTTAGGGTAAAGGTGAAACATCTTGAGAATCTAGGTTACTTGAAAGAATTTCAGAGGTCACTCAACAGAGGCAAGAATGTGCTAAGAGTTCCAACAGAGCTCTGCCATTTGGCGGTGCCTTATACTTTCTCTGATATTGGTCATCAGAAGTGCGGGTTATTTCTGAGCCTCAACCACATGTCACCCACCAATCTCTAACCGTGACGGCTCCATATCAGAAACGTTGTCAGACCCAAAACCCACGTGGCATTTTTTGATTGGGCAAATAACCATTAGTTGTTCCCACGTTCTACTTTAAAAAACGTTCCACTATCTGACACTCAAGTGCCTACAGTACCTACGATGGTTATCCCTGCCATATTCTTCGAGTATAAATACCCATTTGAATCACCCACTTCATTCTTTACGCTTTCTGAGTATTCAAACCAGCAAATTTCCCTCCTTTGAGCAAAAATCTTACTTGTGTTCTTCAACCTTCAAACCTGCAACAATGGCCAACCAAGACTCAGCCGAATCAAGCAGGATTGTTCCTGTCGATACGATCATTATCCAACCCTATGAGTTCATCGACAACAACTATCGATTCTCAGCAAACCCTGCAAACTTCGAACCCCTCTATCATATCTTTGTCAAGTTCTTTCGACGTTCTGAGCTCTTCTTAGCCCTCACCAAGTTTGATGATGTTGTACCTCAACTCTATGTCCAACAATGGTGGACAACCTGCCAGTATATCGAAGAGTACAAAGGAATAATGGGAAAGGTCGACGCTGGTCAAAATGGTGGAGCAGGGACCATTCGCATTCGTCCCAAAACTATCAGAAGAATCTTTGGAATACGAACCCCTAAGGAATTGAGAATTCCTGCATATGAGAAACCCCCAGCAAACCCAATACTTCTGTAGTTTATCAAGTTTTTAGGGTATGATGATGACCTAGATAAAATCGGTGCCTTCAAAAGAGGCAAACTACCCCCTACGTGGAACTTCATGTTTTCCACACTCAACATAACTCTGACCTGTAAAAGTGGCAGTCAAGATCAAGCCAGCTCAGAGATCTTACAAATCATGTATGGTCTCTACTTCAATCGCCATTTCGACTACGCCACCATCCTCTACAACGAACTGCTGAATGTGGTAAATCTAAAGAACAACACTCTAGCTAGAGGAAAGTTGGTGGGACACGACTGAAACATCAAGGCCATCAGATTGCCAAGACTAATTAGCCTTGTCATCAGAGAGGCTTTCGTGGCTCTGCAACTCACACCACAAGGACCTCCAACACCTGGATGGGTCATGTCTCAATTCAGACTAACAGTTTCATGTACGTATCCTCATACTTGCAGAGTCCCACAGACAATGCTTTCTCTAATCGACCATCTACACATTTCTATTTCAAACTATCGACAAGCTGCCCAACCTCAAGAACCTGAGGTGGTATCCCCAGCTTACTTAGGTTCTGAGCCTTTGTTAGAGTCTAGTAGTCAATTACAAGAAGAAAAAGTTGGACCAGAGGCAAGAGCACCCACAGAGGGGTCTTCCTCAAAAAAAGAAATTGAGGAGGAAGTTGCAAATGACAGAGTATATTCAGAGGAGGTTGTCCAAGAGGGAGTAAGGGATACTATAGAGGGAGGAACAGAGAGTTCCTTCTCCTCTGGTAGTGGTGAAACAGAGAGTTCTGAGAGTGAGCCTGAGTCTTCTAATGCCTTAGGAGCCGAGGGACATGTGAGATTAGAAAAAGATGTTCCATTGAACACACATGTGAGATTTAAGACTCCTACCCCATCTCCCAGTGCTACTATATTATATGTCCATGAGGATCAAGCTCATATGGACATTGAAACAGAGGTGCACACCTCGAACCCAAACCATCCAGAACCATCAGTGGCAAATCTCCATGCCTCTGATATGCACATTACCGAGGAATCCCTTTTTGGTAACGATATCCCTTCGCCCCAGGATATAAATTGGATCAACTAACACGATGAAGCCTCCATGGCTCAATTAGATGGATCCTAACATAGTCCGGAGGTCTTTAAGATCTCACGTAGTCTCTATCCAACTCAGGGATAGTGGTTAGACCTAGTTGAACAAGGGAAAACCTGTCTTGATCGCATGGATTCCCATCACAATAGATTTCCTTCTCCTGAACCTGAGCAGGAAGATGAAACTCTAATCAGAAAACCCCGAGATGATTCCCCTCTGAGGGAACATCAAGGACAAGGTGGAAGTCCTTCCAGAGACAATGTCAAATCAGATCTGAAAGAAGGCGCCTCTGAACTCGAGGCTAAATTGGATACATGTGTTGTTTCCAATGTTCCCATCTCTGATCTTCCCACAAAAACAAAGTTCAAAGGTTTTTGTGATGAGATCATAACCTCTTTGAATGAGTATAAACTTATCAACACAAGTATGGAGAAGCAGAGGCAAACCAGAAACTATATCTCTGCAAGATGAGCTCAAATCTGTCAAATCTCAGCTTGCAGAGACCTCCAAAAAGGTTGAAGATTGGGAGAGAAAGAGCACAGAGGAGAACCAGAAACTGAAAGACGAAATTTCTGCTCTGAAGACTCAACTGACAGAAACTCACAAGGAAAACACCTCCAGAGCCACTCCTTCTGTCACCCTGTCAGAGGAAAACATCAGAACTATGACAGAGGTAATAAACAATTCAATCTCTGCCGCAATCAAAGCCATACCCTCATCCTCTGCCACACCAACAGCTGCCACAGCGACATATACACTAGAAGCTGTTGCACCCACTTCAATCTCTGTCAATATCCCAAGACCCAACGATCGACTAGTGACCATTGGCCACATGGGTGACTTCAGGAGAGATCTTCTGAGCCGCATGATGACCATCTCTGCAAAATTTGTGGGTAAAGCCCAGGTCTCTGAGAAAAACATTAAAGAGACTCTGGATACTCACAAGTTTAACTTTGAAGATCAAGTGAAAGAGGTCCGCTCTGCTGCTGCTGAACTTGAAGACGTTCTGAAGAAAGCTGCTACGATATTCAGTGATGTAGTTGCTACTACAGTATCTGGGAAAAGAGTTGCAGGAGAATCCTCTGTTATCAGCGAATCCAAGAAGCCGAGGTTTGTGGAACGAGACTCTCCAAAGGCAACCCCAGAAGTATCTGAAGATGCTGAGGATGCTAGCACAGATGACGCAGAGGCGTCTGGTCAACAAAAGGGGGATAACATAGACTACACATACAAAGAAAAAACTCTCAAGACCCCAGCTGAAACCTCAACCTCTGCAGAGATACCACCAGAAACAATACTTCTGGATACTCCATCCCAATCCTCATGGAATGAACCAGAGAGGACTGACCCATCCTCTGCTGAAGAAATAATTAGCCAACCACCCAACATGGTCACCACTATGATTCAACACGACCCACACCAAAATGACATAGCAGAGGCTATGGAAATTCTGACATAAGGGACTGCTACAGAGATCCCAACAGAAGACAACACATCAGAGACAAGGGCTGACAAAGGCAAAGAGAAAATACCAGAAGAGCTGTCTGCTGATGTACAACAACAACAACCACCTACCAGACAAGCTCACACTCTACCATCGCTAGAAGAAACCCATGCCTATATTTATGCTGACATAGATTTAATACCAGTCAATGCATTACCGATCAATCCTTATCTGAATCCAAAGAGGTCAAGCCAGCTGTCAGAAGAAAGAGAAGATTTATAAGGACAAAATCCAACGTCTTTCGAAATATAAATACTTCTTTCAGTTTTGCAAGAGTACTGAGGATAGATCTAAAGTCATTTTCCCACACAAGAGTACCTTGTCACGTCTACACCGTCGAACTTGAAAATGATGGACAAGAAACCTTCAACGACAACGACCTCGTACTACTCAACCTATATGAACTTCTGACTCTGCACGCCTATTACCTCAACAACTCTGATCGATATAAAGCTGTAAGAACGGCAAGAGTTGAATTCATGCTAGCAATGGAAGAGCATGTGAATCTCAGAACCCAAATCGACTTCCAACATGGGATCGATTTTGAATTGGAAAAACTGAGCATTGGGCCTCTAGAGGAGAGTCTTGTGGGATGTGAACACTACCAAACAAGATCTCTTTCAGCTGATCCAGAAGCATTCATCTGCAGACAAAAGGGAGTTAAGAAAACTATCAGATCTGCAGAAGCCCACAAGTACTCCTCTCAATCTATGAAGTATCTGCGAAAGATGATACAAGAGAGTCCCCCTGGCTCCAAGCGTCCATAAGAAGTCATAGATAGTTTTGTAAGACATCTTACTCTTACTCTAGAATTCAGGGACTTAATTATGCGATTTGACAGAATTCTTAGAGGAAACTATTATGACTAGTTTACTATCTGTCTCTGTTTTTGTATTGTAATCTTATCTTTGAAAGTAGTGAAATGCCTTAACAGAGGATGACTTTCTCCTCTTTGTCTTCATTTTTGCTTAATCTTTGTAAATATAGCATAGTTTGAATTTTCAATACTTAGGAGGAGATTGTTAGCCCCAAGTATGAATTTTGTAAAAGTATTGAAAATATCACAAGTCAGAAGAACGCCACAGGACACTAGAGATCAAGCTGAAGACTTAGAAGAAGAACAAACAGAAGACCATCAGAGATCATCAGAGCTCTGGCAGAAGACCTCTGATAAACCATCAGAGAGCAAGATTGCCGGAACACCTCCAGAGCTCTGGTAGAAGACCTCTGGTGAATGAAGACCTCTATTATGTCAAAGTCTCGTACAAATCACCAAGTAATAGACAAGTGTCCGCACTTTCCACGTCAGCCCTAAAAGGACGAAGACATGCTTTCCACGTGTCATCATAGGGTTTGATAGTACACTGTTTGTTACTTTATTAGGCTATAAATAGAACATTAGTGGAAACACAAACTGTTGAGAATTGCAAGGATCATTGCTAGAATAGTGAGAACACTATCACTGCACAATTCCATTCAACTACTAGTGTACGATTAGTTGCCTGAGAGATTTCAGAATACACACACAAGAAAGTGTTCTTGGTGTTATTCAAATATTCAATATACGAGCAGTTTGTTATTCACTATTGTTATCCATAACTGTTCAATTTATTGTTTATTCTATCATGTTTTATGCTACTCACAATCACTCATACATAAACAGCTTTATAATGCTTTCGATATCCTTGATCTTGTTGTTTATATGAGATAAAGTGAATCTGGGAACCAACAATTTCAGGTGGGTCAGGATCAAAGACGACACAAGGCCTCTCCAAGAAGGAGGCACAGCTTCTCCTGGCCAGGATAGCCAAGGAGTTGAAGAGGAAGGCTCCACCATCTCCGTCGTCGGGGATGAAAAAGACAAAGACAACCTTCTGGAGGGAACCATCATCGAATAGTGGCGAACCTTCAAAGATCGCCACATCTTAGACGACGAAGACGCCTGCGGACATGGTCATGGCCGTTCCCATCAACATGGTGCCTTCGACGAAGACGCCCTTGTTTGTGGCGAATGGGCCTCAGTCGTCTGCCCACTTGGACAAGGGAAGGGTCATAAAACCGAGGATGGCTCTGAATTGACGACGGTTAACTGTCAGTTGTCGTCCAACTTCATGGCCGATGGTGTCCTGGAAAGGGCGAAGATCTTCCCTGGCTTGGGGAAGTTTCTCCTCCCGTCCTTTCAGGGGTGATACAAGGAGGTCCCCATCGAGGAGACGGGATCTCACGCTGTCGGGCTCTCCTTTATGGTAAGTTTTTAGTTTTAAAATTTCGTTTTTTTTCAATTGGTCTTATGTTCTAACCCTTCGGTCGTGCGATTTCAGGCATTCCAGGCATCACTCTGCCTTTACAATCAGATGGAGAAAGTCAGATGAGTCTCTCCTAGGGCCGTCGAGTGAATTCGAAGGGCGGAAGAGGCGGAGTGTAAAGCTCGCGAGGGAGAGCAAGTTGCGGTTGCCAGAGCAGAGTCTCTCTCGATTAGGCTTGATGATGTGCAAGACCATCTAGAGGCCTCGAGTCGAGAGAAGGAGGAGCTTCAGGAGCGCCTGAAGGAAGCCCTGTCCAAAGCCTCTGCGTTTAAGGCAGAGGCTAGAGCGACTAAGGTGGCTTTGACTGTAAGCGAAGTCAAAGTCGAGGACCTTAAGTCGCTCGTCGAGTCTGAAGAAAAGGTGATCACCGGCCTGGCGGAGCGACTCATTTTCTTTGAGGTGCTAACGCGCTTCAGGGTCAAGGCGGTGATTATGCGCCGTTATCTGAGGGGGGAAAACCCCATGGCCAAAGTTGAAGCTGAAGTCGCCGCCTTCTTGAAGCAGATTGGCGACGAGAAGGATCTCGATCAAGAGGACGAGCTCGAGGAGGGCAAGGCCATGGGCGTCGAGGTTGAAGGTGGCAGTGGGGAGGTCGCTCGGGAATAGGAGGCTCCTCAACGTTAGTTTTTTTTTGTTTTCTTTAGCTTTTTAATTTTTTGTATTTATTCGAGGGCGACCGTTGGTGGTCAAGCCTTGTACTTGTAATTTCTCGGAGTTTCATGAATACAAGTACTCTTCTGCTTTCTAAATTCTTTGTCACAATTCTTATTCATGGTAAGAAATATGAATCGTGCGATACCATGCAATAATATATAAAACATGCAAGACAACATAGATCGTGCGACTTAGACTTTAATACTTAGGAAATCAAAATATGGAATGTGCGACTAAAGCGCTTGATAAAGATCGTGTGACTGCAGCTCTTAAAATCTTTCCAAGTCTCAAACCCAAAGTTTTAACACTTGAAATTTCTCGAATGTCGAGCTCGCTTGTTCAAAAGAACTTGATGTAGTCATAGTCTTGCATTCATGCGATCGCGTGATCCGGCGACACACGAATAGTTAGCGGTTGGTCGTTGGCTTAGCCACTGACCCTCCGATGCTTAAGTCAGTAGTCGTCGTAATGAGTAAATCGTAAGAAAAAATAACTTAAAAGAAATATTTTTTCAAGTGTACCGCATTCCAGCTTCGTGGGACGTCTTGGATGTCGAGGGTTTGGAGCCTATAGGAACCTTTTCCTACGACTTCAGATATGTGATACAGTTCTTACCACTTAGTGTATAACTTACGTGCATTCAATTCTTTAGTGTTTTGGAATGCACGTTAAATGAGAAAATCGCCCTCTTGGAAGACTTTGATCTTGACATTCTTGTTAAATGCCGTTCGACCACTTGTCTTTGGGATGCCATCTTGATGAGAGCAGCCTCTCCTAGTTCCTCTAGAGCGTCGAGGTCATAAATTAGGTCTACCAAGTTATGGTCGATTGAGGTATGTCTTGACGTTGATAGTTGGGCCTCAACAGGCAAGACCTATTTACATCTGTAGACTAGGGAGAACGGGGTTTGACCTGTGGAAGTACGTGGAGTCGTGCGATTTGCCCATAAGACCGATGGAAATTCTTCGACCCATATCCTTTTTGCGGATTTTAATCTCTTTCTTATCGAGTTGATTATGACTATATTGCTTGATTCAGCGAGTCCATTCGACTGAGGGTACCGTGGTGTCGAAGTCGTGAGTTTGATGTTACGATCCTCACAAAACTGTTGAGTGCGGTCACTTATGAATTGCGAGCCATTGTCGCATACGATTTCGGATGGGATTCCAAATCTGCAAATGATGTTAGTATGGATAAAAAAAGGACTTCTTTATCCCGAACCTGGGCGAAAGCCGCTGCTTCTATCCATTTGGAGAAGTAATCTGTAAGGACTAACAAAAATACCTTTTGCCCGGGGCAGGTGGCAACTTACCGACAATGTCCATTCCCATTGTTTGGGTAAAAAAATCTCACCTCACGACTGACGCAAGAAACCAAAGGACTTATTTCGTACGAACATTCTTGTATTAAGATAAGGTCCTAAAAATTAAGCATGACTGTAGTCATGGTCGTCGTTGGTAAGATATCCCTGACGTACGACCGAAGTACCCACCGAAACGTGCGACCATCGTATGATTATCCTCGAAATTTGTTTACTAATGATCAACAAGTGTTTCCTTTATGGCTATTTAATGCAGGTCAAGCACATTAAATGACAACGGTCATAACTGAAGACCGCAATCAAGCGCATTCAATTCCAAGACCATTTTCTACATTTATGAAGACCATTAATGACGCCAAAACTTACATATATCAAGTCTGAAGCCATACTCAAGGACAAGTCATTCTCAGAGACATACAAGATTAACCAGAAGCACATTCGAAGCTCTCGAACAACTACATACGTTCTCCTTCGAAGGAATGCACGACGAAGCATTATTTTCACGAAACACACGATACAATTTTACAATGAAGTCTATTTCTCTTGTAATTGCAATCTATTGTACTTCCGACACTTGTTACTGTTAGGGTACAAAATCACACCCTCGACCGACCTGGGAAATTCCCTCGACATGACCCATAGACATTGATTACCCCCGACCGACAAGGATAATACCCATTATTATCATATCCCCGACATACGTTAATAACCACGATAGTTGGTTATTAAAAGACATCTTGCGTCAATAGTCATCTTACATCTTGTGATCGCACGTCGTACATCGCTAGTCACACGTCACTAGTCTTATGTCGCCAGTTATGACTCATCGATCTTACGTCGACAGTATCCTGTCATCGATGTTAAATCGCTCTGGTCCTACGACAACGTCGTCCTGACATCCTGGTCTTACGATTATACTAACCGTTAAAACAGTCAAACATCCGTTTCTTCTGTTTATTAATGCAGGTCTTGACCACGACCAGAAAAGGTAAGACACTTGTTATGAACCATATCTTGTATTAAGATAAGGTCCCGACGAAGACCCAGAAAACCTCCGTCGTCCCTCCTGAAAGGTAAGTCGAGAGTTCCTCGCGACACTCGACACTCGACCTCGACGTCGCCCGCTCCGCACGACCGCCGCATAAAGACCATGCGACCTCAACCAAGCTAACACATAATATAACTGTTATGTTTGTTAAGTGTTTAATGCAGGAGTCAACGTCATTAATGGACAACGGTCAGTAACGGACGAGTCATCAAAGCGCATTAATGACCCGACAGTGGTTACGAAAACCACTCATCAATAACATTAAAGCTCCCCGGCGGTTACAAGACCAAACCATCAAAGCCTTTAATGAGCTAATTGAAGCTCCCGAAGCCTATAAATATCAAATTCAATCATCGTTTCAAGGGGACCGGACATCGATCACCGAGCAGAGATCATCTGGAGAACAATCCACTACAGACTTCGGAGCTCAGAGAATCTAACACTCAAGCTCAAGAACTACGCTGTGAACTCAATAACACTCGAAGAGCAGCTCAAGTTGTCATTCTTGATGCACGACATCAACCTTCGACCAACAGTTTACACTTTGTATTCACACACGACGCACACTGTTTAAACACTAAAAACACTTGTACTTTACATTTCGAAGCATTTCCTTCATCTGTATTGTAACCCTTGTACGACCGACCCCAGTACCGAAGGACATCGCCCCTGATTGGCGACCATAGTGCAGCGACGACACCCACTGTCGTCCGCAGGTTTTTTCCTCGATTGAGGTTTTTCCTGCGTCATCAAATCATTTGTCTTATTTATTTTTCCCTCGTCACACGTCTCGTCGAAAGATCCTTTCTTTAGTTGATTAAGTCCACATCGACCTTAAGTTGTCCCTTTAGTGCGATTTTTGGCATTAACAGTTTGGCGCCATCCGTGGGACTTCATCTAGAGAAAATCTTCGACGAACGTACGTTTTACTAACGGTTTCTTGTAGTTTCCCCTAAGCTATGTTCCACGGAAATGGCAGATAAAGGAAATCTGGAACCAACCGCTATCCCGGTACAAGCGAAGCCTGAAAATGTGCAAGTTCTCCCAGCAGTAGTCGATGATGATCACTTAGAGGAAATCGTTCTGGATAAGAGCAAGCCTGGCCAAAAAATTCTTGTGGGGTCGTCCCTCGATCCTTGCATCAAAGAAAAACTCATATCTTTTTTGCAGGAACAAGCTGATTGTTTCGCATGGTCGCATGAAGACATGGTCGGGATCGACCCTAGCGTCATTTCCCATAAGCTTAACGTCAATCCGTCATTCAAGCCCGTCAAACAAAAGCGACGTATATGGTGAATTATCAAGATCCCCTGATTCAACTCCAATCGAAATTGAATGCGGCTCGAAGCCAGATTCAAGCCCTAATAAAAAATGCTCTGTCAAAGTATCGCATGTATCGCATCATCCAAAGGACTCGGGGGGCTCGGTACACCCTTCGCAAGCTGAAAAAATACCATATTTCAATTTCAAAAGTCCTTGGAGAAAAAGGCGCTTATCGACTCCAAGTTACGGTAATTGTGACATCCCGCTTGGATAGAATATGGTATAAACAACTCTATATATATACTCTAAGTATATTCTCTTCGTTCAATTATTATGATCTAACATATGAATGTTGATTTAAGCATCAAAGGATCATTGGTCAAACCAACGACCACCCCCGATTTTACATTGCAGGATCGCAAGATCATATAAAACGCAGGTCTTATGATTTATATCGTGAGAAACGAAGTCTCTACGACTTACAACTTACAATCGTCAATTAAAGACGACCCACGTTTTTAATCTTATGATCGCCACTCATGGCAAACACAAGTTAAAACTTTCGGTCGCCAATAAAAGCGACTCACATGTTGAAATCGTGTGATCGCTAGTCATTACATATGTCGTCAATAAAGACAACTCGTACATTGAAACTCGCAAATCACCATTCATGATTCCAAGGGACCAGAATACTCAAATCGACGCTTTAGCAAACCTTGCGTCTGCTTTGGTCGAACCAATACTCGACAGCATTCCAATCTGGCGACGTCGTCCATCAAAAATAACGATGACATCCAGATGGAAGACCAAGAAGATAATTGGTCGAACGACATCTGAAATCGTCTACGACAATGGATCCCACTTCATAAGCTACGAGACTCGACCGTTCTGTGAAGACAGCGACATCAAGCTGACGACCTCGACACCCAGGGGCAAGCGGTCGAGCGACATTTCAACAAAAACGTCGAAACTAAAGTCTTTCAAGAAGGTGACTACATCCCCTGTCAAGTATTCCAAAGCACTCAAAAGCTCAACGCATGTAAACTTTCCACCAAGTAGGGAGGTCCTTATCGTATCTCAGAAGTCGTAGGTAAAAATGCATATCGGCTACAAACCCTCGACAGTCGAGATATTCCACGCATAAGGAATGCAACGCATATGAAAAGGATCGTACGACATAAACGATCAGGTTTATGACTTGATTATCCTTTCGCAGGAACACATGATTCAAGTTCATCGTATGATCGAATCACACGATCGTAAGGTCTAGCGACCCCACAATCTAAGTTCTTTAACTTAGAAATATTTCACGTTCCGAATGAATGCTTTGATCGCACGCGTTTACGTTTGCTGATACGATTCGAAAATATAAAAATTTTGTGACTTACGTTCTAATCGTTGTATTACGATGGGTGCCCAAGTCGCACGACTTCTTGATTCATTCTTGTACTTAATGAATTTCTTCAGTTGATATTACATCTGTCCATGACATGTAATACGCAGGTTCAATAGAAAGGTAAAATTCTTACCGATTATCGCTAAACTCACGATTAGCTAAAAATGCTAGACACAACGTATCATATGTCTCTAGCGGCCGTATCGGCTGTAAACGCCAGATCAAAGGTCTTTAACAACCAAATCGGCTCGAGCGCCAGAACATATGTCTCTGAAACGACCGTATCGGCTGTGAACGCCAGACCATAGGACCACGTCGACCGAGAACGCCAACCCGGCGACATGGACCCCTGTCTCCTCGATAGGAAAGCGTTCCCTGAAAGATGGGAGCAGATATTTCCTCAGATGAGGAAACAACGTCGTCCCGTCTAGGACACCAACAACGTCGTCCCGTCTAGGACACCAACAATGTCGTCCCGTCTAGGACACCATCGGCCGATGACCCGTCCCCCTTGTCGGCAGACGCTGGGGACGACACCTTAGACACTAGCTTCGTCACTGTCGCCGGAAGCGCCGAACTTGCTGGTGTCGCGTACATCGCGCCAGAACAGTTGGATGACGCCCTCTCCTCTTTAGGCATGACAACTCTACACGAAACGTCAGCCCGCGAAGACGGTTCCTTCAGGACTACCGTCCTGGTCTTCTTCAAGATTCCCGACCCAGCAGTCGGGGCATTCTTTCTCCTTTCCCTGCCTCGAAGGGCAAGCACAACTTGCGTCACCTTCTTTGGCTGACCAAGTTAGTTTTCCTCTGATGATCTTAGCAAAAGTAACACGTCTCCGTAGCAACACATTTTACTTTAGTGCGAGATCTGAAATTCTACTGGCTTTGAAATTCAGATCTCGGGGGGCTAACTGTTTGGGTAAAAAATCACACCCTCGATCGACCTGGGAAGTTCCCTCGACATGACCCATAGACATTGATTACCCCCGACCGACAAGGATAATACCCATTATTATCATATCCCCGACATACGTTAATAACCACGATAGTTGGTTATTAAAAGACATCTTGCGTCAATAGTCATCTTACATCTTGTGATCGCACGTCGTACATCGCTAGTCACACGTCACTAGTCTTATGTCGCCAGCTATGACTCATCGATCTTACGTCGACAGTCTCCTGTCATCGATGTTAAATCGCTCTGGTCCTACGACAATGTCGTCCTGACATCCTGGTCTTACGATTATACTAACCGTTAAAACAGTCAAACATACGTTTCTTCTGTTTATTAATGCAGGTCTTGACCACGACCAGAAAAGGTAAGACACTTGTTATGAACCATATCTTGTATTAAGATAAGGTCCCGACGAAGACCCAGAAGACCTCCGTCGTCCCTCCTGAAAGGTAACTCGAGAGTTCCTCGCGACACTCGACACTCGACACTCGACCTCGACGTCGCCCGCTCCGCACGACGGCCGCATAAAGACCATGCGACCTCAAGCAATCTAACACATAATATAACTGTTATGTTTGTTAAGTGTTTAATGCAGGAGTCAACGTCATTAATGGACAACGGTCAGTAATGGACGAGTCATCAAAGCGCATTAATGACCCGACAGTGGTTACGAAAACCACTCATCAATGACATTAAAGCTCCCCGGCGGTTACAAGACCAAACCATCAAAGCCTTTAATGGGCTAATTGAAGCACTCGAAGACTATAAATATCAAATTCAATCATCATTTCAAGGGGACCGGACATCGATCACCGAGCAGAGATCATCTGGAGAACAATCCACTACAGACTTCCGAGCTCAGAGAATCTAACACTCAAGCTCAAGAACTACGCTGCGAACTTAAGAACACTCGAAGAGCAGCTCAAGTTATCATTCTCGATGCACGACATCAACCTTCGACCAACAGTTTACACTTTGTATTCACACACGACGCACACTGTTTAAACACTAAAAACACTTGTACTTTACATTTCGAAGCATTTCCTTCATCTGTATTGTAACCCTTGTACGACCGACGCCAGTACCGAAGGACATCGCCCCTGATTGGCGACCATAGTGCAGCGACGACACCCACTGTCGTCCGCATGTTTTTTCCTCGATTGAGGTTTTTCCTGCGTCATCAAATCATTTGTCTTATTTATTTTTCCCTCGTCGCACGTCTCGTCGAAAGATCCTTTCTTTAGTTGATTAAGTCCACATCGACCTTAAGTTGTCCCTTTGGTGCGATTTTTGGCATTAACAGTTACTAAAGGACGTCGTCCCTGTTTGACGACCATAGTGCACCATCGACTTCTATAGTCGACCGCGGTTTTTACCCTCGACAGGGTTTTTCGCGTCACCAAATTCTCTTGTCTCTTACTGTTTTTGTTATTCGTCGTACGACTTGTCGCGATAATTCTTTCTTTAGTTGTTAAAGCTCCACATCGACCTTAAGTTATCCTTTAGGTAATTTTTGGCATTAACAGTTTGGCGCCCACCGTGAGGCCCCATCTAGAGAAAATCTCCGACAAAGCATACGCCCTACTAACCGTTTCTTGAGCTTTCTCTATTTTTATAGGATAATGTCGGGTCAAGGAAACACTGGAAACGTTTTCCAGAACGGTTCAAACCAGAACCAGAATCAGGAACACTTCTTTGGGTACCAGAATGGTCCGAATCAGAATCCAGGAGGTTTCCACGGCCATCAAGGCATTCCAATCTGGAATCCAGGAGGCTTCTATGGTCCATAGGGTGTTTCGCTCCAGAATCAACGAAACGCTTTTAATGAACAAGGTGGTATGAATCAAAACGCTGGGAAATCTTTCGGTCAACAAAATGGCCCAAGACCATTCTCTGTAGTTCCTCATCAGGGACAATTTTCACCACAACATCTTCGACCACCACCGCTATTTCAGAATCAAGCGATGCCTTTGTCCTCGACGGCCTATCGCCCGATCCCATTTCACAACCAAACAATGCCTATGTCGTCGACATCATTTCAATCGATTCCATTACAAAATCAGATGATACCCATGTTATCAGCGACATTTCACACTATCCGTTCCAGACTCCTTTCATTCTGATTCCTACGATGGGCATCCCGATGATGCCCTAGCCGACATTCACTTTTCCACTGCAAGGAGATACTGCTGACTCGACGTATCATAACGGTTTTCAGGAGAACATTGGTTCCATTCGTGCGACAAATGGAGGGACCAAACAGGATGATCTGGTCGCCCAACGCCTGAAGCTTCTCGAAGATCAAAATGAAAAGATGCTATCGTTATTATCAAAATTTCCTGGTGCCGATGTACCCGTCGATGTCGAACCATGCTCGGGATTTCAAGCGTCCCTCTTCATCGACGATATATCTACAGTTGACATCCCAAATAAATATAGCATCTCCACGTTCACGCCTAAGTATTCAGGGATCACAGACCCAACAGAACCTATTGCTCAGTACAAGCAAATGATGTGGACAATATCCATACCTCACTAGTATCAGGAGGTGGCCATGTGTAAAAGTTTTGGTGCGACGCTCACTGGTGCAACCCTCTAGTGGCTGATAAATGTCAAACCAAAGTCCATCAATAACTTTTCCGAACTGGTCAATCAGTTATCCTGACAATTCACCAGTAGTCGCAAGATGAAGAAACAGACCAGTGACTTGTATTACGTCACTCAAAAAACTGGAGAGTCCATCCGAAGCTACTTCAATCGCTTCAATGCAGAAATGTTCGGCGTCCGTAATTGAGACGTCAAAACTTCAATCGAAGCTTACAAACGAGGTATGGACGACACTTCCGGGCTATACACTGATCTCACGAAAACTTAGAGGACGTTCGAGCAAGGACGTTTGCTTACATAAGAGTCGAGGATGACACGACTTTCCGTCGAAAGCATTCAGGTGACAAAAGATCCTTAAGCATGAAGAAACCCAATTTCAAAGATAAAGCCTTCGCCAAGACAGAACCCGCACGAGAGATTTCGAACGTCCGGTTCGAGAAAAAGAAGAATGTTCCTGCCCAAAAATTCCCCTAGCATCCTAAGATATCATCTTATTGATTCAAGGGAACTGCCAAGGACCTGGTCGAAGCTCTGAAGAACGTAGAGTCGACCATCCGGTGGCCTAAGAAGAGCGACAAAGACGACGACAAGAAAGACAAGTCCAAGTGGTGTGACTTCCACGGTGATCATGGACACACGACAGAAGACTGCCTCGCTCTACGGAAAGAACTCGCATGGCTCGTCCCAAAAGGACACCTCAAGGGATTAATCGACAATAACATGACGGAAGCACAGTATGCGTGACCGCCATCGCCAGTCCATGCAAAGGTTGTAAATTGAAAATTTTGAGTGTTGGACGTGTGTGGGCTGACCTACTCCGCAGCCAAGCGACATGCTAGCAAAGTTCCTGACGATCAACCTATTTGCCGATCGATGAAGTCTAAGCAAGAGCTAAAGTTAGAAGCTATGTCATTGGCGTTCGACCAGAGCGATCTTCAAGAATCATGGCAGAAGCATCACGATGGATTGATATTCCAATTAACGGTCGGTAATTGCTCGACCAAAAGAGTCCTGATCGACGGAAGAAGTTTGGCAAATGTCATCTTCCTCAACACGATCAAGGCAATGGGGATCAACGCATCAGAAATCACAAGACGATCCATAGTCTTGGTGGGATTCAATGGAGACTCGTCAAGCACTGTCGGGGAGATTACTCTTCCTGCATACGCCAAAGAAGTCAACAAGCAGATAAAATTCAACGTGATCGACTGCTCTTCAGCTTACAATATCATTCTGGTCGACAATCGATCCACGATATGAAAGTTGTGCCTTCAACGTATCACCAAGCGATAAAATTCCCAACGCCATTGGGAGTTCAGGAGATCAAAAGTGAGCAGATGATCGCCCGTGAATGCTACAGGACGACGAAGAAACCTCCGAAGAAAGACATCTAGCAATTACAGGCCAAGGATGTCCCCGAGTCTATTGACGACTACCGTCTGAAAGAAGTCGTCCTCGACAAGGACAAGCCTGACATAATCGTTTTCGTTGGATCGTCGCTCGATCCAGCCATCAAAGACAAACTAATCTCTTTTTCGCAGGAACATGCCGATTGTTTCGCTTGGACGCACGAGAATATGGTCTCGATCCAAATGTTATTTCCCACAAGCTTAATGTGGACCCGTCGTTCAATCCTATAAAGTAGAAGCAGCGAAATCTCGCCCAGAGCGAAATAAAGTGATCAACGAAGAGGTCGACAATCTATTCAAAACGGGGAAAATCCGAGAAGTAAAATACCTCGATTGGCTAGCTAATGTCGTGGTCGTACAAAAGAAAAACGGAAAGTGGAGGGTATGCATTGAATTCACAGACCTTAATCAGGCCTGTCCGAAAGATCCCTTCCCACTACCACATATTGATGCGATGGTCGACGTGACTGCTGGTCATGAACTTCTTACGTTCATGGACGCTTACTATGGATACAACCAGATATTGATGCATACTACTGACCAAGAGAAAACCTCTTTCATGACAGACAAAGGTATTTATTGTTACAAAGTTATGCCATTTGTTCTGAAAAATGTAGGGTCGACTTACCAGCGACTAGTCAACAAAATGTTCAATGACTACCTCGAGGATACAATGGAAGTGTACATCGACGACATGCTCGTCAAGTCTAAACAGGCAATCGACCATATTGATCATCTAATAAAGTCGTTCGATGTACTCAGAAAGTATCAGATGAAGCTAAACCCGACGAAGTGTTCCTTCGGCGTCAGCGCTGGAAAATTTCAAGGATACATGGTGACACGAGGTGAGATCAAAGCAAACCCAGCTTAAATAAAGGCGATCGTCGACATTAAATCACCAAGGAACTCCAAAAAAGTCTAACGACTTACTGGTTGCATAACTGTGCTAAACAGGTGTTTGGGTAAAAATCTACACCTCACGACCGACGAAGAAAATTAAACATGACATTTACATAAGACAAATCTTGTATTAAGATAAGGTCCTGTAGACTACTTACGACTACATCCTTCATCGTACATTTCGATGATGGACGTAAGATTCTTAGAGACGGTCGTACGACCATACTAACTGTTAACAATCAACAACCGTTTTCTTTGTTTCATTAATGCAGATCCAGAACCAATCATTGCCCAATGGTCATAACGGAAGAGCCATTAATGACAATTAAGGACCAACAGCAGTTACGACCATCATCAAGACCCATTGATTACTGCCGAAAGCTATATAAACAAAGACTTGCACCACACTTAAAACACCAGTTTTCGCATACAGAAATCATCGGAGCATTCAAGAAATATCATTTACGAAAGCTACTCACAACAACAGTTTTTCGCACGATATAACACTGTTACTCACGACGCACGACATTAGTTTACGGTTAAGTTTACTTTTATTCTTATTGTAACCTATTGTACTCACGACACTTGTTACTAAAGGACATCGTCCCTGTTTGGCGACCATAGTGCACTGTCGAATTCTATAGTCGACCGCGGTTTTTACCTTCGACGGGGTTTTCCGCGTCACCAAATTTCTTTGTCTTATCTACTTTTCGTCGACGATCGTATTGTTTGTCTTGAGATCCTTTTCTTTAGTTGTTATAGCTCCACATCAACCTTAAGTTATCCTTTGGGTGATTTTTGGCATTAACAGTTTGGCGCCCACCGTGGGGCCCCATCTAGAGAAAATCTCAGACCAAACATACATCGTTCTAACAATCTTGTGAAGTTTGTTGTTTCCAGGAAAATGGTAGCTCAACAAGATCCAATCGCCCTGTTACACATGGAATTGAATGCTGCACGAAGCCAAATCAATGCCTTAGGTGAACAGAACCGAAAGCCAGCCGAAGAAATTGCTTTCCTGAGGAATCCAGCGATAGGAAACCCCTTCGGACCTCAGAACGATCCACGACCTCCTTTTGGTGCGCCTTTCGTTAGACCAACACTCCCGACAGGTCCAAGGCCGTTTGTCAGCGTTCATTTCTCGGAGCAGTTTCCCCCGCAGCATTTAAGGCCGCCCCCCATTGTACAACGGAGCCATGCCTTATCAAATCCCGACGATCCCTCAGCCGACAATGACAGTTCCCATGAACTTCCCCCTCTACGGAGAAACCGACGATTGATCGTACAGGAATGGTTTCCATACGACGGTCAGCATGACGTCTCAGGATTTAGGAGTTATCCCTCCAACTGCTGCATTGCTTAATTCAAATGACCCATTCGCTCGATGATTGAGGTTTCTGGAAGAGCAAAATGAAAAGATGTTATCTCTTCTCTCAAAATTTCTTGGTGCTGCTGTCCCGATTGATGTCGAGCCCCGCTCAGGATTCCAAGCATCTCCTTTCATCGACGAGATTGCAACTGTCGACGTCCCAAAGAAATACAATATTCCTACTTTTACTCCCAAATATTCAGGAATAACTGACCCGACACAGCACATCGCCCAATATAAGCGATTGATGTAGACAGCGTTGATCCCACATATATACCATGAAGTATGCATGTGCAAAAGTTTTGGTGCGACCCTTACAGGTGCTGCTCTGCAATGGCTGATCAACCTCAAACCTATGTCTATCGGCAACTTTATGGAGTTGGTCAACCAGTTTTCACAACAACTCGCCAGCAGTCGCAAGATGGAGAAGCAGACCAGCGACCTGCACTACGTCACCAAAAAAACTGGAGAATCTATCCGTAGTTACTTCAATCGTTTCAATGAAGAAATGACCAGTATTCGAAACTGCGATGTCAAAACCGCGATCAAGGCCTACAAGCGAGGTCTCGACGAAGACAGCTTTGGATTGTACATCAATCTTACAAAGTATCTGCCAAAGAACTTTGAAGACGTCCGAGATAGGACGTTGGCGTACATGAGAGTAGAAGACGACATGGCTTTCCATCGTAAGCATTCAAGCGATAAAAAATCTTTAGGGGTAAATAAACCTGATTTCAAAGCCAAGGCAAACTTCAAAGCAGAGACCGCGCGCCAGTTATCAAACGTTCGGTTCGAATAGAAAAAAAGCAATCCTACAACGAAACTTCCTCAGTATCCTAAGATTTCTTCTTATGGATTCAAGGGAACTTCAAAAGACTTGGTCGAGGCTCTCAAGAATTTATAGTCGACCATCCGATGGCCCAAAAAGAGAGACAAAGATGTTGCCAAGAAAGACAAGACCAAATGGTACGACTTCCACAGCGACCATGGTCATACGACAGATGACTGCATAGCATTGCAGAAAGAGATGGCTTGGCTCGTTCCCAAGGGTCACCTCCAAGGATTGATCGACAAAGAATCAATGCTTGTCAATAACACCCGACCATCATCCCCTGTCCATGCGAAAGTTGTTAACTATGTGACAGGAGGATCAGACGCCTGTGGCTTAACCTATTCGGCAGCCAAAAGGCATGCTAGTCAAGTATCGGACGAGTATCCCATCCCTCGGTCGTCCCGACCGAAGCAGGAATTGGAACTGGAGGCAATGCTCATCACGTTCGACCAAGACGACCTCCAAGACTGCTGGCAGAAACATCACGACGGATTGATTATCTAGCTTACTGTCGGGAATTGCTCGACCAAAAGTGTCTTGTTCGATGGAGGAAGTTCAGCTAATATCATTTTTTTGAACACTATCAAAGCAATGGGTATCCATAAATCAGAGATAGTTCGTCGTTCGACAACTCTGGTAGGATTCAACGGAGATTCGACCAACACTTTGGGAGAAATCGTCCTCACAGGTCGTGTGGCAGCGCTGAACCGGTTTATATCCCGATCGTCCGACAAATGCCATTTATTCTACAAAGTCTTAAGAAAAAACAGGGGTTTCGATTGGACAGATGACCATGAACGGGCGTTACAAAAGTTTAAAGAGTACATGGCGGTTCCACCCCTGCTATCGATATCGAAAGACAGTGAGATCTTATAGTTGTATCTCGCCGTAAGTCCTCACTACGTAAGTGCCGTCTTAACTAGGGAAGACGACAAACAACAAATCCCGATTTACTACGTTAGTAAATATCTGCTAGACGTCGAGACGCGATATATGTCTATGGAAAAGTTACTGCTATCACTAGTCAAAGCTGCCAAGAAGTTACGACACTACTTCGAGTCTCATCCTATCACTGTCGTAACTAACTTCCCTCTCAAGTATGTCTTGAGAAAACCTGAATTGACATGACGATTGGCAAAATGGAGCAGTTACCTCAGCAGCTATGACATCGATTTTAAGCCTCGAACGGCGATTAAATCGCAAGTCCTAGCTGACTTTATTGCTGATTTCAGCCCTAAACTAGAAAAGGAAGTGCAAGGCGAAGCCTATACTGTGGCGACTACAGACCACACGACCTGTACACTCCACGTCGATGGTTCTTCAAACGCTAGAGGACCAGGGCTTGGCGTCGTCTTAAAGTCGCCATAGGGGGGGGGGGAAATGGTGTATTCCATGTTATGCGGTTTCAAAGCCACCGTCAATGAAGCAGAGTACTAAGCCCTGATCGTTGGCATGAGCATGGCCCATGACTTGGGGCAACCGAACTTCACGTCAGAAGCGATTCCCTATTGGTCGTAAATCAAGTGAATGGGGAATTCGCGGCAAAAGACTCTAAGATGACAACTTATCTCAAAATAGCCAAATAAAAATCGAAAATGTTTCATCCATTCTCTATCGAGAAAATCCCAGAGATCAAAACACTCAGGCCAATGCGCTAGCAAATCTCGGATCATCACTCAATAAGCCGTCGTTCGACGCCATCCCTATGATCCATCTAGCGACCTCGTCCATCAAGGACTCCGAGAAGATTCATGTCCTCGACGAAGAAAACAGTTGGTCGTACGACATCAAGAATTACCTTATGCACGACCATTTGCCCGAAGACAGAATGGAAGCTTGAAAGATTCGATTAAAAGCTTCAAGATATCTTATAATCGGCAATTGACTCTATCGACGATCATCAAAAGGACTGAACCTAACATGTGTCGATAGTCAAGAGCAAGTGCAAAAAAATCTGAAAGATATGCATGATGGCGAATGTGGTAACCACTCCGGTGGTCGTAATCTTGCAAATCGGATATCCCGACCAGGCTACTATTGGCCGACCGTAAGGCAAGATGCCATCAGGTACGTCCAAAGTTGCGATTCATGTCAACGACATTCTGGTATGACACACCAACCTTCCAAACCTTTGCACACGACATTGATCCCATGGCCCTTCATGAGATGGGGAATGGATATCGTCGGTAAGTTACCTCCTGCCCCTGGGCAGAAAGTTTTTTTAATAGTCCTTACGGATTATAATTCTAAGTGGATAGAAGCAGCTGCCTTCTCCCAGGTTCGGGACAGAGAGGTCATCTCTTTTATCCAAACTAACATTATCTGCAGGTTTGGAATTCCCTCCGAGATCGTATGTGACAATGGGTCACAATTCATAAGTTATCGTACGCAACAATTCTGCAAGGATCGTAATATCAAACTTACGACCTTAACTCCACGTTATCCTCAGTCTAACGGTCTTGCAGAGTCCAGCAATAAAGTGATCATCAACTCAATAGAGAAAAGACTTAAGGTTGCGAAAGGAAGATGGGTCGAGGAACTCCCATCGGTTCTATGGGCCAATTGTACGACACTGCGTACGTCAACACGACAAACGCCATTTTCGTTAGATTGGTCGAGCGACTTCATCTAACCAAGATCATATCGAGCCTTCCACCCACGGTCGTTGACCGCGGTATTTTGGACCAGGACTTGCTCACCCCTAAACCTCAGGTAGAGGCTATAGTGGTGGTTCTCGTCCGCCTTTACCATGTAGGCCGCTAGAAGGTTGTTTACGGTGAACGGGGCGGCCCCGTCGGCAGTGATCTTTTCGATCACCTACAAAATGCACCAGAACTGCGGCATTGCTTGACCAGGGGAGAGATTGAACTTGTCCATGAATGCCCTGACCAAAGGAAAGAAGGGCCATTGAACCCTAATTTGAATGGATACTCATATAGAATGAAATATCCATCCAGGCATCCCTCAGGTCAAATGTGCTCGCGCGCGAAGAGCTTAACCACCTCAGGAACTCTGGCCAAGGTCTTAAAGACCTCTAAGCTATCATCGGTGACAATACTGCTAGGAGGTTCGCCGAACATAGTAAAATCATAAGGCTTCACAAGAGCTAAAAAGAGGTCTCTCATGTCCCAATTTTTAACTCGTTTCCACACTATTGATTTAATGCGCATAAGATGGAGGAGTCGTACCTTATAACAATCTCTAAAAACCCTAAGCGAAAAGGAAGATCGTGGTTCTATCTGACTTTGGCAGAAAAATCGAAGAAGAATCTCTCTCTAGAATACTCAGATATGTAAAAAAGGAAATGATAGAGCCTAAAACCTTATTTATATGGTTTTCCAATGTCAAGTCGAGCCACTCGATGGTCGACACGTGTCGTCAACCTTTCGCATGCCACCGTCAGATGAACGACACCTATCACATAGCTATCATCCATGCGCGATACGTCAGCTTGACGTCAACGATCTTATCGACTTTTCAGTTTCCTTCGAACCAATTCGGTTTCTGTTGGTTCCCGTTTTGCTTTAAACAAGATTATTAGATCTATTAGTTCAAGTTTAAGGTTTGATGCGGAAGCGTATTTGAAGAACTAACAGATATGTTTGATAGATTTAGAACATACACTATCAAATATACAGTGAAGAGAATAGATTTATAGCACAAAGACCCACTGTATTTAATATATCAAGAACACTTAGAACATATTTGACGCTAATTGTTTGCAAGTGTTTTTGTGTTGTGTGTTTTCGTTGTTGTGTTGTGTAGCGGTAAGGAAGAACTCAACATGAGTCTTCCTTATATACTACTCTAAAGGGGACCATAAAGCATATGCTACTATTCAAAAGGTACGTATGAATAGTAGAAAGGATGTCGTGAACAGTTGCAAGGATGGCATGAACAGTCAGACGTGCTGTATTGCATTTAATGCAACAGACGTCTAATATGTACTAAGCCCTACTGAGTCCAATCAGAGTTTGACACGTCGACGTTGGACAGGGCATGCTACCATGCAAGTTGATGAACAGTAGCAAGATATTTCTTTAACAGTGGTAAGATATTATAAATATCCAAGTCTTTAGTGAGGACCGCAGAGGCTCTGTAAAGGGTTACAAAGGTTCTGCGGTCTTGTCCTTTGTAGAGTAGTCTTCACAGGGTTCAGTCTTCTGAAGTTGTCTGCGGAGGCTCTGTCATTGGTGACAGGGGTTCTGAGGTTTTGATCTTCTGCAGCGTCCTTCTGTAGTTTCTTCGGCCTTTGATCATTCTTGATCAAACTTCCTTTGATTCTTCTGAGATGCCCGGCAGAGCTTCTGTTGCACTCAGCAGAGCTTCTGTGGAAGTTCTTCTGTACTTGGCCATTTTTCAATACTTCTAATATTCTAGAATATTGGAGCTAACAATCTCCCCCTAAGTATTGAAAAATAAAAATTTGACTTTTTGAATTTTAGGCTAAGTAAAGATAGACAGAGGTTAAACAATACCTCAGAAGATTATTTCTTTCATTTGGAATTTATGCTAGAGGCATTTACATTTGAGTACATTAAATGAACAGAAATAAATGTTGACAGAGGTTCTTTGAAGAGACTCAGATTTTTGCATTTGGGAAGTCGTCGAACTTTCTGTTGTCTTTTCCCACTTCCTTGAGTTCTTCATAGAATTTGAGGCAGAGATTTCTTAAGCCTAGTGTAGCATAAATCTCTTTGATCATCATCAGAGCAGATTCTTCGTCCATAAGCTCTGTTGCTTTGTTCTCCTCTAGAATTTTTCTGAACATGTTCAGAGTACGGGTTGTGTACTTCTGACAGTCCATTGTCACAAACAGTTTAAGTTGATCAGCAGGATTCTTGAATACTAACCCGTACCTTGGAGTTTTGATGATCGAATTGGGTATTGCATTGGGTGGGCAGAAATCCTCTGGAGGTTTGATACTTAGAGTAGTCACGCCTAGATCGATGGCTAGTTGAAAGTCGAGCATGCTGTAGATTAGGAGTTTTTCACGCATCGCCTTTCTGAGAACTCGATAAGACCTTTGGTGGCAGTCGTCATTGAAGTTGTCTTTCGTCCATTGCAGAAGGTCAGGTAAGTCATAGGGATTGAGGTTTCGGATATCAGCATCAGAGAATTGATTCTCTGATCTGTCAGACCTTTTGACTTTCCAGATTATATACATCGTATGAGGATAGGTTCTCATTTTAGAGTATTTAAAATAGATTACCTTCTTGATCTTGTGAATGGAGTAAACTTGATTGACCGGTTTTGACTTTGTAGAGGTGAAGATAGCATCGAATTCCTCTCTTAGCTTCTGATCTTGGACATGAGCGGGCAGATCGTTCTGGAAGTGCTGTCTGTAGAGATAACTGTAAACATGCTCTTCCATTTGTTCAATGGTTGGAGTAGTTCTTGGAATTGGTCTCCTTAGCTTTTCCATTTGTCGAGTGATGTCTGCTACTTTACCTTCTGTTACCTTAGCTGTGGGATCTAGGGTTGGGTTTTCTGACAGAGGTTTTAAGTTGAATGCCCAGTCTTCTTCTTCGGGTTTAGGAGTGACAAAGGCATTAAAGGCACCTTTCATCAATTTCTCTGTAGCAACTGGCATCTTCTTCTTTGGCTCTTCTTCTGTCATTATTCCCTTGCCTTTATCTTTTGGTTTTGAGTTTTCAGAGGTTGGGTTTTGGATTTGTGTGGGTGGAACCTCTGTAGATTTATCAGTGAGAGGTTCTGTTGATTTGGTTGTTGCCTCTGAAGGTTTTGATACTTCGGGTTGTGAGGTCTCTGTTGGTGAGGAGTCTTCGGGTTTTTGAGGTGGGATGTCAAAACGCTTTGCTGATTGAAAAGCAGTTACAAATTCCATTCTGTGAAGAATGAACTCTGCAGAGCGTTTTGGTCTTTGGGGTTTTCGAGCTATGGATTTGACTCTAGTTCTGCTCGGGATTGGTTTTGAGGTTGGTGTTGGTTCTTTGGGTGAGGGTGGAGTTTGTTCTGTGGATGAGGATGCAAGAGTGATTACCTTAGGTTCTGTGGTTGGTGCATCCTCTGCTGAGATATAGGTGTTTTGCCTCTGTTGTGTTCCTTGTGTTTCCTTCGGGGTCTCTGTAGTAGAGGGTTCTGCAGTTTTCTCTGTAGTTTTTGCAGAAGCAGGCTCTGTTGTTTCCTTTGTTCTCTCCCCCTCAGGATGACCAGATGCACCATCATCAGGATCATCCTGCCTTCTTTTATCAGCAACTTCTGTTCTGCATGTGTCTTGAGCTGCTTGTCTTGCTGCTTGTTTCTTCATTGTTTCAAGGTAGATTGCGATCGAAGTCTTGAAGGCTGAGGTCGCTCTTTTCTCGAATTCTGCAGCAGTTGTTTTGGCAATGTCAGTGGCAGAGGTGGTGGCAGCAGTAGCAGAAGCTTCTGTATTTGACTTTATCTCTGCAAGGGCTGTTTTAACCTTTGTGGATAAGGTATCCACTTTGGTATTTAATCCTGTAAGAGCGCCTGAAGTTGTTTCTGTTAAAGTTTTGAATGAGCTTTGCAACTTATTCAATGTTTGAGTTACAGAGGTTACGAAGACTTGGAACTCATTCTTCGTAACATGTTCCTCTTGGGTAACCTCTGGAGGAACAACCCCTTCTCCAGAGTGAGTCCCTGCTCCTGGGACACCTTCGTTCACCCTTGTTTGTACGTTGGGGGTGGAAGGATTTCCATCTGATCTTCGAGCAGAAGCATCTAGTGCTTCAAACTCTACATAAGTTCTGTGAAGAACAGTGTCTAAATCCACTCCAGAGGTGGGTATCGGAATGTCCTTCTTTTGACTTGGAGACTTGTCTAGAGTCTCTTCGTCTTTGTGCTTACTACTTCTCTCTGAAAGAAGTTTTGGCCCTATATAGTGCGTGGCAGAGGAAACAAATTCCTCTGTTGGGTGTTCTAGTGTGATCTGGGGCGATTGATCACGAACTATAGGTGAGTCTCTTTGAGGAGACTCCCTAGGAATGGATTCCCCGGTTTTTGTGGGCACAGAAGTCGAAAGAGTGACTTCTGGCTGGTTGGGTTGGGTTTGGATCGAGCTGTGCTGCTCTATTTCAATAACTCCTTCTGCAGCTAGACCTGCGGAGTTAGATGTATGGGTTGCACTGGGAGGGGGTGAGGGATATGTGCCTTCTTCATCTTCGGCATCTTTTTCTTTTTCATTTTCTTTTCCTCCAGAAGTTTCTACCCTATCCTCTAACCTATTTTCAGTAATTTTACCTATTTGGACCTCTTCTTCTGCAGTTTCTTGTCTTGGCAGAAGTGAATTAAGACCCTCTGTGATTGTATGGGTTTGCAGATATGAAGGTTGAGGTTGTTCTTTTTCGATTCCTTCTGTAATTGATTGCAGAGGAGAAGAAAGTTTCTTCTTCTTTGATTTCCTTTTCTTTGGCTTAGGTGCCCTCTCCTCTGTAGATTTTGACTTTCTTTTTCTTTTGGAAGAGGGAGGGGCAGAGTGACCTTGGGTTTGTGGTGGAGATGAGGGTTCTGCAGGAGTTTGTTGGATAGCAGAAGCAGAGGCAAGTTGTTCCTCTGTAGGGGTCTTGGTTTTCTTTCCCTTTTTCTTCTTCTTTTCTTTAGATCCCTCAGAAGACTTCCTCTTTGAAGAATAGAGGTCTTTCCTTATATCTCTGAAGTTCTTCTGGTTGGCCTTGTGTTTAGCCAACTTTATCTTCCATTCTTCCTCTGTTAGTCTTTCTACAACACTACCTCCTATGGGTAATCCTATACGCGGGGGTGTTACAGAACTGGGTTCAGGAGTTCTGTAAACGCGTGTGTACTCACTGACTAGTTCTTCATTACTAGCATAACCTAACATTACCTTTGACAGTGGTCTGCTGTGCGGGTAGCCGTCCTCATGTTCTGTAGGGGTGTTCTTGGACATAGGAAATTGCTTACGTTTGGGACCGTCCATTGGCCATTTTTGAATAAGGAGTAGGGGTTCGAAAAGTACACTGAGGATTCGCTGGAACTGCAGAGGGGGCAACCAGTTATGATCAGACACTTTGGCTTTCTGGGAGGCGATTTTTCGATCGATGGTGTTGATGATCTCTTGCATCATTATGGTAGCATAATCTAGTGGTAGATCATAGTACACACCATACATGATTGAGAGAATTTGAGGTGAGCTTTGATCGATGCTCCCGATTTTTCCAGTGAGGCAACGATTTAGGATGGAGAATAAGGTATTCCACAGAGGGGGTAGTCTTGCTCTGCGGAAATCGTTCCTCTTTTTCAACTGTTGGTTGTACCCTAACATGTGCAGAAAGTCGACAAGTTCTTCATTTGTTGGTTGGGGGGCATACTTTTTGATTCCCATGAGTCCTCTTGTTGGAAGGCCAAATTCTAATGAGAACATGGTGCGGTTGAACATCAGTTCAAGACTCTTACTTTGGTCAGGCTTAGAGATATAGCCTCTTATCAAATCGGTGTCAGCGTCATAACGGCAAGATTGCCAAAACTGATGTAGGTAACGTACAGGTATTTGTTCAACGGTTTTGCTAAGAAGAGGGTAAAGAAAGTGGTTCTCTAGGATGTTTAGCAGGATGGCATGTTCTTTACCAAAAGCCGTAGGAGAAGGAACAAGATAACAATTGTTCGATTTAATGGGAAGGGTTTGCACGAAGTGGTCATTAGAGAAATATTGTTGCAGGTGGGTAGTGGGTACAAAGGATGCCTCGTCGCCGGAGTCATGTCTGTTGGTATCGGCGGCAGTATGTGAGTTGTGGGAGTGCTCAGAATGTACTGGAGAGAGTGGCGGAGAGTTCATCGGTGAAATATGAGCAGCTTTGGAACTGGAAGCCATTTTTAGGTTTGAAAGTTCTAGGTTTTCAGAAAGAAATAAGCAAGTTCGCTGGAGAAGATGAGAGAATAGTAAAGTTTTGAAAGTTATTTTAACTTAGGTTTTATACTGTGGTAACGGGTAGAATTTGGAACGGTGAAAATGTGAGAAAGTTAATAAAATTTGAGGTCCGCACTTGAGTTCATTTGGCGTGGAGCAAGTTTCCAGGACGACGTTATATGTACGTCAATGAAAACTCGACATGTCAATAGTGTCAGTGATGACGAGACGTCTTGGGCGGCTATATTAAATGAAAAGCGCGTGGGTTTAAATTTTCACCACAGAAAAGTTACCGTTAAAAAGTTACCGTTACAGAAGTTCCTAAGTGAAAATCTTTACAGAAGCTCTGTGGGTACAGAAGCTCTGTGATTTTGAAAAACTTTTATCTCTGTAGATTTGTATCTTATGAAAATTTGTTTGAAAAACGCAAGGAGAGGATCGATAAATCTTTAGTAGAGAAATAGTCCTACAGAGGTTTTTGGACCTCTGCCAGAGCCAGCAGAGGCTCTGTTACAGGAAATTTCTAATAACTAATAATTTATAAACATTTTTGATCATCCAAGTTTTTTATCAGATTTAACAATGTATTTAGGACCTATTTGAAAGTTGTTGTCCTAGAAAATTGTAAATCTCAAAGATTTTGTGCAGCAGAAGTCTTTTGAAAGATTTGAGTTATCTACAGAGGTTCTTTGCGATCACATAGCATATTCCTGGCAGAGCCTCTGTTGAGCTCAGCAGAGGCTCTATGACCTCAAATTTCTCATAACTCAAATTTTATGAAACTTTTTGATCTTTTGATTTTTGAAATGTTATCCACAGTATATTTAGGACATATTTGACAATTTGTGTCCCAGAAAACTGTTTTCAAAAACCTTTTGTGCGAGATACCAACCTTTTGTTCTTCTAGTTCGGCGAGAGTGATTTCTTTTGTCGCATTCTTTGCTCCCCCTTGACTTATGAATTTCTGTAGATTCAGCAATGTCTCATTTTTCGCTCCCCCTTGATCTAACAACCTCTGTAGATCAAGTGTCTTTTTCTGCTCCCCCTTGACCTATGCTTGGTTCAGAATAAGATAAGTTGTGCATATGACATAGGTCAAGATTATCAGAGGTTCTGTAGAGGTCGTCAGAGATTCTGAGTAGACTTTACAGAAGCTCTGTGATATCAAGAACTATTATAGATTTAAGAATTTACATACAGAAAATAATAAATAAAAATATTTACAAAATATACAATATCTATGTTATACTTACAGAGGTTTTGGTTACCCATATACGTATGGGTCCTATTGTATGAAATGCCTTTATGCATTTGTCATACATACCAGAAATGAAAGGCTTTTTGTCTTTTTGAGTATTTTGAATAGGTATAGAGCCTTTCACTATCCAAACCTTTTTCACCTTTTTAAAAGTTTGATTAACTAATTTGTCCAACCTATTTTCATGCAAAAATTTCGATGTTGAGGTCTGAAGTTTTGAAAACATATGTGGCTTAAAAGATCCTTCACAATTGAATTTCCGGATTCGTTTAGCAAAAATATTCTTTTTCCTTAAATTTTCCTCAAGCATCTTTTGGAGATTTGATTTGCATCTTTTCTCCAACATGATTTCAGTTGATAAATTAGAGAGTCCTTTTGTTAGTTTGGATATTTCTGTTTTAAAAATCCTTCTCTCTTTTTCAAAGTCATCTTTTTGACTTAAATCTTGAAATCTTTGAACCTTCAACTGTTCAGATTCTTTTCTTTCAGAATCAGATTCTTTCCTTTCTTTTTCAAGGATATTCTGCAATTCTGAGATTTTATAAGTAAGCTTCATCGACTTTGTTTCAAGAACAGTTTTCTTCTCTTCATAATTTCCTCTTTCATTGACCACAATCTTTTCAAAATTGAAAATTAGTTTAGAGAAGTTTAAACATTTTAGTTCAAGTCTTTTCTTTTCTTCATCTGACAAAGATAAGTTCCTTTTTAGTTCAAGATTTTCACAGTTTAAGTTTTTAACAGATTTTTCAAGTTTAGCAATTTGATCAAAAATAATAAAAATGCTTTTGTTCTTTTCATCTAGTTCTTTTTCAAGAGAAGGAATTATTTGGCGAAAATTTGTGCTGAGTTTTGAATAAAAATTTGAATCAGCATCACCACAAAATTTTATTCTAGACATTTTAAATGAAGTTTTTAATGAAAGAAACAGTTTCTATGATGTTACCAGATCAAATAAATCGAAAATGGCAGTAAAACAGAATCTATTTGAAGGAATGAAGAACAGGTTAAAAACAGACAGTTTCTATCACAAATCTTGTAAAAACGAGGATCACTTGATATTGAAAATCAAGCTTCGCTCTGATACCAATTGTTGGTTCCCGTTTTGCTTTAAACAAGATTATCAGATCTATTAGTTCAAGTTAATGTTTGATGCGGAAGCGTATTTGAAGAACTAACAGATAAGATTGATAGATTTAGAACACACACTATCAAATATACAGTGAAGAGAATAGATTTATAGCACAAAGACCCACTGTATTTAATATATCAAGAACACTTAGAACAGATTTGACGCTAATTGTTTGCAAGTGTTTTTGTGTTGTGTGTTTTCGTTGTTGTGTTGTGTAGTGGTAAGGAAGAACTCAACATGAGTCTTCCTTATATACTACTCTAAAGGGGACCATAAAGCATATGCTACTATTCAAAAGGTACGTATGAATAGTAGAAAGGATGTCGTGAACAGTTGCAAGGATGGCATGAACAGTCAGACGTGCTGTATTGCATTTAATGCAGCAGACGTCTAATATGTACTAAGCCCTACTGAGTCCAATCAGAGTTTGACACGTCGACGTTGGACAGGGCATGCTACCATGCAAGTTGATGAACAGTAGCAAGATATTTCTTTAACAGTGGTAAGATATTATAAATATCCAAGTCTTTAGTGAGGACCGCAGAGGCTCTGTAAAGGGTTACAAAGGTTCTGCGGTCTTGTCCTTTGTAGAGTAGTCTTCACAGGGTTCAGTCTTCTGAAGTTGTCTGTGGAGGCTCTGTCATTGGTGACAGAGGTTCTGAGGTTTTGATCTTCTGCAGCGTCCTTCTGTAGTTTCTTCGGTCTTTGATCATTCTTGATCAAACTTCCTTTGATTCTTCTGAGATGCCCGGCAGAGCTTCTGTTGCACTCAGCAGAGCTTCTGTGGAAGTTCTTCTGTACTTGGCCATTTTTCAATACTTCTAATATTCTAGAATATTGGAGCTAACAGTTTCTTTCGAACCAGAGTCGACTCATTGGTCGACACATGTCCATTCAGTTACCTCGAAAATTAAATTTAAATTCAAGAACTAAATTCAAATTTTGGGGGCAAATTGTTTAGGCAAAAAACCCCACCTCACGACCGACGCAAGAAACCAAATGACTTATTTCGTACGACCATTTTTGTATTAAGATAAGATCCTGAAAATTAAGCACGACCATAGTCATGGTCATCGCTAGTAACATATCCCCGACGTCCGATCGAAGTACCCACCGAAACGTGCGACTGTCGTATGATTATCCTCGACATTTGTTTACTAACGATCGAGAAGTGTTTAGTTATGGCTATTTAATGCAAGTCAAGCACACTAAATGACAACGGTCATAACTGAAGACCGCAATCAAGCGCATTCAATGCCAAGACTTCTATAGTCGACCGCGGTTTTTACCCTTGACGGGGTTTTCCGCGTCATCAAACTCTCGTGTCTCTTTCTGTTTTTGTTATTCGTCGTACGACTTGTCGCGATAATTCTTTCTTTAGTTGTTAAAGCTCCACATCGATCTTAAATTATCCTTTGGGTGATTTTTGGCATTAACACCCATCTCATGAATGGCCATGGGATCAAAGTCGTGTGGAAAGGCTATGAGGGTTAATGAGACATACTTACTGACAATGTCCATTCCCCATCTCATGAAGGGCCATGGGATCAAAGTCGTGTGCAAAGGCTCTAAGGGTTGATGAGACATGCCTGAGTGTCGTTGAAAGGCGTCGCCACCTTGGAAGTACCTGATTATGTCTTGTCATAGGGTCGTCCAATAGTAACCTTGTCATGAGACTTGGTTCGCTAGGCTACAACCTCCTGATTGTTTGCCATATACTCCGTCGTGCATTTCTTTCAGAATCGGTTGCACTTGATCATCGTTGATGATACATCATAAGTTCAGACCTGTCGACGACCGTCGATAGAGCTTGTCTTCGATTATAAGGTACTTGGAAACTTTGAATCTGATCTTGCACGCTTCCATTTGGTCATCCGGCAGTTGGTCGTGTATAAGTTAACTTTTGATATCACGCGACCAGTCATTTTCTTCATCGAGGACATGAATGTCCTCATTACTCTCGATAGACGGAGCTACTAGGTGGATCATAGGGATATTGTCGAACGATGGTTTAACAAGTACCAACCCGAGATTGGCAAGGCATCGGCTTGCGCGTTCTGGTCTCTTGGAATTTGCACGATCGAGAAGGGTTTGAACTTTTCTGATTTTGATCTGGATGCTTTAAGGTATGTCGTCATTTTGGAATCTTTTGCTATGAATTCCCCGTTCATTTGATTCACGACAAGGAGGGAATCGCTTTTGATGTGTAGCCCGGTTTCCCCCAAGTCACGTGCCATGCGTATGCCCACGATCAGTGCTTCGTACTCAGCTTCATTGTTTGTGGCTTTAAAATTACATCGTATGGAGTACACCATCTTGCCTCCTGTGGCGACTTTAAGACGATGCCTGATTCTATCCCCTTGGCGTTGGATAGTCCGTCAACGTGAAGTATCCAAGGCGTGTCGTCGAGAGTCGCCACGGTATCTGTCTGCACGTCAGTCTCCATTTATGGGCTGAAGTCAACGATGAAATCCACCAGGACTTGTGATTTGATCCTTGTCCTTGGCTTGAAATCTATGTCGTAGCTAATGTTAATGCCAAAAATCACCCAAGGGATAACTTAAGGTCGATGTGGATCTTTAACAACTAAAGAAAGAATTCTCGTGACAAGTCATACGACGAATAACAAAAACAGAAAGAGACAATAGAATTTGTTGACGCGGAAAAGCCTGTCGAGGTAAAAACCACGGTGAATTATAGAAGTCGACGGTGCCCTATGGTCGTCAAAAAATGAAGACGTTCTTTAGGAACAAGTGTCGTGAGTATGACATATTACAATTACAAGAGAAATAGACTTAATTATAAAATTGTATCGTGTGTCGCGTGAAAGAGTGCTTCGTCATGCGTTTCTTCAAAGGAGAATGTATGTAGTTGCTTGAGAGCTTCGAATATGCTTCTGGTTAATCTTGTGTGTCTCTGAGAATGACTTGTCCTTGAGTATGGCTTCAAACTTCATATATATATATATATATATATAAGCTTTGGCGTCATTAATGATCTTCATAAACGTAGAAAACGGTCTTGGCATTGAATGCGCTTGATTGCGGTCTTCGGTTATGACCGTTGTCATTTAGGGTGCTTGACCTGCATTAAATAGTCATATAGAAAACACTTGTCGATTGTTAGTAAACAAATGTCGAGGATAATCATACGACAGTCGCACGTTTCGGTGGGTACTTCGGTCGTACGTCGGGGATATCTTACCAGCGACGACCATGACTACGGTCGTGCTTAAATTTCAGGACCTTATCTTAATACAAGAATGACCGTACTAAATAAGTCCTTTGGTTTCTTGCGTCGGTCGTGAGGTGGATTTTTACCCAAACAGTTTGCCCCTAAAATTTGAATTTAGTGCGTGAATTTTAATTTTAATTTTTGAGGTAACTGAATGGACACGTGTCGACCAATGAGTCGACTATGGTTCGAAAGAAACCAAATTGGTTCGAAAGTAAGTGAAAAGTCGAAAAGATCATTGACGTCATGTTGACGTATCCCGCGCGGGTGACAGCTATTTGACAGGTGTCGTTCATCCGACGGTGGCATGCGAAAGGTTGACGACACGTGTCGACCATCGAGCGGCTCAACCTGACATTGGAAAACCATATAATCAGGGGTTTAGGCTCGATCCTTTCCCTTTTTTACGTCTCTGAGCATTCTAGAGAGAGATTCTTCTTCGATTTTTCTGCCAAAATCAAATAGAACCACGATCTTCCTTTTCGCTTAGGGTTTTTAGAGACTGTTATTAGGTACGACTCCTCCATCTTATGCGCATTAAATCTATAGTGAGAAGATGAGTGAAAAATTGGGACCTAAGAGACCTCTTTTTAGCTCTCGTGAATCCTTCTGATTTTATTATGTCCGGCGAACCTCCTAGTAGTATTGTCACTGACGATAGCTTAGAGGTCTTTAGGACGTTTGCCGGAATTCCTAAGGTGATCAAGCTCTTAGTGCCGGATCACATACGACCTGAGGGATGCCTGGATGGATATCTCATTCTATATGAGTATCCATTGAAAATAGGGTTCAAATGGCCCTCCTTTCCTTTGGCCAGGGCGTTCTTAGACGAGTTCAATCTCTCCCCTGGTCAGGCAATGCCGCAGTTCTGGCACATTGTCTAGGTGATCGTAAAGATCACTGCCGACTGGGTCGCCCCGTTCACTGTGAATGACCTCCTGGAGGCTTATATGGTGAAGGCGGACGAGAACCTCTGCTACTGCCTCTACCCGAGGTTTAGGGGTGAGCGAGTCCTGGTCCAAAATACCGCGGTCAATGACCGTGGGTGGAAGGCTTGATATATTCTCGGTTGGCTGAATTCGCCCGACCAGACGGATGAGGACTCTTCGTGGGTCACCACTGGATGGAACGTCGAGGGTGGGTTTTTGTTTTTGTCGAATGTTTTTCTTTCATCCTTACTTTCGATTGTCTTATTGAAATATGTTCATATGTTTCAGCGATCGACTTCAACAGAGTCGAGCCTCGCCCCGACACTCAAGAAAAAATCGAAAGATTCCTGAGGAGCAGTGTCGCGGAATGCTTCTTCTTCATCGACCGCGCACTCGTTGATGAGGATTCTGATATTGAGGTGATCGAGACAACTGGGTTCCACCACATGAAGGGAAGAGGGAGAGGAAGAAGAAGAGAGAGAGGAAGAGGAGATGGCCGGTAAGTGCTCTCGTCGTACCATGCAATTTTTGTGGTGTGATTTTTAGTCGTACGACTTCTTCTAACTTTCTCATGTTTCTTCTTTAGAAGGATCGGGCTCTATGCCGACGCATGACCTTTCGAAGAAGGAATCTCAGCTGCTCCTGGCTAGAAAAGCCAAGGAGCAAAAAAAGAAGGTTCCCCCGATCTCTGCGTCGGGGGCAAAGAAGACCCCGACGGTTCCCTTCCGGAGGGAACCGTCGTCGAAGGGTGGCAGCCAATCGAAGGCTGCCACTCCTGAGAGAAGAAGGCGCCTTCAGGCACGATCGACGCTGAGCCGATCAGCGTCGCCCATTCAGTGTCAACGATGATACCCGAGGAGACCGGTCCCTGGTCAGATGAGTCTGCCCCTTCCGCGGTCGACAAAGGGAAGGCACCCGGTCGAAGAGTCGGCCGATGTCGCGACGGTGAATTTCAATTTTCCGTCAGACTTCATAGCTGATGGCGTCCAGGACAGGGAAAAGATATTTGCCAACCTGGGGAAGTATTTGATCCCGTCCTTCCAGGAACACTATAGGGGGTGTTGGTCGATGAGACCGGATCCCACGTCGCAGGGCTTACGTACATGGTAGGTTCCTTTATATTGATTTGCTTTTCCCTTTGTGTTTTCATCTGGTGTTCTAACCATTTGTTTGTGTGTTTCGTAGGCTTTTCAGGCGTCTTTGTGTCTATATAGCCAACTAGACGAAGCTCAGAAGGCTACTTCCCATGCCATGGAAGAGGTACACAAGGCCCAAGATGGGGAACGTAGGGCACAAGAGCAGGTATAGGCGTCAGAGGCTAGGGTCGAGTCTTTTTTCGTCGATGTTGGACGAGGCCCAAGATCTAATAGAGGCCTTGACAAGAGAACAGGGCGACCTTCAGAGTCATCTTGAGATGGCTCGCAATAAAGCTTCTGCGTCTGAAGAAGAAATTGTGATGACCAGGGACCTTTTAACCGTGCGCGAAAAATAGGTTGAAGGCCTTGAATCGTCCGTTAAGGTCCCTAGTCGACCTGTCAACTCTAGTTTTCTCAAGACAGACTTAAGAGGATAACTAGTGACGACAGTATTAGGTTGAGATTCGAAATAATGTCGAAGCTTTTTGGCAGTAGTGATTAATGCTAGCAATAGTTTTTCCATGGACGAGTACCTAGTTTCATCGTCTAGTAAAGACTTACTGATGTAATTAATCGGGAGTTGGCGTTTGTCATCTTCCCGTGTCAAGACAATGCTTACTGAATTAGAATTGACTGCCAAACATAATTGTAGGACCTCGTTGTCCTTGGGTTATGGCAACAGGGGTAGCAACGCCATGTATTCTTTCAGTTTTTGTAACTCAAATCCCCTGTTTTTTCTTAACACATTGTAAAACTGGTGACATTTATTAGAAAATCGAGAGATAAACTTGTTTAGCGCAGCTATGCGACCAGTAAGTCGTTGGACTTCTTTGAAGCTCCTTGGTGATTTAATGTCGACCATCGCCTTTATTTGATCTGGGTTTACTTCGATCCCACGTCTAGTCACCATGTACCCTAGAAATTTTCCGGCGATGACGCCGAAGGAACACTTCGTCGGGTTTAGCTTCATCTGATACTTTCTGAGTATGTTGAACGACTTTCTCAGATGATCAATATGGTCGACTGCCTGTTTAGACTTGACGAGCATGTCGTCGATGTACACTTCCATTGTATCGCTGATGTAGTCTTTGAACATTTTGTTGACTAGTCGCTGGTACGTCGACCCTGCATTTTTCAAACCAAATGGCATAACTTTGTAACAATAAATGCCTTTGTCCGTCATGAAGGCGGTTTTCTCTTGGTCGGCAGTATGCATTAATATCTGGTTATATCCAGAGTAAGCGTCCATGAACGTCAGAAGTTCATGACCAACAGTCGCGTCGACCATCGCATCAATCTGTGGCAGTGGAAAACGATCTTTCGGACAGGCCTTATTAAGGTTTGTGAAGTCAATGCATACCCTCCACTTTCCATTTTATTTTGCACGACCACGACATTAGATAGCCAATCGGGGTATTTTACTTCTCGGTATTTCCCCATTTTGTGTAGGTTGTCGACCTCTTCGTTGATCACTTTATTTCGTTCTGAGGTAAATTTTCGTCGCTTTTGCTTTATAGGGTTGAACAACGAGTCCACGTTAAGCTTGTGGGAAATAACATTTGGATCTATGCCGAGCATATCCTCGTGCATCCAAGCGAAACAATCGGCTTGTTCCTGCAAAAAAGAGATTAGTTTGTCTTTGATGGTTGGATCGATCGATGATCCAACGAAGACGATTATGTCAGGCTTGTCCTTGTCGATGACGACTTCTTCCAGACGATAGTCGTCAACAGACTCGGGGACATCCTAGACCTATAATTGCTAGATGTCTTTCTTCGGAGGTTTCATGTAACACCCTAAGAGTTTCAATAAACTTAAATTCAAAATAGACGAAGGTTTTCGACAAAATCTTCAAAAACATTCATTCATAATGGAGAAGTTAACAACGAAGGTTCGTAATTGCAAATAAAATACCATAAACAACCTACTAATCTAAACTAAAACTGCACCAACCGAGATTATAATCGGTTGTCTACAGGATCTCCAAAAATCTTCCATTCATCTATTTTCTCCTTATGTAAATATACTCTTTAAACGATGTAACTCCCAAAAGCATTCCAATCTTCTCTCATCCCTTGGGTACCACTAGCTTTAGAACCTGGTAAAGAAATCAGTATTGAAAATATTAGGCTTACGCCTAGTGTTAGGGTCATTTAATGTTGAATTAAAGTTCAAGGGGTTAATTGTAATAGTTTATTTTGAGCCTAGTTAGTGAACGGGTCGTGGGCTTGTTAACCACGGCCCCGTCATATATAATGTTTGCTTAGCCTTAGAAAATAGGCTAGTTGTTCATTTGCTTTCATTATTCCTTATTGTAAACTCTCTCAATTGAATGCTAAATTGGATGACCAGTTGAAATCATTCCGACTTGTTTCTACTTATTGATTTCATTATTGTTCGTTGCACGGATCTGGAACTATCACCTAGTGAGAACATCCAGATTTAAAACTTAAAACGTTTATAAGCTTTAAAGAATTTAATCAGTAAGCAATTCATATATAAAATAACCTCTCATTCTTCTCATACCGTACACATCACATCTTTCGATGACGGGAAATGTACCCGATTCCATGAGTATGACAAACACTAAGTAACTCACACTATCATGTTTAAGAGCGCCACTACGAATCACTTAGGATTCTAGATTTCAGCTCATGCCCAAGAAATTACAATTTAAACCATGCCTATTTCTTGGTATAGAAATGGGAATTACAATTAAACCATGCCTATTCCTCATATCACAATACAAAACGGGAATTACAATTATACCATGTCTATTCCACGTTTTTAAATGATTCTTGTGCCTATAGATCCATTACACATATATACATCCTCCTGCAATTATCAAATGCATCCAGTTTTATGCTTAAATTAATCATCTTCTCATAATGTTAATGAAATTACACAAAACCATCAAATTGATTCTAAAGAAATCTTATTCGTACACTTTTCATCAAAATACCCAAAATTATTTTTATTTGCATTACTGTCTAGAAGGAACCACTTTTGAAATTTATATCCGGGATATTACTTGAAAAGCCATATTCCGGAAACATAGTCCGAAGACTATCTAGAATACACTTCCGGAAATGGTGTCCGGAACTAACCAACATATTTGTCCAGGCAATTACAGTCCGGAAGTCATCCGTAATACATATCCGGAAGAGATGTCCGAGAACTATCCGGAAATTAATACAAGAAAAAGTATCCGAAAATCGATGCTCACTGAGTATTACCGGAAAATTGATATTTACCGGATGTTATCCGGAAACTCTAGTTTGTCCGGACACTTTGTTCTATCCGGATTCTTCTGTTTGTTGAACTGTTTTTTGACTTAATCTGATCCAGACACTTCCAGATCAGACATCTTATCCGGATTCCTATCCGGTAAGTTCGTTCCTGTTGAATTCTTACCTGTTACTAGTTCTTATCAGTCGTAGAACCTGCGTTAGGATATCACTTATAGTGCCTTGCATTAATTTTTCACTTTGAATCAATCACCTCGTCTGACGATCATTCTGTGCAACCAAAGATGTCTTCGCGCGATGCTCTTGCAATTGGCACCGACTCCAAACCACCTTGCCTCTATCAAGGTGAGTACAGCCAATGGAGAGACAGATTCAAAATCTTCATCGAGTCGAAGGACAACTTCGAGTACATTTGGCGTGCATTAGAAAATGGGCCACTTCCTACACCAATGAAGGATGTTCCACCAACTCAAGAAGGTGAGAAAACACTCAGTGTACCAAAGACTCTCTCCGATATGACCGACGACGAAAAGGGCATGCTTGAGGGAGAAAAGCATGCTAAGAGGTATCTTGTTCAAGCTATCCCCAACACGATCTATACTGCCATAGACAGTTACAAAGATACAGCGAAGGGTATGTGGGATCAAGTGGAGAAGATGATGCGTGGAAGCAATGTTGGGAATCAATTGAAGATCAACAGCGCCATCACCACGTTCGATGGATTCAAACAACGCACCGGCGAATCCCTCTCCGAGACCTATGAACGTTTTTGTCTTCTTCTCAACGAACTTAACAAAAACCACATCACTCGCTCCAACACGGAAAACGCGCTTAAGTTCCTCAACAACCTGTTGCCTGAATGGAAGGCATTTGCATCTCATGTCAAGCACAACAACTTGATAGAGAAAGTTAGCATCCACGAACTCTATGAGACGCTTCTTCAAGACGAAGATGAAGTGAATGAACTTCTAAGCGAGAAGAAGTACATATCCAAACCAGCTGCTGATCCTATAGCACTTATGTCCTCCAAACAAGGGAAATCTTCAAGCCGTCACTCCAAACGTGCTCAAAAGCAAAGCTCATCAGAGTCAGAACCTGAAGAAAAGGAAGATAGTGAGTCTGATGATGAAGTTTCTGATTTCAAGAAAGCGATAGCCCTACTTTCCAAATCCTTTCAACAACAAAAGTTTTATAAGAAGCCATCGTCTAATAATCAGCGCTACTCCACCTCCTCCAACTAGCGCCACGATTATAAGGACAAGTATGAAGGGAAGAAGAAGGCCGATGAGCAAGATCAGTCTGATAAGAATGAGAAGATGGAGAAAGATGACAGTAAGAAGAAAGATGAACCCGTGACCTGTTACAACTGCGGAAAGCTTGGTCACTTTGCGAAAGACTGTCGGAGGCCTGTTGTCAAGAATAGTCACTATTACAAGGCGAAGCTCGCATTGGCTGAGCAGAAGGAAGCTGGAATAGCTCTATTTGTGGAAGACGACTACTGGTTGGGTCGTTTTGATGCTGAAAGCGATTCTGAAGGTGCTAATGCTTTCATGGGATATCACTCTCCAGCCGATGAAGAAAAGTCAAGTCAGGTATGTGAATCTAGCCAACAAGATTTCTTGAATAAAATGCAATCACTTGTTGAACAGGCAGATTCCTTTAAGGCCACCTCTAAAGAACAACAGCTTGAAATCAGATATCTTTCTGAAAAGTTAGATGTTCAAAAGAGAATAACTGAGAAATATAAGTCTGAAAATGCTAACTTAAAAGACAAATGCAAAAATATTTCAATAGAACCTAAGGACTTAAGGGCCAAATTATCTTAACTTCAGTCTCAGTTTGATCAGTGTATGAATGAGAAAGCAGAAATTGTTTATCAATGTTCTGCTCTTCAAATTCAGCACAAGGAATTTGTTGCTAAAATTCTTGATCTTGAAACAAAACTTCATAAAAGAGGTCAAACAGATCAGACTATCCATATGAATAAACCAAAGGAGTTCACGTATTTCAACAAATACTGGGGAATCGGATACGATAACCCGCACTACCTGAAAAAGGGTATAGCCAAGACACCTATATTGTATGATTTTAGTTGTCTTGCAATAGCCAAAGATTATCCAGAATATGCAATTAAATGGACTGGTCCTCTTGAACCTGAAAAGGAAGAGGAAACTGAGGAATATAAGCGCACTCGCACATCCAAAATGCAACTTCCATTTTGCTATGCATCTTTAAATCATACCTATAAGAAAGATAAAAAGTACCTCTCGAATGACTACTTCGATTGCTATAAGGTTGCAACGCCCAAGGATTCCTCCAAGAAGGATGAGGTCCAAGCAACCGAAACAAAGACTGAGACGGATGAGGTCAAGCTCTATGTTCCCCCTCTCATCTTGGAAGCAAAGATAGTCGAGTTGGAGGAGTCACTCGAGAAAGAAAGGTCTAATTTTGAAAAGGAAAAGCAAGCGCTAAACAAAGAACTTGAGAATCTAAAATCGGTCAAAACCGAAACTGTGTCTGATGAAGGACAGGAAATCCTTCGGTGTGAAATCAATATGCTCACATCAAAACTGGATGCCTTGGCGACAGATGCGATGAAGGAGCATACGAAAAATGGTCAACTCCAAGGGCAGATTGACCAACTCCAAACTGAAAAGCAGATTTCACCCGAACTTTCCTCAAGCTCATCTAACACGTCTTCGTGTAAATCTTTTATTAGCAAAATCTTTTCAACACAAGACGATTTAGAATCTCAAGATAAGAGTGTTTCACGGAACTTGAACTCTGATTTTTTGCTAGCTTCCGCACCAAGTTCCCCGTAATACACGAGCACAAAGTGTTCCTCGCCTTCCTCGACCGATCCAAGTCCTTTAATTCCGAATGTCGATTTTTCTGAATATATGAACTCCGAAGGCAATTCTGATGGAGAATTTGAGTCATTCCCCTTCGACCAACCTCTTCCGAGTCATACTGATTTTCTGTCTCCAGTAGTCAATCGACCGGTCAATTTTCTAAAGGGTGCGTGTTCAAACATAAAGACCCCAATTGTGATTAAGATTTCTACATCTAAACCGGTTTCTCAAAAAGAATCACAGCCGAGGCAAAAGACCGAGCAATTGACTGCCAAAAATATTGTTCCTTCAAAAGTCACTGACCGTACTGTCCCTGTTGTTTCAGATAAAAACGGTCGCGCTAATCAAGAAAAACCAAAGTGGCTAGCTAAGGAACATGTCGAGGATGCAGCATCAAAGTCTTTCAATACTGTTTTTTACCCTAGGATGAACAAAAACGATTGTGCTTTGAATCATAGGAATGATTTTGTCAAACGTGATGTTTCTTTTCCAATTAAACTTTATTCCGTTCAGCAATTGATTCAGTTATCGCATGATTGTTTGTGTTGCTCTAAATGTGGTTGGAATGACTTTGATGATATAAATAATAATGATTGGTTTGGGTCATATCACATATATAATCATACACCCAAAAGTAAACCCCGTAAAAATAAAAAGAAACACCATACTCCACGGGGGTCCCAATCAGAGGTTAAACCATAGCAGGAGAGAAAACCCATTCCCAAACAGGTTTCTCCTACTGAGGTTAAACCGGCACCCAAGAGGCAACCTGCTACTAAACCAGTTCCTCCAAAAAGTGTAAAGCCTACACCCAAGAGGCAACCTGTGCCAAAACCAGTTCCTACAAACGGTGTACAACCTACACCCAAGGAGAAATCTGTGTCAAAGCAAGTTCCTCCGAGAGGTGCCAAATCTAACCCTCTAGGACCCATGCAAATATGGGTACCTAAAATCCGTTAAACTTGTTTTTGTAGCACGGTCATGTGTGGTACTTAGACTCTGGATGCTCCAAGCACATGACCGGAAGGAGGGAGCTTCTCACGAACTACAAAGAAGAATATGGCGGAGACGTGAGATTTGGGAACGACCACAAGGAGCCGATTATGGGCTACGGCGACATTGTTCAAAACAAGATCACTATCAAGAAGGTATCACACATCGCGGGATTAGGACACAATCTGTTCAGCATCAGCCAATTCTGCGACAAAGATCTCGAGGTCCGGTTCAAAGCCAAGAGGTGTATAATACTCAACGACGATGGAGAGGAGCTTCTGGTTGGAAAGCGCAAGACCAAACTCTACACCATCGATCTCGCAGCCCTCAAGACCGATAACCCAGTCTGGCTCATGTCAAAGGCTTATTCCGAACAAGCTTGGATTTGGCATCGAAGACTATCGCACCTCAACTTCAAAAGTATCAACAAATTGGTGTTGGGCGGACACGTGAAAGGTATGCCCGATCTTCAATTCGTGAAGGATCGTCTCTACGGGGCATGTGAGATGGGAAAGATGAAACGGGCGTCACATCAGCCAAAGGCAGCTCCGTGCACGTCCCGGTCCCTCGAACTTATCCAGATGGATTTGTGTGGACCGATGCGTGTTCAAAGCATCAACAAGCGCAAATACGTCCTGGTGATGGTGGATGACTTCTCGCGCTATACTTGGGTCAAGTTCCTTCACTCGAAAGACGAAACTCCGAAGCTGATCATCAACCATTTGAAGACCATCCAGCTGAATCTTCAAAGTGCAGTTCAGACCATCAGGACCGACAACGGGACGGAATTCAAGAACCAAACGGTGAACGATTACCTGACTTCTGTTGGAATTTGGCAAACCTTCTCTGCCGCACGTACTCCTCAGCAAAACGGAGTAGTGGAAAGGCGTAACCGTACCCTCGTCGAAGCGGCTCGTACCATGCTTTCCCAATCCAAACGACAAGGACGATCTCGGCAAATTCAGCCCAAAGGCGGATGAAGGAGTTTTCATCGAATACTCCATGCAAGCTAAGGCGTATCGCGTTTACAACAAACGGACTAAAACCATTATCGAAAGTGTAAACGTGACATTCGACGAAGCCGCAGATTTGGCTTCTAAACATACCAGTTCAGAACCCGGTTTAACTGTCGTGCTAGCTTCCGATCCTCCAAAGTCGGGATCTGCACAAGCGACAGTAAATCCGAATCATGCATCTTCATCGAATGCTGACTCTTCTGATTTAGATTTATTGTTTAAGTATTTTTATGATGACATTTTTAACGCTTCTACTCATGTCTCAGCACAACCTCGAATTGAAGCTACTCATACTGAGGATTCGGTGAATCTATCCGGTCCACCGCCTTCTACAAGCACGCTGTCCATCACTGTAGAGACAGCACAACCATCATCATCAACCTCTACTGATACTACTGTCCCCCCGGAGGAACCAGTAACAAACTTGGAGATCGCTCCTAATGATTCGTCATCTGCCACAATCGACGATCAACCTCTGAACTCCTCGGAACCAGAAGTTGTTCAACCCTCGGCGAATCCTCCCTCACCTCCTCCGAGAAACCAGCCTGCAACACTTGAGACCTTCCTTCTGGAAACTATGTGGATCCGGACACCTCTCATTCGACTTAACAGCCACTTCCACATACCACCAAATAGACGAGAGCCCATCCCCTTCATCAAATCATCGGTGATCCCGCCACTCCTGTTCAAACGCGAGGCGCTTCTGCCAAGTTTTGTCTCTTCTCCGGCTTCTTAAGCAACATCGAGCCGACGAACGTACATGAAGCACTTGAAGATCCGGACTGGATCATAGCCATGCAAGAGGAGCTCAATCAATTCGAGGCTCTAAAGGTATGGCGACTGGTCCCACGTCCAACTCACAAGACGGTGATCGGCACCAAGTGGATCTTCAAGAATAAGAAGGACGAAGACAGCATCGTCGTACGCAACAAGGCACGTCTCGTGGCCAAGGGGTACCGTCAACAATAAGGGATCGATTATGATGAGTCCTCCGGCGGCACGAATCGAAGCCATACGTATGTTTCTTGCATACGCCGCGCACAAGAATTTCACGGTCTTCCAAATGGATGTGAAAACCGCATTACTTTACGGCGATATCAAGGAAGAAGTGTACGTCTCGCAACCGGAAGGATTCGTGGATGATTCGAAGCCTGATCATGTCTATGTTCTAGACAAGGCGCTTTACGGTCTAAAGCAAGCTCCGCGAGCCTGGTACAACACTCTGTCCGACTTTTTGATAAAGTCCAAATTCACACGAGGTAAAATTGATTCTACTTTGTTTATCAAAAACGAAAAAGGTCACATAGTTCTCGTTCAAGTGTATGTAGATGACATAATATTCGGTTCTACTAATCCCCAATATGCTAAGAACTTTGCCAAGTTAATGGGAGAATTTTTCAAAATGAGTATGCTTTGTGAGATGAATTTCTTCCTTGGTCTTCAGGTTAAACAACTGTCGACCGGGATATTCATAAACCAGGATAAGTACATCCGGGATATTCTTAAGAAATTCCAGATGGAACAGTCCTCACCCATGAAAACTTCCATGGCACCCGGTACAAAGCTTCACGTCGATCCTAACGGACAGGATGTGAACACCAAACTGTATCGGGGAATGATCGTTTCTTTGATGTATCTAACCGCAAGTAGACCGGATATCATGTTTTCAACTTTTCTATGCCCCCGTTTTCAATCACAACCAAAAGAGTCTCATTTAACTGTTGTAAAACGAATTTTTCGTTATTTACGTGGTACTGCTGATCTTGGCTTGTGGTACCCGAAAGAGACAGGTTTTGAGTTATCCGCTTATTCTGATGCGGACCACACGGGCAGCATGATGGATCGGAAGAGCACATCGGGGCATGTGTAGTTTTTGGGACATAGTCTGGTAAGTTGGGCGTCCAAGAAGCAGCAGTGCGTTTCTACGTCGACTGCCGAGAAGGAGTACGTGGCCGCCGCGAGCAGCTGTTCTCAAGTAATCTGGATGCGGACGCAACTCAAGGACTACGGATTTACGTATGTCAAGGTGCCCATTTACTGCGACTCGAAGAGCGCCATTGCCATATCCAGCAACCAGGTCCAACACACTAAGACAAAGCACATCGACGTTCGGTATCACTTCATCAAGGATCACGTTGGAAGAGGTACAGTCGAACTCTACTTTGTAAATACTGAGCATTAGTTAGCAGACCTGTTTACAAAACCCTTGGACGAAAAACGTTTTAATACTCTAGTGTCTAAGTTAGGTATGCTAAATCTGAAGACTTAATCCGATTGTGTGCCCGTTACAAGTTCCATACAACTACGAGCAACTGTCTACTCATCATCCGGTGTTTACACTCCTGATGATTGAGCGTATACTTTCTCGCACTTGTATTCTACTTGTTTCAGTTACACAGTTAGATTAAGTCTCTGTATTTATTAGGTAGATTTCGTTTGTTTCCTTTCTTTCTATGTGTGTTTCCTTTTCTTTCACACTGTTGTCTTATTTTATTTGCTTATCTATGTGCTTTCACGAGTGTTCATGTGTTCAGGGGGAGCACAGACCGGTATCAGGTAAGTTTAATCTACTATTGAGGGGGAGCGTCACACACAATTTTTTAATCTGGTGAAAAGTTTTTTTGTGTGTGGATACTCCCGTGAGAATTTCAATTCATGTTCATCATTTGAGGGGGAGCGACACAGTGTTTTTCTTTAAATGCATAAAAGTTTTTTTTGTGTCGGACTCTCCATTGAACTTTTTGAGGGGGAGCAAGTCATCCCCATGCTCAGTTTGAGGGGGAGCGAGAGAAGGTTCGTGTTTTAAATCCAAATAGTCCTAATTTTAAAAAATCTACAAGGTCTGGGATTTTTTTTTCTTTTTTGCGAAAATCCAGTGTATCCGGACAGGTATCCGGAAACCCTATCTTTCCGGATAGGTTTCCGGACCGGGTCCTTATCCGGATTGGATAGGAACCCGGATACCACACCCGAATTTTGATCTTCATATAAAAGCGGTTCGGATTCCTTTTAGTGTCATTTATCCGTAATCCTTTGCAAAACCCTAAACCTCGCGAATACTCTCTCTCGTTCGGCCTTTCACAGATTTCTCGTGTTTCACTCTCTCTTCGGTTCAAAATCAGGTATGTCCTTTGCATCATTGTTTCGATCATTTGTAGTCCAGTTTGTTACACTTCACACCACAGATCGACCACTGTGTTAGTCGATTAAATAAGTCTGAAAACCTTTTAGGGTTTCTTCGATTTCGTGTCTATTCGGTGGTGTATAGGTCGTCTTGGTTGCGTTTGTATGCTTATTTGAGTCAATCGACACTACCTGATATGTTTAGTACTAGTTTGGGACTGTCATTTACTCGACTGATTGATTTGGGTTTCGTACGTATACATTCTTCGTGTCTGGACACGTTCAAGTGTTGGTTCTATATGCTCAAGAATGATTATAAAATAATATTACCAGTAATATATGATCCTATAGGGTCACACCGAACAACAAGTAGACACTAAATTGATATTTATAAGAATTTGATTCTTGATAAATATTATTTCTTGATGAACATTATTAATTATGTTAATAAATATAATTAATAATATAAGATGCAAAAGGAAATCTAGTTTATTAAAATGATGATTTTAATAACTAGTGGATACGAGGGATTACATGTAGCAAGTTTGAGACTATTTTATACTAAAGGGACTTGAAATGAAAATTTGCATGGGAGGCTCATTTTTCATTGGACCATTTTATAAGCCAATAATAATTACTTAACTTGACTTGCATTTTTATAAAAGAGATGATGGAGCTTTAGAAAATAGAGACTACTTGAATTTTGCTCTCACTCTCCCTCCCCTCTCCAATTCGGCCGAACACACACACATAGTGTGTGTGTGTGTTTTGTGCTTTTTTCATTTAACAACTCTATTTTAGAGTTTTGAAGTCTTGCATCAATCTTCAAGAAGAAGTACTAGCATACTTTGGTGTTGGAGCTTGTCGGTGGACTACTCTAGAGGAGCTCTATTTTGGGTTCTACCATCTTCACCAACATCCAACCTCCCGAGAGGATTCAAAGTCTTCAAAGGTTGTAATCTTGAACTCTCTTGGTATGTTTGTTCTTATTTATCTTTTCTTGCATGTAACAAGATCCTTGGTGGGAGTAAAATGGTTTTATGTTTTTTGTTCAAAACTTTATTTTTGCTTCCGTTGCGTAAATTATTTTACATCTTATGAGTTTTTTGAAACCCGTTTTTGAACATAAAATCCCAACAAGTGGTATCAGAGCCTATGTTATAATGCATGATTAGTAAATAAGTTTTTTTTGGTAAAACTTGGTTTTTGGAAGCCATGGATAAAATTTCATTTTGGTATGAAAAGTTCATGCATGGCTTCTTTGGCAACTTGTTTGTGAAAATTTTATATTTTATGTAACAAAATTTTAACATGCATTTTTGTTACATAAAAGTTGCCTAACAAAAACAAAGTGTTGTTTTATTTATTTTGTTTTATGAAAAATGTGCATAAACAAGCCATGGACCAATATGTTGGTTGTTGTGTTGTTCTTTTAAATTTGTTTATAATTTTTATTATTATTCATGTTGGTTTGTAATAGTAAATAGGTTTTATTATTTCATGGTTCTTTTGTTCATTTTGTAAGTATTAGATTAGTTGTTAGAACTAGTTTTTATTTTATAAAATGTAACAAGAAGAAGGCCAACATGGAGCTTGAAGATGGAGCTTGATGTTCTTGTTTGCATGGAGATGCTAAAGCAAGTGGGAGCTTGAAGTTTTTTTTACATTTTTTTTTTGTCCCTTAGGAATGGACTTGGCATTTCTTGTTTTGTCTCACAAGAAATGTCAATAGAAATGGCTTTGTTTTATGCACATTCTTTTGCATGCTTATGGTTGATTATGTTCTTTTGATGCGTTAAAATATAGGATATTGTATGCTAGTAAAGAACATAAAATTGGTTCAAACGCGCTTATTTAAAATTGTTTAAAGTTGAAGCGACAATTTTAAAATTAGATTTTAAATGAACCAAGTTTAAAATAGAAATTTTATATCAACCAATTTTTTAAAATGGAGATTTTAAAATTAATAACATGCAAATTGGTTCAAATTCATTTTATGTAAAATTGTTTATTTAAAAATGAATTTTAACTATCTCAAAACTAGAAGGGTTAAAATGAAAGATTGCATGTTATCTCATTGGTCATTTTGGGAGGCAATGTGATGGCATGTGCAAGTATATTTTATTAATATACTTGATAGACACTTGTTTATAAAAGACATCATTGACCAACACACAAGTAACTTGGTTTATACATATTCTACATATTTTATATGTTTATATTTTATGTTGATATTATCATGTATGATTGAAATTGGTTCTATCATACTAGATAATATTTTGAACATAAAATAAATCATCTTTTGGAGTTTGGCTTTCAAAATAACATTTTAAAAGTAAAATGGGTTTTATAAATAAAATGAGTTTTATTCTAAAAACCCATAAAATTTTGAAATGTCAAAGTAAATTAAAGTGTCATGTGATATTGGATGCATGCAATAATATGGTACCATGAATTTTAAAAAATTAAAATTGAGATTTTAAATGGAAATTTCAAAACTCATACAAACTCATAGTCTAGTATTAATAAAAATGTTTATTAAGAGACTATAAATGGTTCTTATAGTGCTCAAACTCAAAAATTAATATTTGATATTAAAAATTGATGACACATACTTAGTTGATAAAATTAAGATTTTATTTAAACTAATAGGAACCATTTAATGAGAAATAAGTTTGTACCATATATTGTTAAATGCATGCAATATTAAAATGTTTTTAAAACTAGAATTATAAAACATTATAAATCCCTTTTTCAAAACGCAAGTCATATGTCGTCCTTTTGAAAAACACTCAATACATCACTATGACACCCTTGTGGGATAAAGGTCACCTAACCACTTGGATTGTCTTGTGATGGATGAGGTGATTCTTATGTCTTTGTGGGATAAAGGTCACCTAACCGCATGGATGTAAGTTTCACACGTTGTTTCAAGTAGGATGACTTGATTGGGAATCTTTTGTGATAAAGGTCACCTAAGCACTAGAGACCCAAGGCATAGATGGGATCAAACATGCCAATTAACAAACAAGATGTTAAGGATCCCATAACGCTAGGAATTACATTCGATGTAATCGATAAACGTTATCTACCTTGTTGGATTAAATGGACGGGATAAAGGTCACCTAACCGTTTCATTTGTTTTGCAACGTTGGATCCTAGATTTTATGCAAATTAATGTTTTTTAGAAAACTAAAGGGTAATTAATTTGCTAAAAATTAATATTGAAAATACTATGTTAACTTTGTTAAGTTTTGTAGATGGCCCAAAATGCAAACACTACAATAGATCACCCCTAAGAGCTTTTCTTAACGAAGAAAAGTTAAACACTCAGAACTTCCCGATTTGGTTTCACAAATTGAGACACGTTCTCAGACGTGAAAACAAATCATACGCACTAATCGTACCTCGTCCTGAAGAACCTCCTCTTACCTCCATAGAAGCTAACGATACTTGATTGAAACATAATGATGACTCAATCAATGTATCACGTCTTATGCTTGAAACCATGGTTCCATCCTTACTAGAAAGAATGGAAACGTTTCCACTGAGGGCATTTGACATGGTAAACCGATTACCAAAATATTACCAAATGTATATGGTCCGTGAACGCTTCGATACAATTGGACAAAGACCAATATATAAGCTCTCATATTAAACTAATGAGGACACACCTTGACTATTTGGATAGACTAGGCTATCCTTATTCCAATGGGAGAGTCGTAGATGTGATCCTCAAATCTCTGACCAACGCATTTGATGTTTTTGTCGAGAATCTGAATGTAGTAATAGATGAGGCAACATTGGTCATAGAAGAGGAGATTGTCCTTCTGAGAAATAAATGTTTTCTAACGAAGGAAAGTCCTTCAGGTATCAATATTTAAGAACTTTTACCTTTCTATCTTACACTTGTGTATCTGATACTAAGTGTAGAACTCACTCTTGTAATATGTTACAGATAATCAAGAAAGGTAAATGACTAAAAGACAAGCAATATGGTGATCCATATAAGCAAGGAAGCAAGATTGCGTACCAAGCTTATAGGAGATTTTATTATAAAACCATATGGTTTGTATTGTTAAATAAGTTTGTTTCGAACAAGGTTTAAATTTAGTTTGACTAAATTATTATTTTTCCAGTCACATGTTTATTGATTGAATGAAATTCACTTAACCGTTTTGGAAACGATTATATTCATATTCAAAATGAATTATTCTATTTCGAGAAATAGTTCTCTTAATTGAATAATAAAGTGAATCTCAAAAGCCTTCTAAAACATAATTCTATATAAACACCATAAGACTCAAATGTGATTTGAATCAAGTCTACACATGAAATAGTCAACTTAATCAAGAAAATTAAACGCGTATTTTTTTTCAAAACTGTAGTATTTTGAAACTAAATATAAATATTTTCATTTGATATATGCGATCTTGATAAAGTTGAATATAGCTCTTTTCTCTAATTTATAGAGAAGAAGAAAAAGTTTTTTTTAGAATTAATACATATAGATGTATATGGTCTCTCAAAACCAAGTCTAGATATGGTGATAGATAATACCTTCACTGACGATTTCAATTGTTGAAGTTTATGGAACATAAAGATAAAGCATTTGATGTAATTCAAGTTGTTTCAAAGTGAAGATTGAGAAAACAACTCAGCAGGACCATTAAAGTCTTTTCTAATATGGGAAGATAGTAACTAAACCAAGAACTCTTGGATCATCATAGAAATTGTGTACATCCGAAAGGATGAACCAAACCTTATTAAAATGGTTCGCTCTATGATGAGTAGAAGTACTATTCCTATATCAAATTCGGAATTATGCCCTAGTTAAAGTAATCCGTACTTTTTGACACCAACCAAAAAGGTAGACAAAACACCTTATAAGATTTCGTATGAAAAGTTTTTTCATCCTTAATCTTAGTTGAAGGCGTGGGTTTATGAAGCTCATGTGAGACAATAAGCTTCAAGTAAACTCGACCCAATATCTACCAAATGCATATGTTGTAGAATATACTATAAATTGTTTTATATACCGATTCTACAAACCCACAAACAATAAAACTGTTTATTGTTCCAAAGCCAAGTTCTTAGAAAGCAAGTTTTTAATGGACAAGGCAAGTGGGAGTGTTAAGGAACTTGAAGGGAATCAAGAACTTCATAACCTAATGCACTTATTGGTTGGCACTAGTTATCAAACAAAGGTCGTTGAAACTGAGCGATTTGATTGATCAGAAACTTAGTAATAACACCAAGTGTTCGCAAATCTAGTAGAATCATTCAGAAATTCGAGAGATATCGATTTCTTATAAAGAATGATGTATGACTGGGTTCTAGTAAACCCATCAACTGCTAAAGTGCTATGTCAGATTCTGAATCTGGTGAGTGGCTTAGAGTCATGAACACTGAGATACAATCCATTCATGGATCAGTACAAATATCTCAAAACTGGAATCTTCATTTTGACAGGAAAATTAAAAGTTTAATTTTCATCAAAATAAAAGATGACTCATGTATTTGCTAAAACTAGTGGGAGCGCAGTAAAATTCCTAATCCTGTATGTGCAAGACATACTAGTAGTTGGAAATTAACTTTCCGACATAGCAAAACATCATGTTTTGGCTCGGACAGTATTTCCTCAATAAAAGACTTAGAAAGGGCTAATTTTGTTCTTGGAATAAAGATCTTTAGAGATTAGATCAAGACGACTTATAGGTTTAAGTCAAAGTGCATATGTTGACATGATCTTGAAAGGTTCAAGATGCAAGGCTCTAAAGGTAGTTTCTTGCAAATATGATATGGCATCATTTTGAGCATGTCTCAATATTCTAGCACAAAGGTTGAGCTAGATAAAATGATTAGTATTCCATATGCTTCGGCAATTGGATCTATCATATATGCCATGACATGCACTAGATCGAGCGTGTCAAAATGCTTTAGAGCATTAGAAAACGATACCAACGAAATACGAGGGAAGGTCATTGGATGATTGTATAGAACAATTTAAGGCACTTACGAAGAACAAACAAGTGTTCCTTAACCGAGGGTTGGAAGAAGATCATAGTAAAAATGATAGCTTCCATAAAGATTGAGAAGGTTCTCAATCACAAAAGGGAAATGTCTTCATTGTGAATGAAGAACTAGTTCGTTTTGAAAAGGTTCAAGGCGAAGGTAAAAGTTGCATAATACACTACAAAATAAGAATACATTGCCGCTTTAGAAGCCGCAAAAGAAAGATGCTTGGATGAAAGAGTTCATTGAAAAGCTAGGTAGATGCCTCCCATTCAGGATCATTGATAACTCTATTTTTAGAGTTATTATTTCCATTTATTTTCCACTTTATTTTGTCAATTTTAGCCATTTCACTTCTAAAAACCCCCATTCTTGGTATGATTTACGAAAACGAGCAAAAGGAGTGAACCATGGTCTTTAATAAATTATTTGGGGAAGTTTTGGGTGTTTTCACGATTTTTCATCCACAGTGACGTATACAGTGCCCACTCCGGTTCCCCACTCTTCGAGCAGAACAAAAAGAAAAGAAAAAGAAACTTTTAGTTGGAATCTAATTTTCTGGAGGAGGAAGGTTCATTTGGCAGAGAAATGGCTGGAGAAGTACAAGGTAGTTCTCATTGAAGATAGCATCAAGTACACCCCTTTGTACTTGCAAAAGTTGACTTCTAAAAGACCATTGGGTAATAAGAGCTATACATGGAGGATTGAAGCATTACCCTATGGGCTGATTTCAGCATTGCCCTGCAGTCCTTACACCTTGGAAAACCCTTTTTGTGTAAAGACCAACACCTCCTCCTTAGTATAAAAAGGGGTGTTGGGTCTCATTTATTACAATCTATCCATCTTGCAATTTATCTAGCATTTCTTTAAGTTGTAAGCTTTCATTTACTACAGTAACTTAGCATTTAATTTCAGTAATTTATTTTCTGTTGTAGTTCGAAATACACAGTGCAGGGACGACTTCTCGTTCCCCACTGTGAGCAGTTAATGCAAATCACTTTCAGTTTTATTATGTGCAATTCTTCATCTTTTGTTTTCTTTACTTCGGAAATGTTAGGCTAAACATCCTTTGGGATGTAGGAAGGAGAAGTACCTGGATTTTATCAAAAATGCTTGAGTAATCTTTATACTTAGAATATTTGTTGTTTTGGTCTTTCATTCTCGATATTTACCCAAGGATGCGAACAAGCCGATCACTTGCAAGGATCTAAAGTCTAGTTCTTAACTTAGAAATAAGCAGAACGCAGTGACACGAGCTTGAATGATGCTAGGGGATTCGAAAGAATTCTTTTGACACTTACGAAAGTGAGGTCGGCACAGTGAGCTAATCTCTGCCCACTGGAGTAGTAGGCAAGCTAATTTGTGTATTAAAAACACTTAGAGTATTTGTCTCTACACATTCCATCGAGGCCTGAAAAGGTCCATTTAGAGATTACCATTGACAAAACAACAAGTACTAAGAGTATGGGATTTTTATCTAACGGTGTGAGTATTTTGTAACCGGGCTTTTCTAGCGAAAATGTCCACCACGAATACGAGGATCACTCTAAGGACCGAGTATTTGAGATAAAATTTAGGGAAAATCCAACCTACATTCCTCCTTTTTAACATTTAGTAAATCGTTTCAAGTAGCTATTTTACCAAACCAAACCAAAGTATTATTTTCCTCTCTAGTTGAAACTTGTAAAAGGAGCTCATGAGAACCGTATTGTCTTGATTGTCCAGTCTCTGTGGATTCGATTCTGGTATTTTACCAACTATTACTTGCTGTGACGATCATAGTGGACAGTGTACACTTGCACTTTCCACTGTGGACAGTTTGCAACCCACTGCGATTAAAACACACATTTCGCACGTACCAAGTTTTTGGCGCCGTTGCCGGGGACTGGCGTGATTTTAAATCTCAAGACATTAGTTTTTGTTCGAGCCCGAGTAACTCGTTTTTCTAAGCTTTTCGTGTTGCATGCCAAGGCAACAACACGAACCTTTGTTACCAATCGATCTTGAAATAGAGAAAACTTTTCGAAGAAGACGCAAAAACAGAAATCGACAACCCCCTGTGATCCCCACTGTGAACATGGCTGCAATACCGCCACCTGTAGTGGAGACCACAATCACGATTGCCGATAGCAAAGATCGAAAAATACGGGACTATGCTACTTCTGGAGTTGGTGATTTAAGCTCCGGAATTTTGAGACCCAATATTGTTGCAACGCATTTTGAACTCAAACCGGTGATGTTTCAAATGATCCAAGCCATGGGTCAATTTGGAGGATCGCCATCTGAGGATCCACACTCGCACTTAAAATCTTTTTTAGAAATGACTGATTCCTTTCAGTTGCAAGGTGTTAGTGATGAGGCATTAAGACTAAGGCTTTTCCCTTTTTCATTAAGGGACAAGGCGAAGTCTTGGCTGAACGCACATGCACCTCACTCGATAACCACTTGGCAAGAGCTTGCCGATAGATTTTGCAAAAATACTTTCCTCCAACAAGGAATGTTAGGTTTCGAAATGATATAATTTTGTTTAGGCAAGAGGAAGATGAGGCTGTTTCGGATGCATGGGAACGATTTAAAGATTTACTTCGAAAGTGCCCACATCATGGCATCCCACATTGCATCCAATTGGAAACCTTTTACAATGGTCTTTCCAATGCAGCCAAAATCATCTTAGATGCAACAGCCGGTGGAACATTTACGAGTATGACTTACAACGAAGGATATCAAATCTTAGAAAAAGTGTCCAACAACAATACCGAATGGTCAAATCCGAGAACACCCATATCAAAGACCAACACCATCGATTCCGAGGCACTTAAAACCATGAATGCGCAATTGGTGGCCTTGACCAAAATCGTTTTAAATCAAAATAGAGGCCAAGTCAATTCAGCAACGCATCTCCCTGAAAACTGCTCCCTCTGTGGAGATTAGCATGTTTTTGATTTTTGCCCAGCAAATCCCGAATCTGTTAATGTTATAGGAACCAATCCGAGGAACAACCCTTATTCGCAGACTTATAATCCAGGTTGGAGAAATCATCCGAATTTCTCTTGGTCTGGTAATCAAGGACTCCAACCCTAAGGGCCGAGTCATATCCAGCAAAGACCATACAATCCCCCTGGATTTCAGCAACATCACAGTGGGCAGTCCCCACAACCATACCAACCACGATCTACTCAACCCGATGAGATCCAACAGTCACTTGAATCAATTCTCAAGGGTTTTATGAATCAAACGCAAGCAGCCATTAGAAATATAGAGACTCAAGTAGGACAACTAGCCGTTGAAGTTAAGAATAGACCACCAGGAACGTTACCTAGTGATACCGAGCAAGCTAGGGTGATAGGAAAAGGACCAGAACATGTCAAGTCCATAACACTGAGGAGTGGAAAGGATCTGAAAGATATCGTTTTTGAATCTGATGATTCGCCTCAAAAACCCACTGTGAGCACCACAGTGGGCACTCCTCAGGTCACTGTAGTCCCCACAGTGAGGACCGACATCCCTGACCTTCCCACTTTTGGACCTGTTCCAAAGACTACTGTTCCAAAGCCAATACCACAGCAAACTCAAATTGACCCACGAAATATCCCTTTTCCTCAAAGAATGAAGCCTAAGAATGTCGATGTTCAATTTAAAAAATTCTTAGACATTTTTAAACAACTTCATATTAACATACCCTTGGTAGAAGCTCTCGAGCAAATGCCAAGCTATGTTAAATTTTTAAAGGATATTTTGAACAAATAGAGAAAGTTGGGTGAATTTGAGACTGTGGCCTTGACCGAAGAATGTAGTGCCCTCCTTACTAGCAAGATTCCACCTAAGTTGAAAGACCCGGGTAGTTTCACCATTCCATGCACAATAGGAGGACAAGAAGTAGGTCAAGCACTCTGTGATCTAGGAGCTAGTGTCAACTTGATGCCTTTGTCCATTTTTAACAAGTTAGGGATTGGAGAGGCTAGACCCACAACCGTGACATTACAACTAGCCGACCGGTCCATTGCCTATCCAAAAGGAAAAATAGAAGACGTTTTGGTCCAGGTGGATAAATTTATCTTCCCCGCCGATTTTCTAGTTCTAGATTATGAGGCCGATAAAGAAATCCCAATCATTTTAGGACGTCCGTTTCTTGCAACCGGACGTACTTTGATTGATGTGCACAAAGGAGAACTCACGATGAGAGTTAATGACCAAGAGGTAACTTTTAATGTTTTCAAGTCTCTTAAATATATAGACACCGAAGATTGTTTTGCCTTGAGTTCGATCTATGGAATCCACAGTCTTGACACACTGCCCACAGTGGGGAGTACAGTTCCCACAGTGGGGAATGACAGTGAGCACTCTGAATCAGAGAGTGATGACACTTTTGAGGATGAGTGTAACGAAATAGTTGCAGCTTTTGAACCTTTGGACTTCAAAGATAGAGATGTTCAACCCCGTTCAATAGAACAACCTCCCGAGTTAGAGCTTAAACCATTGCCTTCCCATTTAAAGTATTCTTATCTCGCTAAGGATAATAAACTTCCCGTCATTATCTCTTCCAAACTTAGTGAGAAACAAGAACAACTTCTGATTGATTTGTTGATGAAGCATAAGGAAGCAATTGGTTGGACCATAGCAGACATTCGAGGAATTAGCCCCTCTTTATGTCAACATAAGATTAACTTGGAGAGTGACCACCCGGGGAAAGTCCAACCTCAAAGAAGGCTGAACCCCATCATGAAGGAGGTAGTTAAAAAAGAAGTCTTGAAGTGGTTAGATGCCGGTATTATCTATCCCATTGCTAGTAGTAGTTGGGTGAGTCATGTCCAATGTGTCCCTAAAAAGGGAGGGACGACCGTAGTAAAAAACGAAAAAAACGAGCTCATTCCAACTAGGACTATCACGGGATGGAGAATATGCATGGACTATAGACAACTCAATTTGGCCACTAAGAAAGACCATTTCCCCTTACCTTTCATTGACCAAATGCTTGATAGGTTAGCGGGAAAGGAATTTTATTGTTTTCTAGATGGATACTCCGGATACAACCAAATCCACATCGCACCCGAGGACCAAGAAAAGACCACCTTTACTTGTCCCTACGGTACCTTTGCATTCCGTAGGATGCCGTTCGGTCTATGTAATGCCCCAACCACTTTCCAACGTTGTATGATGGCCATTTTTTCCGACATGATTGAGGACACCATAGAAGTTTTTATGGATGACTTTTCTGTAATAGGGACATCATTCGAAAATTGTTTGGGAAATCTAGAGAAGAGCCTAGTGAGATGTGAGAACCACGACCTAGTCTTAAATTGGGAAAAATGCCATTTTATGGTAGAAGAAGGTATTGTCCTAGGTCACCTTGTCTCAAAAAGAGGGTTAGAAGTTGATAAAGCCAAGCTTGAGGTAGTGGCACAACTTCCCGAACCCACAACGGTGAAAGGTATTCGCAGTTTTTTGGGTCACGCAGGTTTTTATAGGAGGTTCATCAAAGATTTTTCAAAAATTACAAAACCCCTATGTAACCTGTTACAACATGAAAAAGACTTCATTTTTACCCAAGATTGCCGAGAATCTTTTGAAAAAATCAAGGAAGCTTTAGTCACAGCACCCATAGTGACCACTCCTGACTGGTCACTCCCATTCGAAGTGATGTGTGATGCCAGCGATTGGGCTGTGGGGGCTGTTCTCGGACAGAAAAAGAACAAAGTTTTTCACCCCATTTATTATGCAAGTAAAACATTGATTGAAGCTCAGATTAATTACACTGTTACTGAAAAAGAATTACTTGCGGTGGTGTTTGCTTTTGATCGTTTCAGGTCATACTTGATAGGGACGAAGGTCATAGTGCACACAGATCATGCATCGATCAAATATTTGATCAACAAGGCTGATTCCAAGCCACGGTTGATTAGATGGGTTTTATTGTTACAAGAATTTGACCTCCAGATCGTCGACAGGAAAGGAACGAGCAATCAGGTTGCCGATCATCTGTCCAGGCTTGAGAAGACAGTGGGCACTGTTGATCCCACTCCTGACCTCACTCCGGTAAAAGAAACTTTTCCCGATGAACAATTATTATCTGCTCAGCATCATAATGAAATTCCTTGGTATGCTGATATTGCAAACTTTTTAGCAAGTGGACTTAAGCCCCACGGGATGAGTGGACAACCATTTAAGAAGTTTTTACACGACACACGACAATACGTTTGGGACGATCCCTTCTTGTACAAGATAGGGGCGGACCAAATATTGAGGCGTTGTGTCCATGGGAGTGAACAACATCAAATACTCCATGGTTGTCACACATCCCACTACGGTGGCCACTTCGGTGGAAACCGTACCGCCGCAAAAATTTTGCAAAGTGGATTCTTTTGGCCCACTGTTTTTAAAGACTCATTTGAATTTGTGAAAAATTGTGAGCAATGTCAACGTACGGGGAATATATCGCAAAGAAATGAAATGCCTCTTAACAACATTCTAGAGGTCGAACTTTTTGATGTGTGGGGGATAGATTTTATGGGACCTTTTCCAAATTCCAACAATTACTTTTACATCTTGGTTGCGGTAGATTATGTTTCAAAATGGGTAGAAGCCATTGCTTGTCACTCCAATGATGCTAACACTGTGGTGAAGTTCTTACACAAAAATATATTCACTCGCTTCGGAACACCACGAGCATTAATTAGTGACGAAGGCATCCATTTTGTAAACAAAGTCATGGCCTCGGTTCTTGCTAAATATGATATTCATCATAGAGTGGCCACCGCATACCATCCACAAACCAATGGTTTGGCCGAGCTTTCAAATCGTGAAATCAAGGGAATTTTGGAAAAAGTTGTTAAGCCACACCGTAAAGATTGGTCAATCAAGCTCGATGATGCTCTTTGGGCCTATCGAACAGCCTATAAAACTCCTTTAGGAATGTCTCCATTCAAATTAGTTTTTGGCAAAGCTTGCCATTTATCGATTGAATTAGAGCACAAGGCGTTCTGGGCCCTTAAAGAGCTTAACATGAGTGAGGATGCCGCGGGAATCAAAAGGAGTTTGCAAATACATGAGCTAGAGGAGTTGCGATATCACTCCTATGAGAATGCAAAGTTGTACAAGGAAAAGACCAAGATGTGGCACGATCGTCGAATCAACCATAGGGAGTTCATGGAAGGACAACAGGTGCTATTGTTCAATTCCCGTCTCAAACTCTTTCCAGGTAAACTTAAATCAAGATGGATGGGACCATACACCATTGTCAAGGTGAGTCCTTTCGGAACAGTGGAGTTGAAATCCCCACAATCGGGTCAAACCTTTAAAGTCAATGGGCAAAGGGTAAAGCATTTTCTGCATGAAAGTGCCCACATCCCTCCCCACTCTCCACCTCACTATGGTTAGAGAAAGTCAGCGCTGTTTGTAAATAGTTTATTTCAGTATTATTGTCTTTTTATGAATTTTGGTATTTTTAATTCTGCACGATGGTTTATTTCGATGTGTGTAGGAGCATCTTAGCACTTTTGGAACAAAAAGGTTCGCAGTGGGCAAGGATTGGTCACTGCGTTCCTCACTCTCGGTCTGACATAGGAAAAGACGGTTTGGGAGGGGCCCAAGGCTGACGCGCCTCATGCTTTTTAGTACAAATTTCAACTTTTCCCTGCCACTTGTCAAGAACCCTCCTTCCCAAGATAAACCATCATTATCTCCCCCTCTCTCTCTCCTATTAACCTTTCCCTCTCAAATCAAAAACCATCACCCTCAATCAGATTAATTTAACTTCCCTAAAAACACCAATTTTCTTCATCTTCTCCATTTCTGTCTCAAAGAAAACCCACAAACCTAAAACCCTTCCTAAAACCCTAAAAATGGCGCGAAGCAAAAGATTGAACATCCGGCACGATGCACCCACACGAGCAGCCGTGCGCCGTCGTCTCACAGAAGAGAACCCGCCGGAAAATGTCACCGGCGATCTAAATGAACCACCACCTATTTCCGGTGACAACCCCATCATCTCCGGCGATAACCCCATAACATCCGGCACACCTGATGCGGGTTCTTCACAGCAATAAAGCCCAAAAGCCAAGGCATCCTCTCAAGTCTCCGACACTAGTATCATCCACTTCGAAACCGAGGCACTGCTGGCCGAAGAAGAGGAGCGGCGATTGGCAGAGGAGTTTGAGAAACAATTGTCGGTCATTCGAAAGAGAAAGGAAGAGGTCGAGAGAAGACGACGAGAAGAAGAAGAAAGGCGCAGAAAAGAAGAAGAAGAAAAGCTAAGGGAAGAAGCAAGATTGAAGGCTGAGCAACCAAAGATCTTCGAGGAAGAAAGGAAAAAGGCGGAGGGAGAGATTTTTACTGAGGAACAAGAACTGCTGAGGAAAGTACATTCTGATTATGAAGAAGATTACAGAAAGCTTGGGGATAGTATTGAGAAGAGAAGAGTGGGGAAGACTGCCCACAGTGGGGAGAGTCCTGTTCTACGAGCTTTAAAGAAGAGGAGAGTGGTCACCAGGTCTACGGTGACCACGACACCGAGGAAATCAGCAAAAAGACCATCAGAGAAAGGTACTAATTTTGAACCTGCTTTAAGTGCTTCTTCTGTTGAACTTGACATTGGGGATGACCATGTTCAAACCCTACACCCACATCACTCAACAGTGGGCACTGCTCATGCCCCCAGTGGTGTACCTAGGCAGTTCACCTCTTCAGAGGTGGCTGCCCACTACGAATGCATTGCAGCCCAGAAGCTAAGGTTGGAAAGGGGTTTTGACCCCGAGTTTGTTGAAGCCAACTCTTTTGTAAAAGATAGGATCATCGCGCAAGACTGGTCGATTTTGGCCGAGGCCAATCGACGCGCTAATGCCTCGTTGGTCCGAGAATTTTATGCCGAAGCCTCTCAATCAAAGGACCCCATCGTGGTAGTTAGAGGAAAGAAAGTATGTTATAATCCAGGAACAATCAACCGAGTGTTAGGAAGGCGTGGCCCAAATGAGTGTGAGTTTACAAAGTTTTTGAAGAAAATGACCCCCGAGGATGAGGACCGTATTTTGAAAGAAATAGCTGTCGAAGGAAAGCCATGGAACAAGGATGGTCGAAGACGTTGTCTAAACGCTGGCTCCCTCGTCACCGAGGCCGCTGTTTGGTTTCAATTTCTTCGGGCCTCTTTATCTCCAACATCACACGATACCACCTTGTCCATGCACAAATGTACCCTCTTGTACTGTCTGCTCACAGGAATGAAGATAAATGTTGGTATGGTCATGCACGCTGCCATCGATCAAGCTAGGACCCGAAAGAAGGTTGTGTTGCCCCTCCCTTGCCTTATCACGTTACTAATGATAGACGCAGGTGTACCCTCCGCTGTGGAGGATCAGTGGTTCGACTCAACAAGCAACATTAGTGTGCAGACCATTCGCAAGATGGGAAGGCATATCAACACTCCTCCACATGAACATGAAGAAGAAATTCCCACAGTGGGGACTGTCCGGCCCACTGTGATCATCGCTGAGGAGCATGATGTGCGGACTGCGGATACATCGAGGCGTCCGACTGAGGCAGGTTCGTCAAGCAACCAGATGGCGGAGATTTTGGTAGCTTTGAAGAAGCTCACATACAAGATCGAGTTGCTGGAAAGTGAGCAGCGATATCAGAACCGGGCCACGCAGAAATTTTGGATGTACACAAGAGAACGGGATGAAATGATGGGTCAGTTTGTGAAAGAGACCAACCCCGTTTTAGCTGCTCAGCTCCCAGAATTTCCGAAGGATATCTGCCCAGTTTATGACAGTGAGGACGAATTTGATGAAGACGTTCCTGCTAGTTCACCAGAGGCCACCCCGACCCGTTGAATGGTTTGTTAAAACTTTGGTTCCACTCTTTTGCTCTCAAAAACAATTTTAATTTATGTTTATTTTATATTTTGTGCCTATGGCTAGGCTTTGACAATGTTTGCTACATATTTCTTTTTGGCGTTTTAATGCAAGAAAATCCTACCACCGGGTAGGTACTTTTGGGTACTAACGTATTTGTTGTTTGATTGCTGGTTTGATCTCGTTTCCATCTTAAGGTACAACTTTCGGCTTCCGACTTAAAAAGGTCCCTTTTGTAAGTACGAATCTCAACTTGATACCATGAAATGATATAGGCCATTTTTCGCATCCAAACACGATCCTTTTTGTACCCCAAACCACCACCTTTGTTCGTTATTTCTATGTCATAGTGGGGATACTGTGAGATCTTAAGTTTGAGGTGGGGAGTTCCAGAGTGACTTCCAGTTTGCTCACAGTGGGGACACTGTGAAGTCCAAGTTTGAGGTGGGTAAGCCGTACCCCCCTCCCAAAAAAAAAAAAAGAGAAAATACAAAAATACAAAAACAGAAGAAAAACGGATTGTCACTAACAAAATTGATGGTGTGCCTTTTCTGGACCATCAAAGTGCTCACTCCCAGAAAACGATGGTGTGCCCATTCTGGACCATCAGAAGAAAAAATAGCCTTACCCAAATAAAGCCTGAAAGTGTACGTACTTATCATAGCAAAATACTAAACACCCACTTCTTGAAATAAAAATCTCAAAGCGAGATCTTCGGTCAATGTTTGGAAATTCTTGCCAAAACCCTTGGGAAAAGATACAAAGCCATAAACCCTTCAAACCCAAGAAAGCCCTATTGATCAAATGGTAAACAAGGGAAAGATTTCGTCAAGTACAAAAGTGAAGTTTTTAAGTTTCGGACCGAAGGAAGTATCGGAGGAAGGAGATCAAACGCTCATTCAAGTCAAGAAGTATGTAAGTCCCTCAAAGTTTCAAATGCATTGTTTTTCATTTTATTTCTTTCTTTTTATTACTTGGGGACAAATAATGATTTAAGTTTGAGGTTGTGATAACTCTATTTTTAGAGTTATTATTTCCATTTATTTTCCACTTTATTTTGTCAATTTTAGCCATTTCACTTCTAAAAACCCCCATTCTTGGTATGATTTACGAAAACGAGCAAAAGGAGTGAACCATGGTCTTTAATAAATTATTTGGGGAAGTTTTGGGTGTTTTCACGATTTTTCATCCACAGTGACGTATACAGTGCCCACTCCGGTTCCCCACTCTTCGAGCAGAACAAAAAGAAAAGAAAAAGAAACTTTTAGTTGGAATCTAATTTTCTGGAGGAGGAAGGTTCATTTGGCAGAGAAATGGCTGGAGAAGTACAAGGTAGTTCTCATTGAAGATAGCATCAAGTACACCCCTTTGTACTTGCAAAAGTTGACTTCTAAAAGACCATTGGGTAATAAGAGCTATACATGGAGGATTGAAGCATTACCCTATGGGCTGATTTCAGCATTGCCCTGCAGTCCTTACACCTTGGAAAACCCTTTTTGTGTAAAGACCAACACCTCCTCCTTAGTATAAAAAGGGGTGTTGGGTCTCATTTATTACAATCTATCCATCTTGCAATTTATCTAGCATTTCTTTAAGTTGTAAGCTTTCATTTACTGCAGTAACTTAGCATTTAATTTCAGTAATTTATTTTCTGTTGTAGTTCGAAATACACAGTGCAGGGACGACTTCTCGTTCCCCACTGTGAGCAGTTAATGCAAATCACTTTCAGTTTTATTATGTGCAATTCTTCATCTTTTGTTTTCTTTACTTCGGAAATGTTAGGCTAAACATCCTTTGGGATGTAGGAATGAGAAGTACCTGGATTTTATCAAAAATGCTTGAGTAATCTTTATACTTAGAATATTTGTTGTTTTGGTCTTTCATTCTCGATATTTACCCAAGGATGCGAACAATCCGATCACTTGCAAGGATCTAAAGTCTAGTTCTTAACTTAGAAATAAGCAGAACGCAGTGACACGAGCTTGAATGATGCTAGGGGATTCGAAAGAATTCTTTTGACACTTACGAAAGTGAGGTCGGCACAGTGAGCTAATCTCTGCCCACTGGAGTAGTAGGCAAGCTAATTTGTGTATTAAAAACACTTAGAGTATTTGTCTCTACACATTCCATCGAGGCCTGAAAAGGTCCATTTAGAGATTACCATTGACAAAACAACAAGTACTAAGAGTATGGGATTTTTATCTAACGGTGTGAGTATTTTGTAACCGGGCTTTTCTAGCGAAAATGTCCACCACGAATACGAGGATCACTCTAAGGACCGAGTATTTGAGATAAAATTTAGGGAAAATCCAACCTACATTCCTCCTTTTTAACATTTAGTAAATCGTTTCAAGTAGCTATTTTACCAAACCAAACCAAAGTATTATTTTCCTCTCTAGTTGAAACTTGTAAAAGGAGCTCATGAGAACCGTATTGTCTTGATTGTCCAGTCTCTGTGGATTCGATTCTGGTATTTTACCAACTATTACTTGTTGTGACGATCATAGTGGACAGTGTACACTTGCACTTTCCACTGTGGACAGTTTGCAACCCACTGCGATTAAAACACACATTTCGCACGTACCAATCATCTAGAAATCCTTTATGAGAATGTGGGTGCCATTACGCAAGCTAAAGGACCCTATCTCACATCAGAGTACCAAGCATCTACTCCAAACATTTAACTATATTTGAAATAAAGTTAAAAATGGAGATGTTAGTGTTCACAAAGTTTACTCAAATCAAGTTTCTGGATGAACCCATTCACAAAGCTCCTTTTCATAAGCTAAACTTGAAGTGTCATGTTTAAGCTATAGGACTTCGTTATTCTAGTGATGGGATTTGATTTGAATTTAGTATTTGGATATTGGAACAAGTAAAGCAACGAGTATAGTATTTAGTTAGATATATAGGATATGATCTTTTCATACTCGTTGTGTTCTATATTAGCATGTTTTAATCCTTGAATAAATTAGTTATTCTAAATGTCCATAGTCGATCATAGTTGTGGGAGCAACTATGAAGTAAGACTAATGTGAATTGGATTGGTTGACTTTTAAAAAGTAAAAGTGGCAAAGTGTTGCAACCAAGTTCATAGGTACTTGTTAGGGAACGAGTATTGGACCTGACCCGCTTCAAGATCACTTCATGGATCGTCGTCATAAGTGATTCTTGAATAAAAGGTAGTATCTTTGTATCCTTCGACCTGAGATGCATATTTGGGACTCAAGTGTAGGGAGTGTTATGCTTTGATATGGTTAACCGTTGTTCTTGAAAAAGGCAGCTATAAAGGCCATTATCAGGCATAGCATGAACTGCATGAGAGGCGTATGTAGTCAAGATGGGATTTGTTTCTCTAAATATATTAAGAGTGAGACATCTAAGGCGCCTTACCAAAAGTTGAACAATAGATGAGAATGATAGTGATCCATGTCTCATGTTCAACATGATGTCCAAACAAAGGGATAACTGATACCACACCTAATACATCAATTGAAGCTATGAGCTTGTAGGAATTGGATGTTGTTGAATGGCACTTACAGTCATACGTTGCTGGGGGCAGTGAGATGTTGCTAGACGTCCACCACTGTCTATATCATTCTATAATGCAATCTTGAGCAAGTGGGAGATTGTTGGTTCTATATGCTCAAGAATGATTATAAAATAATATTACCAGTAATATATGATCCTATAGGGTCACACCGAACAACAAGTAGACACTAAATTGATATTTATAAGAATTTGATTCTTGATAAATATTATTTCTTGATGAACATTATTAATTATGTTAATAAATATAATTAATAATATAAGATGCAAAAGGAAATCTAGTTTATTAAAATGATGATTTTAATAACTAGTGGATACAAGGAGGGATTACATGTAGCAAGTTTGAGACTATTTTATACTAAAGGGACTTGAAATGAAAATTTGCATGGGAGGCTCATTTTTCATTGGACCATTTTATAAGCCAATAATAATTACTTGACTTGACTAGCATTTTTATAAAAGAGATGATGGAGCTTTAGAATATAGAGACTACTTGAATTTTGCTCTCACTCTCCCTCCCCTCTCCAATTCGGCCGAACACACACACATAGTGTGTGTGTGTGTTTTGTGCTTTTTTTCATTTAACAACTCTATTTTAGAGTTTTGAAGTCTTGCATCAATCTTCAAGAAGAAGTACTAGCATACTTTGGTGTTGGAGCTTGTCGGTGGACTACTCTAGAGGAGCTCTATTTTGGGTTCTACCATCTTCACCAACATCCAACCTCCCGAGAGGATTCAAAGTCTTCAAAGGTTGTAATCTTGAACTCTCTTGGTATGTTTGTTCTTATTTATCTTTTCTTGCATGTAACAAGATCCTTGGTGGGAGTAAAATGGTTTTATGTTTTTTGTTCAAAACTTTATTTTTGCTTCCGTTGCGTAAATTATTTTACATCTTATGAGTTTTTTGAAACCCGTTTTTGAACATAAAATCCCAACATCAAGTTCTTTATGTTTTATCCGGTAACTCTCTTATGAATATATATTTTATCCGGACTCACTCAACATCCGAAAACCCTAGTTGTCCGGAAACCTCGGGGTTTTTGGTAAGTTCAACTATCGGACTGTTGATGTGTCCGGACTCCTTATTTGTCCGCTAACCATAGTCATCCGGAATCCTTTTGTCCGGAATGTCCATCTTATCCGGAAACCATCTTCGTATCCGGAAACTGTTGCTGTCCGGACTCATTTTGTCCGAAAAGTATGGTTTGTCCGGAAAGTTGTGCATTTTCAGTATTATGTCCGAACACCCCTGTTTTGACATTCCAGTACCTGCTTTTCTTACTGCCAGTCCTCAATCTGCCTCAGATTCAGCCATTCACTGCAAAGGTACGCGCCGGAATTTGTTTATCCGTCATGTTTACTAACTCTGGTTCTTTTACAGATATACCATGGCGGATCAACAGCAGCAACAAAATCCGGAGGAGCAAATTCCTCAAGAGGAATTTATAGATGAGGCAGTTGATAACGCCTTGGTCGACCCTGACCATGGCACTGAGATATAGCCCAACAATCATCAGTTGGACGCCGTTGAGTTCAGACCACTAGAACAACATCGAGTAATAGTGGACATCCTCTTGGGTCACCCTCTCCGTGAGGCCCTGACTGCTTCAGCCGACGTCCCCCTCCTGTATGTTCTACAAGTATGGCTCACCGCACGAGTCAACACAGCTGCCAACACCCAGACGATCACGGCGCACCTCGACAACCAACCTTTCACGCTTACACCTTAGTCCTTTCGGCGCCTACTTTCACTTCCAGAAGCCAACGCCGGCGGACACCAAAACTATGACCCCGCGGTCAATGACACGACTTTATGTGCACAAGTACGCGCCCTCGGGTACAACCACAATCTCAATCGTCCTTCCGCGTTCAACCGAAAATACCTGGCCCCCATCTGGTACACACTGTTCACGGTTCTGAACAGGTGTCTCTCATCCAGATGGAAGGGCATCGACCAGTGCATCGGTGACTTCCTGCGATTGTTTCATGCCGTGTGCTACAACCGCCACGTAGACTTTGCAATGATCATCTGGCGGGAGTCAGTTCAAGCTATTCGTCAAATCGGAGGTACGAAGCTAAAGAAGTTCCTCCTGTACCCTCGTTTCCTCTCTCTGGCTGTGCGACAACTTATGGACGCCAATCCGACGATACCGCGACGTCTTAACCATCCGGTATGTCCTCCTCACCACTTGCAATACATGGTAATTCGAAACCCATCCAATGCCATAGCCATGCCCATACCTGAAGCCCTACTGGCTCACGCAGATCCAACTGCACCGAGTGTAGTAGCATATAGGGAAGAGTTAGGGAATCCCATGGTCCAGCCAGCGCCGGAGGGACCTGCCCAGGGACATAGACCTGAGGGATGTAAGGGTCATAGGACAAGAGGCGGAAGGGCCCAGGCAGTAGGGGCTCCCGGGCGGGGTGTGATGAGAATTCATGTGAGGGGAACCGGAGCGGGCGGTGCAGTGGATACGCGTACCAGTACTTCCCAAGCCGGAACATCGTCCTCACGACCGATGCTTCACCATGACTCCGAACCATACATATCTGACCCACGTTCACCACGTCGACAAGTTGAGAACATGGAATCTGAGTCCACGGAATCCGATACGGACCGTAACGTACGCCTGAAATTAATCCCTCATAGTATCGGACCGAACCCGGACTTTACTGAAGGAATCCCTTCTAAATCACCCATTCCTTCATTCATTCCTTCAACCCAGCCTACGGGAGATACAAGGAGACCTGAGGGAGTATTAGGTGATGAGTTAGAACATGCGAGACGACGAGAGTTAAGGTCGAAAGAGAACCAAGAAAGATCAAGTCGTAAAGATAACGAGGCTTCTGAGCGACCCCAACCGAGTGTTATCCGGGTAGCCACATCTGCTATCCCGTCTCATCCGTTGGGACGGTGTATTGAAGAAGCCACCGTGGACCCAGCGGTGCAATTGCACAACCTCCTCAGCCACTCATTCGTCTCTCAAAAGACGGGTGTTTCAACTTCTCACGGGGATCAAGCACAACTTCCACTGGTCTCTAATTCAGAGAGTACTGGTGTTGAAATAAGAGACCAGCAGCCCCCGGTCTCAACTTCTTTCAGTGCACAATTGAGTCTAGAGCCACTTGATACATTACATTCTTCGGCTATGTCACAGGATGAGACTCACCAAATCGATGCTCTTCATGACTTGATCGGAACTTCGATAGGATCTCCGCTTTTAAGTGGAATCCGAGGATCGGAAGGAAATCCTACCATGGCTATCCCTGCGCCAACCGTGAACGTAGGTGGCTCTACCTCTGTGGTAGATGCTTCAATGGGCAATCTAAGTGATCCCGGAGTTACATTACCCGACTTTGTGTCACAAGGGTCCCTGGACAGCACCCTCAAGGCTGTCTGCGAGGCAATGGAGCGGCACATCACCGCCGAGCTCGACAAAATTAAGAGCTTAATCAAAGGTAAAGAGAAGGTCGTCGAAGCTGAAACCGCACCTACACCTCCACCGGCTCCTGTTCCGCCTATCTATTCGGTGGACACCCTAAAGACGATGCTTCTAGCCCAACTGCTCCAACAATCCGAAACCGACGCCTCTACCGAAGCAGACCTGCTATCCGTTCTGAAATCACAGGTCACTGCTCCTTCGTCATCGATCACCACTCGGATGGATAACATTGACTCGACTCTTAAGGACGTTCAGCAAGCGCTCACAACGCTGTCCGAGAGAGTCCGTTCACTCGAAGATACCTGCAAGAGTCAAGCAGGCGGTCTAAAGCGCAAGCACGATGATCAGGATGATCCTGATCACCGTGAGGGGGAGAAAAGATAAAGATTAACCGAGACCGCCCTGATCCTCACTGAAACTACAACCATGGTTCAACAGGAGCCCTCAACTGCGGCAACGACAACCGACGATGCACCAGAAGCCGAGTTGCCCTTAGCCGAGATGGTAATTGACATGGATATCTCGGATGACGAAGACCCGATGGTTTAAAAGCCCGAGGGAACAGCATAGGAACTAGTTACTTTTGACTCATCAGATACACCGATACTGGATTTGATTGATCCAGACTGCGAGACCAACCCGGAAACCGAAGATGCATGGTATGAAAAAGCCGCCAGTGCCGCAAATTTCCAGGTTAATTTGGTCTTCCCTACTGATGAAGATGATAACGTAGACTACGACCAGTTTCTGCTCCAGAATTTGTATAGTACACCCGTTCACTCAGCTCAAGCCGCCGAAACTTCTGAAAGACCCGAAACTACAACTGTCGATATTCCGACATCTCCTCAGCAACCGGCAGCTTTTGATCTCCCTCCTCCTCAACAGCAACAAATCCGTTGGGAGAAGATCACGATATTTATTCCTCACCTGGAGGAATCCCTGAAGAAGTTGTTCGTCCACAAGCTACGCCCGATCGAGCCGACTTTCTGCCTTGGTATTTATAGTTCCAACCCCGAATACCAACGCCGGTACATAAGCGCAATGAAGCGGTGTCTGCCAGTTAGCCAAGTCCGAACCAAGCATCAGATCACCGAAGTGCTCAATATCCAGTCAGGCTGTATCATGAAAGTCGTTTATCCTGTATTCACCGTCCGACGCGAAGATGGAAATGAATGGAGATTTTCTGAAGCCGACTTCCAGCACCTCCGACCGTTCGAATTCTATGCTATTCTGAAGGACCTCCGTACAAGAACCATCCAACCGCTTCCGATAACCAAAGCGCTCGAAGCTGTTCGTCGATTTCTGGTCCGTACCATCATGATGTCTTATCTCACGGATTTCCAAATGGCAATCGAGAACAGGGCAAAGAAGGTAAATCTGATAAAGACGAATCTGAAAGCTCCTGAATTGAAGATGTATCCCGAGAACGCTCTGTTCTAGAACCTGAATTTAGGATAGTCTACATCAACGAACAGAAAGATAAAAGATTTATGCGCTTCAGTCAGGTAGATAGATTCTGCGACGGCACGCTCTTCAAAGTCCAAGATGCTCTTCGAAAGATCATCTCTCACGATTCAGAAAATCCAAAGTATTCTTATGTGCCTAATCTGAATGAAACAACTGCTCGGAATGCTTTGGAAATGGTTGAAGAACGCATCGACTATCGTCGTGCTATCAGAATGTTCGAGGTACACTTCGCGCTCCGTAAAAGATATGTCGCGAACTGGCGTCAACTCGAACTTCAATTCAAAGGGGGAGATTGTTAGGGTCATTTAATGTTGAATTAAAGTTCAAGGGGTTAATTGTAATAGTTTATTTTGAGCCTAGTTAGTGAACGGGTCGTGGGCTTGTTAACCACGGGCCCGTCATATATAATGTTTGCTTAGCCTTAGAAAATAGGCTAGTTTTTCATTTTCTTTCATTATTCCTTATTGTAAACTCTCTCAATTGAATGCTAAATTGGATGACCAGTTGAAATCATTCTGACTTGTTTCTACTTATTGATTTCATTATTGTTCGTTGCACGGATCTGGAACTATCACCTAGTGAGAACATCCAGATTTAAAACTTAAAACGTTTATAAGCTTTAAAGAATTTAATCAGTAAGCAATTCATATATAAAATAACCTCTCATTCTTCTCATACCGTACACATCACATCTTTCGATGACGGGAAATGTACCCGATTCCATGAGTATGACAAACACTAAGTAACTCACACTATCATGTTTAAGAGCGCCACTACGAATCACTTAGGATTCTAGATTTCAGCTCATGCCCAAGAAATTACAATTTAAACCATGCCTATTTCTTGGTATAGAAATGGGAATTACAATTAAACCATGCCTATTCCTCATATCACAATACAAAACGGGAATTACAATTATACCATGTCTATTCCACGTTTTTAAATGATTCTTGTGCCTATAGATCCATTACACATATATACATCCTCCTGCAATTATCAAATGCATCCAGTTTTATGCTTAAATTAATCATCTTCTCATAATGTTAATGAAATTATACAAAACCATCAAATTGATTCTAAAGAAATCTTATTCGTACACTTTTCATCAAAATACCCAAAATTATTTTTATTTGCATTACTGTCTAGAAGGAACCACTTTTGAAATTTATATCCGGGATATTACTTGAAAAGCCATATTCCGGAAACATAGTCCGAAGACTATCTAGAATACACTTCCGGAAATGGTGTCCGGAACTAACCAACATATTTGTCCAGGCAATTACAGTCCGGAAGTCATCCGTAATACATATCCGGAAGAGATGTCCGAGAACTATCCGGAAATTAATACAAGAAAAAGTATCCGAAAATCGATGCTTACTGAGTATTACCGGAAAATTGATATTTACCGGATGTTATCGGGAAATTAAGGGTTACCCGAAAAATGTTCGGTCTGTACATTTAATCTTTAGAATAATCCACAAACAATTCAATCTATCTTCTTACAACACCAATCGAGGTTTACAGAACCATCTATAATTTCAAATCATTCATTTATTTTGATACTAACAAAGAAGATGAACTCACCTGATGAAGAACTCAGTATCCGATAAGATTTAAAAGAACTCGAACTTCAATCCTATTTTACCAAACACTAAATCAGTAATCAATCAAAACACCAATTTGATTTGTGATTTCTTAACCTTAAAGAGATTGATTCGAGAAACCGATAAAACCTTACCGAACGAACCAAGAACTGGGTCTTTCTCTCTCTCTTGGAAACCGACTTCAGTCTAGTACCCAAAATCCGATATTTGGCAAAAATCCAAATCTCATAATTTATACCTCAAATTCTCAATTTAACACAAAATAACTCAAAACATTTAACTTTTAGTTGTTTACACTTCCGGTCCTTCCACACCAACAATTTAACTTAATTCCATACTTTCGTTAAGTCTTTGTATTAAGATCAAAACTGAACAACTTTTCGTCACTTAGCATTATTAAATTGACAATTTCTAAAATTGTCCAACTCATAATTATAAACATTTTTCCAAAATAACCTTACAATAATTTTAGTAAAATTCAAGGTGTTACAAATCTCCCTAACTTGAAAATGATTTCGTCCTCGAAATCAAAGTTAGGTAAATAAGTGAGGATATCTATTTTTCATATCCTCTTCTGCTTCCCAGGTTACATTGGCACCTCTATGATGTTTCCACTGCACTTTGAGCATACAACTTCCTTATCCCGTAATTTCTTAGTCATTCTTTCCAAAATTGCTTCAGGTTCTTCCACGCAACGGTTTTTCTCGTCAACTTTTATTTCAGACATTGGTATGACATTCTCTTATCCGGCTAGGCATTTTCGAAGATAACATACATGTAAAGTATTATGGATTCCTTCAGTTCTGGTGTAAGTTCCAGCTGGTAAGCTTGAAGTCCTACTCGTTTGATTATAGTGAAAGGTCCAAGGAAATGAGGACTCAATTTTCCACGCTTCCCGAATCTTAATATGCCTTTCCAAGGGGATACCTTTAAGATCACACGCTCCCCAACTTGAAATTCTTTAGGTCTCCTTTTCTGATCGGCGTAACTCTTTTGTCGGTCTTGTGCCGCCTTTAAATGATTTGAATCTCTTTAACCTTATCCGCCGTTTGCTGAACAATTTCCGGACGTGCAAATTGTTTTTCTCCAACTTCCAACCAACATATCAGAGTCCTACACTTTCGCCCATATAAAGCATCGAAAGGTGCCCTCCCGATACTTGAATGATAGCTATTATTATACGCAAACTCTACTAAGGGTAAATGTGTATCCCAGTTACCTTCGAAATCAATTACACAAGCTCTTAGCATGTCTTCCAAGGTCTGAATTGTCCTTTCACTTTTCCCATCCGTCTGTGGATGGTATGATGTGCTCAACTTAACTCTTGTACCCAACTCTTCTTGCAGAGTTTTCCATATCTTGAAGTAAATCGGTTGTCGTGGTCAGAGACTATAGACACAGGCATGCCATGTCTTGTCACTACTTCATCAATGTATAACTTGACTAGCTTATCTATTGGTGAAGCTTCTCGCATTGGTAAGAAGTGTGCGCCCTTGGTCAAACGATCTATTATCACCCAAATAGTATCGTTACCTCTCGACGTCTTCGGTAACTTAGTCACGAAATCCATGGTAATATTATCTGTTAGCTCCAATTTTTCTGTTTATGAAAGTAGTGAAAAATAGGCTAAGTATAGAAGCATCCAACATAGGCTCTGCCGAGACACCAAGAAGACCGAAGGCAAGAATCGACAGAAGACTGCTCACAGAGGACTGAGCCGCAGAACCTCTGTCACCCTTGACAGAGCCTCTGCGGTATACTGAAGACTTAGAAGAAATCAACGAATATTTTTCTATTGTTCTAGGATCCGTTCATCCACTTGTACGAGGAGTGCCCTGACAAACTCCACGTGTCAAACTCCGATAGGGCTCAGTACGAAGTTGATATCAGCGCATTTAATGCATGCAGTACCTGCTACTGTTCATACGATCCCGTCTACTATAGATCAGTCCTTATTGTCTAAAGTATGTCCCCTTTGTAGTAGTATAAATAGAAGACTCATGTTGAGTTCTTCTATTAACAAGAATTACAACTTAAGCTACGCACAACACACACACCAGCAGATTTCTTGTTATGTTCTTGGTGTTCTTGATAATATCAAATACAGTAAATCTTTGAGATATTTATCTGTCTTTTACAAACTGCTTATTTGATATTGTGTGTTCTTCTACCTTAGTAATCTTTTAGTTCTTTAAATACGCTTCCGCAAATATATCTTATCTGAACTATCTGAAAGACTCATCATTGTTAAGCAAAACAGGAACCGAAAATTGGTATCAGAGCAAACCTTGATTTTTAATATCAAGGGATCCACTCTAAACAGTGATCTTTGGTAGAAACTTGGACTTTTAACCTATTCTTCATAATATTCAAACAGTTTCTGTTTTTCTGCCATTTTCGATTCATTCGAACTTTGGTAAACTTATAGAATATGTTATTTTGGTTAAAACACCATATTAGTGCTCAGCTTAAAGCTTTTAAGCTTAGAAACATCATTCGAAACATCCACTTCACATTCTGAAAAATCTGCTGTTCATACCCTATCTTTCTGAATATTTTCTCTCTCTCAAAATGACAAATACAAACAACTTCTTCACTGCTGGTTCTTTAACCAAACCTCCTACTCTTCTTAGAGACGAATACCCTCAATGGAATATACGAATGATTCACTTCTTTGAGGGTACTGATAAAGAACTCGTATACTATCTCCGAAATCCTCCTTTCGTTCCAATGATAACAGTACCACGTATTCCTTCCACAGACGACACACCAGAAATCCCTGAACACGAAAAACCAAAAACTGAGGGTAAGTGGTCCGATTCTGATTGGGCAAAATATGAAGTGGCTCATAAAACAAAAAGACTTCTGATCATGGCTATTCCCAACAACCTTTTCCAGTCCCTAGATGCATGTGAATCTGCATATGATCTATGGAAGAAACTGGAAAAACAACTAGAAGGGGGGGCTTAAACTTAAAAGAACCGCAGAGTTCAATACATAAACGAATACTATGCATTTGAAGCTCTATCGACAGAAACTCTGCAGTCTACATATGATCGGTTCAACTCGCTAATCAACAAATGGAAGAAGTTCGGAATCCACAAAACTTCTGAAGAAAACAATGTCATGTTCCTTAAAAGTCTAAATGGAGAATGGCTCCAGTTATCTATGTCTCTTCAAACAAATCAAGACTTAGATTCCTGGACTCTATCAGACCTCTGTGGAACATTGGCAGCCCAAGAACCTCAAGTAGCACAAACAAAAGCCCAGATCATTCTTGCACTAGTTGGTAAGACTACAGAGACTAAAGAGAAACCAAAGAAAGAGAAAGGTGCAGAGGAAAAGAAGGAGAAGAAGAAGAAAATCATGATAGTTGATAGTGAAGAAGAGAAGGAAGAAGAAGAAGAAGAAGAAACAACCCTGGCCTCGATAGCTAAATCATTAGCACTCTTGACTAGGGAATTCAGCAGAGGATACCAGAAGAAGTCTGGTAATGAACGCTACGAAAGAAAAGGATCGAACGACATAAACGATAGAAGTGGTGACCAACATAGGTCAAATGACAGAGGTAATGACCGACAGAGGTCGGACGACAAAGCTGGCAACACTCCACAGAATCAAGAGTGTTATAAATGTGGTAAGCCAAGCCACTACGCAAATGAATGCAGAACCAACAGAAGTGGGGACCGACAGAGGTTAGATGACAAAGCTGGAAACGCTCCACAGAACCAAGGCTGTTACAATTGTGGAAAGCCAGGTCACTTCGCCAACGAATGCAGGAGCAAATCAAATCGCCCTCAGAGGGATGCTGCTTTCTACAAAAAGAAAGCTGAGTACTATGCTCAGAAATCCTTAATGGTAAATCAAGAAAACTAGCTATCAGATACATCCTCTGAAGGAGGAGAAATAAAGAACGCCATGTTCTGTGGCATGGCAGAAGTCAGCTCTGGCTCTGATAATGAGGTATCCACTTCTAACTCTAACTCAAATACAGCAGAAGCTGATTTGCTTAAACTTAACATTGAATACGATGAACTTAAAAAGACATGCAAAAGTGTTCAGAAAAAGCTCACCTTCTATGAGAGAGAAGCTAGACTTCTCACTCAAGAAAAAGCCAAAAAAATTTCTTGAAAAGGAAGAAATTGAAACAAACTGGAAGAAAAAATTAAATCCTTTAAAAGAAAAGATTTATGAACTTAATTCTTCTTTAAAAACAAAATCGAAAGAACTTATGGACGTTGAGTGTGACAGAATGAACATCCTATCTCTTAAACGTTATTTTCAAAATGAAAGAGAAGTCCTCTGTCAAGATTTACTCAGAAGAGATCTTTTAATTAAAAAAATTCAAGATGCACATAAGGTGTACGAGAAAATCAATACACAAATAGGGAGACGGGGAATTGGCTTCTGTGATATAGATCCATATACAGGAAACAAAAGAGACAAATCTTTGTCCTCTCTATTTCATATAGGAGATACAAGAAAACCTGGATTTCCAAATCTACTATCTGTAAGTAAAAGGCAAAAAGTCTCTGGGGAACCTCACAAGAGGAAACCTCTGAAGATGACAAATGTGTGGTTTGAAAACACAGATTTGTCACCTTCAATCTCTGTCAAAAGAGAATCCAAACCTAAGATGTATCTAAAAGCTCAAGATCGGATAGGAATCTTCAAGTTTGGTGACCCCGAGACTCAAACTCAAGTTGCATTTGTCTGCATGATGAATTCTGAAAAGAAGTTATCAGCAGAGGCACCTGAGTTCAAGCCAAACCTTACAAAAGAAAAACTTGATATCTCTGAAGAAAACCTCTGTACACGTTCCAATAATCAAAATCTCTCTGAAGAAGACTTAACAGATACTTCTGTTGACTTTGAAAATAAGTCCATAGAAAAGGGAGAAAGTGAGTATGGCACATGTTCTGAAAGTCCAGCCTCTGTTGAAAGAGAACCAAGTGACTCAACCTCTGTTTATGAGGAAGACTCATCCTCTGACGAATCTGAGAATGACTCCAAGTCAGAGATAGTACCTCGTGACACAGAGGATTTTAAACCATCCTCTGAAGTTCTTAACAGAACTATTTCTCCCAAGGAGAAAATCACAAAAGCTCCTATCTGTCCAGACTTTCTGAACATGTGTATACAAGCCAAAACCTCTATTGAGCTTGAGAATTTTAAACAACAGAAGGAAATGTCCACTAAAACTCCAACAAGTTCAAAGATTTTGAAGCCCTTAAAACCTGTTAAAGAAAAATTAACATGGCAACAAAAGGGTAAATGGACCAAAAATAATAAATCTTTTTTCTTCTGTGACAGTGAAACCTGCAGAAGTTCACCACAGAAGGGGTACACAGAAGGCCGCTCTCAACAAAGGATTTTGCAAACAACAATATAGCCTACATAAACCTTCTTGTAATAGAAAGTCGAATGTTAGGATAAATTGTAATGCCTCTGTACCCTCATTTAATGTCTTTAATGAAAAGTTCAAGCAAATATCTTCGCACATTCAATACTGTCATTGCTTTGATCTCATGTTTCAATTAAGCCAACATTTCTCAAGTCCAAAATGTTTCCTCTCTGTACCCAAAGAAAATGCTAAATTCAAGGGAAAGAAGAAACAAAATGGTTCTTCAACAGAAGTTAAAACAAAGACCAAGAATGCTAAGGCAAACTTGAAGACCCCTAACAAAACTGGACCCATTTGGATATGGGTACCTAAAACTCTCTGATTGTCTTGCAGAAGCAGTATGTGCCGATCTGGTATCTAGACTTCGGATGCTCGAGGCACATGACTAGCGACAGAGGTCTTCTATCCACATACAAAGAAAAACACGATGGTGGATCTGTGACCTTTGGAGACAACAAAAAGGGGTACATTAAAGGATACGGAGTCATAAAGAAGGAAAATATAACCGTATGCAAAGTTGCATATGTGGATGGCCTTAAACATAATCTTCTAAGTGTAAGCCAACTCTGCGATACGGGTTTCGATGTGATGTTCAAAAGAACCTTCTGCTCTCTACAAGGTGAAGACACAGGAGTCGAACTTCTGCGAGCCGAAAGAAGAGGTGATTTGTATCTCATGAACTTCTGTACCAAGAACAAGGAAGAAAAGTTCTGCCTTGTTACATGCAAAAGCGAAGAAGCCTGGTTATGGCACAACAGGTTCTGTCACTTAAACTTTCATACTCTAGATAAACTTGCAAAACTTGATCTAGTCAAAGGTCTGCCAGATGTTAAGTTTAATAAAGATCATTTATGCTCTGCATGCGAAATGGGAAAACTCAAAAGAGCTTCCCATAAAGGCAAAACTGATGTGTCTTGCCCTAGGATTCTGTATATGCTTCATGTTGACCTCTGCGGTCCAATCGCTACACAGAGCCTAGGTGGCAAGAAATATATACTTGTTTTAATCGATGAGTATTCAAGATTTACATGGGTTGAATTTGTCAGAAAAAAAATCAGATGTTCCAAACATTCTGATAAATTTAATGAAAAGAATCCAAGTTCTGTATGAGTGCAGGATTCAGAAACTGAGAAGCGACAATGGCACAGAATTCAAAAACTCTGTCATTGAAGCCTATCTAACAGAAGAAGGAATATCACAGAACTTCTCTGCTGCACGCACCCCACAACAGAATGGCGTGGTTGAACGTAAGAACCGCACGCTTGTGGAGGCTGCAAGAACTATGTTGACTGCATGTGGATTACCAATGACATTTTGGGCAGAAGCAGTATCGACCGCTTGCTATACCCAAAATCGATCAACCATTGTAAAAAGGCACATCAAGACACCATATCATTTGATCAACAAAAGGAGACCAAACATCAAGTTCTTCCATGTATTTGGATGCATATGTTTTGTCTTAAACGACAGAGAAGCAAGAGGAAAGTTTGAAGTGAAAGCTGATGAAGGCAAGTTCATTGGATACTCTGCCGCATCCAAGGCCTACAGAGTCTATCTTCTGAAATCACGAACCTTTGTAGAAAGTATCAACGTGTCTTTTGACGACTCCTTCCAAATGACTTCTGAACAAATCAGTTCAGAAATCGGGCTAAAAAGGGAATCCTCTGGCATCTCAAAAACAAGAGAAGAAGACTTAAATCTTCTATTTCAAGAGATGTTCCATGATGACATTAATCCCTTTGCTAGAACCATCATAGTCTATGGAGTATCATCTTCTGTCAGCCAGATCGAGACATGTATATCTCTAACTGGTCCCTTAAATACTTCATGTTCTTCAGTTAATCATACAGATGCAAATACCGAGGGGGATCCAACAAAAGGTGATACAACAAAGGATACAACCACAGAAGCTACTGAAATACCAACTCCAGCAACTACAGAGGAACCAATTCCAGAGGAACACGTGGACTCAGTCTTTACTTCCTCAGAGCAACAAATACTAACACTCATTCCAATCATCCCACAAGCAGAAAAACCAAGCACAAGTACAGAAGCACCATCTACAACAGAAGGTGCACCAGAACAAAGCACAACCTCTGTAGATCAACTTGATGACTTCGATGACCATCTCCCAAGAACAACTCAATGGACAAAAAGCCATCCTCCAAGCCTTATAATCGGCGATCCTTCTAAAAAGGTAAAAATAAGATCAGCCACTGCTAACTTTTGTTTCTTTACAAATTTTATTAGTATGATCGAGCCAAAAAAAATCTCTGAAGCCCTTGACGACCCAAAATGGGTAGATGATATGCAAGAAGAGCTTCTACAGTTTGAACGAAACAAAGTATGGACCCTAGTTCCTCTGCCACGAGGAAAACAAGCTATAGGGACAAAATGGGTCTTCAGAAACAAAAAGGATGAGGATGGGGTGGTTATCAGAAACAAAGAAAGATTGGTGGCCAAAGGATATCGCCAAGAAGAAGGCATAGATTACGATGAAACTTTTGCCCCTGTCGCACGACTCGAAGCTATAAGAATTTTCTTAGCCTTCGCAGCCCACAGAGGTTTTAAAGTCTTTCAAATGGATGTAAAATATGCTTTTCTAAATGGTGAAATCCAAGAAGAAGTATACGTCCAGCAGCCACCAAGATTTGAAAGCTCCAAGTACCCAAGATATGTGTATTACCTCGACAAAGCTCTGTATGGACTGAAACAAGCTCCAAGAGCTTGGTACGAAAACCTTTCAAATTTCCTTCTCAATAATGACTACGACAGAGGTTCGATCGATACAACTTTGTTTTATAAAAGGAAAGGTGATGAAATTAAGCTTGTACAAATATATGTGGACGACATTATTTTTGGGTCTACAAATGCACAACAGTGCAAAGATTTCAAAAAACTCATGCAGAGTGAGTTTGAAATGAGTATGATGGGAGAATTAACTTTCTTCCTCGGACTCCAAGTAAAACAATCATCAAATGGAATTTTCATAAATCAAGCTAAATATGTCTCTGACAGGCTTACAAAATTCAGTCTCTCTGATGCCTCTGTAATGAAGACCCCAATGGCCACTGGAAATAAGTTATACTCAGATCCAAATGATAAATCTGTAGAGTGCAAGCTCTACAGAGGTATGATTGGGTCTCTGTTATACTTAACCGCAAGTAGACCTGACATAATGCATGCCACATGCCTCTGGGCAAGATATCAAGCTAACCCGAAGGAATCCCATTATATTGATGTAAAGAGGATCTTCAGATACCTCAAAGGGACCAAAAATCTTGGCCTCTGGTATCCGAAGAACTCTGGATTTGGTCTTAAAACTTACACAGACTCAGATTATGGAGGATTCAAGCTCGACAGAAAGAGTACCTCTAGGAGTTGTTAATTCCTAGGCGGGAAATTAGTTAGTTGGACTTCTAAGAAACAGAACTGTGTATCGACATCTACGGCAGAAGCTGAATACGTTGCTGCTGCTAGCTGTTGCTCCCAAGTTCTGTGGATGAAAACTCAGCTAAAAGATTATGGGCACAACATATTCAAGATACCCATCTTCTGTGACTCAAAAAGCGCCATAGCCATCTCTGCCAATCCAGTACAGCACTAAAAAACAAAGCATATCGACATACGTTACCACTTTCTGAAGCATCATGTTGAATATGGCACAATAGAAATGCATTTTGTGTCTACAGAATACCAGCTTGCAGACTTATTCACCAAGGCACTAGATGAGAAAAAATTCATTTTCTTGGTGGGTAAGTTGGGAATGATTAACATGAGTTAAAACCTCTGAAAGTATGATTCTAATCTTCTGTAAATATGTACATACATTGTTTTTATTTTTTTTGTCTGAATGTAAATTCTCAATCATCAAGTGTTCTATACAAACAGAGCTTCTGTAGATTTGCTCAGAACCTCTGACAATCCTTACAGAACCTCTGATAAACTTGATCTATGTTCTATGCATTACTTATCTTATTTTGACCCAAGCATAGATCAAGGGGGAGCAGGAGGAGACCTTGAACTGATCTACAGAGGTTGATCATTCAAGGGGGAGCCAAAGAAGAATTACGATCAAAGAACATCCACAGAAGTCAGGTACTACGCCAAACAACGGAAAGTCAAAATGTGAGTATCTCGTACAATTCCTTCTTGAAAACAATTTTCTAGGACACAAACTTTCAAATAATGTCCTAGAAACATTGCTTATGACATTCCAAACAAGAAATAATCAAAACACTTGATGAGCCTTCCTTTATGAGAAATTTAAAGTTCCAAAGCCTCTGCTGAGCTAAACAGAGCTTCTGTAAGACAGATCCTCCAATACTGTAAATTTCATACGGGAACTCGATCAATCTTCTTGAAATGTCATAAAGAAGGTCTTCAGTCAGAAAGATCAACATACCACAGAACTTTTGCTGACTATCCTAGGTATTTGAAGTCTACTCGCACAAAATCATTTTTGAAAATAATTTTCTAGGACACAAATTTCCAAATATGTTCTAGAAACACTACAAAAGACATTTCAAACTTCAAATATTCAAAAAGATTAATGAGCTTTCCAAAATTATAAATTTAAGGTCATAGAGCCTCTGCTGAGCTTAACAGAGGCTCAGCCAGGTAAAGATTCTATGATCACAAATTTGTAATGGAAACTCTATCGATCAATTTGAATGTCCTCTGAAGAGTTCTCTTGTACAAATACACGCATAAAGACAAAGAAAGGTTAGTCACAGAGCACATTCCATCACAAAAACCTCTGTTGATTAACCTAGGCAACTATAAGAGATACTAGCACAAAAGATTTTCACAAACAATTTTCTAGGACACCAATTTCCAAATAGGTCCTAAAACATTGTTAAAAACAATTAAAACTTTGGATGATCAAAAAGTTTCATAAATTTTTAGTTATGAGAAATTTCAACTCATAGAGCTTCTGCTGGCTCTGACAGAGCTTCAAAATCTCTGTGAATGCAATTTCTACACTAAAAATCTATCGATCCTCTCCAATGCTTTTCAAACGTTTTTGGTAAAGGTGCAAGCAACAGAGGATATAACAAGAAAGTCAGAAACCACAGAGCTCCTATCACTACAGAGCTTCTGTCATTTTCTGATACTTAGGGAAATTCTGCAAAAGTAACGGTAAAATTCTGCGAGTAAAATTCTTTTGAAAGTTGAAAAGCTCACGCGCCAAGCATTAATGGGCCGCGCACGACGTCCTGTCGTACTCTGACACTGCTAACGTGGCTCATTTTCATTAGACGTCCATGGCACACGTTCTTCTGGAAAGTTGAAGCAGCCGTATACACTCAAGTGCGGACCCCAAATTTTATTCACTTCCATATATTTACCTATTCAGAATTCTAACCGTTATCCTTCAGTATAAAACCCAAGTTCCAATCCTCTCAAAACGTTATGAACTTACACTTTCTTCTCCGGCGAACTTGTGCAAAAACCTGCAAATTCTTCATTATTCATCTTTTTCATATCAAAGAAATGGCTTCCACCTCTCACGCTCAGAAAAACTCCCTTGCTCACTCTCTGGCGAACTCCTCTGAACACTCTGAAAACCCAGCAATAGCCAGAGACCTAGAAAAGGACAACTCTGGCGACGAAGCAAACTTTGCTCCGACCACACACCTTCAAAATTTCTTAGAAAATGAACATTTTGATAGTGTTCTACCTTTAAAACCAAATAACCACTACCTGGTTCCATCTAAAACCGCTTTTGGGGAAGCACATGCTCTTCTTCTCCATATCTTTGGAAACCACATACTCTACCTCTCCTAACCAAAACTATCGACAAAATCCCTGCCAGATACCTAAATCAATTCTAGCAAAGTTGCAGATTTGATCCAGAGGATAGACAGATAAAGGGCTACATTTCCAAGCCAGATAAATCCGAGCACCTTGAACTCAAGTTCAACAGAACGATGTTCTCACTTGAGTTTAGCTTACCTACCAGAGGTCTTCTAGGGATAAAGGCCTACGCAGAGGAACCCACAGACGAAGAGCTCTGCAGGTTCGTTTAAATGTTGGGGTACAACTTGCCACTCAGAAAAAGGAATGACTTCCGCAGAGGCAGATTACCACCTATGTGGAATACACTCTTTTCCATACTCAACAGGTGCCTAACCGGAAAAGTGGGCAGTCCAGATCAATCTTCACACCAGATCTTAGCAATAATGTACGGGGTCTACTACGACCTACCTCTGGACTTCGCCACACTTATGATACAGGAAATGGTTAACACCATAGACAGAAAAATCATCTTCCAGAGGAAAAAGGGACAGAAGAAAGAAGCTCTGCCTCCTCTGCAATTTCAACGAATACTAGGTGTTCTGTTAGAGCCTCTGCTCTTACTTGAAAAATGGCCTATGGAGGGGCCAACAACCAAAATGTATGCCATGACCAAAAACACCCCAACAGAACATGAAGATGGATACCCCTTCTGCAGACCTCTGCCAAACAAGCTTCTGGGATATGCCAAGGATGAAACCCTTAGTCTAGAATATATACGCGATCACATGACTCCAGACCCAAGTCCTGTGACACCCCCGCGTTTAGGAGCCCCCTTAGGAATAGAAGTAGTCAATAGGATGACAGATGAAGAATGGGCAACAGCTTTTCAGAAGCATGAAGAAGTTCAGGCCAGATTCCTTGCACAAAGAGAAGCCATAATCCCTTCTGCAAAGAAAAGCAAACCCTCTGCCTCTACTAAAAAGAAAACTCACAAGAGGAAACCCACAGAGGGCACCTCTACTTCTGCTGCTCAAACACAAAAGTCTCCACCTCATGCAACGGAGGTTGGATCATCTGCACCTCCCTCTCCTCCTAAGGAAAAGAAGAAAAGAAAATCCAAAACCTCAGAGGAGAGTGCACCGAAACCAAAGAGAAGGAAAAGCAAGAAAAGGACCAAAAAGCCTATCTCTCCTATGCAAACTATAGCAGAGAATGATGTGATAGAAGAAGAAGTTCACCAATCACCTCTGCAATCCCCGAATCCCCTCAACTATGCACATCACGGAGATTTCTCTGACTTCCTCCAAACCCCAGAATTCGCCCATACTCTAAACACTGTTGGATGGACTGTAGAACCCCTCTCCCATGGTTCTACAGAAGAAGCAGACTTCAGAATCTCTTCTGACTTAGAAGAGGATGATCAAATGCCACAAAATGATCAGGGTAAGACACTAGAGGTACTACATAACCCTTTTCTTCAACCAGGATTTGATGTACAAAGGGCAAACCCAGAGGAAGAGGTAGCTGCAGAAGACCATCACATGGACACCGTGTTAAGAGGTCCAACAGAGGAAATGGTTGAATCTAGGGAGACTAGGGTAGAAGTCTCAGAAGTGGATTCTGATGAAGAAGAAGCATACCAAATAAGAAAAGGTCTTTATCATCCACACGTCATGCGACTAATTGGGACAAATCCCTGCTTTGATGATCTAGGGAAAAGCCCAGAAGTCAGGGTAGAAACAGCAAGCCATAGGATAGCTATAGAGATTGAGACCATAGATGGAGAACAAGTGGTTGGATGCTTCACAGAAGCAGAAGCAAGAACAAATGCCTGGAATAATAGAGGCACACAACCAAAACCAACTCCTAGTGCAACCCACATTTCTATTGCCGCCAGTCTAGTGGCAGAGGGAAATATTTAAAATGAGCAGCACAGCTCGACCCCAACCCAAACCATCTGGACAGAGGAAATTCTCTCATCCTCTGTACCATTAGAACCGGGGAAACCATTCCAGGGGAATCCTCTCTAAAGGATTTGCCCTTAGTAAGTCACCAATTGCCCCAGATCACATCAGACATCCCCGCAGAGGAATTTGTTTCCTCTGCTACACGCACACACCTAGGCCCAAACATCTCTTCAGAGGAGATTAGAATGCACACAGACGAAGGGATTCTAGACAAATCCCCAAGTCAACTCAAGGATAATCTTGTACCCACCTCTAGAGTGGATCAAGACAATGTCCTTCACAGAACTTCTATAGAGACTGAAACTCCAAAAGTTTCTTCTCAAGGATTAGATGGAAATCCTTCCGCCCCCAACATAACAAGGGCGAAAGAAGGTGTCTCAAGAACAGAGACTCACTCTGGGGAAGAATGTGTTCCCCCAGAGGTTACAACTAGTTCACATGTATCAAGGGATGAGTTCCAAACCCTTGTCACCTCTGTGGACAATACATTGAAGGAGTTGCAAAGCTCTTTCAAATCTTTTGCAAAAACAACATCCAGGGCAATCCTTGATCTGAACACCAAAATGGACAACTTGTCCACAGAGGTGCAAAATGCCGTAACCCAGATGAAGTCAGCTGCTACCACCACTGCTACCTCTGCAGCTTCAGAATTCGGGAAAGCCGCTACCTCTGCTTTCAAAGAATCGGTCAAACACTTTCTCCAAAAGCTGAAAGAGCAATCCTCTGCTACTAAGGGCCTTACACCTGAAGACCTAAAGAAGGCCTTAGACGAAGTTCAAGAGCAAACAATGAAAAACACTCAAGCCATGAAGCCTTCAGACTACATGACCAGAGTTCAGCTCACTGAACTTGGGCAAGGGATTCTGGATCAAATGACAGAGTTCATCAGAGCTTTTACAGCTGCCAACGCCAACTATGTCAAGGATTTTCAGAAGAGCGTAGGAAAAATGCGCTTCAACACAGAAGCAGAGGTTCATATACTCCTCGGCCTCTGTGATGATTTATGCGCTAAGATGATCGCTGCAGGTGCTGTACCACCCAAGAAACCTGAAGCTTCGTGCAGAGCAGAGGGTACTAAAAATAAAGGTCAGGATGACTCTGATTATGACTCTGACGATTCATCAGATCATCCTGAGGGGGAGAATCAAGGGCAGAAACAAAAGGAAAAAGCTGCAAGCAGAGGTCTACCAGCTCCACCGGTATCCGCAGAACCTATATCTCAAGCACCTCCAACTCAAACCCAAGGAGGAACACAACAACAGTCCACAGAGGCAACAACTACCTCTGTGGAAATAATCTCTGAAGAAACCCCAGCTACAACCCAAATACCTGAAACCAACCAAGATCAACAACAGGATACCACAGAGGCAATACCCACCTCTGTGGAATTCCCCTCTGTATTCGGAGAAGATGTCCAAACCCAAGAAAACATCCAAATTCTGACATCTTCTGAAGAAGAACTACCTTCCCCAACACCTAAAACCAACCCAAGAATCAAAACCATTGCTCAAAAACAGAGAAAATATCTGACCAAAACATCTGAAGCCTCTCCAACAGAACCCAAATCACCAATCAAGCCCTCTGAAACTCAAGTGTCAAATCCAACAGATGCAACCCCCACAGAAGCTCCTACAACCAAACCCTCTGAAGCTCAAATGCCAAAACCTAAAGTGGAAACCCCATCTCTACAAGCAGACAAACCAATGGTGAAAGACAAAGGCAAAGGGACTATGACAGAGGAACCGCAGAAGAAAAAGTCCAAGCATCAACCTCCGACAGAAAAAATGATGAAGAGCTCTTTCGATGCGTATGTGACACCAAAGCCTAAAGAAGAAGACTGGGCTTATGGTTTCACTCCTTTGACAAACATTCCTATTCTGGATCCAAAGGCACCTCCTACAGAAGATCGAGTGGCAGAAGTCAAGAACAAATTGGATGCTTTGTGCAAAACCTTACCTCAACCACCACCACCACAAATGGAAGAAGTGGTATACAGGTACTTATACAGCAGAATGAGCATAGATCAATCAGCACCAACCATTCAAGACCCTGATTTCTGTGCCGACCTGGAAAACCTCTTCACCAGAACAAAACCCAAGCCAAAACAAGAAGTCTTCTCATCTTCCAAAATCGTCAAGGTCATCTACTGTAAGTTCTTTAAAACCAGAACATGGCCTAAGGTCTCATACAATATATACAAGGTCAAAAGAAAGGACAAATCCGAGAACCAATTCGCAGATGCGGATCTTAGGAATCTAAATCCGTATGACCTACCTGACCTTCTGGAATTGACGAAAAAGAACTTCACAACTGATGAAGTTCACAGAGCATACAAGGTGATCAGAAAAGCTATGCGCGAGAAGCTTCTGCTATACAGCATGGTCGACTTCCAATTGGCTCGAGATCTTGGAGTGAAGAACTTATGTGTTCAACCGCCATAAGACTTCTGCCCTCCCTCTGCTATACCAAACACAATCATAACATCTCCAAGGGTCGGGTTAGTCTTTCTAGATCCTGCTGGAAAATCAAGGTTGTTCGTAGAGATAGACTGTCAGAAGTACGCAACATGTACTTTGATAGAGTTTAGAGCAAGTCTTGTGGAACACAGAGGAACAGAGCTTATGGATCAAAGTCTAGCCGACAGACTGATAGAGGTTATTGATGCGACAATCAACTTCCGAACTCTCTGCATCAACTTCTATCACGAACTTATACAAGAAGGACTCGACCGCAGAAGTTTCAACGACTTCAAAGACGCCAAGGTCTGAGTCAATCCACAAGTCTCTACAAATCTTTCCTTTTATAATGTAATCAAGTGTAAATGCCTCTGGCATATTTTTTATATGAAAGAAAAGTTAAACTTTTGAGGTACACTATTTCACCTCTTAGTATGTACTTAGCCTAAAAATCCATGTACTTTTCATTTTTTTCATTTTTCACTACTTAGGGGAGATTGTTAGCTCCAATCTTTCTGTTTATGAAAGTAGTGAAAAATAGGCTAAGTATAGAAGCCTCCAACAGAGGCTCTGCCGAGACACCAAGAAGATCGAAGGCAAGAATCGACAGAAGACTGCGCAAAGAGGATCGAGCCGCAGAACCTCTGTCACCCATGACAGAGCCTCTGCGGTATACTGAAGACTTAGAAGAAATCAACAAATATCTTTCTACTGTTCCAGGATCCGTTCATCCACTTGTACGAGGAGGGCCCTGATAAACTCCACGTGTCAAACTCTGATAGGGCTCAGTACCAAGTTGATATCAGCGCATTTAATGCATGCAGTACCTGCTACTGTTCATACGATCCTGTCTACTATAGATCAGTCCTTATTGTCTAAAGTATGTCCCCTTTGTAGTAGTATAAATAGAAGACTCATGTTGAGTTCTTCTATTAACAAGAACTAGAACTTAAGCTACGCACAACACACACACCAGCAGATTTCTTGTTATGTTCTTGGTGTTCTTGATAATATCAAATACAGTAAATCTTTGAGATATTTATCTGTCTTTTACAAACTGCTTATTTGATATTGTCTGTTCTTCTACCTTAGTAATCTTTCAGTTCTTTAAATACACTTCCGCAAATATATCTTATCTGAACTATCTGAAAGACTCATCATTGTTAAGCAAAACAGGAACCGACATTATCCCACTTCCATTCAGGAATTTCCAAAGATTGTAGACTCCCATAAGGTCGTTGATGTTCAGCTTTTACTAACGAACATGTCACACATTTCTCTACACATCGTGCAACATCTAACTTCATAGCCGACCACCAATATTGTAACTTTAAATCTCTATACATTTTAGTACTTCCAGGGTGCATAGAATATTTGGACTTATGAGCATCTTCAAGAAGTAGTTCCCGATTTCCCCCAATCTTTGGCATCCATATGCGGCCCTGAAAGAGTTTAACCCCTCGACCATTGATAACTCTATTTTTAGAGTTATTATTTCCTTTTATTTTTATTTTCTTTTGTCAAATTTTAGCCAATTTGCTTCTTAAATCACCCATTCTTGGCCTTATTCCCAAAATTGAGCAAAAAGAGTGAACTACAGTTTTTATAAACCATTTAGTACGTTTTTGCTGCACTTTCACGTAAAATCTGCAGTGACTTCGGGAGTGCCCACTCCGGATTCCCACTGACGAGCCAAGAAGAAGACAAATAAATTTCAAAAATTAGCTTGAAGTCAATCCTGGAGAATGGAAGCATCGATGGCAGCAGAAGCATGGGAGAAAAGCAAAAAAGAAACATGTCTCCTACAAGATGGCATTTGCATTATTTTTAATGAAACCAATGGTACTTGAAAGTTGCTTTTTGGAAAAGGTGAAGTGACCATGGGATAACTATCTACAAACTTTTGGAAGGAAGCTTTGCTCAATGGAATTAAATCTTATGTCTCTCACCTTGAGTTTTAGCCTTTAGGTAATTTCCCACTTTTGTTTTGTCCACCTTTTCCTCTAAGTATATAAAGAGGTTTTGGTTCATTTATTTCATATCCATCTACTACACATTTAATGCACTTTAGTTTTTCGTTTAGCTCTAGAATTCACTGAAGTTAGTCTTTAATTTTCTACAAGTTAATTCCTAGTGTAGCTTTTAGTTTGAAGTAATTTACGATTCTGTAGCAGTGCTGTTCCTGCAGTGCCCACTGAGGATTTTAATCAAAGTTTGTATTCTAGTATGATTACTTGCAACTTTTCATCTCTTGTTTTTCTTTACTTCTTTAAATATGAGCTAAACATCCTTTGGGATGTAGGAAGGAAAAGTACCTAGACTTTATGAAAAATGCTTGAGTAATCTTCATACTTTGAATATTTATTGTTTTGGTCATTCACTCTCAATTATTGCCCAATGATGCGAACAAGCCGATCACTTGTGAGGATCTAAAGTCTAGTTCTTAACTCAGAAATGAGTAGAACGCAGTGACACGAGCTTGGATGATGCTAGGGAATTCGAAAGAATTCTTATGACACTCACGAAAGTGGGGTCTGCACAGTGAGATAATCTCAACCCACTGGAGTAGTAGGCAAGCTAGTCTGTGTACTTAAAAACACTTAGAGTATTTATCTCTACACATTCCATCGAGACCTGAAAAGGTCCATTTTGAGATTACCATTGACAAATCGATAAGAACTAAAAGTATGGGATTTTAACTATGAGGTGTGAGTATTTGTGTAATCGGGCTTCTTTAACGGGAGTGCCCACTCTGCACAAGTACAGTGAGCACTCTTCTGGATCAAGTATTTAATATAAAATCTAGGGAAAATCTAACCTACATTCCTTTTTTTTAAATCTTAAGTAACTCGTTAAAAATAGTATTCCAACAAAACAACCAACTTATTGCTTCCTCTCTAATTGAAACTTGTAAAAGGAAGCTCATGAGAACGATAGTGTCTTGATTGCACAGTCCCTGTGGATACGATTCTGGTATTTTACTAACTATTACTTGCTGTGACGATCATAGTGGCCAGTGTACACTTGCGGTTCCCACAGTGGACAGTTTGCATCCCACTGCGATTAAACACATATTTCGCACCTACCAAGTTTTTGGCGCCGTTTCCGGGGACTGGCATGATTTTAAATCTCAAGACATTACTTTTTATTCGAGCCCGAGTAACTCGTTTTTCTAAGCTTTTCGTGTTGCATGCCAAGGCAACAACACGGACCTTTGGTACCAATGGATCTTGAAATAGAAAAAACCTTTCGAAGAAGACGTAAAAACAAAAACACAAATCGACAACCCCCTGTGAACCCACTGTAAACATGGCAGGTGTGGGAGGTGAAAGACCCATTAACCTACCAATAGTGGAGACCACAGTGACGATTGCCGATAGCAAAGATCGAAAAATACGGGACTATGCTACTCCAGGAGTTAGTGACTTAAGCTCCGAGATTCTAAGGCCCAACATTATTGCACAACACTTTGAAATCAAACCGGTGATGTTTCAAATGATCCAAGCTATGGGCCAATTTAGAGGATTACCGTCTGAGGATCCACACTCGCACTTAAGATCTTTTTTGGAAATGTCGGACTCGTTTCAACTTCAAGATGTGTCCGATAAGGCCTTAAGGCTGAAACTCTTCCCTTTTACATTGAGGGATAGAGCCAAAGCTTGGCTAAGTTCACAACCACCAAACTCAATAAGTACATGGACAAACCTTGCTGAAAAGTTTTTACAAAAATACTCTCCTCCTACGAGGAATGTCAAGTTTCGAAATGATATAATTTTATTTCAGCAAGGTGAGGATGAGACAGTTTCTGATGCATGGGAACGTTTTAAGGAACTTTTACGAAAGTGCCCACATCATGGCATCCCACATTGCATCCAATTGGAGACCTTTTACAATGGTCTTTCCAATGATGCCAAGATCATCCTAGATGCCACAGCTGGTGGAGCTTTTACAGCTAAAACCTACAATGAAGGGTATCAAATCCTAGAGAAAGTGTCCAACAACAACACCGAATGGTCAAACCCTAGGGCAAACATACCAAAAACCAACTTCATTGACTCAGATGCACTTAAAGCCATTAATGCACAACTTGTAGCCTTAATTAAACTAGTTTTAAATGGAAATAGATGAAGGGTCAATTCGGCAGTGGCCACTCCATAACTCCCTGGGAGTTGTTCTTTTTGTGGATAGGAGCATACTTTTGACTACTGTCCTGGAAACCCTGAGGCTGTTATTTTGATGGGAACTCAATCTAGAAATAGCCCATTTTCACAGACTTACAATCCCAATTGGGGAAATCACCCTAACTTCTCCTAGACTTTGAATCAAGGACTCCAACCCCTGGGGTGAGTCAAGGACAAAACAGGCCACAAAATCCACCTGGATTTCATCAGCCTAGTCATTTTCACAGTGGGCACTCCCCACAAAATTTTCATAATGGGTAGTCTCCACAACAATTTCAACAAAGACAACAACACACACCTAATGCATCATGTTCACTCGAATCATTAATGAAAGGTTTCATGAATCAAACTCAAGCAGCCATGAGAAATTTTGAGACTCAACTAGGACAATTAGCCGTCAAAGTTAAGAATAGACCACCGGGTACATTGTCTAGTCGCACCGAGCACCCTAAGGGACTAGGAAAAGAACAAATCAAGTCCATAACACTTAGGAGTGGAAAAGGGTTTAAATGATGTCATCATTGAATCCGAAGACCCACCGAGAGTACCAACTGCCCCTAAAACCGCAGTGCCCACTCCTAAAATCAATGACAAACCCACTCCTCCTGATGGAGTGAGTATCCATGTCCCTGAGCCTCCCAGTCCAATGACCACTCAGAAAACCACTGTTCCAAAGCAAGTGCCACAACAAACTCAAATTGACCCACGAAATGTTCCATTTCCCGAAAGAATTAAGAGTAAAAATGTTGATGTGCAATTTAAAAAATTCTTAGACATTTTTAAACAACTTCACATTAACATACCCTTGGTAGAGGCTCTTGAGCAAATGCCAAGCTATGTTAAGTTTTTAAAAGATATTTTGAACAAAAAGAGAAAGTTAGGTGAGTTTGAGACCGTGGCACTAACTAAGGAATGTAGTGCCCTCCTTACAAGTAAGATTCCACCTAAGTTGAAAGATCTGGGTTGTTTCACCATTCCATGCACCATAGGAGGACAAGAAGTAGGTCATGCACTTTGTGATTTGGGGTCCAGTATAAACTTTAAGTTAAACAATCATCAGAGGGCATTTTCATAAATCAAGCTAAATATGTCTCTGACATTCTTTCAAAATTCAGGCTCTCTGATGCCTCTGTAATGAAGACCCCCATGTCCACTGGAAATAAGTTACACTCAGATCCAGATGGTAAATCTGTAGAGTGCAAACTCTACAGATGCATGATTGGGTCTCTTTTGTACTTAACAGCAAGTAGACCTGATATAATATATGCCACATGCCTCTGTGCAAGATATCAAGCTAACCCAAAGGAATCCCACCTTCTTGCTGTAAAGAGGATCTTCAGATACCTTAAGGGAACCAAAAATCTTGGACTCTGGTATCCGAAGAACTCTGGCTTTGATCTTAAGGCCTTCACAGATTCAGATTATGGAGGATGCAAGCTTGACCGAAAAAGTACCTCTGGGAGTTGTCAATTCCTGGGTAGTAAACTAGTCAGCTGGACTTCAAAGAAGCAGAATTGTGTTTCGACATCTACGGCAGAAGCTGAATATGTTGCTGCTGCTAGCTGTTGCTCCCAAGTTCTGTGGATGCGAACTCAGCTAAAGGACTACGGGTACGACATATACAAGATACCCATCCTCTGTGATTCAAAGAGTGCCATAGCGATCTCTGCAAATCCTGTACAGCACTCCAAAACAAAGCATATCGACATCCGTTACCACTTTCTGAAGCATCATGTTGAACTGGGCACAATCGAGATGTACTTTGTGTCAACAGAATACCAGCTTGCAGACTTATTCACCAAGGCACTAGATGAGAAAAGATTCTTTTTCTTGGTGGGTAAGTTGGGTATGATAAACATAAGTTGACCCCTCTGTGAGTAAGACTTTATCCTCTTGTAAATATGTATATATTCAACTCTTTAGTATGTAAATTATTTATCATCAAAAGTTCTGTACCCAACAGAGCCTCTGTAGGAATTCTCAGAACCTCTGACAATCTCCACAAAGCCTCTGGTGAGTTTGACCTATGTTCTATGCATTACTTATCTCATTTGATCCAAGCATAGGTCAAGGGGGAGCAGAAGGAGACCTTGAATTAATCTACAGAAGTTGTTAATTCAAGGGGGAGCCAAAGAGGAGTTGAGGTCAGCCAAATCCACAGAAGTCATGTAGTTTGCCGAGCTTAGGTAAATCAAAAGGAGAATGTCTCGCACAAAACCTTTTTCCAAAACAGTTTTCTAGGACACCAATTTCCAAATATGTCCTAAAAACACGGTTTAAAACAATTAAAACTTTGGATGATCAAAAAGCTTTATGAGCTTTCCGTTATTAGAAATTTAAGGTCATAGCCTCTGCGGCGCTCAGCAGAGCCTCTGTAACTCAGAGCCTCTGTAACTTTAAATTTCTAAACAGAGACTCTATCGATCATTACCACTGTCTTTTCAAACGTTTTGGTAAAGGTGCATGCTCAGAGGTCACGAAAGAAAGTTTCAAATCACAGAGCTTATTCCACCATAGAGCCTCTGTCGATTTGACACTTGTGCACAGAAACGGAATTCTGTAAGATGCGGGTTATTTCTGAAGGTGACAGTCCTTTGAGTATAGAGACGCCCACGCGCTCAGCATTAATGGGCCGCGCACGACATCTAATCGTACACTGACACCTCTGACGTGGCACATTTTCATTGAACGTACATGCCACACGTTCATTTGATACGTTGCACCCAGCTGTTTGCACTCGATTGTGGACCCCAAAGGATTATCAAATGTTTACTATTAACCTCTTCAGATTCTACCACCATTAAAACCCTATAAAACCCCATTTACCATCTTCTTCATTCCGTTACGATTCTCTCTCAAATACCTCCGGCGAACAGTAACACACCTGCAACTTTCTTCTTTCTACTCCATTTCTTCAAGCTTTTAGTAATGGCTTCCACCAGAAACTCACCGGCGACATCCCCTGCTCATTCTGAGCACTCACAACACCAAACAAGGGCCACAAATCCAGAACAAGGTGAATCTGCTGATTTCACCCCAACCACTCACCTGCAGTTCTTCATCGAAAATGATCATTTCAAGAACTCTTTACCCCTAAAACCCAACAACCACTTCCTTGTGCCCTCAAGAACAGCTTTTGGGGAAGAACACGCCATTTTACTGAACATCCTGGAAAACCACCCACTGAACACCCTCCTAACCAAGAATGTCACTTGCATCCCTGCCAGGTACATGAACCAGTTCTGGCAGAGTTGCTATTATGATGGAGAATCAAGGGAAGTCAGAGGTTGGATCTCAAAACCTGATAAATCCGAAAGAATCGAGCTCAAATTTAACCGAACCATGCTCTCTTTAGAATTCAATCTGCCCACAAGAGGGCTTTTAGGGATTAAGGAGTATGCAGAATTCCCCTCTGATCAAGAGCTCTGCGACTTTGCAGAGATGTTAGGTTATAATACCCACCTGACAAAGAGGAATGACTTCAGACGAAACCGATTCCCACCTCTGTGGAATACCTTGTTCTCGATCCTCAACAGATGACTCACAGGGAAAGTGGGGAGTCCAGATCAAACCTCACATCAAATCCTTGCCATTATGTACGGGGTTTATTATGACTTACCCCTTGATTTCGCAGCTCTGATGATGCAAGAGCTTGTGAACACAATTGACCGTCGCATCTCAGTACAGAAGGCAAAGGGTCCAAATGTTCAAGATCTCCCTGCTCTGCAGTTCCAGAGGACTATTGGAGTCATTCTGGAACCTCTGCTACAAATCAACAAATGGCCAATAGAAGGGCCTATAGTCAAGACGTATCCCTTGGGAAGAATGAAAACCACAACACACGAAGAGGGGTATGCGATCTGCAAATCTCTGACAGCCAGACTTCTGTCATATGCCTCTGATGAACAACTTAGAATATAGTATATACGCGCTTACAGGACTCCAGAACCGAGTCCTGCAACACCCCCGCGTTTAGGAGTCCCCCTAGGAACCATAGTTGTAGAAAAGATGAGCCCAGATGAGCACGCAGAAGCTGTGATCAAGCACGAGCAAAAACTTGCCAAGATCAAACTACAGAGGAAAAAGATGATCTCTTCTGTATCCACGACCAAGGCAGCTACTCCCCTAAAAAAAAGGCTCCCAGAGCAAAGAAACCTACAGATGGAACCTCCTCTAGTGCTGCACAAATCACCCAACCTCCACCAGAAACTGTCGTAGCATCCTCTGCTCCTCCTCCCAAAGAGAAAAAGAAACGCAAGACAAAAACATCAGAGGAGGGAGCCCCAAAACCTAAGAGGAAGAAAACCACAAAACCAACGACTCCTCTGCAAACCATCGCAGAGGAAACCATAGCAGAGGAAGTTGCCACTGAACAACATCTGCCCTCTCCCACTCCCATACATTATGCGGACCAAGGTGATTTCTCCGCATTCCTTGAACAACATGATTTTGCAAACACCTTGGATACCTCTGGTTGGAATGTAGAAGCCCTCCCAGAGTACAACTCCGAACAAGCCCAAATGGCCTCTCCTGTACCAGAAGTTGACCCTGTCGCAGAAGAACATGGTGACCAGTTTCCCTCTCCTCCGAGCTACGATCCAGAACTACAGAACACGGAGGAGATGTTAGACACAGAGGATACATGGGTGGAAATTCAATCCAAACCCATTGCCCAAATCTCAGAACAACGGACCACCACAAACCCATCAGTAATTATCTCAGAGGTGGATTCTGATATGGAGGCTAGTGACAAAACCCCAGAAGATATTCAAGCCACTACCCTAAAAGGACTCATACACCCAGATCTACAAATCCTACAAGGCTTCCACCCATGCTATGATGTGCTACGAAAAAGCCCAGAGGATATGGACGACTTCGCAGAGATAGAGGCTAGAAGAGAGACCCTTAGGTTAGGATGTATGACAGAGGCTGAAGCCTCAAAAGATGCCAAAGTTGGAAGAGGCACACAACCCCAACCAACTCCCAGTGCAACCCACATTTCTAACACCGCCAGTCTAGTGGCAGAATGTGTCATTGAAAAAGAGCAGCACAACTCGAGCCAAAACCCTGCAAACCGGACAGAGGAACTTCTTTCCTCCTGTTGATCCAAACCCTCAGTGATTTGATAATGACCCTATCTTAAATACTTAGTGAAAATTGTAAGTAAACAATATGTATCAGAGTTTCACTATCGCTGATAAGTACTAAGATCTTACAGTACTGCTGATAGGAACTCTCGCACTTTTAGATTAAACATTCAGCGAACACTGTTCACCATATCGCTGAGTCTGTTCAGTCCTTATGGTGATCGCTGATACGTTAGTTGTTTACTTATGATCCCTGAAGACAAGATTCACGTCAACAAAGGTTCTACGCTGAAGTCGAAGATCAAGCTCAAGAACCAGCGACAAGTCTCCTAATGAACTGATGCGGATCAGCGAAGACTCAGATTTGTCCACTCAACGTGAAGTATCAAGTACAAGACTTCAGCTATCGCTGAACTTTATCATCTGCTGAATAGTAAATGATAATCGCTGAATCAACGAAAGCTGATCATGAAGTCCTCCGTACAAAGTACTTTTGTCTTAACCTCCCTTGCACGCCACCGTACGAAATGTCAGAAAAGAACCTCCGAAAATCTGAAATCGTACAACCACTCTGATACTACACTGTTCATTCATGCGGCTACTAAGGTTGTCATCAAAGGTCAATGACATGCAACCAATCCGCTAATGACACGTGTAAAGTATATACTGGATTGCATTAAATGCATGCAGTATATAAAGAGATGAACTCACTTCATTTGAAGTAACTTGCTAACTCTGGACAAGTTCAAATCTCTCAAGATAGGATTTTATTAGTAATCTCCTTATCTTTCTTAGTGCAAGAAAACCTTAGTGTTCCAACTTGTTTAGATTTAGGTTTATCCTTAATCTTGTTTCCGCAACAAGCTGTAAATTGTTAATGATTTATCAATAAACAATTTAGAAAAGTAAAATAGTGTGTTTGTATTCAACCCCCCCCCCCCCTTCTACAAACTTGTTTAAGCCTTTCGGGACCAACAAGTGGTATCAGAGCGGATTTGTTTAATCTCATAAACAAGATCTAATCTAAGATATTTTCTCTTCCTTGCTATTATCTGAAAATGGCCAACTCAAACACAAACACTCACTATATCGACAATGGTTCTCTTGCAAAACCCCCTAGATTTTCCAGAGACAACTTCAACTTCTGGAAAAATAGGATGACACTCTTCTTAGAAGGTGTAGACCCTACTATACCTTACTATCTTGAAAACGGTCCACACATCCCTGTAACGATTGATCCTGCCGTTCCAGCCACTGCAACTAGAGCTGCTATTCCAGAAAGGCTGATTCCAAAGGAAATCCATCATTGGACCGATGAAGACAAGAAGAAAGTGGCTATAGATACAAAAGCCAGATCCATACTATCCATGGCCCTTCCTGACGAAGTCTACCATTCCGTCATGAACCTGAAATCCTTGAAGGCCATGTGGGACACAATATGTGTTCAGTATGAAGGAACGTCTGAAGTCCAGGATTCAAGAAAGATCAACCTGGTAAGACAATACGAAAGTTTCATCTCTGGTAAGAATGAAACTCTCTCTGAAGTACATCAACGTTTTAACTGCTTAATTATAGATCTTAAAACGGTTGGTAAGGAATATTCTAACTTTGAAGTTCTGACAAAGTTTTTAGAATGTTTACCTGAAAGCTGGGACAATTATTCCATGTGTCTCAAGCTGTCAAAAGATCTAAGATCAATGACACTCGCTACCTTATATGGCACATTGCTGAATCATGAGCAATCTAGCCATCTTAAGAAGAATCTTGTAAAAGATTCCAAAAGCACCCCTGTTGCTTTAATCTCAGAGGAACCTTCTACTCAGCGACCCGTGGTCACTATCACTGAGTTAGAAAGTAACTCTGAAAGATCATCAGATTCTTATTCTTCAGATGATGAATCCTTGGCTCTCCTAACTAAAAAGTTCAGGAGATTCGCCAAGAAGAAAATGTTTAGAAAGAACAAAACTCTTTCTATAGCTGACAAGCCTAAGTCATCAGCTTTTGTTGATAAGGCTACTGCTACTTGTTTTAACTGCGAAAAGACAGGTCATTTCGCTAACGAGTGCAGGTCAAAGAAAATCATGAGACCTTCAGCCTTTACAAAGAAATCCTTTGTTCCAAGGAATAAAGACGACAAATACTTAAAGCTGAAGGAGAAGTATGCAAAGCTGAAAAGCTTTAAGAAGAAGGGAAAAGGCCTAATGGCTGACTATGATTGGGCTGCTTCTGATGAAGAAGCCTCATCATCTGATTCTGAAGATGATGAAGCAAATCAATGTCTCATGGCCAAGATTGAAGAAGAGGAAGAAAGTTCAGACATACCCTCCACTTCAACATCTGCCATTCAGGTATCACCTTCCTTCTTTACCAATATTGTAAATATTGATGAAGCTGATAGTCTCCGTAAAATCGAACTACTGACTAGAAGCTTATACGAAGCCATGAACGGCAAAGCTGTGGTTGAAAACCAAAATCTTGATCTCGCTGAAAAGCTTAAAAATTGCCACCTTCAAATAGAAAAGCTTTCTAAATTTGAAGAAGATTTTAAAGATCAAGTCCATTTAAATCAGCTAGTCAAAATTGAACGAGCGGAAGCTATCGCTGCATTAAAAGCTGAACAAGCTACTGTTGAAGGATGGTGTAATTCTTCAACAAAGATCACTGAGATAATTAAGGCTCAGATTCCTCTGAGTGATAAACGTGGTCTGGGTTATAAATATGATACTCCAATACCAACCACTGAACGTTCAATGCTTAAATTTGGAACGTTCGTATCCTCAGTAGCTGACACTTCTTCATCTCAGTACTCCTCGTCGATTACACCAATCCCTGAGGAAACTCCTACCTCCTCAAAAGGTAAGGAGAAAATGGTTTATTCAAAACCTACCTCTGTCTCTAAAGATAAAGGTAAAGGAATTGTAATTTATCAAAATCCTCAGAAGGGTACTTTAGTACCTAAGCTGAATGCTTCCAAAGCCTTAGTGATTCATTCATCTGGTTCTAGAAATCAGACCTCTGGATCAGTTCAGCGACCTACTCCTAGACTCAGAGTAGATGTCCTTGGTAAGAAATCTGAAGAACTGAATGTTCGTCCTATTTCAAAAACCAATAGTGTACTTGGTGCTGGCACTTCTAATTCCAAATTAAAAGCTCAGCACACAAGTGGTCCTAGAACTAATTTTAGTTATAGGAAATGTTATCACTGTGGACTTACCGATCATATTGCAAGTAAGTGTCCCACAGCCACCAAAGCTGATAAGATAGCTAAGGTGAAGATAGCACCAAAGAAGACCAAACCAGTTGCAAGTCAGGTCAAGGTGACTCATACCGCTGAGGTCAAGAAATTGACCAAAGTGAAGAAAGACAAAGCTGAATCTTCAAATGTTGCGAAGACTGCTGAACCCATTCCAACCACTTCCACTGACAAACGCGTATACATGGTGAAGTGGGTACCCAAGCAAAACTAATCTTCCTTTGTATTGCAGGTTAAGAAGGGTATCTGGTATCTCGATAGCGGATGCTCTAGACACATGACTGGAAAGAAAAGCCTGCTCGCTGAATACAAGGAAGAGAAGGGTCCCTCTGTAACTTTCGGTGGAAATGGAAAAGGACACACCCGAGGGTATGGTGTACTTTCAAATGGTACAACATCCTTCAGAAGAGTCGCATATGTTGAAGGGCTGAAGCATAATCTTCTGAGCATCAGTCAGCTTTGCGACATGGATAACAAAGTGATTTTCACCAAGGAATCCTGCTTTGTCTCTGACAAAAAGGAGAAGATAGCTCTCAGCGGTTATCGTTTGGAAAATGTTTACGTTATAAACATGGACTCAACAACCACTGAGAACTCCTGTTTCTTCTCAAAGGCATCTTCTGATGTCAACTGGCTATGGCACAAGAGACTCTCACATCTCAACTTCAAGACACTGAATACTCTTTCATCCAAAGAGTTAGTCACTGGTCTACCTCAACATTCATACGCCAAAGAATCCTTATGTTCAGCGTGTGAAAAAGGGAAGCATACCAAGGCAAGCTTTAAGTCCAAGCAAGTTTCCTCAGTGTCATCTCCTCTTCAACTACTCCATATGGATTTGTTTGGCCCCGTTAACAAACAATCCATCGCTGGAAAGAAATATACGCTGGTCATAGTTGATGAATTCTCTCGTTATACATGGGTAATGTTTCTCCGTTCTAAGAGTGACACCCCTGAAGAACTCATCACCTTTGTTCGGAAGATGGAAACTCTGAACAATATGACTGTTCGCTCAATAAGGAGTGATCATGGAACTGAATTCAAAAACAGTTCTCTTGATTCCTTCCTTGAGAGCAAGGGTATTTCTCATAACTTTTCGTCAGTGAGAACACCACAACAAAACGGAGTCGCTGAAAGAAGAAATAGAACAATTATTGAAGCTGCACGTTCAATGCTCAGCGATTCTCACCTGCCTACTCAGTTTTGGGCAGAAGCTGTCAACACGGCTTGTTTTACGCAAAACAGGTCGCTGATAGTCAAAAGATTCAAAAAGACAGCCTATGAACTCTTTCATGGGAGAAAGCCTTCAATCAGCTTTCTTCACATCTTTGGTTATCAGTGTTTCATACTGAACAACAGAGATGCCCTTGGAAAGTTTGATCCTAAGGCTGATGATGGAATCTTTCTTGGATACTCCTCAGTTTCCAAAGCCTTCAGAGTCTTCAACCGAAGAAGACAAACTGTAGAAGAAACTATTCACATCACGTTTGACGAATCCCGTTCAGCGAACTCTAAACCGAACGCTGATACAGAAGAACTGAATCAATGGATGTTTTCTCATCTTGGTGATTCAGAAGATGTTCCCACTACTCATACTCATACAACTGAAAATGATGGTCCTACTATCATTCCCAATATGCAGAATAGTGAAGCTGAAACATCTTGGGTCTCAGCTGTTCCTATAAATACTATACCCGCAGTTGATCCAAATGTCTCAGAAATTCCATCTATTTCTCAGCAATCAGTGAATGAAGTGACAAATGCAAGCATTCCTCTCTTAGCTGATTATCCAGAAGTAGCTGAAGCCTCATCTTCAGTTTCTCCAGTTCAGACTGCGTCAGCGACGCATGCTCCGGCTCAGCGATGGACTGTAAATCACCCAATCGATCAAATTCTTGGTGATCCCAACGCTGGTATTCAGACTCGTAGAAGTGCAGGTAATATTTGTTTATTTGTTAACTTTATTTCTCTAACTGAACCAAAGAAAATAGATGATGCCCTCAGAGATCCAAACTGGGTCAGCGCTATGCAAGAAGAGCTGACTGAATTCGAAAGAAACAAAGTTTGGAAACTTGTTCGGAGACCAACTGACAAAACAGTGATAGGCACTAAGTGGGTCTATCGAAACAAGTTGGACGAACATGGTACTGTAACTCGCAACAAAGCTCGTCTTGTTGCTCAGGGATACAGACAAGAGGAAGGTATAGATTATGACGAAACCTTTGCTCCTGTAGCAAGACTTGAATCTATTCGTCTTTTCTTAGCATATGATGTACACAAAAACTTCACTGTACATCAAATGGATGTTAAGTCAGCGTTTCTAAATGGAAAGCTGAATGAAGAAGTTTATGTGGAACAACCTCCAGGATTCTCAGATCCTAAGCGTCCAGGTTATGTTTATAAGCTGGATAAGGCACTTTATGGCTTGAAGCAAGCTCCTCGTGCATGGTATGACACTCTTTCTACGTATCTCCACCTTGAAAAATTTGAGAGAGGTAAGATTGACAAAACTTTGTTTTTTAGAAAAATAAAAGGTCATATCATTTTAGTTCAAATATATGTTGATGACATTATATTTGGTTCTACTAACCCTGAGCTTTGTACTCGTTTCGCTGATAGAATGAAAGATGAGTATAAAATGAGTATGATGGGTGAACTAACATATTTCCTTGGTCTTCAGATTAAGCAAACTGAAAAAGGAACTTTTATAAATCAGGGAAAGTATGTTAAAGATATGCTGAAAAAATTCGACTTAACTGAAAGTTCAGCTATGAAAACCCCTATGGCACCACCGCTGATACTTGATAAGGACACAAAGGGTGTTCCTGTCAATGTCACGCTGTACCGTGGGATGATCGGCTCACTACTGTATCTTACAGCTAGCCGACCCGATATTATGTTTGCAACATGTCTGTGCGCACGATATCAAGCTGAACCTAAGATATCTCATATGAAAGCTGTAAAGCGAATCTTTCGATATCTTAAGGGTACAGCGAATCTAGGTCTTTGGTATCCCAAAGATTCAGGATTCGATCTAACCGCCTATTCAGACAGTGATTTTGCAGGTTGCAAAATGGATAGGAAAAGCACCACAGGAGGATGTCAGCTCCTGGGTAGAAAGCTGGTAAGTTGGACAAGTAAGAAGCAAAACTCGGTGTCCACTTCCACAGCTGAAGCTGAGTATGTAGCCGCTGGAAGCTGCTGTTCTCAAGTCTTGTGGATGAGAAATCAACTACTAGACTATGATCTTCAGCTCTCCAAAATTCCAATCTATTGCGACAGCACAAGTGCCATCGCTATAGCAAACAATCCAGTGCTACACTCAAAGACAAAACACATAGAAATCAGATATCATTTTATCAGAGATCATGTGATGAATGGTGATATAGAACTTCATTTTATCCCAACTGATTATCAGTTAGCTGATTTGTTTACCAAACCTCTTGATGAGACAAGATTCAACTTTCTCATCAGCGAGCTTGGAATGCTGAACTTTGAAGGATAAATCTTCAGCGGTTCACATTTAATCAGCGATACGTTTATACATTCTTGTATAGGCTCTGGATAAAATAAACTAGTACAATCCATTTCATCATCTTCTCTCTGAATAAATTGGGTTAAACTGATATCAAGGTATGTTTTCTCTGACAAAACGCATGAAAATGCAAGATTTCAAATTCTTTCATCGCTGAATAATATTTTGAAATTTCTTAAAACCCTCACTGATATTTCTATTCAGTGCTTCATATTTTTCAAAGAGTCCCTGAGTTTTTCTTTCAAAACCTCAGAGACAACGAAAGAATATGAAAGGACAGTTGTGACGTCATTGCAACGGATAACACCAGGCACGTTTCTTTTTCTGACACACGTTTGCACGTTTCGTTGTCTATCCAATCAAATGCAAACACGTGTCCGTGTCATGATGAAAAACTTTCCCGCTCAAGTTTTTCTCTCTCTACTCTCTTCCTATATAAACTCTCTCAAAGTTTATATTTGTCTTTTATGCGAATCAATCTTTCTCCGCAAGAAAAGAACACTGTTGCATTTTGTGCTCTCGATCTTCAAGAACTGTTCATCATCTTCTTCATCAAACTCAAGGTCAATATGTTCTTATCTTTTATCAAATGCAAATAACTTGTTTTCGATCTTATCATTGTTTTACACAAGATCAAACAAAAGAACTCAAAAATAAAATCATTTTCTTTCATGGTTTTATAAACACAACCATTTCATGGTTGTTCTTCAAGTTTTAAATCTAAAATCTTAAACTTGTTCTTCTTTCGTATCCATTTTTTTTTAAAAAAAAAAACTGGAATACAAGGCTTATAGGTGTAATATTCGTTTTTTTACAAAAAAAAAAAACAAGAAAAACCCTAATCTTCATTAAGACTTTTTTTTGTCTGAATGAAATGGACAAAATTCGAAAAATCTTAATGGAAATTCTCTTTCCACATTAAGATATTTCTTATTTGTTAACATCTTTGGTTGAACTGATAATACAGTGAAATGGCAACTTCAAAGCTGAATGTTACCGCTGAGTCCATCTCCAGTGATTCTGAGGAACTGGAAATCACCAAAGCTCCTCAGGTTAAGTTTGAGCTGGATCAACTAGACTGGACTAAGGCAAACAACCTTTCAGCGCTTCTCGAGTTTCCTCCTCGGAAGCAGGTATCCCATCTAGACGACGCTGTGATTTTTTTGAAGAATAGCCCAATATACACAGCACTGACAATCACACCTCCTGCCAGTCAGCGTCTATTATCCCAATTCTGGTACTCTGCCAGACACACCAACCTACCCTCAGCCAAAGATCCATCTAAAACCATCGACTGCATACTCAGCGATACTGAGTATGGCACCATCAAGATAACCCCCGCAATAATCCGTAAAGCTCTGAAATTCCCTAACGCTACCTCAGAAAATCCTTTCATTCCATTTCCTGACCACAAGAAGCACGCTGACAGGGAAGAAATCATTGCTTTCCTTGATGCGATGGGTTACATCTGGGAGACTGGAAGAGACAAGCTACCTGAGAAGAAGCTGACGCTGATAAAGAAATCCAAGATGCCCAGCGAGATGAACTTCATCTTCGCTCACCTGATCAGCTGCATGACAGCGAAATACGGATCTTCTGATCAAGCCGCTCAACCTCAGCAGGCCATGGGTTACGCACTGCTGAAAGGTCTCAACATTGACTGGGCCTCCATCATCTATGAAGACCTCATTCAACGTGTTGATTCTGCCGCTGACCGACCAGCATGGGTTCCTTACCCGCGATTCATCAGCGCCATCTTTCAATATGGCCTGAAGGACAGCTATCCTGAGGAGGGTGATCTGAAACTCTCTCAGATTGGCCCTAAAGTTCTCGACTTCAAGCCTGTCGCCAACGAGGTACGTCTCTCTACTCTTCTCACTCTTCTTAATTCTCCGCTTTCTGTGGCTCCTTCAGTGACAATACCCATCGCTGATACCCCGGGCACAAAATCCATTCCTTCTAAGAAAAGGAAACAATCTCTTACCCCTCTTGATTCCAAAAGGATCAAGAAAACCAAGGAGCAACCCCAGCAGTTGCATGCTGAAGACTCCTCAGCTCATTCTGAAGAGCTGAAGGAAAGTTCCGTGGTACGCTCTGCCACACCAATTCAAGCCATCCCTTCTAAACCTACTTCAGCGTCCCTAAACGCTGAGGTTAGAACTTTGGAATCTACCCAACCTTCGTCAGTCTCTCAAAAGACTGATGAAGTACTTCTCAGCGAATCCAACGCTGAACTTGAACCCCAACCCCAATTCTTATCCTTCGCTCCTCCCTCTACTTCTTTGGACACTCCTCCAGTCAAAACTGGAGATGCCATCATTCAAGAAGCCGTTGAAGCTTCTCAGCGAATGACGAAGAAAGGACCTGCAGAGATCTCCATTCCTCACGGAACTTTTGAGGGAGATATGGAACACTATGGAGGGACTCGAAACTTTGATGAGTTCGTCAACGCTCCTGCAGGTACAGATCCCACCTTAAACACTGTAACTAAACCTGAAACTTCTGAGCTTTCCTTTGTTCACAAGTACTTATATGTTACAGGTCCTTTTTTTGGGAGACATCAACCAGTCTCTGAAGTCTATGGAGATGAAACTTACGGATCTCACCACCGGTCTATCAAATAACTCTACAGCTGTAACAAACGCTGGAGAGAATCTGACGAAGCTGACTACTGTGGTGGAAAAGAAGGCCTCCTCTGATGACATCAAAGATCTTGATAAAACTCTCGCCGACTTTGCCAAAGTGCTCTCCGACATCTACACTGACTACACCAACCTCAAATCATCAGTTTCCACCATTTCCAGCGAAGTTACAACGCTGAAGAAATCGGTTGGTACACTCGAAGGTGATATGTCAGTGGTCAAGACCGACTTGGGCTCAGTGAAGACCGACCTTGGTTCCGTCAAGACAATGATCGAGACGCTGGTGAACAAGGCAAATAATCCAGCTCCTGCTCCGGCCCCTGCACCTGTTTTGGACTCATTCACCGCAGAGGATCGCCAAGAGCTGAAGAAAATCACGCCTGCTATTTCTGGCCTAGAAGACAGAATAGCTAAGCTTGAAGGTTGTGTGAAAATCTCTGGCCCAGAAGACAGAGACAACACCAATGCTGAATCTACCCATTCCTCCCCCGCCCATCATGAGAAAGAGGGGGGAGAAGAGCGCTGAACAGGAGAAGAGCGCTGAAGACCTTTCCCATGATGAATCTATCAGGGGAGAGGGTAATGAAGATCGGATTACTGGACCTCAGGGAGATGAAAACCCTGAGGGAACCGAGAACCTCGCCTCTATATCTGAGGGGGAGCAACTCGATGAAGATGCTGAGGAATCTGAAGCAGAAGAAGACGAAGACTTCGACATCCCTGAAGCTGAACCATCCTCCTCTCCAAGGAACGATGATGATGATGATGAAGATGACGATGATTTCTTTGTTGTCAAACCTGCTCCTCGAACCAAAGCTCTTAAAGGTATTTCAATAAAAGAACCTTCAGGGGAGAAGACAAAGACAAAGCACTCAGCCTCTGGCGCTGAGAAAAGCAAAGACAAAGGCATCGCTGAAGATGATAATTTGGCGATCCTACTTGCAAAGCCGATTTGTCAGGTACACTAAACTTATTTTTCCTTCCCTAATCATCTATGAAAAATCAGTTATCCATTCCACAAACACCATACACATCCACATCTTTTTTTTCTATCTTTTCTACCCAAGTTCTTCTACCCAGTTCTTATTTGTAAGATCGCTGCGTTTCAGCTAGTCCTCTCCCCTGTTTGAGGATATCGCTGAAAGATCTGTTGCGACTTCACCAATAATTCCAGCTAACGCTGAAGACATAATCCCAGTCTTAGATTTAATCTCTGAGACTGATGAACCAGAAGAACAACATCTCTCGCACAGAAACAGACCTTCCTCAGTTGATCAAAAGAGGAGAGAAGAAATGATAAAGCGATTCGAGGATCAGCGAATCATCCTAAGGCGCGATCAACTACCTTCAGTTCCTCCTAAGTTCAGAATTTCAAAAGCTGAATACCAAGATCATCTCAGAGCTGAACGCCTCATCGCTGAAAGGATGGAAGCTGAAGATAAAGACAGAGAATACGCCATCAAGCTCACTCAAGAATCTGTCAAAGACCCCAAGCTGAAGCGTATTCCCATTCAAATCCAACGAAAGCTTTGGGAACAAGCCCAGAAGATCGTGGAAAAGAAAGCTGAAGTTTCTCAGACCACCCTGATCTGGTGTAAAGAGAAAATCCACTTCAGATATCGTCCAGCGAAGATCAACAAGGTATTCATCTCTGGAAGAACCTCCGTCGGAGTACCTATTGTTGACATCAAACTGTTCAGAGAAGATGACTCATCTGAAACCTTTCGTGCTGACACTGTAAAAAGGTATGGTCTCTCTGAATGGCTGGAGATGAGGTTAGCTATCCAACCGTCAAAATCTAAGTACAAGGATCATTTCGAAAAGCTGATAAACAGACAGATCGATTTGATATCTTCTTGTGTGGATATTCCTCCTGTTCCTGATCTAAAGCCGAAAAGAAAAAAGGACTCTCCAAGGAAGAAACGTCAAGATTCAAACTCAGGTCCTGTCATACGAAATGAAACTGGAATTGGTTTCTCTCGCGCTGAAGTACTTGGTCCTGATCCTGATCTATCTGCCCTTGATGTCTCTTTGCCACCATGTGAACTTTTCGTCCCTGGTAAAGTCATCAGTAATCCTTATGGAATATTCTTTCTTGACTACGACGGACGTAAATGCTTTCAACGGATCGCTGAGCTTCCAATCACTCCAATCGAACAGCTCAAAGATCTCATCTACTGGTGCGACTTCAGAAAAGACATTCAGGCACGACACCTAAAACCCTTGATTTTTGAAGCTGCTCTGAAGCTAAAGAATAAAGGAGAAAAGGTTCCTGACTGGATGATTCCAACTGAAAAGACAACCCTTGATGAACTTCTCATTAAGGAAGAACCCTTTGAAGGCTGACAACAATCACCATTTTCTCTATTGTATCAGTCATCCTTCAGTACTTGTAATTTATTTCGCTTGTACTTGTAATCTTTCTTATTCATATTGTAACCTGATTCAAAGATTTAAAGAAAGATTTCAGCGAATGTACTTTACTCCATCAGTACTGAAAAGATCCCAGAAAACAGTAAAAGGGACAAATATTTTATGAGTTCTTTTTATCCTTATGTTTTCATTAAATAGCAATTTTCTCTGTTGCTATGTCATAATCAAATAGGGGGAGATTGTTGATCCAAACCCTCAGTGATTTGATAATGACCCTATCTTAAATACTTAGTGAAAATTGTAAGTAAACAATATGTATCAGAGTTTCACTATCGCTGATAAGTACTAAGATCTTACAGTACTGCTGATAGGAACTCTCGCACTTTTAGATTAAACATTCAGCGAACACTGTTCACCATATCGCTGAGTCTGTTCAGTCCTTATGGTGATCGCTGATAAGTTAGTTGTTTACTTATGATCCCTGAAGACAAGATTCACGTCAACAAAGGTTCTACGCTGAAGTCGAAGATCAAGCTCAAGAACCAGCGACAAGTCTCCTAATGAACTGATGCGGATCAGCGAAGACTCAGATTTGTCCACTCAACGTGAAGTATCAAGTACAAGACTTCAGCTATCGCTGAACTTTATCATCTGCTGAATAGTAAATGATAATCGCTGAATCAACGAAAGCTGATCATGAAGTCCTCCGTACAAAGTACTTTTGTCTTAACCTACCTTGCACGCCACCGTACGAAATGTCAGAAAAGAACCTCCGAAAATCTGAAATCGTACAACCACTCTGATACTACACTGTTCATTCATGCGGCTACTAAGGTTGTCATCAAAGGTCAATGACATGCAACCAATCCGCTAATGACACGTGTAAAGTATATACTGGATTGCATTAAATGCATGCAGTATATAAAGAGATGAACTCACTTCATTTGAAGTAACTTGCTAACTCTGGACAAGTTCAAATCTCTCAAGATAGGATTTTATTAGTAATCTCCTTATCTTTCTTAGTGCAAGAAAACCTTAGTGTTCCAACTTGTTTAGATTTAGGTTTATCCTTAATCTTGTTTCCGCAACAAGCTGTAAATTGTTAATGATTTATCAATAAACAATTTAGAAAAGTAAAATAGTGTGTTTGTATTCAACCCCCCCCTTCTACAAACTTGTTTAAGCCTTTCGGGACCAACACCTCCTCTGTGCCATTAGAAACCGGGGAAACAATTCCAAGGGAGTCCTCTCCAAAGGACTCACCTTTAGTTCGTGATCCTTCGCCCAAGATCACATCAGATATACCTAGGGCTGTAAACGAACCGAATGAACACGAACGGAGGCTTGTTCATGTTCGTTCGTTTAACTTAACCGAACAAACGAACGAACACGAACAATAAACGAACAAACATTTTGGTGTTCGTGTTCGTTCGGTTAAAAAATTAGTTTGTTCATGTTCGTTTATGTTCGTTCGTTTAAGTCTTAAACGAACATAAACGAACGAACTTAACCGAACATAAACGAACATAACCCACTATCTTGAGGTGCTCAGGTCCAAGCCATGCTCAGGTTCAAGCCAATAAGGCTCAGACCATCGGGTTCAAGCGAATAAGGCTCCGACCATCGGGTTCAAGCTGGAAGACTCAAACCACAAGGAACCGAAACAAAGAATTCATTATGAACCCACACAGCCACAAGGCAAGGCTCAAGCCAATGGGCTTGAACCACCATTGTTGGCTCAAGGTTGATGTGTTAGAAAATGAATAGGGTGATGATCCTATTTATACTAGTGGATGGGAGCAAGCTTTGTCGTTACCAGTGATGTGGGATGGGAAAAAAATCCCAATTCCCTTTGATTGAACGGTGGTTAGGCAAGAGTTGTAAGGATATGGATCCCACATCGAAAATTAAGGGCAAAATAAGGTTATCAATGGTGTATTTAAGGAATAGCTGGTGTGATTGTGTGAATGATCTTTGTGTTTTTTATTAATAATTATTAAATTTGCCATCTGATTTCTATATAATTATTTTACTTATTAAGTTATTAATATTAATTTATTATGATTTGTAAATGAAAATAAACGAACGAATTAGCGAACATAAACGAACGAATTAACGAACATAAACGAACGAACGTAAACGAACATTAACGAACATAAATAAACGAACGAGACCTATGTTCATGTTCGTTCGTTTAACTAAACGAACGAAAAAACGTGTTCATGTTCGTTCGTTTATTAAATAAACGAACATAAACGAACTTTCCGCCGAACGGTTCATGAACGGTTCGCTGAACGTTCGGTTCATTTACAGCCCTAGATATACCTGCAGAGGAATTCATTTTCTCTGCTACACGCACACAATTAGGACCCCAAGGCTCTTCAGAGGAGCTTAGTGCGCACAAAGACGAAGGGAATCTAGACAAGTCCCCAAGTCAACCTAAGGATATTCCTGTACCCATCTCTGGAGTGGATCAGGACAATGTTCTTACTAGAACCTCTATAGAGTCTGAGGCTCAAAAAGCCTCTGCTCAAGGATTAGAGGGAAATCCTTCCGTCCACAACCTCAATACAGGGACGAAAGAAGGTGTCCAAGGAACAAGGACAAACTCTGGGGATGAATGTGTTCCCCCAGAGGTTACACTTAGTCCACATGTCTCAAGGGATGAGTTCCAAACCCTTGTCACCTCTGTAGACAACACGTTGAAAGAGTTGAAAAGCTCTTTTGACTCTTTTGCAGATTCTACAAAAAGGGCAATCTCTGAACTAACCACCAAAGTGGACAACCTGACCATAGAGGTGAGAACTGCTTGCGCCCAGATGAACACAACTGCAACAACCTATGTTGCCACTGACGCCTCTGAATTTGAAAAGGCAACAACCTCTGCCTTTCAGACCTCTGTCAGAGATCTCCTCGACCAACTGAAGAAAGAGAACACCCCTGCGTCTAAGGGCCTTACCCCAGAAGACCTAAAGAAGGCCTTAGAGCAAGTCCAAGAGCACACTACCAAAGAAACTCAGGCCATGAAGCCCTCCAACTACATGACCAGAGCACAACTTACAGAACTTGGGCAAGGGGTACTCGACCAAGTGACAGATTTCATCAGAGCCTTCACCACAACGAATGCAAACTATGTGAAGGAATTTCAAGCAAGTGTGGGGAGACTGAGATTCAACTCAGAAGCAGAGGTTGCCTATCTGCTCGGTATCTGTGACGACCTCTGCGCGAAGATGATCATCGCAGGGGCAAGCCAACCGAAGAAGCCAGACACTACATGCCGGACAGAAGGTGCCAAGGGTAAGGGTCAAGATGACTCTGATGATGATTCTGATGGATCATCAGGTCATCCTGAGGGGGAGAAAAGGAGACAAGACAAAATTGCAAACAGAGGTTTACATGCACCACCAATATCAGCAGAACCCCTAAACCAAGTACCACAATCTGAAACCCAAGGAGGAACCCAACAGAAGACCACAGAGGCAACACCCACCTCTGTGGAAACAACCTCTATACCTATTGAAGATTTACCATCACCAACTCCCAAACCAACAGAACAATTCCAAATCCTTACATCCTCTGAAGAAGACCAAACCTCCAAATCACCAAAAGCAACAGAAGACAAACTCCCCTCACCAACACCAAAAACATCAGAAGAACCAAAACTACCATCCCCTACACCAGAAGCTGAAAAGACAAAACCTCCATCTCCCACACCCAAAACCAGAACCAAGTCTATTGCTCACAAACAAAGGATATATCTGAGCAAAACCACAGAAGCCTCACCAACCAAACCCACATCACCAACTAAGTCCCCTGTAAAACCAACTGAGGCAATCCCTACAAAAACGGCAGAAGCACCCCCATCCAAGCCCTCGGAAACTCCAAAGCTAAACCCAACAAAGGCAACCCAACTAGCAGAAGTACAAAAGCCTATGGCCAAGGACAAAGGAAAGTCCATCATGACAGAGGAACCAAAGAAGAAAAGGCCAAAGCATCAACCCGCAGAGAAACTGATAAAGAGCGCTTTCGATGCCTTCGTCACACCTAAGCCCGAAGAAGAAGATTGGGCTTACGGACTAACTCCTCTGTCAACCAATCTCACAATAGGTCCCAAGGATAAGCCATCAGAGGATCGAGTAGCCCAAATAAAAAGCAAAATGGATGCTCTACGCAGGCCCATGCCTCCACCTGTTGCACCTCCACGACAAATAGAAGAGGTGGTGTACAAGTACTTGTACAGCAGAGCTATCAACGATCCTCTACCACCATCCATTCTGCACCCTGAAATGTCTTCAACAAAACATCATCCAAACCTGTCAAACAAGTCTACTCAAGCTCAAAAATTGACAAAGTCATATATTGTAAGCTTTCTAGCACAAGAGGCACTCAGATCCACTACAACATCTACAAAGTCAAAAGGATGGACAGAACCGAGAACCAATTCTCAGATGCTGATCTGAGGAACCTAAGCCCCTATGACTTGCCCGATCTTCTGAGCTGGGCAAGAAAGAACTACAACACCAGACTTGAAGTTCAAAGAGCATATAGGGTGATCAAGAAAGCCATGCGCGAAAGGCTTCTGCTATACAGTCTGTCTGACTTTCAAGTAGGACTCGACCTCGGAGTAAAACAAATAAGACTCCCACCACCAGAAGATGACTGCCCCTCCTTTTCCAGACCAAACTCCATCATTACATTTCTAAAGATTGGGTATGTCTATCAAGATCCTGCTGGAAAGTCAAGGTTATTCTTAGAGATTGATTGCCAGAAGTATGCAACAAGTTCTCTGATAGAGTTCAGAGCCAATCTCATGGAGCACAGAGGAACGGAGTTCATGGATCGAGCACTAGCCGACAGATTAATAGAGGTCATCGACTCCGTCATCAACTTCAGAAACATCTGCATCAAATTCTATCATGAACTCAAAGGCAGAGGAATCGACAACTGGAAATTCAACGATTTCCCAAATGCCAGAATCTGATTTCCTCAACCTTCCTATGTTTACTTTTCATATCGTGTACTGTAATCGAATGTAAGTGCCTCTGGCATAACTCCATATGAAAAGTAAACTTTCTATAGAGGTCAAAAACCTCTTGTCGTGTACTTAGTCTAGAAAATCATGCATTTTTCAATTTTTTATTTTTCAATACTTAGGGGGAGATTGTTAGCTCCAACTTCTGTAGTTTAAGAAGTATTGAAAAATAGGCTAAGTGTAAACGCATCGACATAGGCCTCTGCCAAGACACCAAAGTGAAGATCTATCTGAAGACGCTCACAGAGGACAAGGCCACAGAGCCTCTGTCATCCTTGACAGAGCCTCTGTGGTATTAAGACTGAAGACTTAGAAGATTATTTGAAGATCAACACGAAGACGATCGTGCCTCTCACGATTTCTGCTGTACGAAGATCCTGAAGATCATTCGTACAAGGCGTGCCCTGCCAACTCCACGTGTCAACCTCTGATGGGTTACAGCTTTAGCAGAAAATGGCGCACTACATTAACGTTGTACCTGTAGCAGATCACGATCATGTCTTTGTACCCTTAGTACTTTTTGTCTCCCCTTTGTCCCCTGTAGTTCAGTATAAATAGAAGGCTCATGTTGAGCTCTTCTATTAACCTTGCACGACACACACACCCATTAGAGCAGAATTCATTTTACCTTCGGTGTTCTTGGTGTTCTTAGCTAATCAATATACAGTGAATCATTGAGTTAAACATCTGTGTTATTTCTATTTCACGTATTTGATTGTGTGTTTTTCTACCTTAAATATCTCTTTAGTTCGCTAAAAACGCTTCCGCGCCATTACTTGTTTGAACTGATAGATATAAATATCATTGTTGAGTAAAATCGGGATCAACAAACGCAGAACCGACTACAACAGAACTTTTATGATTATCTACGGCCAAAAAGGGGACAAATGACATTGCATGCCTGCAAAAAACGAACAACATACAAATAAAAAACACAGATAATACAAAAATGGTTCACTGTATAAACAGAACTTACTCGTTCGTCCGGTAAGTAGCATCAAACGAAATTACATCTCCAAACTCTCTATAATTAAGTTGAGCAACTTTATCGGCCCAGAAAATTGCATGTAACTCACGTTCGTCACACTTGTACTCAAAAAAATACTCGCTTTTAATATCCTTACGGTTTGACAACTTATTGATAAGCATCTTCGCATCCTTATTCCCAACAAATAGCCCAACGTCTCTCTTAAAATTCTAGTACTCAACAACGGTACACCTATTATGTTCAAACCCACCCTTCAACGCAGTTTGTATTCGATGCGCCCTTGTTGCACCCACCTTATAACTAGAACTATTCAAAACATTCCTATAATCAGTGTACTGCATTTTCCTATTCTTACGTGAAAATCTACGATCGTTATTATTAAACAAAACATGATTATGAGCTTCAACAAACTCGTATACCTCGTATTGAGTCTTGTCCTTCAATAAATGGATTTTAATGCATGCATTGCACCCTGACCGTTTAACATTCGAGTTTCGGTAACGCCTATCACCAGGACCTAATTCAAGTGAATCAAAGTTTTTCTTCTTTGGAATACCTTCTTTACTACAAACAAACCATCTAGTCTGAATAAGCCCATCCTTATTTGTCTTTTTGGCATTCAACCTTACATCAAATCCTGCATAATCTGCATATTTTCTATAAACTGACTCGGCTTCTTCGTAGGATGAAAACACATCGTTCAACTTTGGTTTAAACTGAACAGGAACATTAGGAATCCATAACTTTGAACCATCAGCAGCCTCGATGACCTCATCTTGTGCTTCAACATCTGGAAAACAAACATGACATTGACCATGCAGGCATGACAAAATTTACATCATCATAGTCATATAATAAAATAAACAATACATAAACAATGCATTGCATATATGCAAGATCATTGTATACAAAATAATTGTTACTGTTCATATACCAACAATTAAATATACTTTACGTCACATAATAAAAACTGATGTAACCAATTAAATGTATTAAAAAATTTACAAAAACTAGATTAAATTGCAGATTTATAATTCAAACATCATAATGCTAAAAAGACAAAATAAAATGCAGTACAAAAAAAGACCATTGCATATATGAACATGCAATATACCGCACAACATAACTACCAAAAACGAACACTAAATCACAAAACCCTCTCTCAAAAAACGCCTAACAAAACAAATAATTCGAATTAAAACATAAAAGACGAACCTAAAGAATCTTCATCGTTCATCGTCTCTTCAACGTTACTGCACGATGTCGGGTTACAATCATCCACATACTGAAAAGAACCATCTTCAACCCCACATACGGGAGACGGAAACAATGAGACAACACTTTCGTCTTCAGTGAGATGCATAATCGATTACCAGAAAAATAATCGTAGAAGAAATCGTGGACAAAAAATACAAAAATTATAGCAGTTCAAAATTGGATAGGCGTGAAAAAATTGACTAAATGATAAAAATCTGGAATAATATGATGAAGATTAGGATGAATATTAAAAATTAATATATCAATAACTAACAAAATTGGATAGGCATGAAATTAGGAAAGAATACTTACTGCAAATAATTAAAAGGTTAATTTCCTATACTACCCTTGCATCAAACGTCCAATAAATATTAAAATCACCCATGTATCTTGATTCCTATTGGTCCAAAATAAGTTAACAAGGTTAACACTAATTGGGTGATTAACAAAAGAAGGGCCCCATATATATATATAGAGGCGGGTTCATACGAGGAGCGTACCTATTTAAGAAAACGTGAGGAGCACCGTCCATGTACAAAATCATATGTGATTCACAACACAAACCGCGGGACAAGCCGCGCGCTTTCGCAAGCCGCGTAACAAACCGCGCGTGTAATCACATATGATTTTAGTCCTTGTGTTGTGAATCACATGTGATTTTGTACATGGGAGGTGCTCCTCACGTTTTCTTAAATTGTTACGCTCCTCGTTTGAACCATTCTCTATATATATAGGGGTCATTCAAATGAGAACTAATTAGTTTGTGAGAACTGTAAGAACCAATCTCAGCCAAACATTTAATATATATTATTTGGTTCTCACAGTTCTCACACACATATATATATAAGAACTAATATATATATATATATATATATATATATTAAATGATTGGCTGAGATTGGTTCTTACAGTTCTCACAAACTAATTAGTTCTCATTTGATTAAGCCCCTATATATATATATATATATATATATATATAGGGAAAGGTTCAATAGAGAAGTGCAAATATTTAGAGAAATAGAGAAGTAAAAAAACACGGGACCGTTCATATATGAACGTTCATATATAAACAGTCATATATAAACAGTCATATATGAACGTTCATATGAACGTTCATATATAAACAGTCATATATGAACGTTCATATAACAGTCATATATGAACGGTCATATATGAACGGTCCCGTGTTTTTTTACTTCTCTATTTCTCTAAATATTTGCACTTCTCTATTGAACCTAAGGCTATATATATATATATATAGAGAGAGAGAGAGAGAGAGAGAGAGAGGAAAGTTCATCTAAAAACTCAAATTCAATTGTAAACGTGAGGACAAATCTCGTCCATTGATCGCAGCCATATTTAAGCCATTCCTAAAATTCAGCTTTAGGGGTATTTTCGTGAAGATTAGAATCAGCGTCTCCTTTGTTGACTTTTTATTTTCTTTTTTAATTAAAAAACTTTTATCCCCTTAAATTTTAAAATAAATTATCTCAAAAATTACTAACATTTTAATCAAACAAATTACATCAAAAAACGAGAATTTCGTGCTCTTCGATATGACATCCATCATGATATAGTTTTTTTTCATTTTAACCATTTTTTTACGTGAAATCGTGTATATGTGTTATATTCAGAGTGAATAATACAACATTCAGGATGAATAATATCTACATTTATTCGGACTGAGTATATAGAATTATTCAGACTGAATATATGGAATTATTCAGACTGAATAAAGGTAGATATTAAAAAAGAATAAAACTTATTCATGTCTTGATATAGTTTTTTTTTCGTTTTAACCGTTTTTTACGTGAAATCGTGTACATGTGTTATATTCAGAATGAATAATATAACATTCTGGATGAATAATATCTACATTTATTCAGACTGAATATATAAAATTATTCAGACTGAATAAAGGTAGATATGAAAAAAGAACAAAATTTAAACATTTATTCGTTTTGAATATCTACCTTTATTCAGTCTGAATATATAGAATTATTCAGACTGAATAAAGATAGATATGAAAAAAGAACAAAATTTAAACATTTATTCGTTTTGAATATCTACCTTTATTCAGTCTGAATATATACCTTTATTCAGTCTGAATATATAGAATTATTCAGACTGAATAAAGGTAGATATTCAAACGAATATAATTATTCAGACTGAATAAAGGTAAATTATTCAGACTGAATAATTCCATATATTCAGTTTGAATAATTCTATATACTCAGTCCGAATAAATGTAGATATTATTCATCCCGAATGTTGTATTATTCACTCTGAATATAACACATATACACGATTTCACGTAAAAACGGTTAAAACGAAAAAAAAACTATATCATGATGGATGTCATATCGAAGAGCACGAAATTCTCGTTTTTTTGATGTAATTTGTTTGATTAAAATGTTAGTAATTTTTTAGATAATTTATTTTAAAATTTAAGGGGATAAAAGTTTTTTAATTAAAAAAGAAAATAAAAAGTCAACAAAGGAGGCGCTGATTCTAATCTGACGAAAATAATTACCTTTATTCAGTCTGAATAATTACCTTTTATTCAGACTGAATAATTTTTTTTTTCCAATTTTACCCCTGCGCGTTAAATATTCATTAAGCCATGGACAGAGTTTTCAACTTATTTACAAAATTGCCACCGCGTTTTTTTGTCACTGATCTCTTCACCGGATTATTAATCAACGGCTGTGGTTTGTCCTCACGTTTACAATTGAATTTTAGTTTTTATTTGAACCCACCCCTATATATATATGTATAGAGAGAGAGAGAGAGGTACCTTCATTTGTTAACCTAATCATTAGTGTTAACTTTGTTAACCACATGTAACCAATCAAATTCATCCATTTTTTATGGTTGCATCACATGTTCCTTGTTTAATGGGAGGGTAGTATTGGAAAAATAAAACTAGGTGTGAGTTGGCAAAGTGGGTAAAATGTTTCCTAAAATTGCTCAAGGATAAATATGGTAGTTTATTTTAATTGATTTTTGTTTTAATTATTTTATTGTGTATATATTGATAACTTGTCAACGAAACCAAAGAAGTTGTAAATTCACTGTACATGGCGTGAGGTGGCAACCCAATCTTGTTGGCATTTGGCATTTCTTATTTTATTGATTTTATTTTTTACCAAGATTTTGTTAAATATTTGTTTGTTAAAATCCATTGACGCCATATCTTCGGTTGTTTTTTCATAATAAAACCTAAATATGGGTGACGACTCAAAGTTTGGATTGTTAGCCATATCTTCTTTATTTCTTATCATCCATTGACGACTCAAAGTTTGGATCAATCTTTCTCAAGTCACGATATGGGTGATTTAGATGGACCTCCTGCAAAACAGGGTATGATGAAATTGTTAACCACATCAGAAGATGAAGAACAAATCGATTTATATGGGATTGATGATATAATAGACGAAAATGGGAATTATGCGGTGTCGGACGAACCTAATGTTCACGATGTTCTTGAAGATATATCCGGTATTGTTAATAATTTTTCTAAAAAATACCAACGACACACTGTTCATAAGTGTTATACGTTCATATTATGTTAACTCGTGTTCATAAGTGTTATACGTGCACTTAATCTTCTTTGTTTAGAACACATATGAACTTCATTCTTTTATAGTCAACAATACGTAATACTAAATGTTCATGTGTGTTACGTATAGCAAAAAAAAATCCAAATATACAATGTTCATAACTGTTTCAGTAGTATTAACTGTTCATATGTGTTACATTACTAAAAAAATACCAACGCCACATTGTTCATAAGTGTTATACGTTCATATTATGCTAACTCATGATCATAAGTGTTATACATGCACTTATGCTTGTTTGTTTAGAACACATATGAACTTCATTTTTTTAGTCAACAATACGTAATACTAAATGTTCATATGTGTTACGTATAGCAAAAAAATAATCCAAATATACAATGTTTATAACTGTTTCAGTAGTATTAACTGTTCATATGTGTCACATTACTAAAAAATACCAAATATACAATGTTCTTAAGTGTTAGATTAGTATAACAAATAATACAATATTCATAATCTTCCGTAAATTTTACCACAATTCAAAAGTGTATCATTTTCGTCATAAACAATCTGTTCACACATGTATGAAAGTCAAAACTATATCACCGTTGATTTGGTAAAATTGCCGTGAAAAAAGGGTTCTCCAAACCCTTTCCATATTATATTGTTTCCTTATTAGATTTTAATAATGGTTTGACACATTTGCCCTTCTTCACATATGTTATTAACCAAGAAGCGTGTTGTTTTTTAATGTTTATATTAATTTATTATAATTAAATGACATCCATAGATTAAATAGATAAACGGATGAGATCGGTTAACAAGGTTAACATTAATTACTTGGTTAACACAAGAAGGGGACCCGATATATATATATATATATATATATATAGAGAGAGAGAGAGAGAGAGAGAGAGGGGGGGGAAAGTTCAAATGAAAACTCATTTTCAATTGTGAACGTGAGGACGAATCTTGGCCCTTCCATCTCTATTGATCCAATGACTCATATTAAATAGAGTTTTTAATTGAAATTATTAATTAAGGTGATTAGGGGTAAAAAGGGAAGATAATTTAAACTTACGCCTACAATATTTGACTTTTTATTTTCTTTTTTATTTAAAAACTTTTACCCCCCTTAAAATTTAAAATAAATTATCTTAAAAATTACTAATATTTTAATCAAACAAATTACATCATAAAAACGAGAATTTCGTGCTCTTCGATATAGTTTTTTTTGTTGTTTTAACCGTTTTTACGTGAAATGTCATATATGTGTTATATTCATTATGAATATTTATGTACGTTCAAGTGTTTACAACATCTCGACACCGTAAGTCCGTAACTCGACATCACCTTCTACAACACTTTCTTCAACGTCCTAAGGCATAGTGTTCTTCATTACCGACTTACCGTAACCCAACACCCATCGAGAAGAATCAGGAACCTATCGAGTTTCGATTGTGAACCGAGGAACGAAAGAGAGTGCGTCACGTCTCCACACCTTCACGGGTCACTCATGTATTATTCTTCATGAATAATGTATCATTCAGTATGAATAATACAGCATTCAGGGTGAATAATACACGATTCATGAATTCGTGTATTATTCATCCTAAATGATGTATTATTCATACTGAATACTGTATTATTCATCACATTCACATTTGTTATTCATACTGAATGTGGATAGTTGGAGATGTGCATGCATATTCATAAAGAATAAAACCAAGTTTCAATTGTGAATCGGAACACAAAAGAGAGTGCGTCATGTGTTCACACCTTCACAGGTCATTTATACATTATTCATCATGAATAACATAACATTCAAAGTGAATAATACACGGTTCATGTTTAATAATACATGAATCAACAATTCGTGTATTATTCATCCTGAATGTTGTATTATTCATTTTGAATAATGTGTTATTCGTCATGAATAGTGAATGGACGTTCCCCTTTGTTATTCATACTGAATATGGACAGCAGGAAACATGCATACATATTCATACTGAATATAACACATACATAGCATTTCACGTAAAAACGGTTAAAATGAAGAAAAAACTATATCGAGATGGATGTCATATCGAAGAACACGAAATTCTCGTTTTTTTGATGTAATTTGTTTGATTGAAATATTAGTAATTTTTAAGATAATTTATTTTAAACTTTAAGGGGGTAAAAGTTTTTTAATTAAAAAAGAAAATAAAAAGTCAAAGATGGTAGGCGCTGATTCAAATTTCCATATTTGTCCCTAATCACTTCTCAATTGGTTTCATTAAGTTTTAACCATTGATTAGTTTTCCAAATCTTGATCAATGGTTGTGACTTGTCCTCAAGTTCACAATTGAATTTGAGTTTTCATTTGAACCCACCTATATATATATATATATATATGTGAGGTATCCGTTGCAAACCAGTTAGTTTGTGCAAACCCCGTACAAACCAATCTACAATCATGATTCTGCAAATTTTTTATGTTGATGCTTCATGAATCTATATTTTGGCTTCATGAATCTATATTTTGGCTTCATGAATATAAAATTTGGATTCATGAATATATAATTTGGCTTCATGAATCTATATTTTCCGATAGAGCCCTAAAATACCCTTATGGATATAAAAAAGAAGTTATGGATATAAAAAAATAAGTTGCGTGATTGGTGGAGATGGAAAAATATGCTAAAAGCCCTAACATACTCTTATGGATAAAAAAAAAGTTAGGTTATTGGTAGATTGGTTTGCACGGGGTTTGCACAAACTGACTGGTTTGCGAGGGATACATACCCTCTATATATATATATATATATATATATATATATATATATATATATATATATATATATATATATATATTACGGTAGATGCAATATGCATCCATTCCTTGTGCTTTATATAACCCCGGCAGGGGAGCAGAACAACCCTCGCCCCTCCCTTCTCCGCCCCTCGAAATACGCACCACACACATCCATGCCTAATTCCGACACGCAACCCGCCGACGGCGACCAAACAACGCCGATTATCATTCCGTCGGAGACAGAAGATCAGCTTGCTGCGCCCGACCCACTTCTCGGGTCCGGATCTTTCATCGATCCAAACAACGGAGGAGATCGAGATCAGAATGCCTCCAAGGAACCAGAGAACTCACCAAACCCTAGTTCTGCTTCTGCCCTTCTAAAAAGAGCCAGGCCTTCATGGCTGCCCCAAGATTGGGAAATGCAATTAAGACAACGTACTTCTGGTGCCACTGAGGGCACAGTTGACAGGGTCGGTCATTCATTTTCTCATACGCTACTTTGTTTTCTATGATGCTTAACTTTTGGTAATTTTTGAATGTAACTATATATCTTACGTATTGTGGCTTTTAGTTCTTTTACATATTATCCGTACTTAGCTTAAGATTAATTAATTGAAAACAGTTTTTTTTGGCGGTTGCTGAATGGTTTGGTGCTGAATGATTAAGAGGCTGTTATGATATAGTGCAAAATGAAATATGGCTGTTTGGTAATTGTTCATAATGAAAATTAGGGCGCTTAATGGTTAAGTTTGCCCAAGATACAAAATCATTCAGAGGGTTTTAGAACCATTAAGTTGAAGACTATTTTTTTTGTCAAACAAGATTCACCTCTTACGTCTTAATGGAACTATTAAGAGGTAAACAGACAGCCCCTTGGGTGTTTAGAGCTAGTTATAGAAATCTCATTTTGGATAATGTATGAAGGGGGGGGTGCAAATTTACCTTGCTACGTTTCGAACTACCTTGCTAAATGTTTTGTTGTATCTTGCTATGTTATTTGGAGTTGTCTATTGTCCCAATGTGGGGGTTCTTCGTAAAAACGAGCTCATGTTTCCAATATGTACATTGATCTCATGGCAATGTTGGAGACTTTTAGGAACTTCTGTAATGAAAACTATTAGTTGGTGCAAGTTACCTTCATGCGACCGATTGTATGTTAGGGGGTGTTCGGTTTGATTGAAGGAATGGGAATGGGATTGAATATATTGGGAAATGGGAGTGGATATCTTCATTGCATTGTTTTGCAGTCCTTTGAATTATTGATGTTTTGGAGAAAAAAACATAATGACAAGCCCCATTTCTTCCTGCCACAACCATTTGAAGAAACGACTACATATCTCTTCTTCGAAGAAGACAAAACCCAAAATGGCAGACCTACAACTATAAAATCCAAAATTTTGAAGATAACATTAAAACGAAATCCAAAATTTGGATAAAACGGCTATAGCGAATGGTGGATTTTGAATATAGCGTTAGGTTTTTTTGAAACTAGAGTTGGGAGATGTTATGGCAGTGGTGGAGAAAGAAAGAGAGAGGGGGGGGGGGGGGGAGATGCGAATTGAAGCCAATCATGCCCTAGATTTGCATATATGTATAATGTTAGTCAGTTGTCTTTGGATTTTTCGTTATGTTTTTAGTTTTCGTTTCTATTTAACTTGAAGATTACTATGTCATAGAACTTTGTAGGACTTGTTAGACGACCATAACCACCCCATCCCATTTATGACTAAAGTTTCTCTGTACCTGGTAGCCTCTGGATGCTATTAAGGACATAACATGTATTGGTAAGAGGACGATTAAAGATAAAGGACCCCTTTTTTGTAGGAAGTTATAGAACACATTCAAAATGAGTAAGTACCTTCATGTCAACCAATAAAGATGACAATGTAGGAAAGAAAGAGATATTTGAAGAGGGCCACATGTTGTGTTTGACCAAACAAATGCATGAAGTTTGTCACAAAATAAAGTTACAAGTTTATAAACTCAACTCAAATAAACATGAAGTTTATTGACACAATAATGTGTAAATTTGAAGTATCACATGTTAATATTGTAGTTCTCATATAGATGTAAAATTGCATGATACATGTTAGAATAAAGAGACTGATGCTTTCAAGTTGTATCTTTATTTCTTATTTACTTAAGGTGCCATCTTTGATGGTGCAAATATACCAGTATTAATTTAGTGACATAATAATGTGTAAATTTTTGTAGTATCACACTTTAATCTAGGGCGATACTTAAAATGTACTTTCATCTTAGTTATTGTTATAGGTGTAAATTGCATGGTACATGTTAGGAAAAGGAGACCGATGCTTTGAAGATGGTTCAAGTTGTATCTTCATCTATTAATTAACTTAAGGTGCCATTTTTCATGGTGCAAATCTACTAGGATTAGTACGACAACTATGAAATTAGATAGGGATGTGATCGGGTTAGTTGATAACAGAAGATGCATCGTATGAGTTATTGATGCTGTAATTATGGTATTATAGTAGTGGACCTATCCACCTATTACTTTTTTCCGGTTTTGATGATGAGTCTAGGTTTGGAGAAGTTTCTTGGAAGTCCATTTTACTATCTCTCTCATTGTCTTTTATTTGGTGAAAGATGATTATAATTTTCATTCACTCTTTATTTATATAAAAACTAAAATATTTAAGATGTTTGAAATAAATCTTGAGCTATACCGCTATATAATGTGGAATTCAAGGTAGGCTTTGTCGTCATTAGGTCTGTATCCTAGATCCATACTCCAATGGGACGCAACTCTAGATATAAAATAATTGGATTTCTTTCCATTCTCATATCGAGTTGAGAAATATTGTTAAAGGATATAGTCAGCTGTTTGTTCTTGTATCTTTTTAATGTGTACATATATATATGCATACAGACAGACATGCTATAAAACTTCATTATATATGTTCACCATATGGTATGTGTATTTAAATGGTGATTGTACGTATATGGTAGTCATACATTCTATAAGAGGTAAAAATCCAATTGAAGATCATCATGGGCATATGAAAGTCATTGAAACAGTTAGTTACATTCTTATAAAGGTATGCAAAGTTGATAACCATCGTTGTTGCCTCACTATTTATTACCATGAGAACCCTATTTTGACTCGTCTTTGGTGTATTCTAGAAACCTTTGTATTTGTAAATCCCTTCCACATAGAAACCACAATCTTTCTCAAACGGCTCTATATTCTTTGTGTTGGCTCTTCAATTGGTTTCAAAGTTGATTAAAGTTATGGAAAGTTGGTCACATGTGGTGAACCTCATAGTAATTAGGAATTGCCTTGTTAGCTTAAACATGAAACCTTCCCTTGCAAAACCTACAATTACGAGATCAAACTTACTTTATTTGCAGTTAAGTGTTCCAACTTGAGTTCAACACACCTCAATGACATGAAGAAAGTACAATAATATAAAAAAATCCTTAAACGACTCTACACAAAACATATTCCGAACTCTCCCTTTTTGATGTTATGTTGATATTATCAATGTTTACGACTACCTATCCTCTATCTTTGTCTACAAAAGGTGGAATGTGGTACACACTAGGGTAAAATTGTATGATTTCTATTGAATGATTGAAAGAAAACTATTCCAATGGCTTTCGAGAGGCCATGGTCTCTCCCAGAGCAAAGCTCAAGTTACAAGGTATGTCAAAACAGAATGCTAACAGAATACGCTCCCTTTCCCTCTAATAGGTATTCCCGCTAATTATTGAAAATAGGCCAAAGCCCAAACAACCCTTAGGCCTTATTCTAAATGAAAAGCAATAAAGGAATAACCAGCCCACTTATTTGTTTCTTCTCTTATAAGTGAACCGTATAGGAGGTGTACCAATACTTCCCCCCAAAGAAAGCACCTTGTCCTCAAGGTGCTGATTGGGGAACTGCTGCAACAGAGGATCCAAGAGCTCCCATGATGATTCAAAATCAGACAATCCTTTCGATTTCACCAAAACTTCCAACTGGCCCGGGTCACCATTTGGTACAGTACGCACATCCACCACATCTTCTGGTTCGGCTTGTAACACCATATCCTCTGATATCTGAGTTGGAATGTCCTTAGAAGACGCACAACTACCCAACGCTCTTTTTAATTGCGAGACATGAAAAACTGGATGGATGCGAACCCCATCTGGTAAAACCAATCGATAGGCAACCTGGCCTATTCTTTCAGAAATACTATAAGGACCATAGAACCTAGCTAATAACTTCGGATGATTCCCTTTAACGAGTGATTTTTGACGGTAAGGGCGCAACTTTAGAAAAACCCAATCACCCACTGCAAATTCGACCTCCTTACGGTGTAAGTCTTTCTGCTGCTTCATTCGACACTGTGCTTTCAGGAGGTGTATTCTAACCTCATCCCAAATCTCGTCTCTTGACAACAATTCTTGTTCCACTGCCTGTAGACTTGAAGATAAGGGCCTATAACGAAGTAATGGTGGAGGTTCCCATCTATATAACACCTTAAAAGGGGAGAATTTGAGTGATGAATGATAAGAGGTGTTGTACGATAGTTCTGCCCAAGCCAACCATTTGCTCCATTGATTCGGCCTATCCGAAACCCAACACCGAAGGTACTGTTTTAGGCCTTTATTCACTACCTCCGTTTGACCATCCGACTGAGGATGGTACGCGGTGCTGTAATGCAGTTTGGAGCCTTGTAATTTAAATAGCTCCTTCCAAAAACTACTTAAAAAGACTTTATCGCGATCAGAGACGATGGAATGGGGAATTCCATGTAACCTGATAATCTCCTTGACAAAGATATCAGCTACCGAATGAGCATCAAATGGGTGTTTCAGACCTATAAAGTGAGCATATTTACTCAATCGGTCAACCACCACCAAGATGGTACTCATACCATTAGAACGAGGGAGGCCTTCAATGAAATCCATTGATATCTCTTCCCATACCTTATTAGGTAGGGCTAATGGCTGCAACACACCGGCTGGAGTGCCGCTTAGATTCTTATTCCTCTGGCAGATTTCACACCTCTTTACCAAGTCGACTATGTCCTGTCTCATTCCGACCCAAAATACCTTTGCCGCAATTCTTTGGTAAGTCCGATCTTCCCCACCATGACCTCCAATGGGTGAGGCATGGAACTCCTCAAATAAGAGTGGAATAAGCTTGGATTTCCTTGGTAGAACTAAACGATTTTTAAACAACAATAAACCTTGGCTTATTTCGAACCCTTTGTGGGCTGTAGCATCTTTCAACAGCTCATACTTGATCTTTTGGAGCAGGACATCTTCCTCCTGTTCTTTCTTTAGGGTATCCCACTGCCTCCATTGAGGACCCCCCAGACTTGAACATTCTATCGCTTCTTGTTTCCTCGAAAGGGCATCAGCAGCATTATTTGCACTACCAGACTTATATACGATCGAAAACTCATAACCCAAAAGCTTAGTGACCCACTTTTGGTACTCCGGCTCAACCACCCTTTGTTCTAACAAGAATTTGAGGCTCCTCTGATCAGTACGCACCGTAAAATGCCTCCCTAATAGGTATGGTCTCCATTTTTTAATGGCAAAAACAATTGCCATTAACTCCCTTTCATAAACTGATTTTTGTTTAGCTCGAAGCCCCAAAGCTTGGCTGAAATAGGCAATTGGTTGTTCTTTTTGCATTAGAACAGCTCCCAATCCATAACCTGATGCATCGGTCTCAATCACAAAGTCCACTGAAAAATCAGGTAACTTAAGGACAGGAGCCGAAGATAGCAGGTTCTTTAACTTCTCAAAGGCATTTTGGGCTGTCTCGGACCACTGGAACTGGTTCTTTTTTAATAAATCTGTGAGAGGAGCGGCGATTGGGAGCTGATAGCCCCAAGAATCCCCTCAATTCCGTTACCGATGTTGGTCGTTTCCATTCTTCAATAGCCTTGATTTTAGAACTATCAACCTCCACACCTTCTCTAGAAATAATATGGCCCAAGTATCCCAATTTCTCCCGACCAAATTCACATTTTTTTTATTCGCGTACAATTGGTGGTGAGACAGTAATGTCAACACCACCCTGAGGTGTTCTAAATGCTCAGCCATCGATTTGCTATATGCTAAGATATCATCAAAAAAGACCAATACAAATTTGCGTAACACGTTACTAAACACCTTGTTCATCAAACCTTGAAAGGTGGCCGGGGCGTTTACTAACCCAAACGGCATTACGAGAAACTCGTAATGCCCTTGGTGTGTACGGAACGCAGTCTTTTGAATATCACCATTCTCCATTCGAATCTGATGGTAGCCGGATTTTAAATCCAGCTTCGAAAATACTCGAGCATCGTGGAGTTCATCCAACAACTCATCAATCACGGGGATCGGGAATTTGTCAACCACAGTGGCCTTATTCAAGGCTCGGTAATCAATACAAAACCGCCAGCTGCCATCCTTCTTCTTGACCAAAAGGATTGGGCTCGAAAACGGGCTCGAACTCGGCCGAATCACCCCGGCTTCCAACATTTCCTTAACTAATTTTTCAATTTCATCCTTTTGGTAATGAGGATACCTATAAGGACGAACATTCACAGGACCGGATCCTTCTTTTAGCACAATACGATGCTCTTTTCCCCGCTCCGGTGGTAGCCCCATCGGCATGTTGAATACTTCAACGAACTCATTCAACAGTGGTTCTAAAACTGCCGCATCACCCGAATTGGTCCCCTTGTCAGCTTCACATGAACCCAATTCGATCAACACCCCATGGCCTTCCTGCTGAATTACTTTACCCATTGTTTTTAATGACACCTTAGACCTGCCTAACGATGGATCTCCCTTTAACGCCACTGACCTCCCATTAACCGTGAATTTCATACTTTGCTGCTTCCAATTCACATAAGTGGCCCCAAGGGATTCCAACCATTGCATCCCCAAAATAACATCGCTGTTACCTAATTGAATCGGTAAAAAGTCCTCAACGATGTCCAATCCTTGTATCGAAAGTGTCACATGTCTGCAGATCCCTTCCCCCTGTACTGTTTTTCCCGTTCCCATGGTGATCGTATATTCCTTAGTCCTCTCAATTTTCAAATTCAGTTTATCCACCACCTCCTTCGAAATGAAGTTGTGTGTTGCTCCACTATCAATTAAGATTACTACCTTCTGATCGCCTACGGTACCTTCCATTTTCATTGTCTTAGGATTAGTTAATCCTATCACCGAATTTAAATGGATCTCCACTTTCTGCCCCACATCAACAACATCCACCATATTCAGGGACCTCTCTTCTGTTTCTAGCTTCTCTTCTTCATTTGATTCCTCTTGGACCAAAATCACATTCAATTCTTTTCTCTTACATCGATGTCCCGGTGAATACTTCTCATCACAGCGGTAGCATAGCCCCAACGCACGCTTCTGTTGAACCTCTTGATCAGACAACCTTCTGAATTCAGATCCATTCTTCGTTGAGGAATTGGGAGCTGTCGAAGACTGACTCGAGGTGCTTCGAGCCTCGGAACTAAAACTCGCATTCCTCCTATTCCACGGTGGACCTCGCTCCTTTCCTATCAACTTGTTTTTGATTTCCATCTTCGAGGCTAGCTCCATCGCAACAGTGAGCGAAACTGGACTCATCAGATGGACCTCAGCCTTAATCGTGTTTTCCAGTCCATTAATGAACTGACTTAAGAAAATTTCTTCAGGAATGTCGTCCAAGGGTGCAGCAAGCTCCACGAATTTCCTTCGATACTCCTCTACCGAACCTTCCTGTTTAATTGCTAGGAACTGCTCACATAATGAACCAGCGGCTAACGATCTGAATTGTCGGAGCATCATGCTCTTCAAATCCTCCCAACGAGTGATCGGATGATGTTTGTTTTCCCATTGAAACCACTTCAAAGCATCTCATTCGAACGCAATAAACGATACGTCGATTTGCTCCTCCTGACTTAATCGATTAAGTGAAAAATAGCGTTCAGCTCTCAGGATCCAGCCATCAGGATCAGATCCATCGAACGTAGGAATCTCCAACTTCCTTCCCTTCACAGCGAGAAACCGATTTTGATCATAACCATCAGTTTCCTTTTTTTTACACTCGATCCCGACGCATCAGCTCCTTCCTGATTGGATAACGAGTTCAATTTACTCGTAACATCATCCTGTTGTTTCAGGATTTTCTCCATCTGCTGCGCAAGCAATAACGTCTTCTCAATCGATCCCACACTTCCTTCCAGATCGTTCAATCTCGTAGTCGTACTTTGAGTTGTCATCTTCCCTGGAACGTGACTGCTCTGATACCAATTTGGTACACACTAGGGTAAAATCGTATGATTTCTATTGAATGATAGAAAGAAAACTATTCCAATGGCTTTCGAGAGGCCACACGGTCTCTTCCAGAGCAAAGCTCAAGTTACAAGGTATGTCAAAACAGAATGCTAACAGAATACGCTCCCTTTCCCTCTAATAGGTATTCCCGCTAATTATTGAAAATAGGCCAAAGCCCAAACAGCCCTTGGGCCTTATTCTAAATGAAAAGCAATAAAGGAATAGCCAGCCCACTTATTTGTTTCTTCTCTTATAAGTGAACCGTATAGGAGGTGTACCAGAATGTAATTATTATTATTATTCCAAGACACATATAGCCAACAAAGGGTCTGTATGAGTTGCCAAAACCAAGCTCTAGGGAACTATTTTAGTTTTAAAAAACTATTCCATAGATAACACTATAAAACTTCCTTGTAGAAAACAACAAACCATGCTGATCCATGTATGCCTCTTCTTTGCGAAGACAATTGAGGAAGACATTGTTTGTATCTGACAAATGAGCTATTATGGAGCTGTATGAGAAATACAATAAGAGAGAAGATCTTATATTTCTAAGCCTGTGAATAACTTTGAGGCACCTGAATAATCTTTTGGTTAGTCACTGCGAATACTGAAAGAAGAACAAAAGAAGAAAGAAAGTTCTCGCACCTTTTGCGTGAGGACCATCCAGCTGAGTAGAGTTTATACCATATTCATGACCATGATGCTGGTATAGGATCCATTTTGGGAAACTTCACCCGACTTGTGCACACACAAGCATGAGGTGGTGAAAGATACCACACATAGCAAGAGAAACACAGAATCTGACTTATTGCATTCTTAATCTGAGGAAATGAAGCATCTTTTTGGCTTTTACTATAGATAGCAGTGATGACTCTTTTGATATAAAAAAGTAACCATAAACAGATGTGTGACGGATCTAGTTTGGTATCATATCACCTGCCAATTTGCCATAAAAGAGAATCATACCCAAAGATATTCGATATCCTGTCTGTATGGATTAGAGAAAATTTATTTTACCATGAGAGCTGCTTGAAAGAGAATAAGGAACAGTACGATGGATCAAGATTTTGCCATAATTTAAGATTTTGTCAATGATTGCCATAATTCAAGATTGTGCAGCTTGTGATTTCTGGTCCTAGGTTTGCCCATGTGGATATATATATATACACACACACACGTTGGATCATCTTTCTTTGGTTTGGACTGTTTGAGTGTTTGTGACTTTTAAGCGAATACCTTATCAAGTAGGCAACTAGATTTAATGATATCACAATTTGAAAAAAAGGCTATCATTATCTGATTTGTTCATTAGAAAAAGTGATTGGAAGCAATCCTGATATTGTAGTTATGTTTCTGTCTCTGTGCTGGCATTAAGCTCAGATATTACTAACCAAATGATGCATGTTCGCTTTGAACAGTACTATATTGCACCATCAGGTCATCGTCTGCGCTCAAAAAACGAAGTGCTGAACTTTCTTGAAACAGGGAGCAAACGAAAGAAGCCATCTACTAATTCTGATGACGCTGTAAGCTAATAAAACGTAATTTCTTTCTTTCATTAATTCATTCCAATTTTGTTTATGCTTATTATATGCAATGACATTTTTTCAGACCTCAGAGGGTTCCGCTCCTCGTAGTAAAAAGAAGACGGGTGCAAGGAAAAAAGTTCACGCTGCTTTCACCTTCGATTTCAAAAATCCGCCAGAAAAGGTTAGTTGGTGCCTGAGCTATGCAACGGAGGATGTTTGGTCTCCGAGCATTGGCGATTGGAGTCTACCGCTTGCCACAAAGCAAGAGTGGGCTGCGGTTTTCAATCATGTATGCCAAAACTAGAATGTATCGGTGGTAGTAGTTATTTAGACATAGTGAAACAGGCAACTGTTTGTTGGATGACGAAGTATTTAAAGTTAAAAGTTGTCGTCGACTAAAGCCAACATGTTCGTTATGTGATATTGAGTTTTTCTTTGTTGGGTAGTCTTTATTTGTTGTTTTTTTAAGTATATAATATTTTTTACGGGGAGGTAAGTCAAGTATTGCTGATCCAAGGACCCTTGGTAGTTTGCTTGTTGTCGTGGTAGAAAACGCAAAATAACGAAGCACAGTAAATTGCCTGCCTTCAGTCCGTGAGTCGGCAAGGGGCAGGGCGACTTTGCCCAAATATACAAGACAAATCCCATTTGACCCCCCGCCCCCTAGCTTCAGTCATTGATTGCGTCAAAAACTGCCCCTCACATTTGGGTTCTTGGAGACGGTTGATGTTGGCGGTAATCAATTTTTTTTTTGTCAAACTGCCTCGTTGGGAATGGTTTGATTTTTATTTTTTCTGTCCTTTTTATCTGTTGAAGATGAAACGCAACATGAATCCGTCCTATCTTTTTGGTAACCATGGTATTTGATATTTACATGCTAATACTTTAGGCTTATCTAAAATGTTTCATGCACATTCTAGCTTTTTTGGAGGAATGTTTGACGTCTTGTTAAACATATGTTTGTATGAATTAATTCTTTTATATAGATTAGAAAAGTTTTTGTTTTAGAGAATTTTTTTCATAGATTAAAGGAGCATCTTTTTTAGTTTGGGAGAAAAAAAAACTTGGCTTTCTGCATAAAGCTCCTCTTTAGAAACTTAACGAACAAACCACTTTCTATATCACTACCGGTCATGTATAGCTGACCAAATAAGTTGCGACTCTCATTAAGCGGCCAACAAACAAACTCATTAAATGCCATGAGGCGTGGCGTAGCAGTGGAGTCAAACGTTAAGCCTTACATGCCATGACGAGGATGCAACGTTTTTCAAGGCGTGACTTCAGGCGATAAATTTGTATATAAATATATATTTTTCTATCTATTATTCAATGAGTTATTATTATTAAAAAGTTACATTCATAAATAAATCAATTTACCATTGCCCAACCAAAGTCTAGCCCCTGAAAGTCTTTTTGTATCAAATAAGACCTTTCTAGATGAGGTACTTAGCATCCAAATATGAGCAACGTGGCTTTTCTTTTCCTTTGGAAATATAAAGTGAGAAGTGGACTTAAAGTGAGAAGGGTAAGATGGGATCGAGACTCTTGATCACTTTTAATCTCAAACCCATCCATGAATCGCGCTTCATAAGAGGATTGATCCGGTGCATCTTGGTACATCTTATCACGGTGCATCTTGGTCCATCTCATCACGGCGCATCTCATCTTAATGTGCATCCAAAGGTAGAGATTCATTCTTACCTTTCTCACCAAAACTCAGCCCCATATAAATATAGGCGAAGGATCGTTTGAATATTTAAATTAATGTGAGAAGTGATTTGAACCGTTGATCACTTTTAATCTCAAGCCCACTCATGAATTGCGCTTGATGCGGGGATTGATTAGGTGCATCTCGATGCCTTCTCAAGTAACTCAACTTCTCACCGAAACCCAACCCTGAATATAGGACGGTAATCAAATGAGAACTAAAAAAAGGATATGAACCGTAAAAACCGATTTAAGCCATTTATTGATTTTAATCTTTTGGAAGGCAATGTCATTTTTTGATTATTTGGAAATATGAAACCATTTATTGAATAAATGGCAATTCTCCCTTCGTCCCCTTCTATCAAGATTCAATAGATCCCAAATCTGGTATAGTACCTTCGCTCAATGGTTTCTTGATGCTCTACCGCTATTTTCTGGTCGTACTCCAGTTCTGGTAACCTTACGTTAATCCGAAAGTTTGTTAGCTACTGTGATCGGTGAATCCAACATATGTCACTACGGTAAGGATGCAAGCCGACGGGAGTAACCAGCCTCTAGAGAGGATCATCATTGACAGTGAACCGGACGATGATCGTGACGGCATCGCAACTGGCGTCGTACGACCAGATCAAGGAGACACTGTTATCAAAAGATGCGCTGGGGATCCATGTGACGGCGAGCTTCGTAGCAGGATTTGTGGCATCGAATCCGGTGGATGTGATAAAGACGAGAGTGATGAATATCATGCTGGAGAAGGGGTGGCGCCGCCGTATAAAGGGGCGGTGGATTGTGCGGTGAAGACGGTGAAAGCGGAGGGACCCATCATACAAAAGGTGTATACCACAATTTCACAAGGTTTCATAACATATAGATGAAATTTGTGCTTGCTTTCATGGGTGAAATAAATTAGATTGTCTTTGATTTCATGTGGTAAAATAACATATATAGGGGTGTTATCGGGTACAAACCAACTAGTTTGTACAAACTCGTACAAACTCAATCTACCTTCATGAATTTGCAATTTTTTTAATTTGGCTTCATGAATCTATATTTTGGCTTCATGAATATAAAATTTGGCTTCATGAATATATAATTTGGCTCCATAACTTCTTTTTTATTTATTTATAAGGGTATTTTAGGGCTCCACCGGAAAATATAGATTCATGAAGCCAAATTATATATTCATGAAGCCAAATTTTATATTCATGAAGCCAAAATATAGATTAATGACCCAAATTAAAAAAATTGCAAATTCATGAAGGTAGATTGAGTTTGTACGGGTTTGTACAAACTAGTTGGTTTGTATTTGATACCCAGCCTATATATATATATATGTTGAGTTGAAAAAGTTGGTAGATATTCTAGAGATTTGAGGAAGCTTTATCAGAGTTCGCCTAGAAGGTCTGAAATCCCATATTCAGACTTCAGGACTTAGGCCGTGCGTACCACCTCGGGTACCACAGCCGGGTTCACCATCGGGTAGCATCGGGTAGGGCGGGTTGGCGGTACTCCACACGCGGGTTCACATCGGGTAGGGGTTGCGCGGGTAGGGTTGGGTTCGGGAACCCGGCTAAACCCGGCAAATTTGTATTTTTTTTTATTTTTTTTAAATATTACCATTTACCAACGGCTCCTTTTTTATTTTATTTCAAATTATACACACTATATATATTAACCTCTACCACCTTCATTTTTTCACACCAAATTCAATACTTTCTTCCATTTCTTTCAAATTCAATACTTTCAATACTTTCTTCCATCATGAATTCAAACACCACACATACATCCCGTCATAACCGATCGAGGAGTTCAGATACACCGCAACAAGACCCGGACCTTGGCTTCCAAGCATTTGCTCAACAAGGTTATATTCCGCAACCGGCCCCGAACGTTGGTTTCAACAATTTCAGCAACACCCTTATATTCCTCATCAATTTACATATCATGGTTTGCTCCAATAAGGTTTTACTCCCGCTAATCACCAACTTCCTCAACCCGCGGCTTTCAACACCGAAATCGATCTCGAAGAGGAGTTTGTTCCTGAAACCCAAGAACCACAAACACCACAATCGATCTCGACACAACAATACCCGACACCAATGCAAAAAGGAAAAAAATTGAAAATAGAGCCACCCGACAGATGTGGAGTAAAGAGGAGGAAGTGGCGTTAGTGTCGGCGTGGGTTGACGTTTCGGAGGACCCCGTTGTCGGTAACGCACAAAGCGATGGTACTATTTTTATTATTATTATTATTATTATTATTATTATTATTATTATTCTACTTTAATTTATATAAATGTAGAGAGTTTTTGGAAGCGAATCGAGAAGGTGTTTTATAAATTTGTGGGCCGCCAAGATTATAGAACATTTCATCAACTGAACACCAAATTTAAAGACCTAAACAAGAAAATAATGTTTTTTCCGACATCTACAACAACTTGGTCAATAATAGATCAAGCGGAATGAGTGAAGCCGATATTTTACAAACGGCACACTACCGGTACCGAGAGGATAATGTGGTTCCTTTCATCCATGAACAAGCTTGGGAGGTCCTCAAAAAATCTCCAAAATGGAATCCGGTTCCAACGATGTCGACAAATACATATCGGGCTTCAAAACGTACCAAAACTTTCGATGATGACGATGAAGATGTTCGGGTCGACGAGATAGAGCAACTTCAACGACCCATCGGGAGAAACAAGGCAAAAAGGGCATCAACGAGTAATACGACCGGGTCGAATCCGGACGAAAACATTACTCAGTTGTTGAGTCAAATAAGCTCGTTCAACGATCAGGTTGACAATACAATGGATTACAAAATGAAAAAACTTGAACTCGAAGAAAAACAGTTGCAACTCGAGTTAGAAAAACGATTTGATAAAGACTTCAAGTTTTTTCATAGCCCCGCATGATCACCTTACGGGAGATATTTTGAGGGCTACTTTGGCGAAGAAAGAGAGAATTGGAAAATTACATAATTTTTAATATTAGTTTTTAGTGTTTTGTATTTTGTAATTTTTAAATTTTTAATGAATGTTATGAATTTTTATTTTTATTATTTATCTTATTTTTATTTATTAAAAAATATATGAATATTTTTATTTTGTTAAATAATTAAATGTATAAATAAAAGAATTAAAAAAGCTGATGCGGCATCAGGGTTCAGTGGGTTCGTGGGTTGGCGGTACTCCACTTTAGGGCAAGGAGGGTAGGAAAGAGCAAAGTTGATATGGCACTGAGGTGGCATCAGGGTTCAGTGGGTTCGTGGATTGGCGGTACTCATGGTCTTAGAAGATTGACTCTGATGGTTTCAACGACCTTTGCTTTTGAAGACATGAAGACTATATGATATCAGAACACGTGTCAGAGTTTAATTAGTCTTTCATGTAACTGTCTTGTAACTATAGTATTCCTTTATCTGTATAAGTACAATTTGTAATAGTTAGTTGAGCAATCTTTCCTAATTGTGCACGCACTTTCAATTTGAATATTTCTCTTTACGTTTTGGAAACACTTTTGAATAGCAATATATATGACATTTGAGATTCAATCCATTGTTCTTGATCGTATTCTTAGTTCATAATTGTAATTTGATCCGTATCTGGATTTCATAATTGGTATCAGAGCATAGACAGCTCGTCTAGAGTTTTTTTAAAAATCAAGGGAAGATGATTTGAAGATGTTTTCTTTATAAAACTTTAGGGGAAGATTTTTGGATCCAATAAGCCCCGTTTAAATTAAAGTTCTATAAAGAGTAATTGTATCTTGGGCTTTTCGGAGGTTAACAGGCTTGAGCCTTCCTCTTGTAATTGGACCTTATAAGATAGTGGTGGTGGTTATGGTGGAGGTGGTCGACGATGGTTATAAAGGTGGTGGTTATGGTGGAGGTGGCCGACAATGGTTATCGAGGTGGTGGAGGAGGTTGTAGTAGTGGAGCTGGCCAGCGGTGCCTACCGTTGGCTGTTGGTGGTGGTGGCGGCGACGACGATGGACGGTGGTGACCATTAAAATAAATATCACAGAAGAGTTATATCAAATTAGGTAGATTTATAATTTTTTAGTTTATGTCTCATCTTTGTCCCCTCTTGTTCCACTTATATTGGTGGAACAAAAAAAGTCTTTTGTCCCACCTTGTCCCATCTGTTTCTTGTCCCTGTCCATGTGGCGTCAAACGTGGGACAATGAATTTTTGTCCTCTTCCATGTCGCGTCAAACGTAGGACAATGAGTTTTGTCCTGTCTTGTCCTATGCACCAAATGCATGTCTTGTCCTATGCACCAAACGCATGTCTTGTCCTATGCACCAAACGCATCTTGAGTGAACCCTGGTCATTCATACCCATATCGAGTTTCTAAGTATTTCATATTCAATTATTGTATGCCATCAGGGACGTTTCAATATGGAGGCCCTATTACACATATATGTTGTAATTGAGTGGACAATTAATTAATAAACATATATAATTGTTTGTATATGTTAAAAGATATTATCAAAATTAACAATCATGACATTTGGAAGTTGAAGAATTACTAACTTGAAATGTTTTTAGTGTTTCGGGGTGTTATGTGAAATAAGTAATTCTAAAGGGACTAATAAAGTGACAAAGTGTTGAAAGATCTGGACTGCGCCTCATGTTGATCAGAAGATGAAGGGTAGCGGAGTTCGGATTAGAAGTGGAAGGACTGAAGCTGTAATATCTAAAGGGGCTGAAGTAAAAATATGAGTTGAGAGCATTTAAAGTGATAAACTCTTCATTTACATTCATTCGGACGAGTTTTTCTTATCAATTTACTCTCACTTCTCTCTAAACATTTCCTCTCTCTAAAATCTTATTAGAGACAGATTTAGGGTTTGAAGTTCTTCATTTGTAGATTACTTTTACTTTGTAAAGTGTAAGTTCTTGTTCAATATATTAGTGTTATGATTTTATACATGGTATCAGAGCATCCAAGGCTCGATCCATCTTCTGTTCTTCGTCTGAGGTCCGAATCGTTTTCTGTTTTTGGTTGTTAATCTGGTCAATCGATTGTGTGCGTTTCTATCCTCTACCAGAGTTACATTTGTAACCAGGACGGTACTGAGAGCCACAACTTCGTCGACTAGACTCTTTGTTTCGTACATCTTAATATTAGTGATAAGTTGTTTGGGTTACGAATCTGTTGATCTTTCTGTTTTCAAGTTTCAAAAAGGTTTTTCAACTTTTTTTCGTAAAATCTGAGTTGTTACCTTTTCAGATCTGCTGTTATTTCAACTCCAGATCTTGTTTCAAAAATATTCAGATCTGCTGATTGTTTCAACTCCATATCTCCTTTCAAAATACCCAGATCTGCTGTTATTTCAACTCTAGATCTTGTTTCAAAATACTCAGATCTGCTGATTGTTTCAACTCCAGATCTCCTTTCAAAATATTCAGATCTGCTGATTGTTACAACTCCAGATCCGAGAGATTGTTTAGATCTTTGTAGATCTTAAACTGTTCTTGTGTCGGTGCTTCTTGAACACTACCGTTTAGAGCTCTTATCTCCTTTGATTAGAGCGTCTATGTATGTTCACATATTGTTCATAGCTATGTTTTTCATCTTCTGGTTCTGTCTTGCACATTTTTTCATAGACTTGCACCTATCTCCATAGATCTGTGCATTTCTTTGTAAAATCTGCTATTATTTTTGTAGATCTGCTCTGCATGTTATATACAGTCCTAGAATCGTTGGTTATATTGCTTTGTTCCTTGCTTAGTTCTGATCTAGTGTTATTGTTGTGTATTTGGTAAGATCGGATCTGTCTTCTTGATCTGGAACGTTTTTAGTTTGTGGATCGGTTGATCCTTAACAGATCATTTGGATTTATCGTAGATCTGAGGTGTTTACCTATTCATCTTCTTCTGTTGTGTTTCTTTGGTAAAATCTGTGTAAGAGTTAATATTTTTTTATTATTATTATAACTCTTTGTTTCTTCTGTTCAGGTGAGATCTGTGGCCTCTCTCGGGCCCCGCTTCTGTTCTTATCTGAAATATTACCTGTTGTGACTGCTCTATCTTTTTTTTTGTTCCTTTGCTTCCGCTATATTTCTTCTCAGTCTCTTCTTCTGTGAACATACTTCGAGAGTTTTGAGGTGCAGCTTGACCTAGCACCCTGAGTGTTTTAGGAATCCTGCCTTTTCACCTCAGAACTCTTTGTTGTTGTTCTTGTTTTTTTGGCATCATGCATGGCGAAGAAGAAGACGCTTTGGTAAACGCTGGGGTATCTCAGATCACCAAACTTGACTTTGGTGATCCCTTATACCTACATCCCAGCGATACCACTGGGGCTTCTTTACTTCACCTAAAGTTAAATGGGACTGAAAATTACAAGGTTTGGTCTTATGCAATGATCCTTGTTCTTGAAACAAAAAATAAACTCGGATTTATAGATGGATCTTGCACTAGACCTACCACTGATCCTGTCCTGGCTAAACAATGGGACATATGTAACTCAGTGGTTTTATCTTGGATCTTAAGTTCTGTTACTGAAGAGCTATACCTTGGTCAAGTTTTTTCTAAAATTGCTTCTCATAGACTGGCTTGAACTCAAGGAAACCTATGATAAGGTAGATGGTTCCGTTACGTTTAATCTACATAAGAAAATTAATACTCTAACACAAAACGGATCATCTGTCTCTAATTACTATCATAGGTTAAACTCTCTATGGAAACAGTTTGACGCCCTAGTCAAACACCCTGCTTGCACCTGTAATGCGTCCCAGGATTTTACTAAACACAACCAGCTTTTAAAACTTATGCAATTTTTAATAGGTCTAGACGATGTTTACCGGCTAGTAAGAAGTACTATTCTAACGACTGACCCTCTCCCCTCTGTTAAAACAACTTTTTCTATTATATCAAGGGAAGAATCTCATAGAGGAACCTCTAGCTCTACTTCAAATAAAACTCAATCATCTGCCTTTTTTGGTAAAACTTCTGAAAATAAACGAAAACCTATAAGACCTCCAAATCCAAATCTGTTATGTAAGCATTGTGGCATGATTGGTCATACAATAGAACGGTGTTACAAGCTAATAGGGTTTCCCCAAAAGATTTTCAAAGAAAACCAAATGTGAATGGAAACTTTAGACCATCTTCCAACAATGTTGATACATCCAATACTCACAACACTAGTCAATCTTCTAGCACTCCGAGTCCATCTCTGACTCAGGAGCAAGTCTCTAAACTTCTGACTCTGCTTAGTTCCAGCTCCTCAAATGTGGCCTCCGCCAATATATATGGCAGGTATGTCTCTTTCTTCTTCATCTATACCTAATTGGATTATAGATTCTGGGGCTACTCAACACATGACCTCATCTCTCAGTAGCCTTAGTAATGTGGTTGATGTGTCGGATTTGAATCTCATGTTAATCGCCCAAATGGATCTAAAGCAAAAGTAAATAAAATTGGAGATATGAAACTTACTGATGAACTGGGCCTGTTTGATGTCTTAGTTGTGCCTAAGTTCAATGTGGATCTGTTATCTGTTCATAAGTTATCTAGAGATAATAAAGTGTTTATTGGGTTTGATGAACACAAATGTTACATTCAGGACTGTCAACGAACGAGGTTGATGGGGACTGGTAATGAGGCAGGTGGTCTATATTTCCTTAATCCACCTTGTAAGGGTAAGTCTTCTTGTTATAATACTACCATTAGCTGCATGTTTCATATCAGCTATGGCATAGTAGATTAGGACACCCGACTGATCCTGTCCTGAATATTTTGAAAGAAATACTAAATATAAAATTGGACTCTTCTTCTCCGTGTGAAATCTGTCATCAAGCTAAACAAACTTGAAAAAAGTTTGATTTAAGTGATCATAAGTCAAAGGAAATAGGAGAATTGATACATCTAGATGTCTGGGGTCCTTACAAGGTCTCTAGCAAGGATGGTTTTAAATACTTTCTAACTGTTGTTGACGATTTTTCAAGATCAGTTTGGGTTTATCTTTTAAAAGGAAAGGTTGAGGTTTATGATAACATTGTTAATTTTTCTAACCTCATTCAAACCCAGTTTAACAAAAACATTAAAACAGTTAGAAGTGATAATGGAACGGAATTTTCAAATCAAAAGGTTTCAAATTTTTTTAATTCTCGTGGGATTATACATCAAACTTCCTGCACTTACACTCCACAACAGAATGGTGTTGTGGAGCGTAAACACAGGCATTTACTAAACGTAGCTAGGGCTTTAATGTTTCAGGCTGGGGTTCCTTTGTACTTGTGGTCTGAATGTATTCTTACTACTACCTATTTGATAAACAAAACTCCATCCTCCATTTTAAATGGTAAAAGTCCTTATGAAGTTATCTACGGGTTTCCTCCTGTTCTCACTCATTTAAGAAACTTTGGGTGTTTATGCTTTGCAGTTAAACAAAACAATTTTGATAAGTTCAGCTCTAGGACTGAAAAGTGTGTTCTGCTTGGATATTCGAATTCCAAGAAAGGCTATAGATTGTATAGTCTGGATACTAAACAATTTTTGGTTTCTAGAGATGTAACTTTTTATGAAACTGTTTTCCCTTTTAAAATGAGTGAAAATGTGGAGTCTTATGTTGAAAATCTGAATACTTTGAATTTTTTTGATAATATTCCTAGTTCTACTGATGATCTTTCTGAAAAACTGCCCAATGAGGAATTTAGGGCTCAGTCTACAACTCAAGTTATTGTCTTGATTCCTCTGGTAGTATAGGTAATGTTGACAACCAATTAACTGGTGTTGACACTACCTTGTCTGCTAGGAGTCAAGGAAACTTAGGAACTGATATTGAGCATGATACTCATGATGTTGTAGACTCCCCTCCTGAGGGTCATGATCCACATAATTTAAGTGGTGATTCTTCTTCTTCTTCTCAGTCAATAAGACAGTCTAGTAGAGTTTCACAGTTTCCCCGGAAATTTGATGACTTTGTAGTAGAAGGCAAAGTAAAATATGGTATTGAAAGAGTAGTAAATTACTCTCATCTCACAAAAGAAAATTTTTGTTTTGTGTCAAATCTAAATAAGTCCATTGAACCAAGTAGTTATTCTGAGGCTTGCAAGGATCCTAATTGGGTAATTGCAATGAATAATGAAATGGAAGCTCTAAATAGGAATGGTACTTGGATTGTTACAGATCTTCCACCAGGAAGAAAACCTATAGGGTGCAAATGGATTTATAAAGTTAAATATAAGTCTACTGGGGAAATAGAGAGGTACAAGGCTAGACTTGTAGCCAAAGGCTATAGTCAGAGAGAAGGTCTTGATTATGAAGAAACCTTCTCTCCTGTGGTTAAAATGGTAACTGTTAGATGTGTTGTAGCATTGTCTGTCCATTTTAATTGGCCTTTGTATCAACTTGACGTGAACAATGCTTTCTTATATGGTGATTTGACAGAAGAGGTTTATATGACTTTACCCGAAGGGTATTTTTTAGTGATGATAATCAAGTTTGTAAATTAGTGAAATCTTTGTATGGTTTGAAACAGGCTCCTCGTCAGTGGTATGAGAAGTTGTCTAATTGTCTATTTGATTTTGGGTTTGATCAAAACAGTAGTGACTATTCTCTGTTCACTCTTAAATCTGGGAAGTTTTTTATTGTTTTACTTGTATATGTAGATGACATTGTCATAACTGGAAATAGTAATAGTGAGATTCACAGAGTTAAAAAAACACCTACAAACAAATTTTATGATCAAAGACCTTGGAAATTTACAATTCTTTTTAGGAATAGAAATCTTAAAAACTAAGGATGGGTTGTGTATGAGCCAAAGAAATTATTGCTTAGAACTATTGAATGATTTTGGTTACTTAGGCTGTAAGCCGATCAATACTCCAATGGACATGAATTTAGTAGTAACTGAATCATCAGGTTCCTCTTCTGATCCTCCATTAACTAATATATCTGGTTTTCAACGGTTAATTGGAAGACTCATTTATCTGTTGGCTACAAGACCTGACATTGCATTTGCGGTGCATTGTCTTAGTCAATTTATGCATGCACCATGTCGTTCTCATCTGAACTTAGCTTTAAGAGTTCTACGATATCTAAAGAGGTCTCCAGGTAAGGGTGTTTCATTTACTATTTCTGATTGTTTCAAGTTATCAGCTTACGTGGACGCAGACTGGGGTAAATGTTTATCCACAAGAAGGTCTGTAACAGGATATTGTATATTTATGGGTAATTGTCTTATTTCTTGGAAAAGTAAAAAGCAAACTGCTGTGTCTCGATCTTCAGCGGAGTCTGAATATCGAACCATGGCTTCTGTTACTTGTGAAATACTTTGGATTGTAGAAATGTTGTCAAGTCTTAATATCACAGATTTACTTCCTGTAAATGTTTTGTGTGATAACAAATCTGCAATTCAAATTGCAAACAATCCAGTTGTTCATGAGAAAACTAAACATATTGAGATTGACGTTCACCAAGTTAGAAATAAAGTTGCTAGTGGTGTACTGAAAACTGTTAAAGTTGAATCTTTAGAAAATACTGCAGATATATTTACTAAGTCTCTCTCTTCATATAAGCATGATTATTTGTGCAAGAAATTAAGAATGATAGGCTTATTCCACTGTCAAGATTGAGGGCGGGTGTTAAAAGATATTATCAAAATTAACAATCTTGACATTTGGAAGTTGAAGAATTACTAACTTGAAATGTTTTTAGTGTTTCAGGGTGTTATGTGAAATAAGTAATTCTAAAGGGACTAATAAAGTGACAAAGTGTTGAAAGATCTGGACTGCGCCTCATGTTGATCAGAAGATGAAGGGTAGCGGAGTTCGGATTAGAAGTGGAAGTGGAAGGACTGAAGCTGTAATATCTAAAGGGGCTGAAGTAAAAATATGAGTTGAGAGTATTTAAAGTGATAAACTCTTCATTTACATTCATTCGGATGAGTTTTTCTTATCAATTTACTCTCACTTCTCACTAAACATTTCCTCTCTCTAAAATCTTATTAGAGACAGATTTAGGGTTTGAAGTTCTTCATTTGTAGATTACTTTTACTTTGTAAAGTGTAAGTTCTTGTTCAATAAATTAGTGTTATGATTTTATACAATATCCTATGTTATATTAAAGTCTTACAAACTAAAACAACAAAAGGGTTTTAAAGGACAAGGGTACCATAATGCCATTGGTTGTTGGTTCGTTTCAATGTCATGTCCTCAATATATGCATGGTTTTGTTTCTACCAATTTCTTAGGTTTACGTTCAACTTTTTGGATTTTTTTTGCAAATGCAACTAAAAGCAGAAGCAGAGATGAAAAAACCGGTTAATCAGTCCAGTACTGCCCTACACGAGTACACGGTCTTGGTTTGGACCGATTTCTAGATTAGTAGCCGGTTTAAAAAACAACTTGATTTTTAGAATGTACTTTTACACAATGCCCCTTTAAATATAGATAAACAACTCTAGAGGGAAGTTCCATTAGTAACGTAAAACTGATTAGGAACTTCGGAACCGCCCACGAAGCGCCATTCAAATATAAGATAAACAACCGTAAAAGGAAGTTCCGTTACAAACCCAAAATTGATTAGAAACCCAGGAACGGCGCACCAAGCTCCTCGTGTCCCTCTACATGACAAATATTTATCATAAAAATACATTCACGATGGATATGTTATTCATTATGAATAAGATATTCATGTTGAAGACGGACGTCTTATTCATCATGAATCACACATTCACAATAAATTTGTTACAACATTAATGATAAATATATTACAACATTCATGATGAATAACACACCCACATTTTTCCTGATGAATATGACACATGTCGCACTTTGGAGGGTTCCGAGGTTCTTAATCAATTTTAGATTCCTACCCCTAACAACCCTATATGATCCAAAGTTATATGGTATTCATCCATCCACACAAATTCAAAAAGAGGGCAAGATCAACAAGGGTGTTCAAAATGCAAGACCAGTCACAGGCTGCAGCTGACATTATCTCAACCAACTAACATGATCACAAAACAAAGATTCCTCAGTTTGAATTAGTTTTTTTTGGAAGAGACTATGATCATGAATCAAGTAAGCTTTATCTAATGCTCCAAGATGCAGTCGAAAATTATCCATACACAATGGTCAATTGCGCATCCACAATCTCGAAATTGTAGTGCTATTATTTTTGTGCATAATCGTGAAATCTTGATTTAGTTGTCGCATGCCTTGCTATTTTCTCCATCCAGTAACTGAGTCGGAGCCGCCGGTTCCTCCTGTTGCGGGACTTCAATCACGTCTTTTGGTCGCAAAAAGCTCGGTTGATTGGTAGAAGACAGTAGCCTTGCCCACATTCTATCCGTTATCACAACATTATTCTGCTTCTCAGTGATACGCTGCACAACAAAATATTAAATATATATATATATATATATATGATTATAAAAAACCCATCTCATCCAACTGCTATTCATCAAAATAATGTTGTTTTGGTAACTTACGTTGAATGGAATATAAGTCTGTCTACCATTGACAAGCCCACTTGTGAAGCCGGTGTAACCTGCCATTACTCCATGAACGCAACTTTGAGCAAGGAGCGTGCAGTACACATTGTCAGATGCATTACTTGGAACCGCACGGATCATGTAAGTCGGATCTGCCAAACAACTCCATTGTTATTATTATTCCCAATTCTTCTAACCCTTTTGTGTTGTGTCGAGAAAAAAAGTCATATTTGAAATTCCAACTTCACTCTCACAGTCAACATCAACGCCTCTTTTTACATTTCTAATGTACAATATTGCTCCAAATTTTGTGTATTATGTATTCGAACAACAGTAAAAATTGTCAAAGAAAAAGTATTTTAAATCGTAAAGTGAACTCTTTCTTTAACTAGAGGGGTACAAGACGAAACAATGAAACGTAGATAAGATGGTGAAGAATTACCTATGTATTTAAGAGTAATGGGCATGGACTGCTGTTTAGCAAAGTGAGCCTACAAAAAAGGAAAAAAAACCTCGATAAATATTATATTTGTGGAAAAATTAGAATTTCAGTAGCCCAATAATTGTGGCACCGATGTCGATTAACAAGATTTTAGCAGGTTTCTTGCACATAGGCGCACGGATTCAGACTAGTTTAAGCAAACGAGCAAACATAATATACATTCTTCTCATACACATTAATGCGATACAACGGGTCCACATTTCTATTTAAGTGTGTCCCATAAATATAAGTGTGCACTTTCAAAAATAGATAGTTATAATTTACTCCGCAAGAATATTTAAGAGATGGTGATACAGAGAAATTCATTAGTAGAAACAAGTGTAATAAGTAAGGGTAAAATAGTCATTTAGTTAATTACATTTATAAAACCATGTGCTTTTTTACTGCAGTCATTTATTTGGGGAGTATTTGACATAGCAAAAATAATGGGCAACATTCAAATTTACAAATTATCATGGTTAAGGAAGCTACAAAGCATGAGCTAATAATATTACCTTGATTTTATCAGATATCCACAATCCAACATCTTGAAGTAGTTTATTTCCGGAAGCATCTTGTGCAGTTGCAGAACTCAAACTTTCCGCTGCAAGAAGTTCCTGACCGGCACCTTCCGCCACAACAATAACCATGTGTCCATTGTCCTTCAGACGTTTCTCTACATATTCTAAAAGTCCACCTTTTCCCTCGAGATAAAAAGGTGATTCTGGAATCAAACACAAATCAACATCTCGACTCGCCAAAGTTGCATACATTGCAATGAACCCTGAAACAAACAATTACATAGGAAAATGATCGATAAGATTTCAATCTGGAAATGCAAACTAATTTTACCAGAATCAATTGGGAGGTGAAGCATACCACAGTAGCGGCCCATGAGTTTGACCACCCCGATGCCATTTTCAGCACTTTCTGCCTCCACATGTGCAGCATTAATGGCACGTTGAGCCTCTTCAACCGCAGTATCAAAACCAAATGACCTGTCAATGACCTGGAATAAACATGCAATACACCAATGACCAAAGATACAGTCGTTATCTACGATTAAAAAACAAACGAAATGCAAAGCATTCATAGATGATACTATACTATTCAAAACAAGTGATACCCCACCTATTTAACCAAAAAGTATCGTTTTTTTTCGAACCTAGTCTTCACCTTTTTACAACAGCTACCCTTTGTAGATAACCTCTACTGCTTATATTTCAGGGGCTGTTTGGCAGTTGCAAATGATTTGGTGCAGGATGATGAAGTGGTCAGAATGATTAAAAGGCTCTTATGATATAATGCAAAATGAAGTATGGTTGTTTGGTAATTGTTCAGAATGAAATCGGGGCGCTGAATGGTTAAGGGAGACCCAAGATACAAAATCATACAGAGGGTTTTAGAACCATTAAGAGGCAAACTTTTTTTGGCCAAACAAGATTTGCCTCTTAGTGATTCAGAGGTTGCCTCTTAATGGAACTATTAAGAGGTAAACAAACAGCCCCTTAGTAATTTTCTGATTTGAGGTAGACTATTTATATAATAGGGTTGGGTTCCGGTGAGAAGTGCCAAATTTGGTGAGAAGTGGTTATCAAACCGTTGGATGAGAAATGGACGAACATTAGGATGCGATGCACCGGATCAATTCCCTTTTGAGCCGCAATTCATGGGAGGGTAGTATTTGATTAAAAGTGATCAACGGTTTAAAAGTACTTCTCACACTTCTCACCAAAAATGGCACTTCTCACATGATCGCATACCTTATATTTAATAACTACCTTCAATCACTTTGATAAATACTTCTGTTTTAAACCTAGTGAAAATGAAAGGTTCAAAAGTGGTCAATAACCCCAGCTCCTGAAAAGTGGCTTAATGTGTTAAGTTCACACACGTTGACGCAACGCAAGAACAAATAAATATAGCTAATCCAGGAAAAATTGTTATTTATTGGAATGCAAATAAATACCGGAATGTCATTATCAATTGTCTTGGGAATCCCAGCCACTACAGCTTTAAGTCCACGTCGTCTTATTTCCTGCACAAATAGAATAAGATTGTAAGTTATTCATTAAGATACATGTTATGTAACCACATAAAAGTTTCCAACTGAACAACTTCTCTTAAAGCACAAAAGCATTTAGAAACCAAGTGAAGTCTAAGTTGCATCTCTTTATTGTTTAATACACCGTGTATTTACCTGATAGATAACTGCTGCTCCCTTTTGAGTTCCATCACCTCCAATGATATAAACCTGAATCATAAAAAGAACCAATTAACTCTTGTCTAATCAAACAACCAAAACCAATAGCTAAAAATATACTTCTTCACACACCTGATTGATACCACGATCTTGAATACTGTCAACTATCTTTGGTTTATCGTGGCCCCCACGAGAAGTACCAATAATTGTACCACCACGCTTATGGATGTCATTCACAAACTTTGGTGTCAAAGTAATGGTATTTTTTGAGTAGAAACCTCTATACCCTCCCTACACAAAAGCAAATGCTGTTAATCCATTTCTTCCTGTTCATTCAGTCAAATCAGAGAGTTTCAAGGTGGAGGTATCTAAGTGGCTGTTTGCAGTTGCTGAATGGTTTGGTGCAGAATGATTAAGAGACTCTTATGATATAGTGCAAAATGGGTTGTTTGGTAATTGTTCAGTATGAAATTAGGGCGCTAAATGATGGTTAAGGGAGGCCCAAGATACAAAATCATTCAGAGGGTTTTAGAACCATTAGGAGCATACTTTTTTTTGCCAAACAAGATTCACCTCTTAGCGATTCAGAGGTTCCTCGTAATTAAGTGGTAAACAAACAGCCTCTAAGACTTGGTCAAAGAAAGACTTACATCTATCCCAAGAACTTTAGTCACACCATACATGTGATACAATGCGCATACGATTTCCCTGATCACCGTATTTAATCCAGGACACAAACCACCGCATGTTACAATACAGGCATGCACCTCATCTGGTGCGAAATAAACCTGCAGCAATGAAGGCCCTCACTTAGCACAAAAAAACGTTAGACGGATTCTATACGTAAAAGTAAAAAACCGTACCCTTTGGCGGGGTCCAGCACGTCGAAAATGTATTCCTCGTGGGCCATCCTTGTGGACAACAACCTACAAGAAAACATACAAATTAGTCTGTGGTTACACTTGCAATCGGATTACTTCTTTTAACTGTGAATTCATGGATATCGTTCAATCATGATTGTTGAAACTAGGATGACTCGGATAAGTAAATAAGGGGCTGTTCGGTTCGTTTTCCATTAAGACCTGTATGGATAAAGCTGTCTGTAAGAATAAAGTTATCTGTATGATAACATATAAGTTGTTGTTCGTTTGTTGTGCTGAGCGAATAAGCCATATCGATTATACAGCCCATTAAGCTCCTACCGAACAGCCCCTAAGTTGGTGTCATCAATGAAAGAATAGTTTTTAACTTGGTGGTAGAATCAGTATAACTGTTATTCTAGTTTGCAATTTAACTCCATATATCTCAACTTACAAATATGTATGAAATACTATTGCAAGGGGGAGGTGGAAAAGGTTTCGAAATTCATATATAGTGTAAATGCTAAGAAATAAAATTTACGGTGATGTACCTTTTGAGGCACAGTATCATCCGCATCAACAAAGTATTGCCTGAAACCGACAGGTTCGATTAACATAACAAATAGCTATAAACAAATAGTAAAACCTGTGTTTTCTTGAAGAAAAGAAGAAGCAAATGTAACTTACTTCACAACAGAATATGCAGGATTGGATCGCAAGGGATTGGGATAGGTCTGTATTGAATAAATAACAAGAAAAAAAAATGAAATTAGAATATATTCATTGAATATTGTTCATGTAGAAAAACAACCCTTGTAAGAAAATATTCACACAAAACATTGCAATAGAATGCCTATTCATGTATCCACCATTCACAGAGCCTCTCTCTCTCTCTCTCTCCATATGGTCAGGTTCAGGGGAAACAAAAAATGAAAACACATGTGAATACAAGTAATTTGTAACATGCACACGTGTATAAAAACCAAAAAAACAGCTTCAATTACTTGTATGCACATGTGCATACTGTCCAAATTAACGGTTAGCAGAGTGTTCCTTGGTTTTGCATTTTTTGGGGGTTTCCCCTCAACCTCCCACTCTATTTATATATAAGTAGACCAAGTATATACCAATCAATTATTTGCTAGGTTTACATCTAGGATATGATCATAAATTTTGTTTGTGAAAGATCCAAAGTTCATTTCCAAGAATTCCCCCACCTTTCCCATCTAGTTTGAAACAGAATGTTTGTCGATTTTGTAAAATCTCCACACATTCAAAATCTCATGTTCTTACCACCCCATTCATCCTAAAGGGGATACAAGAGTAGGACACTGATCATAAGGGGTATCCCAAAATGGATAATACATTTAAATGTAGACGAAACAACAACTTCATCACATTGGTATGCAACGGATCTGAAAACCCACAAAACATACTTCTAGAGCATCTATAGACCAAAGATAGAAATTGAAAAACAAAACGCAAAGGTCAAAGTAACAACAACACTTGTTTTTCTCATAAACAATACAAATAAATCGAATCAAATACTAAATAGTGATAAATAGATCACAGGTCCATGTGGGTATATAGGGAGAAATAGTTACGAATCACTTACAGGGAGATTAGGGATGTAATCAGTCAAGTGAGGCACATCTTCAAGCACATAACCTGCATCCCCTGTTTCAATTTTCATCTGACAACTGATGTGATTTTCCATTGCTTTCGTAGTTGTAAACACAAATCAGCAGATCGGTTTACTTGATTTGATCGTGTTGAATAGGGTTTTATTATGTATGAAAAGCGAATCGCGAAGTGTATGTTTGCATATATGGAAAGAGTTTAAAAGAAGAAGGTAGAAATTTCAAAAGAATTCGAGAATTATCAACAGAAAACAGTATTCAAGTTATTGAAAATGGAGATTAAAAGTCCACAAATCCTCTTCTAGATTTCAGGAAACAGGTGGCGTAAGGTTGCATAATATGGTTTTATTTATATATAACCAAATACCGTTTGCTGGTTTTTAGTAATAATAGATTTTAATATAGTTGCTATTTGTACCTTTTTTTCTCACAAAGTCAAAAGCCAATTCAATTACTTCTAGATACGGAACCAATATGAGAAATGGCATGATACATTCCATAGGCATGACCAATAGATAGAATGTTATTAAATAAATCATTTTTATAACTATGTTACGTTTTTTTGTTTGTGAGGTTTGTTGAAAAGTTTGCTTTCAATCTTCGGTCTACATTTATTACACTGATAGTTATTATGGTTTATATTTTGTTTCATTTTTTCGTCCCTGAGGGCAGGGAACCGTTAGTTGGTCCGTTAATTCAAGGACGTTATAGTCTTTTTATCCATTTGTTTTCTTTTGCGTTAAAAATTGAACAAATGTATTACTCTTATTATATTCTATTAGGAGAAAATTTGGTTAAGAACCCCATTTTCATATCAAACCAAGGAATCATCGAGAGCACGTTATGTGTTTGGGCCATTCATCATGAATGTTGTGAAAAAAATCACGTTCATTATTCATGATGAAAAAGGACACGTGGCGCACGCTTAGTGGTTCTCCGGTTCATAACAAAAATGTGTTCTTATTTGAACTTTCCTCTATTCTATATATAAATAATTCTCTCTCTCTCTCTCTCTCCCCCTCTCTCTCATTTCCCTTCCTTAATTCCCTATGGACCCTCTCTTGATTCCCGAGCACCCCCCCTTCGTGACCCAACCTCCATCTTTAAGCCATCTTCTCATGTGACCTTAAAGTTTGGTGTTTCACCTCATCCCTTCTCGTTGGTTGTTAGGACCGCCACTACCTACAACATATACCACACCGACACAACACACACCACCACCATCTAGAGAGGGGAAGAGAGACTAGAGCAGGGGATGGAGAAACTCATTAGTTCTTGTTTACGTGCACACATTTCTCCGATAATGACTCTAACACACACTACTATTGGGGTTTGTATGAGGATTTAAAACAATTTTATGTAATGACAACGGAAGCATAAACATACAACAATTTTAACTATTTAAAATTCTCACCAAGGATTCACATACATGAAATTTAAGAAACAAAAATCAACCCTAGGGTGTTAGAAATCAATCTTTGAAGCGTGAACCAGGATGAATAGAATGATGAGGAGCCAATGTAGCCTCCCTCCACAGAGGAATCCACACCCGAGCAACGTCACGACCCCATGGTGCCTGCTAGCTATCGACCTCTTTATTGTTAGTATTCTTTTTCTCTCTAGAATACTATCTAGACAATATTTCCTTGTAGGTACTTAGAGGTATACTTAGGAAAGAAAAAAAATCACTATATGTCTTTTAAAAGAACTTTTCTCTTCTAAAAGAAACAACAACTACATAAAGGTTGCGTTTAGTACATGCGACGGGATAGGATATGAAAGGACAAAACTCATTGTACCAGCTTGGCGTGTTATGGGACAAGACAAGAATTCATTGTCCCACGTTTGGTGTGACATGCGACAGGGACAAGGTGGGACAACATGGGATAAAAAAAGGCCTTTTTTGTTCCACCAAAATAGGGGGAACAAGATGGGACAAGACTGAGAGAGAAACTAAAAATATTACTTATTAATCCTTGTTTGATATATAAGCTTAATATGATTCGTTTTAGTGGTCACCACTGTTAGTCATCGTCGCCGCCACCATTGGTATCGTCAACCACCTCCACCTCCTCTATTACTACAACAACCTCCTCATCCACCTCTACAACCATCGTCGACCACCGACTACCACCGTCTATAACCACCTCCACAAACATCATCGACCACCAACCACCACTGTCCATCGCCGCCACCACCGTTGTCCATCTCCACCTCTTTCTCTACTACCTCCACAACCACTGTCCATCGCCACCACTATAACACCCTTAATTCATACTCTAATTCATCCATAAACTCCAAATATAAAATGTCTCAAATAAAATAAGGAAATAAACTCCAAACCACAGCGGAATACTTTCAATCAAAACAACTTTTCCGACTTTAGTTCGTCCCATACCGAACTAGATTAGAAAGAGAAAAGAAAAAAACTAAATAAATCTAAAGGTTCCAACCATAATTAAAGTACTTAAAGAACAATTGAACTTCTAAGTCGGTCCTTTGCCTTTGTCACACCCGAACCTTCCGTTCCTGAGATGTATATTAATAGTCAGCGAAAAAGTTTAGTGATTATTTCCACATCTAAAAAATGGCGATTTCTCTCTCTCTAGGTGCGACTAGGGTTTCAACTAGGGTTTCGAATTTTCATGGATTCTAGAGCGTGCATGATCATTCAGCAACTGTTGGGATTTTGTTATTGTTTCCTGTTTGTTCCTAGAGATTTTGTGATGTACGAATCACGTTTTGGTGTTTTTTTTGCTGAGTTTTCTTTGTGGGTGCCGCCATTAAGGTTTCTTGGTGTTTTCGACTTCTGTGACAGTTATTGGTGTAAGGGAGTGTTCTTCGTTACTTTCATAAGGAGATCTGATTGGGTTTCAACATCTTACTTTCTTAATGTTCTCTTCTATCAAATCTTTCCTCTGAAAATCTTGTATCCTATCAATCAAGTCTACCTGGACATTCATCCGCATAGCATGAACTTTAATCGGTTCGGTTCTCTTCTTTCTACTTAGTGCATCGGAAACCAAGTTTGCCTTTCCCGGGTGGTAGTGGATTTCACAATCATAATCCTTTAACAATTTCATCCACCTCCCCTGCCTCATGTTCAACTCTTTCTAATCAAAGAGATATTTCAAGCTCTCATGATCAATGTAAATCAGGCACTTTGTACCATATAGGTAGTGCCTCTAAATTTTCAACGTAAATACTACTGCAACTAACTCCATGTCGTGTGTTAGATACTTCTTATAATGCTCTTTTAGTTGGCGCGATGCATATGCAATAACCTTACTGTAGGTTTCTCTATGCCCACGTCACATGAAATCACTGCTGACATCAAAATGAACCTATGAGGGCCGCACACATTAGAGTACGTAGTTCTCGAATTGACCATGATGGTCGTAAACCAAATTAATTACAAGTTGTAATGGGTGATAATTATTGTTCTAGTAGAATAATAATTATAAAAGTGTGTGAAAATATAATTATGTTAATTATACAAATGTTAGGCCTAATAATTAATTAAGTCAAAAGGCCAATATATAAAAGTAATGTTTACTTTTAAAATGCCTAAATATTAATTATTAGCTAATAACTAATAAAAGGCTTAAGACCCAAAACAAAGGTTTAAGCTAAACTATTAATGGGGCCTAGTCCACAATAAGAAAAAAGGTTACTTAAACCTAGTTAGGTTTGGGTTTAGTGGAAGCTTTTCATTCAAGCAAACAAAACAAAACACAAAAGCTTTCCTCCCTCCCCTCTCCTTGGTGTGCCGACGAGAACACACACGCACACACACAAAACCCTTTTTTGTGTGCGTCGGGTTTTGATTTACATGGGCTAGCAACAGTTCGGGGACGATTCGTGCTCATGTGTGGATACCGCTAGAGGGAATCTACTTTGACCTCTTGTGTTTCCGAGCTCGCCAATTCCATCAGTCGAGATAGTTTTTCTAACCCCCTATGGTTTGGTTTTTGTCCCTATTTATGTTAGTAATGAATCTGGGCTAGTAGGGTTTCGCGGTTTAATTTTAATTTTATATGTATGTTTATTTCCGTGTGGGCTCATGGAAACCCCATTAGTGGGTCGTACCGAATCCGTTTGCTTTTTATGTGGTTGATTGTGTTTGCGTTTTATTTTTCCTGCTTTATTTATTTGCTTTATAATTAGTGCAAACAATTTTATAAAGGGAAAATTTAAAACACAATCGTAACTTTTAATCGGTAATGTGTAAATGTTTTTACAATAAAAATTATAAGCTATCAAACTCAAACCGATTATTCAAAACTTAAAATTGAGAGAATTTTTATTTTATATACATAGAGATATCGACTCAAAAACTGTTTTAAAACGATCTTAAAACGTTAATTTTGAAAGAGTTTGGTAAAACCCTTACGAACTAAAATGTGAGTTTTTCACCACCCATTTAAAACACTTATCGAACTTACAATTGTCCAATTTTGGTAGGAGCATTGGCCAAATCATGGTTGGACAAGTGTAGTGTAAGATAAGGTGCCGAATCACGAGATCACAGTAGGTTGTGTATTGCCCGCTTATTTTGATAGTCGTGACCGGGACGACTGACTTCTGAGTTGTTACTCGAAATAGAAGTGGGATTAAGCATGTCTTTAAAATATTATAATGAATCTCACGAAGGTCTAAGAGTTGTGATGATCACAATTAGAAGTTACCTACCTAAATTGCCATTTTTCATGGCTTGCGAATTGACTAATCGTGAGAAATAGCAAAATATGGATCTTAGCTCATTTTTTAATATTAAAAAGTTATTCGAACTTTGAGAATTAAATACTAAAATGAACTTTATTTTTCTTTAGATGTCTGCTAATCAAGATAACATAAACTCAAACCTCACCCAGTTTACACTCCGATCCATTTTGGAAAAGGAAAAGCTAAATGGTCAAAACTTCCTAAAATGGTTCCGATTCTTGAGGGTCGTCCTTAGGCATGAGGAAAAGTTCTACGTACTTGATAACCCCCCTCCAAACACCCCTGCCAGGAACGCTTCTGAGAGTGTTCGAACTGCTTATGATCCGTCGAGACTCTCTATGCGTTTCATGTCTGATGTTGGCCTCTATGACTCCTGAACTCTTAAAGGAGCACGAGGAGCTATCAGCTTGGGAAATGATTACCTCCCTGAGGACCATGTTTGGTCAGCAGGCAAGGAAGGAAAGGTTTGATACCGTGCAACCACTACATGCTTGTATGATGCAGAAGGGGACACCGGTCAGTACCCATGTCCTTATGATGAAAGGGTACATTGACCGTCTGACTCGATTGGGTTACCCTCTTTGACAAGAGCTAGGGGTCGACTTGATTCTTAACTCCCTGTCTAAGTCATATGATAACTTTGTGCTCAATTATCATATGAACGACTCTGACAAATCCCTCACTGCGTTGCATGGAATGCTTAAGACTGCTGAAAGAGGGATTACCTCCAAGCTGGAGAAATCCAAGTCTGTCCTGATGATCAAGGCCAAGGGAGGGGTGACCAAGAAGAAGACTGTGAAGAATGTGACTGGGAAAGGAAAGACGAAAGTTGGAAGTTCCAGCAAGGTCAAGAAGAATGAAGGAATGATTTCCCTGGATGTTGTTTGCTTTGAATGTTCTGAGAAGGGGCATTGGAAAAGAAACTGTCGAGTTATGATTGCAAAGGCAAAGAAGGAGAAGGCTCAGGGCGTCGGACATTTAGGTATGTATACCATCGATTTATTTACTTCTGATTATGATTCCTGGTTATTGGATGTCGGATGTTTGGGACTAATATTTGTTCCCCTTTGAAGGGACTAAGAAGTAAGAGGCAGTTGAGGCCAGGCCAGTTGGAGCTCAAAATGGGCAATGGGACAAGAGTGAATGATGTGTCTCAGGGTGATTATGATATGATCCTTCCTATTGGTCTGTTTTTGAAACTTTGTGACTATCTTTACGTTCTTACTATCGTACGAAACATTGTTTCAGTTGCACGTTTGAGAGAAGATGTATTTATGTTTAAATTTCTTGATGATAATTCTATTTCTGCATGTTTGCATGGGATTTCATATTTTATTGCTAAGTCAGTTAATGGCATTTATGAAATAGATGTTCGTAATAGTCTTAATTTTGAATCGATGTATAATGTGAATTCTAAAAGGCTTAAGCGTGACTTAAGCCAAAAATAGTTTTGGCATTGTCGTCTTGGCCATATAAATAAGAAGCGCATTGTCAAGCTCCAAGTGGATGGGATCTTGGAATAAACTGATGATTCATTTGATAAATGTGAATCTTGTTTATTAGGCAAGATGACTAAAGCACCTTTTAAAGGAAAGCCCGAAAGGGCAAATGAATTGTTGGTAGTGATACATACTGATGTATATGGTCCCTTCTACCCAACTACAAGAAATGGTTGCTACTACTTCATTACATTTACGGATGACTTCAGTATATACGGATATGTTTATCTAATGAAACACTAATCTGAAAGCTTTGATATTTTCAAAGAGTTTCAGAATGAGATAGAGAACCAACTTGGCAAAAAGATAAAAGCCCTTCGGTCTGACCGAGGCGGTGAATATCTGAGCCAAGAATTCACTGATCATCTTAGAGAGTGTAGGATAATTTCACAACTCACTCCTCCAAGAACACCACAACATAATAGTGTTTCTGAAAGGAGAAACCGCACCTTGTTAGATATTGTTAGATCTATGATAAGTCATACCAAGTTGCCTAAGAGTTTCTGGTGGTATACTTTGGAAGTTGCCGCTAGAATACTAAACAATGTACCAACCAAGAAGGTCGACAAGACTCCGTATGAGATGTGGTCTGGGAAGGTCCCAACCTATCTTATATGAAAGTTTGGGGTTGTGATGCTTATGTTAAACGATAAACTTCTAAGAAGCTAGAGCCTAGATCTGAAAAGTGTATCTTTGTGGGATATCGGAAAGAGACAATTGGGTATTATTTCTACAACCCTAGCGAAAACAAGATGTTTGTTGCTTGCAAAGCTGAGTTTACAGAAAATGATTTTCTAACTAAGCCTGAGACAGGGGATAGAGTGTAACTTGAAGAAATTCAAGGAACACCACTAGATACACAGGTTGACACTGGCACTCAACAAGATGTTGAAGATACCAACGAGAGACAAACGGTCCGAAGGTCGGGGAGGATTTGTCAAGAGCCAGATAGATACCAAGGGTTTCTGATTGGCTATGACGACATGGTTGACGATGAACCATTAACCTATTGACATGCTTTGTCATGTGTAGAATTTGACAAATGCAATGATGCCATGAAAACCAAAATACAATCCATGTCGGATAACCAGGTCTGGGATCTGGTAGATGCACCCAAAGGATGCAAAGTCGTTGGGAGCAAATGGATTTTCAAGAAGAAATCCGACATGGATGGGATCGTGCACACTTTCAAGGCTAGATTGGTAGCAAAAGGTTTTACTCAAACACATGGTGTTGACTATGATGAAACCTTCTCTCCAGTAGCCATGATCAAATCCATTAGGATATTACTTTCCATTGCTGCATATCACGACTATGAGATATGGTAGATGGATGTCAAAACCGCATTTCTTAATGGAACGCTAAGCGAGGACGTGTACATGGTACAACAAGAAGGTTTTGAGCATCCCAAGCATCCTAATAAATTGTGCAAATTGCTAAGGTCCATTTATGGACTTAAGCAAGCATCTCGAAGTTGGAATATTCGAATTCATGAGAAAATCAAAGAATTTGGACTCATAAAAAATGAAGATGAACCTTGTGTATACAAGAAAGTCAGTGGGAGCCTTATTGTCTTCCTAGTTTTGTATGTCGATGACATTCTAATCATCGGGAACGACATACCAACGCTACAAGGAGTAAAATCGTGGCTAGGGAAATGTTTTGCAATGAAGGACTTGGGAGAGGCCGCCTATATCCTTGGAATAAAGATCTATCGTGATAGATCTAAGCGCTTAATTGGATTGAGCCAAAGTACATACATTGACAAGGTCTTGAAACGCTTTCAGATGAAGAGTTTCAAGAGAGGAAACTTGCCAATGGTACATGGTATACAATTGAGTAAATCTCCATGTCATTCTACAAAGGAAGATATGGATCGCATGAAGGGTGTTCCCTATGCTTCGACAACATGATCCATAATGTATGCCATGATATGTACTAGACCTGACGTATCTTATGCTTTAAGCATGACTAGTAGATACCAGTCAAACCCGGGTGAAGCTCACTAGGTAGCAGTAAAAAATATCCTCAAGTACCTGAGAAGGACTAAGGATATGTTCCTTAGTTACGGTGGTACTGAAGGAAATCAGTGTGTTCGAGGATACTCAGATGCAAGTTTTCAAACCGATCGTGATGACTTCAGGTCACAATCAAGTTTTATGTTTACACTGAATGTTGGTGTCGTAAGTTGGAAGATCTTCAAGTAGAGCACGATTGCATATTCGACTATAGAGTCAGAATACCTAGCAACTTCAGACACCGGGAAGGAGGTCGTATGGATGAATAAATTCATCACAGACCTTGGTGTAGTTCCTAGCATAGTTGTACTCGTCGACATCTATTGCAATAACGAGGGTGCTATAGCTCAAGCAAAGGAACCAAGGTCCCATCAGCGGTCCAAGCACATTCTGAGGAAATATCACATCATTCGAGAGATGATCAATCGAGAGGATGTGAAGGTCTGTGAATTTCGATCTGAATATAATCCGACTGATCCATTCACTAAACCTATGAGTCAGATCAAGCATGATATTCACACTAGCTCTATATGTTTAAGATTTTTAAGTGTTTGAATTGATCGGTAATTTTAGTATACTTTTCGAACATTAAGCAATGGAATTCTATCTATTTTATGCATATTGGGTATGAGTCATTACATTAATTTCGTTGTGTTCTATATTAACATGTTAAAATCCATAAATAATATGATATTATTTAAAGTTATCCATGGTCGATTGTTACTACGGGACTGGTAACAAACTAAGATCATTGTGAAGCCTGGTTATGGTCAAGTTGGGCCAGCATGGGGTGCAACTAGAGTCACCTGCACTTGTAGGTACAAGTGTTGGACAAACCCGCCTTAAAGACCACTTCATAGTTCGACGTCATAAAGTGAGTCTTGAAATGATAAGTTGTTCATTTATCCTTTGACTTGAGATGTATATTGGGATCTCAAGCACAAGGAGTGTTGTGCCTTGATATATGCCTAACGTTACCTTTCACCGGGTGATTATAAGGGTTATGTTAGGTACAATGTGAAGTGTGTGAGAGTCGTATACATGCAATATGAAATTTTCTCCTCTCATGATGAGAGAGAAATCTCTGCGGCCCTCGATGATATGAATTAAGAATTGTGTGGCCACACATAAGTGAATTGGTTGAACCAATAGTACTAACTCAACTAATATCGGGATCGAGAAATACATTTGAACAACCAAGGATGTGCCTGATCTATGCCATGAGTTCATATGAGATATCGTGCAACAAAGGGGTAAGGAATATTCTATTCATATTATTGATCACATCAGTAAAAGCTAAGGAAGCACATATTCATTTGACTTTGGGGGCAGTGGCGCGTTGCTAGACACATAACCACTGTCTTTATTTTATGTGTGGTGTGCAAGTGGGAGACTGTAGGTTTCTCTATGCACACGTCACATGAAATCGTTGCTGACTTCAAAGTGAACCTATAAGGGTCGCACGCATTAGAGTACGTATTTCTCGAATTGACCATGATGGTCGTAAACCAAATTAATTACAAGTTGTAATGGGAGATAATTACTGTTCTAGTAGAATAATAATTATAAAAGTGTGTGAAAATATGATTATGCTAAATATATAAATATTGGGCCTAAAATTTAATTATTATGCTAATAATTAATTAAGTCAAAAGCCCAATGTATAAAAGTAATGTTTACTTTTAAAAGGCCTAAATATTAATTATTAGCTAATAATTAATAAAAGGCTTAAGGCCCAAGATTAAGGTTTAAGCTAAACTATTAATGGGGCCCGATCCATAATAAGGAAAGGGGTTACATAAACCTAATTAGGTTTAGGTTTAGTGGAATCTTTTCATTCAAGCAAACAAAACAAAACACAAAAGTTCTCCTCCCTCCCCTCTCCTTGGTGAGCCGATGAGAACACACATACACAAAACCGTCTTTTTGTGTGTGTCGGGTTTTGGTTTACAAGGGCTAGCAACCGCTCGGGGACGATTCATGCTCACATGTGGATACCGCTAGAGGGGGTCTACTTTGACCTCTTGTGTTTCCGAGCTGCCAACTTCATCAATCGGGGTAGTTTTTCTAACCCCATATGGTTTGGTTTTTGTACCTACTTATTTTAGTAACGGATCCAGGCTAGTAGGGTTTCATGGTTTAATATTATTTTTAAATGTATGTTTATTTCTGTGGCGATCCCGTCGAAACCCTTCACTTGGCTCTTTGAAAAAGCACAATTGGCTCTTTGAAAAAGCACACAACCTAATCCTAATTTCGAGGCATCATTGTATACCACAAAATCCTCTGTTCCTTCTGGTAAGGACAACACCAGTGCGCTACTCAATCTTTCCTTAAGTGTCTAGAAGGCCTCTTCTTGTTTTTGTCCCCAATCAAACTTGATCGATTTTCTAGTCAAAGTCGTTAGTGGCGTCACTATCTTGGGAAAATCCTTGATGAATCTCCTGTAATAGCCTGCTAAACCCAGAAAACTTCGAATCTCTGATGCTGACTTCAGTGATTCCCAATTCATAACCACCTCGATGTTGGTCGAGTCCACCTTGATTCCATTTGCGTTGACCACATGGCCAAGGAATTGTACCTATCGCAGCCAGAATTCACATTTCGAGAATTTGGCATATAATTTCTCCTTTGCTAACAACTCGAGAATTGTTCTCAGATGTTGCTCATGTTCCTCTTTGCTCTTAGAATAGATAAGGATTCCATTAATGAAGTCTATGACTAACTTATCCAAATAGGGTCCACAAACCCTATTCATCAGATCCATGAAAGCTATTGGTGCATTCGTCAATCCGAAAGGCATTACCAGAAACTCGTAGTGCCCATAGCGAGTCCTGAACGCCACCTTTGGTATATCTTCTTCTCGAACCTTGAACTGGTAATAACCATATTTCAAGTAATTTTTCGAGAAATGACTAGCTCCCTAAAGTTGATCGAACAAATCATCTATCCTTAGTAATGGATATATGTTCTTGATCGTGATCTTATTTGGTTCATGGTAGTCGATGCACATTCTCATCGTGCCATCCTTCTTAACAAATAATATCGGCGCTCCCCACGGCGACAAACTCGACCTTATAAATCCCTTGTCCAACATCTCTTGAAGTTGCTTCATTAGTTCTTGCATTTCTGTCGAGGTCAACAGATAAGGTGCCTTTGCGATCAGCGCCACACCCGGTACTAAATCTATCCAGAACTCCACCTAACGTTCTAGTGGTAATCCGGTAAAGTCATCTGGGAACACTTCTGGGTAATTGTTCACTATTGGTACATCTAGCACCATCTTTTTCTCCAATGCTTCAACTACGTAAGCCAAGTAAGCTATACATCCTTTCCGAAAACATTTGCTCGCCTTTAGTGTTGAGATCAACCCAACGTCGTTCTTCTTTCGATCCCCATACACGTGAACTATTTCACCTCTGGGGTTTTAATCTTGATCATCTTCTTATTACATATGATATGGGCATGATTGTCGGACAACCAATCCATCCCCAAAACTACATCAAACCCTCCTAAACACATTGGCATAAGCCTAACAGGCAACTCCTTACCATCTATACATACCGTGCAACCATCAATTACTTCATCCACTTTAAGCTGTCCTCCGTCAGTAGTTTCTACAGTGTAACTATTTTCTAGCCTACAAGCATCCTTATTCAGATAGTGACGAAATGTAATAGACACGAAACTACCATTTGCACCTAGGGCTGACAACGGGTAGGGTATGGGTAGGGTAACGTTAATCCGTTATTCAATCCATTTAAAATAGCGGGTAATGAAACAGATAATTATCCGTCTCATAAAACCGTTATCCATATCCTATCATATCCATTAAAAATACCGGGTAACGAAACGGGTAATGGACAAATGGTAAAACAAAATTTTATTTTAAGCTATAATTGATCTCGTTAAATCTAAAGTATATAAGTAAAACATAAGCCCATAAATATAGTTACTATTTTATATCTAATATTTATACTAAACATTTTATTATTTTCAAAGAATCATATTATAATATTAAAAAAATATATAAATTATAAGAGTAACACTTTTTATTGTATTTATTTACTTGAACCCGTCTTGTTTCTTGTTTAATCATCATGAAATCTTTTACTCGATAAATATAAAAAATAAATTAAAGTACATATTATATACGGCAATATTATAAAAATATTAATGATATATAATTATGTATATATACACATTAATATTTAAGAGGCTCCGTAAAATGCAAACCTTACATTTGTTGCACCCCTTACAAACCACAGTTTGCATATGTGCAGACTGGTTCTGCATATATGCATATGAATACGTGCAAGAATATACATATAATGGACATACATTCATATGGGACAATGCATATATGCAGAACCATTCTGCACATATGCAGACTGTGGTTTGTAAGGGGTGCAACAAATACATGGTTTGTATTTGATTTGTACCCTAATATTTAATTATATATATGTATAGTGTTAGGTTCATTTGAGAAGTCTAAATATTTTGAGAAATAGAGAAGTGATCGTGACTCTTCGATTAAATGCGCTGATTTTGAACACGGAAGGGTATTTTGGTAATTAGTCATCCCGTTTACAAAAACACGGGCTGAGTTCATATATGAATCTGTGTGATTCACATATGAACTATACGTTCATATATGAACCTTTGTAATTCACATATGAACTCTTTATAACTAATTCATATATGAATCTTGTGATTCATATATGAACCTTTGTGTTTCATATATGAAACTAATTAATTGTAGGTTCATATATGAATCAGTTGAACCAATTAACTGATTCATATATGAATCTTTGTGTTCATATATGAACCTTTGTAATTTACATATAAACTTTTTTTAACTAATTCATATATGAACCTTTGTGTTCATATATGAACCTTAATGATTTATATATGAATTTTTTTAACTAATTCTCATATGAACAAATTAACTGATTCATATATGAATCACAAAGATTCATATATGAATCACAAAGGTTCATATATGAATTAGTTAAAAATATTTTATATGTGAATTACAAAGGTTCATATATGAACACAAAGGTTCATATATGAATCACACAAATTCATATATGAACCTGTCCCGCGTATTTTTTACGAAACTACCCTAAATACCCCTAAGCGTCGTTTATTAATTAATGTGGACGCGCGCATTAATCAGGTGTAACGCGAATTTCTTGACCGTGGATTATTTAATCCAATGGATATGATCACTTCTCTATTTCTCAAAATATTTAGACTTCTCAATTGAACCCTTCCCTATATGTATATATATATATATATATATATATATATTATATCGTAACGGATAACGGGTAATGGATAACGAAAAAAACGCTTATCCATACCCTACCCACTAAAATTTTGGGTAAACGGGTAACGGATAAGTGGATAAATGGATAAAATTTTCTTTATCCATACCCTTATCCAACGGGTCGAAACATAACGGGTAACAGGTTTACCCTTACCCATTGCCAGCCCTATTTGCACCCGAATCAAATAATACATGAGCATAGACGTTGTTGATAGGAAACGTACCTGATACCACGCCAGGAGTCTTCCGAGCTTTCTCCAACTTCATGGTATAGGCTCTGCCACATCCCATGGGTAGTTCCTTCTTCTTGTCTGACCTTTTGTAGAAACCATCACCCGTTGTCTTCAAGTTTCTCTCTGGACCTTTTTGAAAATTAGGACATTGGAAACTTAGATGTCATGTTGCCCCACAACCGAAATACGATTTTGATTCTGGACATTCCCGCACCGTATGCCCAGGATTTTCACACATATAACATGATAAACTTCCAGCTCTGCACTCTCCCCTGTGCCTTCGGCTGCACTTGCTGCACTGGGGAATAATGATTTCCTCTCCACGGGTCTTAACTGGTGTTGCAGTAGCTTTTGGCCCTTTCACTAACTTACTCGGCCCGTCCCATATCCTCTTACCATCTTTCTTTTCCTCAGATGCCTTTGTATTATTCTCCTCAGCCACCGTTGCCATCTCTATTGCTTGAACGAAAGTTGACGAGGAAGTCATATCCACATACTGTTTGATGTCTACTCTCAGCTCATCCATAAAGCTGTCAATCTTCCTCTGCTCGGTTGCCACCTGATAGCTGGCAAACCTTGCTTTTTCCAGGAACTCATTGACATATTCTTGAACCGATGACGACACTTGCTCTAGCCTCAGGAACTCAGACTCCAATTTCTTCACTTTAGACTTGGTACAATACCTGTCCATAAGTAACTTTTTTATCTTCTCCTAGGTCATGGTGGCCATACCCTCTTCACCGATTATTGCACACTCGACCTCCCACCAATGGAGTGCCGAGTTCGCGAGGGTTGTTGCTACATATACCACCTTCTGCTCTTCAGTGCATTTGCAAATATTGAAACAACTTTGCATCTTCGTAATCCAATTCATCAGAGCAACTGGACCCTCGACTCCCTTGAATTCCTTAGGATGTGTGCTACTAAAAGTCTTGTAGCTACATCCTTTCTCTTTAGGTGGCGGAGTAACCACCACATCGTTTTCCTTTTCACCTGTTTCCTCTTCCTCTTGATGCTTTAGTCGGTTCTCCAATAGTGCCTTAAGCATAGTCGGCCATTCTTTCAGTTAATACCTCCTAAGTAAGTGGATGATCACCCGACCAGTAGCTACTGGCCTTCTACTGACTCTACCTGCGGTTGAACTAGCTTGAGCAGACGAAGTTGCACGGTGGTTCACCCTCGTCCTGTAGGCTGTACCCCGACATTAAAATTTTCTCCGTTCGGGGTTGAAGTCCTTTTTGACCTTCGAGACACCAATCTGCCATGATAAAACATCGTCATTCTTCATGAAGGACTCATCACCACCCCACATCATTCAACGTACATTTATTTCCAAAATAATAAGAGTAATTATAATAATAATGCATAATACACAAAATATATAAAAACTAGTACTTCATTTAATCACAGAGAGAGAGAGACTCTTTACATGATCAAATAATACCTAACAATGTATCTCCAAATAAAACTCCAAATGTAATAATAAATCAATCTTAACGCACACAAAGAAATTAACCTAACACCTAAACTGAACGAAATCTCTCTCCCTAGCTGGTCCTACCCCTTTCAGAGTGGGTAGTAGATAACCCTTGGATAGAGGGAATTGCCAAATCACGGAGCTCCTCGGTCCCTTCTGATAGCATTGAGCCCAAATAGATATGTACTTACCCGCCACTCCTGAATACTCAAGAACCGCCCCTCTCGAAAGTATCGAACATGATCCCTAACTCGAATCCTCTAGGTCCTAATGACGATCCTCCACTTTTGCTCCAAAGCCACCTTATCCCATGTCAGGGTAGAAATCTTGTCTATCAGGCCACTATTCTCAGTTTGCAGAAAGCTCAACGTTTACACGTCCCTAAAGTATGTCCTTTGCAATCGCTTAAAATCCTCTTACAGCTTAGCATTCTTCTTTTTGAGCTCTGTGTTCTCATTTTTTAGTGCTTCTAACTGCTACTCGATATCTTCGGGACTAGGCGTATAATCCTCTGACGGATCATACGAGCTACTTCTCTCGGCCACTAGCTAAGATGGCGCCTCCTGAATCGGAACTGACGCACTCGGGTATGGCGACTTCCCCTGCTCGAGCTAGAATGATTATCCACTGACCCACCTCTTAGACCTAATCCTCTCGGCGGACCACGACCTCCACGTCCCCATCCATCCCTCATGACCTTATGCAATTCTCTATCACCCATCACCATTTTCCTACAAAACCGCAAGGAAACGTCATGTCAAATACCAGTATAATATCAAATTTAATATGACACAATGTCGTAACACAAACTATGGATCCCAATATCAAGTGAAATTCAACCACAACAAAAGTAATCAAGAAAATAAGCAATGATGTTATTCAATCTGCAGAGAATTAGAATAGTAGCCGTATAAAGGTTTTAGGATTAAGAATGAATCATTAAGATAATTAGGGTTTTGTCATCCCTATATATATCCCATAGGGATATTTACAAATTCAACCGTTGAACTTCTATTCAACTAAACGTTTAGACCTAACAATCTCCCCCTTTGAATTGAAGTTTGATCACGCGCCAATTAGGAACATATCTTTTTCTGATTGCGAAGAGAATCTCAAAGTGTTTGATGGAGTTCCGATACTCTAGTCTTTCTTCAATTTCTTTCGGCAGTTCTTTGGTAAGTAACTCTTCAAGTTGACGATCTTCTCCGATGACTCTTTCTCTTCTTCTGTAATTATATTGTTCAACACTTGACAAACATTCCTCAACGTTCCATCGTAGAATTTATGCAGCTGACTGATTCTCATGAAGTGCTTTTCATTGTTCTCGTTCAAGTACACTATCCCAGTCTGTGGCTTGGAAAGAAGAGAATGTATCTGCAGTTCTTCTATTTCGGGTAACGTCAGATCGGGCTTGAGAATATTAACTTTTCATTGATTACTCTTGATGCCCATTTGAAGGTCGTTGACGTATGACAGGGTGATCGTGCACTTCATGAACCGTTTGATCATCTCAAGAGCCTTAGTAACCGACAGAGGCATGATGGTTCGAGTTGTCAGATCCCGCAGAATAACCGGAAAGTCATTTAGGTTCATGTTTTTGAAGTCTGCCTCTGAGAAGGTCCACTCTCTACCATCTTGTCTTATAACCGTGAAAACTGGAAACAAGACCCTTACAATTCTGTCGGATGTGATTTCTATGATTTATGTGATCTGGTGATTGGTCTTGACTTCGTTTGTTAGACGACCTCTTTTCATAACTTCCAAGTAGTGAGAACGAACTGGTTCATCTAGGTCAGATACTCCGTGACACATAACCGGGTCTAGAGGTCTGATTTAGTGAACGAAGATCTTCTTTTGGGATTCCTCAATAAATGGTACCAGAATCTGAACTCTCTCCCAGCGAACCGGTTGATTAGGTTGGGCTTGAGTCGTTTCCGGTTGCAGAGAAGGTGAAGGTATCCTTGAAGAAGGTGAAGCTTTATCTAGACCTGCCTTTTGTTGCGCTTCTGAAAACTGCGCTTTGAAGAAGGAACTGATAATAATCATCATCGTCCATTGCTTCATCGTCAGAGAATTGAAAGAGCATGTCAGTTTCCGCTCTGATCGCTATTATGGCTTTTTCGTTCCATAGCTTTTCTGTTTCGGGATCAATCTCTGACTCATCATCAATTAACTCCAAATATGATCATGCTGCAGCAGTCAACATGATTAGGTCGTCATTTTCACCCTCGGGCTTTACAACCGTTGGGTTTTCAGAAATTTGCACTTGAGTTTCTCTGACCGGCGACTCTAGTTCCATATCTTGTACCATAGTCTGTTCTGAACTCGGTTCGATAGTTTCTGTACCTGTGTGAGTATCAGTGACTATTTCAGCATTTGTCGTCTCGGTCGTTCTCTAGCACTTCTCCCCCTCATGGTGATCAGGATCATCCTGGTCATCATGTCTGCTCTTGGTACCCTGTACTTGACCCATGCAGGTGTTTTCGAGATTGGCAACCCTCTCGGATAGAGTGGACAGTGTCCGTTGAACATTCTCCAGGGTTGTGGTTATGTGGTCAAGTTTGGCTTGTAGTTGGGCTTGATTGTCGGGTTGGGGATGCGATGTTTGAGGAGTTGGGGCTTGAACTTGTGATCTGAAAAGACCAACAAGATCGGCTTCAGAGGATGTGTCTATGTTGGCTTGAGTCAGGAGCTTGTCAAGAAGTGCGGCCTTTAGGGCATCTATGCTCATGCTTTGTGGGTTTGGCTGAGGTTGTGAGGGTTGAGGTGGTGTTTGGGATGGGGGCTCGAGAAGAACGTCTTTCCCCATTACCATTCTTTTGATGAAATCCATCTCCACCTACAGTTGTTTAGCCAAAGATGATTGGACAGCCTTTAAGGCGCTATCCAGGTATTCCTTGGAGACGAACTCCGGGAAACTAACTCCTGACTCACGTAGAGTACCTGTTGAGGTAACAATGGTTGATTCAACCGTTGTATCGCCTACGTTCACGGCGGGCATTGTGTTAACCGTGGTAGGACTTCCACCCGGTCCTCGTAATCCACCTAGTGGTAGAGTTACTCGGGGTGTTCCGGTCGAGTCACGAAGAATCTCTACGGTAGCAGATGAAACGTTTTGTGTCCTAGCCGAAGAAAGTAAATCAACAAATGACTCTAGACGCAATTGTGCACTAAAAGAAGTCGAGGAGCGGGGCGACGTTCCTCTTGTTTCAACACCAGAACTCCCCAAGTGAGAGACTGGTGGATTATGTGCTATATCCCCGTGTGAAGATGAAACAATTGTCTGTTGAAAGACAAGTGAGTGGCTAGGTGGAGCGTGCGATTGCGTCGCTAGGTCTATGACGTCTTGTTCAATACCCCGTCCCAACGGATGGGACGGGGTAGTGGATGTGACTACTTGGCTGATATTTGGCTGGGGGAGGTCAACCGATGTTGGTTGCCTCTTCTCTCTATAGCGCTCATTATTTTGTTTGCTTCTCCTTTCTCTCACTCTCTCTGTTTCATTTTCAACTACATCTCCCTCCGCTCTCCTTGTCTCTCCAGTATTGGCTTGAGAAGTAGGTATGGGTTGAAGACGATATTGGTCGTCATTGTTGTCTTACGAGTCGGTTGACTCATCATCTGATGCGGGTGAACCAGATTCGGATCCAAACTCAGAACCAGATTCGTATCTAGATTCGGAGCCGGATGACGATTCTAGTGCTTCTTGTTGGGCCACATTTGTGTTGTCAATGACCGTCACTTCATGTAATCTGACGTCATCGTCTATAGTCTGAGTGGTGACATGGGGTGGGGTGGGTGGACGACGAGACGTTCTAGCTTTGCGTGTAAGTCTAACGGCACCGCCCTCTTCAGTTCACAATATGTTCTCTCAGCACACCCTGTCCGGGAGCCCCAGCTCTCCGGACCCTACCACCACGAGTTCTAGGACCCTCACGTCGCTCAGGACTAGCTTCTTGGGTAGGTCCTGTCGGCTCGGGCTGGACCATAGGGGCGTTTAGGTTGTGAATGCGCCTATACTCTATCACACTCGGTGCCGTTAGCCTAGCATAAGCTAGCAGCCCGTCTGGTATGATTATGGAGAGGATACCCTCAATCCCGGGTTTGTTCTGAAGCCTAGACATTCGGTTTTGAGGACATACCTCATGCAATGACCGACGTAGAATTGTGGGGTTGACATCCATGAAATAGTTGATGATCAGTTGAAAGAAGCGCATGTATGGTATGAATGTCTGCTTCTTTTTTGCTTCCTTGGCTTTGACTTTCTGTCCCAGTTCATACCAGAGCAGGGTGGCGAAATCAGTGTGACGGTGGAAAGCGACACTATGGACAGTGCGTAGAAAATTGTTGTTTCTTTGATCAATGCCCTTGGTAATTGCAGACAGACATCGATTGAGGATCGTGCACAGCGTGTACCATAGAGGTGTCAGGAAGGTGCGGTTGAACGCTGAGGTGTGTGTGAGTTCTGCGTCGTAGCCGAGGGAATGGATGTCCTGGCATAGGATGGTGTCGGTGACGGGTTGTTCAAAGCGTACACGGCCGGGAAAGGATGTGGGTCAGGGAGTTGAAGGATCTGTCCGAAGAGATCGCGAGTGAGTATAACTGGAGTGTTGTCTATGTGACCTTCAGGTCGCGTGCCTTCGCCTTCAGTAATGGTAGCGAGGGACCGCCATAATTGTTGCAAATAGATTCGTGGTACTTTGGTTGTGGCAATTAAGGTATAGTTCAGTAAGTGGCCTTTCAGGATTTCAACCACCACCTGAGACTGGCAGCGAATAGCCTCAGTGTCAAGGTGGAAGTTGTTATGTGTTAGTGGAAGTACCGGGCCAGCACAGAGGAGTGCAACATCAGCGACTGGATCGATGATTTTTTGTTGCGCCATTTTAGTACATGTTGCACAATTAGCGTTAGAGAACAAGACACGTGGAAAATATGATTACGTACCTTAGATGTCCGAAAGATGAGATGTTCGGAAAAACCCGGGACAATAAGCTGCCTGTAAGAAAAATGGCTCGGATAGGTAATACCCGAGACTTAGACAACCCGGAAGGACTCTTATCGGAGCACATACCGGGAATGAATTTACCCGGGGAGGATATGCCCAGGATTGGAACACCCGGGATCGAGTAACACACAAACCCAGGAACCAAGTCACCCGGGAACAACCATATCCGGGAATTGGAGATGTACCCGATAAAGAAACCCGGAACCACAACCGTGTGGGAATTGAGTGTCCCGGTAAAAAACCGGGAATACTCGGTCAATGAACCGGTAAATCTCAACCCTGTAAATGGTATGACCCGGGAGATCGCAACCACAGGAAATCAAATCGGGAGATGGCGATTCCCGGTAATCGAAATACCTGGTGCAAAATCCCGAGAAAAGGAACGATACCGGGGACATTAACCCAGTAAACTTTGATCTGGACAACGATCGATGGTCCAATCGAGATCTGATCGGTGCAAACTTAAGTCGAAACAGAAAAACACATACCGATTTGCGATTAATCGATCGCACATATCGCGATTTCGAACCCGAGTCGCACCATTCGGTCCGATCAATAGCTAAATCGAGTGATGTGGCATTGAAGCGATTAGAGGATGAAATCAACTTACTTGGACGATTGGATGCAAAGAGCGGGTAGAAAGCGAGAAAAAATGCGGTCGGATTGCGTCTGGAAGAGATCGGTCAACAGGGAAAAAGTGAGCGGGAGTTTTGAAAACAATGAGGGTTTAAGAGTTATCGGGGTTTTTATAGTCGCGCCGATTACCGAGAGTCGGATTTATGGTACTAGCGCCTGGGACTTTTCCCGGTATGGGGTTGAACCGGGTTGATTCATGGGTTGGGCTGGTCCGGGTTCTGCGCTGGGTTGATTAAAATTGTTCAAAAACCTCTAAATGCTGAAAATCAACCCTGGAAATTTTTGATACTCCCCCTCAAAAGTAGAAAATAATGAAACCCCCCCTCAAAGATTGAAATTTTTGAACCCCCCCCCCCCCCCAAGTTGAAAATTAGGAAACTCCCCCTCAAAGATTGAAAATTATGAAACACCCCCTCAAAGATTGAAAATTTTGAAACTCCCCCTCAAAGATTGAAAAGTTAGGAAACTTACACTTTACTGCTTGTGGTTGCTTCCCCTGAGCTTAGTGACAAGTTGTTAGCCGCACAAGTAATGGACAAAATAGTAAAAGAAGACAAAGAAAACCGATACTGAGAAAAACACGGAAAGCGAGACATAACCGAAAACTAAAATGAAAATACAGAAGTTTAAAGGCGATATGGATGCGATACCACTAGAATGCACTGAAAGAGAAGTGTTTCTTGGGCATGTAGAGAGAAATCACAACATGCGGAAGACGCAATTCCGCCTTAGTGTATATAAGTTGTATTATATTCAGGTTATCTTTAAACTTTAAGATTGAGCATTCCTAGCTTGGACAATAATTCATTAAATCGTTTTTCATCTAAAGCATTTGTAAAGAGGTCTGCTAACTGATTTTCTGTATTCACAAAGTAGAGTTCGATCATACCTCGTTCCACGTGATCCTTGATAAAGTGGTACCAAACATCTATGTGCTTTGTCCTCGTGTGTTGGACAGGATTACTCGTGATGGCGATGGAGCTCTTCGAGTCACAGTAGACTGGGATCTTCGAGTAGTGAAATCCATAGTCCTTCAGTTGAGTCCGCATCCAGATAACTTCGGAGTTGCAGCTGGCAGCGGCGACGTACTCGGCTTTAGCAGTAGACGTGGAGAGGCTCATTTGTTTCTTCGTAGCGCAACTTACCAGTTTGTCGCCGAGGAACTGGACGTGACCCGTCGTGCTTTTACGGTCCAGCATGCTTCCGGCATGATCAACATCGGAATACGCCGTTAGTTTAAAACCTGTATCTTTTAGGTACCACAGACCAAGATCAGAAGTACCTTTCAAATAACGCAAAATATGCTAACGGCCATTAAATGTGACTCTTTAGGTTTAGACTGAAACCTTGCACAAAGAAAGGTAGAAAACATAATATCGGGTCTACTAGCCGTCAGATACATCAGCGAACCAATCATTCCTCGATAGTTCTTGGTATTCACATCATTTCCGTTAGGATCGGAGTATAACATAGTACCCAGAGACATTGGAGTTTTCATGGGCGTACAGTTTTCCATCTGGAACTTCTGAAGAATGTCTGTGATGTACTTAGACTGATTGATGACTGTGTCTTCTCATGGCGTGAACTAGACTTCTTCTCTACCCACACTTGTTTGACTTCTTTCCCCCGACTCATTTTATCTGAAATAGCATTAATGTCATGGTCAAAAGAACTAGAGTAAGAAGATTGTCTTTTGTTTGAGGGACCAGTTTTTGATCGTCTCTGTGGCCTTCTTTTAGATTTAGAATTCGCGGATTTTGAATGGGCACAGAGGCATTTTTAGAGGTAGAATTGGAACACTCTCCTCTTTCAAAATTAACCGGTTCACTCATCCTCTCAAATATTTGAACATGACTTAAAAGTTTAGGAGCAAAGTCAGTTTTAGCAATCTCCTCGTCTGGACAAATCGTGGAATTCATAAATGCGGAAAACTTGAGTTCAACGTCAGACTTGTTATCCGTGTCTGATTCAGATGAGAAACCATTGATACTTGGATTTTGTAAAGAATCAACAGCGAAAGGATTTTCAAAATCAGAGAGTAGATGTTGTTTACAAAGATCAGTTTGAACCTTTTTGCCTTTGTCAGAAAACCGCAACACTGTGTCATCATTGTCAGAAGACAATTCACCTAAGAAGGCCTTGGAAAAAGAACTGTCTGAATTAGAAGAGGCAGGTACACCTGAGATTGGTTCAAGGATGCTTCCTTGGATAGGTGTATCCTTAGCAACCTTTTCTTGTAAAAGTTTTGTCGCCAAAGCGGACAATTTAGACGTGAGTCTAGCAATCTCAGACTTGAATACAGTCCTCTCTGATTCAGATAGTTGCTCGATAGAATTTTGTTCAAACTTTTTAAAAGTGGATAACAACACAGTTCGTTCGTATTCAAAAGCTGTCTTTTCTCTTTCAAGTGACTCTTCGAGTTGAAAAATGACATTTTCCAAGATTAGCGGTGGAATATACAGTTTGAATTCAGACGGTTCAGAAACACCCTCATCTGGTGTTGCATCAACCTTTACAGGAATTTCCACAGATTTGGCGATTGAACAAATGTCGAAGTAGTCATTTGAAAGATACGAGGTTTTATTTTTTAAGTATGAAGCATTTAACTTTCATATACGAACGAAATTTGTACGTTAATGCTTTTCTTTTGTTTAGACGTGTCTTCCTCTTCATTCGTATCTGACTTATTTGAGTCCTTTTGGACACTGGTGTCCCCATTTATGTTTTCTTGTTTATTATCCTTGGGAGACTTTTTCAAGTCCTTTGGCATTGGGACACCAGTTTTCCTTTTTAAGGTCTCTTGTTCCTCATCCTCAGGAGACAGTTTTGTCCATCTGACTCTGTACTCGGGATATCTCTTATCAAGTCCCAAAGAGTTAAATTCGTAAAGCGTTGGAACTTTAGATAAGATTTTCTTTAGGTAGCAAGGATTATCATATCCTAATCCCCAAAGAGCAATAAAGTATTTGAATTTCTTCGGTTTATTCAGATGAATCGTCTGATCCGATTGACCTCGCTTGTAAAGCTTTAATTCAAGATCATTGATCTTTTTGGTTAATTTTTCATTTTCAAGTTGAATTGAGGAACGTTGATTAACCATCTTAGTGTACTTGTTCTCGGATCGTTGGAACTTTGTACTGATTTCAGATAATTGGGCTTCTAAGGACTCTGTCTTTTTGGAAATTGTGGCACACTCTTCTATATAATTATGAATTATGCACTTGTTGCCAGCGTTTTCAACATTAAGATTATCAATAATGTCATATTTTCTGTTTACATTAGCCTCTAGATCAGTGATTTGGGTTTCTTTAGCTTTAATCTTTTGCTTATAAGAGTCTAACGTACTCACTATCACACGCATCTGTTTGACTAAGTTCTTATGAGTAGGAGAAAATACCTGACACGACGTCTTAGTAGCATAATCTTTTTGATCTTCACCTTCTGAGTCCGTTTGATCAGTTTGCGTTCCCATTAAGCACATGTGAGCATCGACGTCGCCTTCTTCGTCGTCAGTCATATTAAGCCAATGATTGTCTTCAGCCATGAGAGCTTTACCAACTTCTTTCTTCCTAGCCAGTAACATCTTGTTCTTGTAGTACTCAGTGTTGCATACCACAGGCTTTCGGCAATCTCTACCAAAGTGGCCTAGCCTGCCACAGTGATAGCATTTCACTGGTGCATCTTCATCTTTGTCCTCAGAGTTGCCTTCAAGTTTCTTTCCTTCATCATTCTTCTTCTTTCCTTCATACTTATCCATGTAGTCGCGATGTTTGTTATTCGTGGAGTACCTCTGACCATTGGATGGTTTCTTGAAGAACTTCTTTTTTGCATACTCTCGGGACAATAGTGCAACTGCTTTCTTGATGCTGTCAAGTTCAAGGTCGGAGTCGCTTTCCGCTTCGTCTTCCTCAGGCTCAGACTCACTTGTCACTTCTTCTCGGTGAGAACTACGGTAGGAATGCTTTTCACGTTTGGTTGAGATGCGAGCAAGAGGATCTTCATTAGGTTTCTCAGGAGGCCTTTGATCCCCCATTAGTTCAAGCACTTCATCTTCATCTTGGAGTAGCATCTCGTACAATTCATGAAGAGGAACGTTCTCCAGGATGTGGTTGTGACGATTATGAGATGCAAATCTCTTCCATTCCGGCTGAAGGTTGTTCATAAACTTTATGTTATTCTCAGTATTCGTCTTGGTGATGTTGTTCTTTTGGAGATCGTTACTAAGAGTGCAGAACCTTTCAAAGGTTTCAGTCAGCGTTTCTCCTTTCCGAGCCTTGAAAGCATCGTATCGCGTGAGACAGCTTGTGATCTTCAACTGATTACCGACTCTGCTGCCTTGCATTATCTTAGCAAGTTGGTCCCACATTCCTTTGGCTGTGTCCTTGTGGTTGTCGATGCTGTTGTAGATGTTGTTTGGTAGACTGTAGATCAGGTAGGTCTTTTCCAGTCTATCACCGTGATCCCTCCTCTTTTGTTCAGTGGACATTTGCTCGTAGGTCATAGGCACTCTGCGACCAGGTATTCCTCCTTCTTGTTTCGGAACATCCATCATAGGTGTCTCTTGTGGTCCATGATTCAGTGAGTAGAGAATCTTGTGATAAAGGGGTTTCGACTCGATGAGGCACATGAAACGGTCACGCCACATATTGTACTCTCCTCTGTATAGGACGGGTGGTTTTCCCTCTGATCCTATGGCTAGCGCGTCTTGGGTATTCATCTTGGTGCACTTAAGCGATCGTGAGACAAGTAGTGTGATCCAAAGGTAATAGAGAAATCCTAACGCGAGTGACTATGAGGGGTGTATATCCTAGCGCATAACTAAGTATCTACTCAAAATTTCAAAAGTATGAAAGTAACACACATCAGAACAAGAAATGGAAGAACTGCAACAAAATCCGGGATCAAGTACCGAGAAATGAAATCTGGGTAGTGAAACCGGGAAACGTAATCCGGTAGAGGTAACCGTGAAACTATAACCAAGTATTGATAAACAGGGACAAATGACCCGACATCGATGACTGGATGAAGTGAGCCTGGTAGTGGACCGGGAGATGAGAACCCGGTAGTGGAAACCGGGAGACTTACCAGGTAGATAAACCGGGACCGGGTAAGGTACCGGGACCGGGTAATGTACTAGGACCGGGGATTGTGCAGGGAATATACAAATTGAATGTACCTGGATTGTCGAACACGAAGAACACGGATCTGGGAAAACTATTTTTTTGAAGATTTTTGTTCCTGAAGAGTGTTTGCACCCCCAAACCACAAAACAAACGCAAAATATCTAAAGATTATGCTCCTAAACACACCCATATGGCTTGAAAATTTGAAAAAATTGGAAAACAGGGACACAAACACAACCAATCGATTTTAAGCAATTAAAGGTCAAAAACTTCACAATCGATTGTGAATACATGCATAAATCAGTTTGATAATGTCACGAAGAGATTGGCAAACAAAGATTTCACTTTTAATGCAAAAACCAACAAACCCAGAAATTGAAAACAAGAACAAAGTGTCGAATTTTGAAAACTGAAAAGAATGATTCAAATCAAGAATAATTATCTTTGGATCGATTGTCTCTCTGCTCTGATACCAATTGTGGATCCCAATATCAAGTGCAATTCAACCACAATCAAAGTAATCAAGAAAATAAGCAATGATGTTATTCAATCTGCATAGAATTAGAATAGTAGTCGTACAAAGGTTTTAGGATTAAAAATGAATCATTAAGCTAATTAGGGTATTGTCATCCCTATATATCCCATAAGGATATTTACAAATTCAGCCCCTGAACTTCTATTCAACTAAACTTTTAGACCTAACACAACCAACCAAAAACATTTCCTTCTACTTCCACCAATCGATCTAGTTTAAGCTTAGGCCATGATCACAACCTAATTCTCTTAAACCACTAGTCTGATACCAACTTATAACACCCTTCGTTTCACTATAAGAGATGTTACATCTTTCATACTCCAATTCATCCATAAACTCCAAATATAAAATGTCTCAAATAAAATAAGAAAATAAACTCTAAACCACAACGGAGTACTTTCAATCAAAACAACTTTTCATACTTTAGTTCATCCCATACCAAACTAGATTAGAAAGAGAAAGAAAAAACTAACTAAATCTAAAGGTTCCAACCATAACTAAAGTACTTAAAAGAACAACTAAACTTCTAAGCCGGTCCATTGCCTTTGTCCACACGTGAACCTTTCACTCCTGAGATGCAGACTAATCGTCAGCTCAGTGAGTTCATGGTTTTCATGCATGGAATCATACATAACCAAACAAATAAATATTTGAAGCACCAGGTAAAAATAAAATATCATGCATTTTTTTGCCATCATATTTGACACCACGAAAATCTCCTAACTGGTCTTAGTATGGTAGGGATTACCTCCTTTATTTGGCTCTGGTTGGCGCGACCCAAATCTGGCCGTTCTCGTTCACGGGACTAAGCCCGCTTGTTTTTACCGACATACCGGTTGTAATCCCGACACACACTAAAACCCGTTTCATAAACCACCAAAATTTAGTAAATAAAATAGCATGCGAGTAACTTTAAAATAGTAAAATAATAGCATGTGAATCACCAAAACACCAAACACCTCATACATGTCATGGCAACAAACAAACATGTAAATAACTCCAAAAAATAACATACATACCAATAATATTTTCACCTAATGAAACATGCTCCAAAATAATATATAAGATACATATGCATACATCCTAGGGTAAATCACATGAAAACTCACCTGATTGTGTAGATCAGTTAGATTTAACTTCTGACCCACGACCTACAAATTACACATCACATCTCATTAACGACCCAACTCACCAAAAGTCAACTAAAAGTCAGTTACTACTTAACTCCCAAGCCTATAATCCTACCCCCGTTTTTATAATTGTAGACTTAACGTTTTATAGATACAATAATTATCCGCTCCAAATTAAAGTGAACAAAATTTAGTCCCAAGTACTATCACGTTAGTTGAATTATTTTCATCCCAACAGATAGCGATTTAATAATAACTCAAAAGATTAAATAAAAACAATATATATATATATATATACATACATACGTAACCAACATACAAGTACAAACCGATGCCAAAGCATGAGTCCCATCACATCATTGGTCATCCCATGACAACCATATACATACATTCGGATGACCAACATACAAGTACAAACAAGTTCTAGTGACGTCCTCCCACTCCGACAACCTCTGTTTCATAGTTTGCAACTGTGAAATCTGATTATTCATATTGGAGAAAAAATATGAAACTTAGAAATCTTAAAATTTCTGAAATACATGATTATTTAAAAATCTGATTATTCATATCGGGGAAAAAATACGAAACTTTAAAATCTGATTATTCACATGGGAAAAAAATATATGAAACTTAAAAATCTGATTATTCATATGGGAAAAATATATGAAACTTCGAAAATATATGTTTATTTCGAAAAATCTGAATTTTCATACAGGAGAAAAATATATGAAACTTAAAAACCCAACAAACAAATTATGAAATCATTTATAAAACTTGAAAATTTCTTAAAAAAGTTTATGAACTTGAAAATTTTCGAAAAAACAGTTTATGATGAAGGTGGATCGTGAGAGAGATATGGAGATAATGGAGAAAACCAGATCTGCACTAGCCAAAATTGGGAGGAGGTCGTTGGAGTGGGAGGAGGACGCCGGGATTGGATGGTGATGATAGAGAGAGAGAGAGAGAGATGGAGATAATTGAGAAAGATAAAGAGATTATAACCAAAATTAGACAATTCAAATTACTTCTTAAAATTTAAATTATTTGAAATCAATTCCCAAACTACCCTTTCCCTAATTTTTTAATAAATTTAAATCCGAAAATTCCTCAACCTTTGATCAAAAAAATCCGATAACCTATATGGGTTTGTATAGTTTGCAACCTTTAGAAAGTTTGCAGAAGATTATCCCTCTACACACATGTATATATATATATATATATATATATATATATGTATATGCATGAGCACATGACTTTCTTCTTTTCCAGAATTTACACACCTATATACATATATACATACAGACTCCTCCTCCTTTTCCATAGTTTATCAATATGAGCATAACACATGTTAAACGCAACATAAGATAACGTACGTACAATTTAACATTATGCGGTAATGCAATAAGTTTAAGTGTAGTTATATCTTATCTAATTTCCTTCTCTTAGAGATGATTGGTATTAAGAATGCATGTATGGTCCTAAAAGGTAAACTCGTGCAAAGTAATGTAGAACAACTATTATGGCCTTAGGCTGAAAAGTAAGGCAAGCAAGTGTTCGGATTTAGAAGCATTAATGTATATATGATGTTAATAGCACCGATAGTCTTAGTTAGAACTTGAGTTGTTTTATAAATCATATTGCAGTTGACCGAGTTGTTTTATAAATCAATTTGCAGTTAACTAGGCTGTTTTATAAATAAGTTTGCAGCTGAAAATTCAATCTCAATTGGCTTTCAGTTATGCATGTTCAGTTTGGTATGTGTGTGAAGGGTCATGTATCGAGATACCCGTAATTCAGGCAAGGCACTGCGAAGATGCTTAAATGGTACATGTACCACAAGGATACCTCTGTACACATGTTGTCTAGCTTAACTTAGTAACCAGTACATGCGGTCACCATACATGGTTGGTTCAGATAGATAGATGACCCTCACGCTACGCCAAGAGAGTCAAGATCTTGAAAGTGGATGACCTTGTTATTATGTTTAATAGCAAATTGTCTAGAACTTTTAGAAATCAAATTTATTGTTTCAAATCAGCTTAAATGTTACATGCCTTGAAGTAACATTTGCCCATACAATATTTAGTTTAAAATCATAGGCTTTTAGTAATGCCATCCGGGTTGGGAGACATGACAGTAGCACCAGAGATGAGCGTAATGAGCGTAATGTGTGGACCACACTTAGAGAAGTTGCTGTCGTTACTTGTAGTGTGCTCAGTTACTTGAGAAATAAGGATAAGCATGTATAACGTCAAAAGTTTGTCCCATAATCGTTAAAGAATATAAGTTGTAAGAAAAAGATATTTTATTGTGAATTGTAGATGCAAAGTTTCATTTTTCTTGGTCACGTAATTGACAAGAAGAATATACATGTAAGAGATAATAACTTCATAGGTTGTATCATATTTAAAGCAGTTAAGATTAGTAACCAAGATAGAAGTTTATTTTGTAGATTATTGTCGGGGATTCATACAGGGTTCTCCAAATTGCAGACTTTATTGTCAACATAGAACCAGACAACACAATAAGTTAGATTGAGGTAAGAAATAATACATCTTTCAGTTACTAAAAGCAAAGGTAAAGTTATGTATAAATTTGATGGTTGTTAAAAGTATTAGAAAGTTTTGTGGTTTTCAATGATAACTCGAAGTTCAAATTAGACTAAATCATGGTGCATCGAGGAAAGTTTATCTTCTACGCATTAAGTCAATTGTAAGAACATGAGAAGACTAATACAACACATGATAGAGAGTTAGCAGTGTGGTAATTACACTTGAATTTTGTGAGATATTACCAGGACGACTCAAAGTGTAGTAAGTATTCATATCACGATAGCTAAAAACCCATGTTCGAATTGGAAATGATAAAGTTCGAGTTAGAGGTGTTGATTAGCATCGTTGAAGAATTACTATGATGAAATTCAATGTCATCCAGATAGGCAAAGAAGGACCATAATTGATCAGATGGTAGGTTACGATGATAGACATCACATTGAGTGTGGCAATCAAACTCGAGTAAACCAGCAAGACACGTTAATAAGAGAATGATAAGAAATAAAGAATGATTAACCACATTGAGTTTCTAGTAATAGACACAGATTAAATTCTGGTAGGTTTTGGAATGAAACATGGTTCCAGTATGAAAGGTATGAGAAATACAATGTTAGGCGGATTATGTAAATCCTTGTGTTTGGGGCACACTAAAAGTGATAAATGTGCGAGAATTTGAAAAGATGTTTTAGAATGTGAAGGAAAAAACACGTTAAGACATCAAATCAGTGACAGTAGGTTGGGGGAAGCTCCAAGTTTCAGTAAGGACTAGTATATGCGCGTGGCCTATGTTATAAGTCAAATTAGTAAGATAAACATTGAACCAAGAGCCTTCAACCAAAGATAAGTAAGTGATACAACATGTGTTCCCTACCATATAAAGATGTGGTAAAGCAAGGTAGAGTATGTATTACAAGTTATATCACAATACCTCAATAGTTTTTAGTATGAATGTTAAGGAAGCATTAATGTATCCATCAATTGTCTGTATATGCACTAAGTATGCATAAGAGTATCTGCAAGAAACAGTAACATTGTGCATCAATTTAGATAACGTATTTCGAGTGGTGCTCATCTATCTCAGGTTTGATGAGTGTTCCGAACAATGTTCATGTTAACCCACACTATGTTCAATTAATGCGTTTCAACCATGAGAAGTGTGTTTGCTTAACTTTTGTAGTATTACATTATGTACAAGAAGTTGTCCAACATATGCATAAAAGTGCAGTAATCAGATATGTTACCAGTATGACTTAAGTAACTACATGAGTATATAGTAGAAATGCATAGTACATGGAAACTTATGCTAATAAAAATGTAGACCACTAGAGTTCGGGTCGGGGACAGAAGTATGTTAAATACACCACTTTAAAAGGTCATAGTCATATATGGCGAGTAAAGTGAATAAAGTTCAAACTATGTTGGATCGAAGAGTTAGTTGCAACAGTTCATATAGTAGTCTATCAACCAAGTTGGCCACAAAGTTATAAGTTAAACTCTCGACATTTTTCATGTGTCGAGTTCAAGGGAACGTTTAGATAATGATTCAACTATCATAAATTTGGAAAATGTCGAGGTTAACAACACACTCACTTTTATAAATGAAACAGTTGAAGCGTTGGCCATAAAAACAAAAAGATCAAGGAACAAGAGTACATCTTAGGTGCTAGTGATGGTGTTAGTGAAATTAGAATCTTTAAGATTCGGAAATGACATGGTGGCCAAAGATTTGACAAGGACTAAGAGTCCTTAAAAATTTAACCAATATAATTCCGAGGATGGACTTCCTTAAAGGAGGGGAGTTTTGTGACACCCCAAAATAAGGTAAATAAATAGTTATGAAAAAATAAAGGAAATAAAAGGAAGAAAAAAAGGAACAACAAAATAAAACGAGTTTTTATTTTATTGGAAAAAATGAGAAGAAAATAAATGAAAATGGTCAACTATGCCATTTAATGATAGTGGGATGTGAATAGAAGGTTATATTTACTTGGATTGAAAATGATAAAGTTTTATGTCAACAGAGGGTTAAATGTAATTTCTAGAAAGTAAATGGGGGCAAAGTAACAAACTGTCTAAATTCAATGGACCAATTTGCAACAAAATCAGAAAATGTGTGACTGAAAATGTTACGTAATCTGAAATAGGTGACTGGCTCTGTGTGAGCCATACACACCAGGGAATGCATGTGACATACTACCATGACCCCGTAATGGGTTACTGGATGTAGAGTGAATGCTTGCAACTTATCGGTCCTTACTTGATGAGACAATTATGATGTCTCATTTCAGTGTTGTATGTTTCAGAAAATGCATACTATTTGGTACAAAGATTACAGATTCGTATGTATGATGTGAAATGATTTTTATTCACGCAAACCATGAACTCACTGAGCTTTATAAGCTGACTATAGTATGCATCTAAGGGACAGAAGGTTTCAGGTTGGACAAGAGAAAAGGGCACACATAGATACTTTCTAGCACATCTAAGTTCAATATTTATGTTCAGGCATCTATGATAGATAAATTTGTAACATAATCCGGTATGAGACGGGTTACCATTAAGTTGCATATTTATTGTTTTAAAGTCTTCCGCTATAAACGGTCTACAGGTTTAATTTAGCCGTAATTTTGGAGTATCGTTAGAGGAATTTTTTCAAATTACATAACATTTTATGGCAAAAAATACATGGGTGTTACATATATAAACAAGGTTCCAAGATACTCAAAGGACATAAGTGAATCTCGAAGCAATAAGCTATAATCTATTCTCACAACACTCTCCACAACAACAATTTATCTCACGAGTTAACTATTTTTTATTCATATTGTAATCAGTTGTACTCTCGACCATTGTTACTAAAGGACGACGCCCCTGTTTGACGTCACTAGTGCACTGACGACTTCTATTGTCGCCCGCGGTTTTTTTACCCTCAAGGGGGGGGGGGGGGGGGTTTCGTGTCACCAATTCTATGTGTTTCTTTCATGTTTTATGTTTATCGTGTGTTTATTGAAGAAAAAAAATTATTTGTTAAAGCTCCTTATCGATCTTAAATTATTCTTAAGGGTAATTTTTGGCATTAACATTTTTCATTATAATCTGCCATAAAATATATAAAGGATTTATTTCTAAAAGTGACATCTTTCCTTTCCTTTCCTTTTTTTTCCTATTCAAAAGTTGATTTTTTTTTCATTGTCTTTCTTTCCTTTCGCTCTCAATAACACAAAAAAATTATTTCTTTTTTTTTCCTTTGATTTTCTTCTTATATTCAAGAACACATCCAAAGCCATTTTTGGTGTTGCTTAGCCATTCCATCAATAAATGCGGCTCTTAGGTTATTGTTGGTGTTGCTTAGCCATTTGCTCCACATACACTTCGGCCATTCTCCTTAAACGATTCTTGGTGTTTCTTAGCTAATTGTTGTTCATACACTACGCTCACCGAATCAAAGTAATTATCATTAAATGCGGCCCATTCCTTAAGCGATTCTTGGTGTTCCTTAGCCAGTTGTTGTTCATACACTACGCTCGCCGAATCAAAGTAATTATCATTAAATGCGACCCTTTCCTTAAATGTGGTCCTTTCCGTTTCTTACCCAATTATTGTTTATACACTATGGTCGCCAAATCAAAGTAATTATAATTAAAGGTGACCCTTTCCTTAAGTCGTTCTTGGTTTTCCTTAGCCAGTTGTTGTTCATACACTACATTTGCCGAATCAAAGTAATTATCATTAAGGGCTGGGTTCCGGTGAGAAGTTGAGATTAACATTAGAAGTATGAGAAATGGTTATCAACCGTTGGATGAGAAATGGATGCACATTAGAATGAGATGCACCGAGATGCACTAGATCAATTCCCTTCTAAGTCGCAATTCATGAAAGGACATTTGATTAAAAGGGATCAACAGTTCAGATCTACTTCTCAAGCTTCTAACGTTAACCTCAACTTTTCATACGATCTTGCTATTTATCATTAAATACGACCCTTTTCTTAAACCGCTCTTGGTGTTCCTTAGCCAATGAGTATAATATACTATCTCCTAATTGCTTCAAGATGTTCATACACTACGGTTGCTGAAACAAAGTAATTATCATTAAATGCGACCCTTTCCTTACGTCGTTCTTGGTATTCCTCAATTTTATTCATACACTACGGTCGCCGAATCAAAGTAATTATCATTAAATATGACCCTTTCCTTCTGTCGTTCTTGGTGTTCCTTAGCAAATTGTTGTTCATACTAATACGGTTTAACATCACTCCTAACTGGGATACAATACTCCACGTGGCAACAACTTCCGAAAGTTTCCGTTAGTGCAGTACTTTGTGGGAAGGATGTCCAACGACGACCTCTTACTTCAAAATGTTCAAGGCTACACCGCCCTTTTGCTTGTAGCTTCACGTGGAGAGGCCAATATGGCGTGACTTCTTGTTGAAACGTCTCCACTACTCTGGACCATTTGTGGTAAAAATAACATTATGCCACTCCATTTAGCAGCGATGTATGGAAGACGTGAAATGACAAATTATCTATACAGTCTTCGTGGTTGGACGAACAAAGAAAAGCGCTTGCTTTTCTTCAAATGCGTCCATTCTAATCTGTTTGGTATAACTAATTTGTATAATCTTCACTTATGTTTGCTTCAGTTTGTTACTTAGTTTATCCTGATTATTGTTGTCAAATGTTATGTACACGACGAATGTTAACCGAGAGCCACAATACCTTTTTGGAGCTTGGTTAACAGGGTCTCTACATACATGGTGTACTGTGCATATTGTCTTTGAAACCATATGTGTTTGAGGACGTACGACCAAATATAATATGGAGAGTCATCATATATTATCACATCCGCATAATCATCCAAGGAAGTAAGAATTCATCATTTAAGTTTAAGTTATATTTAAAATTTCTTGTATGTAAAGAAACGTAATAAATGAATGAAATAATACATGGGTTAGAGTTGATAGTGTATGACAACTTTTTGCAGTCTTTTCCGTGGAAGTAAGACCTCCCACGAAAAATGATGAAGTCACGTTGTTGTTTAGAGCAATTTGGAAAAGGATTTTACTAGAGATGTCCAGAAAAGGTATTGCGTGTCTTGTTCGAGGCCTCAAATTTGAGAGGAACCCGAGTTGATATAACTTTATTGATTAGCTTGTGTTGCCTTAGAGAAAGGCAACAGGGAGCTATTGGATGTGTTTCCTAACATCATGTGGATGTTAAACGGTGACAAATTAAGCATCTTCCACGTTACAGCGCTGCACTGAAACGAGTCTATCTAACGCCTAATACATGAGATAGGCCCAATGTTGGAAGTTTTCTCTGTTATGAAAGATGGAAATGGTAGCAATACGTTACACTTAATTGGAACGAATCTGAGGGTAATCTTCTTGAAGGTGTGTTAGGAGCTGCATTTCAAATGCAACGAGAATTATTGTGGTGTAAGGTAAATTTCTTTTATCTCTTAAAGCTTACACACACAAATTGAGTCACTTACCCTGTATTTGAGCATATTTTACATGATAAATTCGTGTTAGTGATTAGCATCAATCGTGTTTATAATTATATATGACCTTATTTAATTTTGTTGGGAATATATATATATATATATATATATATATATATATATATATATATATATATCTAACACATTAATTACCAACTAAAAACATTTATATCCTCTATCTAATACTCAGTACAAACATATATAAATATATATATATGATGTAAATGTTTGTACGTAGTTGGTAATGGTTGATGATCTAATATATATATATATATATATATATATATATATATATTTATCTCACTGGAAGTAGAGGCCACGGTCCCTCATGAATGTGTATTGGAGCAGAACAGTGATGGTTTCACACCAGATAAGGTGTTTTAGAACAACCACAAACAATTGGTATCTGAAGGGGGTCAATGGATGAAGACGACAGTAGCCCAATGCATTGTGGTTGTTGCTTTGATAGTCGCAGTGGGCTATACCAAAAACTTTACCTTTCCTGGGGGATACGACGATAACGGGTTGCCTATCTTCCGTCGTAGCAATAAATTCTTAACATTTGTGGTATTAAACGACAGTTCTTTCGTTTCTTCTGTACCCTCAACTATCATCTTCTTATCCATTCTTTGCACACACTACCACCAACATGATTTTTGCAGACTTTACCGAAAATATTGATGGTAGTTGTAACGTCGTTCTTCTTCTCTATAATATCTTTGATTGTTGCATTTACAATCAACTTTTTCTTGCTATACCGTAAAAAGACTCTATCATTACCCATTATCGTCCTGTTGTGACTTGTGTTACTGTTGTACCGACCCTTATATGTCAAAATGGAGTTTAATCATTTGTTACAGGTGGTTCGCTCCATATTCTCAACCAGGTATCTTGGTAGGACCAATGAACGTATGATTTATCGTTAAAACTTAGAGGTTATGATAAGGGTCGTTGTTTGTACTATACTACTTTTTAAATTTCAAGACATCTATTCCAGTCCAACTACAATGATGTGAAGATAATTATGTTTAATTTTTTGTATTTTTTGAAGTTGATATGTGATTTGGTACCTAGTGTTTTTTAATTTATTTTCGTTATCAATTAGTTAGTTCCTTAATTTAATTACCATCTTGTTTGTTAATTATTAAAATTTCAAAAAAAAAATACTTTAGCAACCAAGTTATCTTTTGGATGGTTGAATTCTTTCAACCACGAATTTGATGAAGTCAGATTTTTTTGAAGCTTGGAAGATATTTTGAAGATAAGGTTGTGGATGTACTTGTGGTACTTGGAAAAAACAAGGTTATTATCCTGTGGTTATTAACCACTTGGTACTTTATTATCGTTTGGTTGTTAACCACTTGGTACTTTATTATCCTTTGGTTATTAACCACTTTGTACTTTATTATCCATTGGATAAACTCAAGCTTAGGGACCAAGTTTCCCTTAGTTTTCATTTTACCCCTTCTAGTGTTAGTATAAATAAATATGTTGTGGGTGTAGCTTTTGTTAAGATCCAATTGGATCAAAAACCAATTGTTACAAATTCACTCAAGTCACTTAAGCATTTTAATATTATTGCATTTCTTTACATCTTATTTTTCAACGCTTTATTGTTATTACTTTTTTTACATTTCTTACATTTATTGCACTTATATTTCGTCATTTATTTCTTGTCATTTACATTACGCTATTTAATTTATGCATTTAATTTCCGATTTTTATATTTATCACAATTTATTTTCCGTCATGAGTAGCTAATTTTATTAGCTTGGTGTGAGAGAAATGGTGAGTATTTAAACAAACGGAAAATGGACATCGTTTCTCAATAATTTTTTATAAATCTAAAGCACTTCTTGACGAACTGGTCACTTTGAAAGTGTTAAAAGTGTCATGGACTCACGAATGAGTCATTCGAATGCACGTCAATTTGAATGATATGGGAAGTAAACTTTGAAAAGTTGCTAACAAAGAAATTTATTATCCAAGTTTTTCTAATTGATATATTCTCGATGAGTTGGTCACTAGTTAAGGTGCTAAAGTCTAGTGGACTCAGGAATGAGCCACTTAGAACACATGAACTTGAATGATATGAGAATCGGCTCGGAAGAGTAATTTTTAGACTTTGAGGACATCGTTTGACACTCACAGTGTACCTGATACTACATAGGAATATGTTGGTTGAAAGCTAAACACTAGTGGAACAGTGAATATCCGGAAGGATTACTCTCAAAGTAGATAGGGGAACTAGTTGTTGACAGACACATACAGTAGCATTCCTATAGTATTGATCTACAGAAAGTTGTGTTTATTTGCTCACCAAAAGTGTTACACCCTTGCTTGCTTTTTTATCTGTTATCTCACTCAAGTGTGAACTCAAACCAATCAAAGTATTCAAATTCGCCATTTGAAGTTAGTTTTTCATCTCGAGATCTTGCAACTTAAGATACCTCTCCCTATGGAATACGATACTTGGTTCTTACCATTTTATTACTTGAGAGACGATATTAGACCACATTGTATACTTGCTTTGGGGTATGATTTTCACATGTCTATTGGTGTATAAAAAGCAATATCAAGTTTTTGGCGCCGTTGCCGGGGATCGGCGTAAATCTATAGTTGTTTAGAGATTGATTTTTGAGAAGCCAATTTTTCTACCATCTTTGTTGCTTGTCATGCGTCTCCATATGTGCATAAGTAATGAATCTTTGAGTTTATCTTTCTATGAATATGAAGTCAATGGGACATTCGTTTGGGACGTATGAACTTTTCTGTGACTACTGATATTCCCAGTAACGATCAAGTAACAATGTATAAAACGATTAATCTATATTGAATGAATGTAGAGAGTTACAAGTAATTTATTGATGAACAAACTCTCTCTATAATCTCTATTAGGTGCACTTAAAATCTTAACCTAATTCCCTCACACAATAACCTTTAAATATTAAGGGCTTAAGCCTAAAGCCCAAGGCTCATTAACATCAATAAGCCCATATTACAATAAAGGCTTTTACAAACAATTAAATAACTCTCTATAATTACGTTATATAACTTTCAACTAAACATGACATTTATGGTCCTACCAACCCCCCCTAGAGTTATATAAAGAAAATATGATCTTGAAATCTTTAGGTCTTGATCTTCTCTCCTTCTTGAATCTCTGAAAAACTTTGGTATTGCTTGTCTTCATGTTAATCACGCTCCCCCTTGAATAAAGCTCTTGGTCTTCATATTTTCAACTTTATCACCATATTCAATGAACAATAACCTCAACTGAGTGCACTAAAAGCAGCTTTCAACCGTAGAAACTCAACACATCGGATAAGCACACACGAAAGATAATGTGTGAGTTACATGACAATCCACAGTGCAACTTCAGTTTAAAATCAAGAATCTGTCTTTGAACCACGAGTTGAATTGGCTTTCAGCTTGAGAACATGTAGAACCAATATGCTCGTAGGAGGAATCAACTTTTAGAAATACCACTTGATAAGGGATAGAAGAATCATGGTAATCAGCACAAAGTACATTAATCTTTTCAGCACAAATCATAACAATTACTCCCTCTCAGCTTTTGCTAACTCCCCCTCAACATGATAATCTATGTCTTGGAACTTTTATATCGTTTCTCCCCCTCATGATGAGTAGGAAGATCCTGAGCATCATGTAACTTCAAAGACAAAACTGATGAGTAGCAAAATATCAAATAAAATTGTTAAGTAACCAAGATGAGGTAATCAACTAACCCAAAAACACACTAGTAACTGTTATCACAACTATTAAAATAATTGTGTGGCCTATGTTTAGAGTTGGCATAGATGTATCTCTGATAGGACTTCCAGTTATCACTAAAGTAAAATTTTAAAAATTACTTCTCAAACTGTTCCGGCAATATCACAAAGATATGCAATGGGAATCACAAAGATTCGTGCATGTGTGAAAGAATTATATCATATCATTTTGGCTCAAATGTTGATTTAACAGGGGACTCAAGTTAAAAATCAATAGACACATTGATATGAATATGAAATTCGGAGACCAGAGCTGATTTTTTCCTTTTTCAATATCTAAGACTTCCGAGTGAGGAATAGATATTATGTGCTAAACCTCCATAAATATATGAAACAAGCATCTTTTGTGAGATACTTGAGTGTCTGGGTGGGGTGAAACGAGTTATCGACACTGGGTCCATGTCTATTTCAATATTCATCTCCAAAGAACGAGAATGAATAGATTGTGTGGTAACCCGGATAACTGACTCGGTTTAGTAAGGACCAATAATTCTTCTAAGTCCTGTCACATCCTCACCATATTCTTTTCACTCTTAACTCATCTATCAAGCTAGACCCCTCACTGATATCTATAAATGGGGTGTGTTTCTTGGGTAGGTCCATCCGGTTCTAGATTGACCATAGAAACTTTAAAAGCCCTAACACTCCTTTAATGAACCAAAATAAAACTTTGAAGTACACATTGAAGTACGAGTTCTAAACTAATTGTTTAGACGTCAAAACTTTTAAGAACTAGTCCTGATCTGATATGATCAGAAGTCATAAAAATGGAGTCCGAGTTCTGATCTGAGGTAATCATAAGTCATAATAAAATGATAATGATTATCAAGCAACAAATTCAAGCTAAACGGAATGACTCAGTAAGCACGGTATGTTCAATAAATGAAACAATGATAAGAAAGTTTAATTTTGAAAAACAAGTCACAATTAATATAGCAGATAAGAATTGAATCATTGACATGAAATGACGTACTATGAGACCAAATTGGAATTCAAGCGAATGTATTTCCATCGAAAATTCAACAAATATATGAGACATGGAAATAACAAAGTCAAGAAAATATAACACGTAGCAATTCTGAAATTTAAAATCGAAGAAAAACAAACACAAGTAAGTTTTTCAGAATAAATTACCACGATTCATTGAATTCACTAAAAATTTATGTATGTGTCAAACACCTGATACTCCCCCTCAAAAGTGGCATAACCTTTAAATGCAGTCATGTGAAAAGAATATTCCGAATTTTATCACACATGACATCCCTACAAAATAGATCAGAAAGACAAAATCTATAATTTACTCAAAAATTTATTTCCCTCGTTTTCTTTCTTTTCTTCATTTTCATTTTATTTTTGGGAAAAGTCTAAAAAAACCCAACGAGCTATCTGATTTTGCATGGTTAAGTCCCTAAACTATTTTTTTAAATGCAAAACTTAAACTTTCTAAAACCAGTTAAATACATCATTGCAACCTGTGGTTAATGTGATAAAGAATTTGAAAAAAGTCTAAAAAAACCCAACAAACTATTGTGATTATGGGTTTTCTTCTAGCATCAACAATGACCGAATTAAATGACTCACATATCCCATTTTCTACAGCCTCACAAGCCCTATTGGGTAGGGTCTCTTTCAATCAAATTATGGTATGCATCAAGGTCTAGTGTTTTACTCTTTTTCATGTGTGACGTGAAATCTGCTTCAAAAGTGGACGTAGCTGCTGCCCAAAAGATGTTTTTGTACTCAACACCACTAAACCTTTTATGGATATTAGCATATATGTGTCTTGCACATTGCCTATGCTCTGCATATGGTGCCAATTCTTTTAACGCTTCAACAATGCCCTGATACATATTATATATAGGTTAACTGATTCATATGATACAAAAAGTAAGCAAGTCAATGTATAAAGCTACCTTATGTTGATCAGACATGATAGTAAGCCCCACTCCTTCACTAACACCAATATCTTCTATTAGTAGTTCAATAAACCATTTCCACTTCTCTTTGTTCTCCACATCCACCACAGCCCAAGCTATATAAGCATTCAACGATGTAAGTGATTAAACCAATAATAAGAATATAGAAATAGTATAATAAGCATAGTTTGAATATACATACCTACAGGGTAAATTTGATTATTTCCATCTCGACCGATTGCTAATAATAACTCTCCTTTGCACACGCCTTTTAAAAAACAACTGTCTAGTCCTATAACCCTCCTACATCCGGTAATCCACCCATCTCTTAGTGCTTTGAAGCATACATAAAACCTTCTAAATTCATTGCTTCTATCTTCCATCAAATTTACGTCCATCTTGACTGTTGATCCCGGATTGGCCCTCCTAATCTCATGTGCATAATCCCAAAGCTTTCCATAGTGTTCTGTCAAAGAACCCTCAATTTCAAGTAGTGCCCTAGACTTGGCCCGAATGCATTGGCCTCTATTAACTTTAACCAATAACTTCTTACAAATATCCTCTTGCATATCTTTAAATTTTATGAAATGGTCTTTCAATTAGATCCCTAACATAATGTTTTGCGATCCATGGTGTCACTAAGGATCCGGAAGTATAGTTTCTACTACATATGTGGCTAGTATTAATGCTTTTAATCTGAAAGGACCTCTCTTCTTGCATCCAAGATGCCCATAACCTAAAAGGAGATGTGCGCTCTTTCAAACCTTTTCCACATTTAACAAGTAGTCTTTCTGAATCAATTTTTATATACTCTAGTTGGTAGTCATTTGCAACCGAATAGTTTATCAAACACTGCTTTAATTGACAAGGATTCTCATATATTTCACCAAGTCGTGGCTTCATCAATTTCCAATGAACATTAGGATCATGTAACCACAAGGGTTGTGGCGTATTGGTTAAGGCCCTGGGGGATGTGGTGGGATATCCCATCTGCCCTGGGTTCTAATCCAGGCGTACACAACAATTGTGGCCACCGAGGTTTAATCATGGCTGATGTCTTACAGTCATAATTTGCCAAGGGATTAGTCGAGGCATAGCCTAGGACACCCTTCACAAAAAAAAACATTAGGATCATGTGCGGGATATTGCACCCCCTTTTGTATAACCTACTCAACAACATTATCATCCCCTTCATCCACATTAAACTCAACATCGAAACCAACCTCATCACCAACTTGAGTACAAAGTTTATATAAAAATGGATCATCACTTGTGTTCTTTAGATTGATTATATCATCCTCGTTTTCAAGGTCCAAGGATATAGAGTCTGACATATATTACTTGAATCATCACTTGCCTCATACGAAGGGTCATCACTACAATCGTCACTACAATCGGATGCATGTTGTTAATCCAAGATCTTCAATAACGTGCTCTGATACCAATTGTTAAGCCCTAAAGATCAATCAAGATAGAGAAGATATGAATTCGTCAAGAACACTGTTACAAGCTCTCTAAGGATATGAGTTATGAGTTATGAGAGACTTAACCTAACAAACTACAACTAAGCTATTTATACTAAACACATTACAAGGTGTAAACAACACAATACAACTCAATACATTGACATTGACTTTGACTTTGACCTTTCTATATTTAAACCTTGAAGACATATAGCACTAACAATCTCCCCCTTGGATTCAAGGTTTAAACAAATGCGATCAACAAGCTTTAGCTTTCTTGAATCTTCGGACTTCATCAAAGCTTGTCAAAGTCAAAAACGTCATCCAATCTTCAAACGGCAAATAACGAACTTCTTTCTTCGAACAGGAGAATATGAATCTTCACACAAAGATTTTTAATACAAATAAGCACAAGTTCAAGAAAAAGAGATCACAAAATGATCAATCGATTTTCATCAAACTCTTGAAGAATTCTCCCCATTTCCATTGACTTGAGAACTTCATTCTTCAGTGTCGATCTTCATAAACGCGCGAGTTCAAAAGAAAGAGATCACTGAAATGATCAATCGATTTCTTAAAAACTCTTGAAGAATAAAACTCCCCCTATCATTTCTTGAAACGACGTCTTCTTTCTACAAATCTCCCAGTTGACATTAAAACGAATCTTTGATTTTAAACTTTCTTTGACATGAAATTGATGTAGACATTCTCCCCCTTTTTCGATGAAAGTGAGCATCACGAGCATCGAAAATCTTTTCAATTTCAGTCACGGACAATCTCCCTCTTCAAAAATATTTCTTCCCCTTGAAAAACACGAACAATCTCCCCATAAGCGAAAGATCTTGCTCCCCCTAAAAATAAGAATTGTAGAGCAAGTTGATTTTCTCCCCCTGAAAATTTGCATAAAAATCATATAAGCGCACATTTTAACAAGCTTATATAAAGAAAATAGAATTCATTGAACAACATTTTATAACTAACAACATTTAATCATTTGAACACCAAACAAAAGAAATTCAACTTTATGAAATGTAACAGATATTTCCATCAAGTGAAATCAAATGCATGCGTTCGGATTCAAAAACAAGACATCATCGCATATCGAGTTACAAAAGTTCAATTTCAACCCCTTTACAGAATCTATTTGGTGAACTAGCATGCGAAATATGATTAGCAACAAGCAAATGCACCTCTAAAACCTATAAGAATACTTTGCTCTTACTCACACTATTTGTCCAAAACCAGAATTTTCACAAATTTACAGGTTTATCGCGACTTTGTATTTTCCCCAAGTTTCAAGATGTGTGCTCTTAGGCATCTTTTCATATTGTGCACATTGGCAACTTTTATTATGTGCTCATTGGCATCTTTTATAATCAAACAGTTTATTAAGACTAAGATACACCGTAAACGTAACTTTCTAACTGGTCCTATAGCAGGATTTGGGTCAGCCGATCCCAGACCAGTTGGCCTTAGGGGCTAGGTGACAAGCACCCCTTGGAACTTACTCTCCCGAACCAGAAAGGCTACATCGATATACCTTAATCCCATCTGTACCAGTAGAACATGGCTTTCTACCTGGTTCTATAGCAGGATTTGGGTCAGCCAATCCCAGATCAGTTGATCTTAGGGGCTAGGTAACGAGTACCCCTTGGGACTTAATCTCCCAAACCAGATAGGCCACAGGCACAGACTATCAAACTGAATGATTTTATTATTATATATATATATATAATTTTTTTTTATTTTTTTTATTTTTTATTATAGCATCTCAATCACTTGGTTCAAAACGTAGTGCTTCTCCCATATTTTCGTTTCCATTCACGATTAAAACGAATAGGCTTTGTGAGCATTGTATTCTAAATAAGTCGAGATTTACACAATTTTGCGCTTATATCAAAATCTCAAACATGTTTCGCTGACCTTTCGACTTATTTCAGAAGCGAAAGTAGAAACAAATATAACTCCGACGATACAAAAATGCTCGTAAAATCATCCTTAACACACATTTTATTCATTGAGTGAAAAAATGAAGAATTTCACTTCATTGAATTAAATTTGTGAAGGTTCAAACTTTCAACGTTAGTAGAAATAAAATATAACACAATGTTACCTTTAAGCACATGTCCTAAAAATAGAAAGATATGACAGTGAAAGGATATCACCTGATAAGTACGAGTTCTAAACTGATATGTTTAGAAGTCATAGCCTTTGAAGTACGGGTCCTGAATTGATGTATTCAGAAGCCATTACCGTTGAAGTGCGGGTTTTGAACTGATGTGTTCAAAAACCATTACCGTTGAAGCACGGGTTTTGAACTGATATGTTCAAAAGCCATTACCGTTGAAGTGCGGGTTCTAAACTGGTATGTTTAGAAACCAATACTTGTGAAATCCAGGTTCTAAACTGATATGTTTAGAAACCATTATCTCTTTTCTCCCCCTTAATGGCACAACTATTCTTCTTCCGAGAGTTAAACGCTTTGCTACTAAATCTGCAAAAACAGATTAAGTAGATTTTGGTACCCAACGTGTCTTGGGTCCTGGCTTGTTAAGCGGAGCTCTATAGGAAGGAAAATGATAAGTACCGTACCAAAAAGAAGTATATTCTTTATGCACAAAATCATTAGTTCCACAATAAGAACAACATATATTCTTTTGTGCTAACCTGATTAAATGATTTGCGGAATAGAATGAATCAGGTTTAGCAAAAGATTTACCTTTCAGGTTAGTGTTCTTGTCGGGAACAGATGATTTAGGAACACCTTTTTCTGGAAATTTACCTTTGACTCTCCATTGCATGTTGATTCTTTTGTAGGAAGGAAGATCAGAAAATGATTTGGAAGACTTATCCACCGAATGATCGTAGAAAAGATTGGAAGATCGAATCGGACATTCAGAATAGCTTCCGGATTTGTTGAACGACCTCACTTTGTCTGATAAGTCATTTCGTTCCTTTGTCATCAAATCGAGCATCTTCCGAATATCACAATTAACCCTCTTCTCTTTCATAATATCTGTGGATAAACCTGCCAAATTCTTTGTGAGTTTCTGAATTTCCTGTCGAAATATCTTCCTCTCTTTAGAAAAATCGTCTTTAATGCACCTGGCCTGAAAATCAGCTTTCTTCATCTTTTCAAGCTCTTCACTTTCCTTATCTAACTCTTTTTGAAGCTCAGAAATTTTCTCTGACAGCTTTCCATTTATAGCTTCAAAATCTTTCCTTTTCTCTTCAAACACAAGTCTTTCCTTCTCCAAATTTTCTTTCTCTAGAAATAAGACTTTCTGAAAATCTGAGTTCTGCTTGGAAAGTCTTAGACATTTTAGTTCAACATCTTTCTTGTCATCAATTTCTTTAGTCTTTGACTTCAACGCCATTTCAAGTTCCGAAACCCTTTTAACAAGACCCACTCTTTCTTTCTTGAAGTCTTCTCTTTCCATAATCAAAAGATTTTCCATCTCTTGCAATTTCCTTGTAAGCTCGATAATCTTCTCTTTATCATCTTCCCTTTCTACTTTCTTCTCTTCTTTTCTCTTGAATTCAACCTTTGATCCATGCATAAGCTTCGTTAATTCATTCCACAAAAGCATTGGATTGTTTTTGAAACATTCAATTCGACTGTAGTCTTTGTGTGGAAGTTTGGAAATTGCATAGATCAAATTGGATACCGCGTCTCTATCGGCTTTCTTTCGATTAATTTCTTCTTCAGAAAAATCTTCTTCTCGTTTATAAATGATCAATGGACCTTCGGAGAAAGATTGTATCATGAAATTTCCGTTTTCTCTCCTCGAAATAAAATCAATAAAAGAAATCGTCCATTGATCAAAATCTGATTCTTTGATTAGCACCGGAGGACGATTACCTGAAGCTTGATAATTCATCTTGAAAAAATTATATAAAACTTTTTCTTGAAAAACTCTTAAAATGTATGAAATACACTATAGAAAAAATTTCAGTATAAATTTTTTTCTCAAAATACTTTTTTTTAAGTCTCAAAATTTGACTAAGTGTCAGTTTTCGTAAGCGGAATAAACGAGAAGTCAAGGTTTTCGCAAACAACGGTTGCGAAAAGTCACTGTTGCGAAAAGTTTCCTTAGAAAAGCCTGAAGAGAGGTTTGCGTGAATGTGGGTTGCGAAAAGTTCCTGTTCTCGTGAAGAACGCTTGCGAAAAGGTTACTGTTCTCGTGTCTTTGAGATACGAAAACTTCACTTGGATTCTGAAAGTCTTCAAACAATGATGAACTTGCGAAAAGTACTATGAGTATTACGAAAACTTCGATGAGTCTTGCGAAAACTTCAAATCTTGCGAAAACTTCACAAAAAATCCTAAAAACGTCTGAAATCTGAAAACCTCTTCACAAAACTTCACAGAAATGCTCGAAACAGTAATCTGAATGTTTTTCCTTCACACACAAACCACTGAAAACGTCTGAAAATCTCTGAATCAGGAACAAGATCGATCGAACAGTGGCATTTTCACGAACACCACAAAGACCTTGAAATTCATGAAATCGAACCTCAAAACGATGAAATTGGCCTTCGAAACCTTCTTTAATCTCGTTCCAAATCAAATGACGAATCTACTGAACACAAACTTGAAGCAATTTGATCACAAACAAAGAAATTTTGAAAAAATCTCAAGAAAACGAGATTTTCTTGAAAAATCAAGAAAATCAATCAAATTTTCTTGAAAAATCAAGAAAATCAATCAAATTTTCTTGAAGATCTGCCCAAAACTTTGTGAATGATCACTGAAAAACACTCTCTGAATCTGATCCTCCTCTGATACCAATTGTTAATCCAAGATCTTCAATAACGTGCTCTGATACCAATTGTTAATCCAAGATCTTCAATAATGTGCTCGGATACCAATTGTTAAGCCCTAAAGATCAATCAAGATAGAGAAGATATGAATTCGTCATCTCATTCATCAAGAACACTGTTACAAGCTCTCTAAGGATATGAGTTATGAGTTATGAGTTATGAGAGACTTAACCTAACAAACTACAACTAAGCTATTTATACTAAACACATTACAAGGTGTAAACAACACAATACAACTCAATACATTGACATTGACTTTGACTTTGACCTTTCTATATTTAAACCTTGAAGACATATTGCACTAACACATGTCATCCTATAAAATGAAAACGAAACCCAATAAAGAATAATAATTGAATATACAAAGCAATTATAAATTACCATGTTTGATATGTTTACAACTTGAACGAAATGGAAACAATCAAATATGAAATCGAATATGAACAAGTAAGTTTTAGCAAAACTTTTTCTGTTTTAGAAACAAGCTTGTTTAGAAATAATTGAATATGAAATCAAACAAGAAACGATAGAATAAAGTGAAATTCTGAATCTTATGGTAACTGCATCATTATTTCATCGAAAAAGTTTAGTTGTTAAAGCATGTGGTGGTTGAATTGTTCACAAACCCTTTGCTGCTTAATGAATTGTTTCAAGAAACAATAGGATAAAGTGAATACAGTTACCATAATGATGGAAAATTGAATAGAGTAACATGTCTGATGGAAAATCGAAACAAGTAACATACGAAAATCGAACCTTGAAACAGGTCTGATGGAAAATCGAAAATCGAAACAAGTAATATACGAACCGAACCTGATGGAGCGAGGAGATGATGGCGACGGTCTGGTGGCGGCGACCCCTGATGGAGGCTGGTGGCGGAGTGTGGTGGCGACAGGAATGGGGTAGGGCGCTGAAGGTCGTATGATTTAGGGTTTAGGATTAGTTTTTTCTTTTTTTTTTCAATTTGATATTACCTACTAAACAAGTAACATAAATTACATGTAATTAGTAGCTTTTAAAATGTTTAAGGAGTTTTTCATTTAAAATAATAGTTTAGAGATTTAACCATTCAAAATTGAATAGTTCGTTGGATTTTTTAAAACTTTTTCCTTTATTTTTTTCTTTTAACTAAATTCGAGAACACCGCTTAAAACCAAACACCCCTAAATTTTGTTTGAAACGTCAACCGGGTGTTGGAATTGATTTTCTTTTCTTTTGGGGTCTCAAACGGCCGACTATGTTTTGTTGTTTTTGTGTGTTTTTTAAGCCGGTGTCAGAGATTGCTTATTTAAAATAATTTATGTTTTTATATAAAATGTTTATTAATTTATATGATGTTAAATTGAAGTTTTATAAAAAATGTTTAGATTAGTTTATAATAATAACAAAATGTAACAAGTTAATAAGTTATTATGTTGGGGTGTTTAGGATTGCTTATCAATAGTAATAAAATGACATAAACAATTTTTTTTCTTTATCCAAACAACGAAGACAAAAAGGAAATAAGTTCAATAAGTTTCAAATAAGCAAAATCCCACAAACACCCCTGAATAACCCGAATTCTGCTGACACTGGTTCTGTTGCTACAAAACAGTCTGAAATGGAGGAACGCCGCCGGCACGACGGCGTGCAGGAGGAGAAACCGTCGTTGCTTGAAATGTCAACGTTCCAACTGAAAGACTGCATTGAATCGCTGTTAAAATTCACCCTTGATTTATCCGTAGAAGAATCCATTGATATTGGTTTGTCGAAGGAATTCTGCTCCAATCTCCTCCAGGAGGACGAAGAAGATCGCACCTACCCCTCTTCAACTTCAACTTCATCTACAGGTATCCATCTCAAACTTGTTCCACCAATTCCATGAATTTGAAATCGCTTCTATTATCCTCCCATGACAATTGTAACCCTTCTATGATAATAACTAATTTGCCAAAATTCCTAGTACTCTACGTCCCAAGAGAAGTCCAGATTTGGTCCATGACTGTTTCTTAGGGCTTCAATGCAGAATTTGGCGGGAATCAAATGGCTTTCTGATATTCATGTCATAGTTTCATTTTTTGAAAACATAAACTACTACGTTAAACTGTAAAAATGATGAAATAAAAACAACTTCCTGTTTGGTTTGAGAAATGTTTTTGAGGGATTCGGATTTCGTGAAAGGAATTGGAGTCTTTGGTTTGTAGGATTTGGAATGGAATTTAATTTTTTTTTGTAAATATTTGTTTGTTTTGTAAATAATGTTTGTTTGGCGGCGATGGAGAGATTAGGGAAGATTTGATGAAAAGGGCGGGGTAGAGATGCGATGGAAACAATTGAAATCCATGGGTCAGTTGTGGGATTTCTAGGATTTCAAATCTAAACTTTCTTTCAAACCAGACACAAGATTTGAATGGAATTCAATTCCAAATCCTACCAAATTCTGCTAACCAAACGGGTCCTTAGGGGCCGTTTGGTTCGTGGAATTTGATGGAATTGGAATGACAAATTCCTTTGACCAAATTCCAATTCCTTTGTTTGCTTCAATTCTTGAAATGGATGGAATCCTTTGAATTCCACAAATGAATGAATTCATCTTTCCTATTCCTTGACCTAATGGAAGGAATTGAATTCCATCCCTTTGCATTCAATTTAACCAACACTGACCACCCCGTGACCCACCACGACCATGCAACTATTGTCACTCTCACGCCCCCCATCCACCCCCACCTTGCCCTGCTGCCACCCCCACCCTGTCCTACTACCCACCTTCCACCCCTGCCCACCCTCACCCCACCCCTGCCAACCCCCTCCTGTCCCCCTAGCCGTGCCCCTTATCCGACCCCTACCCCAACGTGCCCCTACTTCTCCACCTTGACCACCCACCCCACCCCTGCCCCTGCCCACCCTACCCTGCCTAGCCCTACCATCCTACCCCAGCCACCCCACCGCCCCCACCCCCACCCCTCACCCATGCCCCACCCTCCCCACCCCACCCTCATCCTTGCCACACCCCGCCCCTTCTGTGGCCCCTGCCACCGCCCTCCCCCCAAACAAAGATGGAAATTCCAATTATTTTTAGAGATTCCATTCCAATTCCATCCAACCAAACACAATCAAAGTGCATGGTCAAATTCCATTCCAATTCCTTCAAAGTCAAATTCCTTTGATGGATTCCAATTCCACCAAATTCTATTCTGCAAACCAAACGCCCCCTTAGAGTTGCAAAACCGAAAGGATTCATGTTCAACTTTAAAATTGGAAAATACTAGGTTAAATTTGTGTAGTAAAATGTTAACTCTTCTTTTCGTCCAAGGTAAAACTAGAGTACTAGTGAAAATGTAGGAAAAATGGGACTGGGATCGGTGGACTTGTGATAAATTTCAAACCAGAGTAGGTATGAACTATTTGTGGGATGAACTAATTGGTCTTCTGTTTTCAAAAAATGAAACTATTATTGAATCTAATATCACAAAATGTAAAAAGTTGCAATCGGCTATATTGCTGATATTGGTCTACTTTCATGTAATTCAATGTTTAAGCAACTCGTGAGTTGTGACATCTATAGACTATAAGTACAATTTGATATTTGGATTGCTAAAGTTTGACATTTACATTCATGTTTGTTTTGGTTGTTGTATGCTAATCCTGGTTTACTTCATAGGCTGCCATGAAGTTTGTCTGAATGGAACCACAAGGGTTGTGGCGTAGTGGTTAAGGCCCTGGGGGATGTGGTGGAATATCCCATCTGCCCAGGGTTCGAATCCAGGCGTACACAACAATTGTGAGCACTGAGGTTTAATCAGGGCTGATGTCTTACTGTCATAATTTGCCTAAGGGATTAAAAAAAAGAAAAAGAAAAAAAGAAAAGAAAGTTTGTCCGAATGGTTGGACCAACTCCTCAACAAAACAATACAACGTCCTTGTGTATGTAAACTATGAAGTGTAACATTATATTTAAGAAGACATGTTCGTGTTTATATTTGATTTAATAAATGATTATTCACTAAAATTTTATACATCAAATAGTATCTTTACTCGTATTTATAAGTTAAATAACAGATTACAAAAATATCATAAAAAAGGTTGTTGGTCATTTATCATTTTTTTATTTCAATTCCGAAGCTACATTCTGCCAACCAAACAAACATATTTTAATTCCTTTGACAAATTCCATTTATTTAGAAAACATTATGGGAACCAAACATCACCCAAGTGTTTTGTGGTCTATGCTCGAGTCATTTTGAACGGAATGCATACTGCATTGTACATTAGTTTAGTGTGGATTACACTCAGAAGTCAGATATCCATTAGTTGATCTTTTTGAAGGCGTTCCTCCATATCCCTTATACAAGCACTTGGCATCAGCTTTGTGGAAGTTGATACTCTCTGGGGACATTTGTCCGATGTATTCCAATATGTCGTTGATCCATGAAGACTCTTCCTCAAAACAGCAAAAATGCGAGTGGAACAAGATTATTCAGGAAAAAGGATCTGATCTAATAAAAGTAAGTTTTTAATGTGTAATTTCTTTCAATTTGTGTAGTGTATCACAATTAATTTTTTGTCATTTGTCTTTCTTTTTTTTGGTTAAAATTGTATATCACAACCAGATGCTGGAGACCGTGCAGTTTAAAGTCCATGTTCAGGAGCCTTTTTTCTCCCAGCTCAAAGGTCGTTAAATAACTCTTGGTTCTGTTTGTTACCACATACTCAGTTCAGTAAAAAGCTTATTTCTCTAGCGATTTTCACACTTGCAGACGGGCAGAAAACAATTGAAGGAAGGTGTGCTGATGGTAACTACAGCCGGTATGACACGCAAAAGATATTAGTATAAACAAGTGTATTTATTATTTATATGAATCACTTTGCAATTAAATATGTTGTCCACTTTCTGCACATGATATAGCTACTTTTTGTGACAATATCAATATTAGTATACACAAGTGTATTTAATTACTTTGCAATTAAATATGGGTCTTCAAAAAGTTAGTTCTGCTATTTAGAAGTATCATTGGATGTTAATAAGTAGCTGCTGTATGGCTATGGTCTAGCCTCTGATAACTATGGCCCACAGGTAATATCGTTCATGAAATTTGCTTGGGGTTAAAAATTTGAGCATAATGAACTTCTGTGCTTTTGTATATGCAGTTATTTTAAGCTCTCGTTTTTCTCATATGTTACACCATTCATTTGCTGACTATATTTGCTATTCAAAGTGTAACATAGCATTTGGTGCTTAACTTTTGCTTCAAAATCAAGAATCTGTTATTAGATTAATACCCGTTTATCCATTCTTGCTTCTCGTTCTCTAATGGTTTTTAGTTGTCAGTATTGAATCAGGATCTTTGATTCTCTTCAACAAATGTTTGTTGCTTCAAGTTCAGGTGTGTCCCCTGCAGTTTGTCTTTCAACATTATAACTTGGAAAATAACTGAAACATAAAATTTTTATTCTTTCCAATTTGAAATTACAAAAAAGAAAGTTTTTACATTTTTGCTCTTTTATTATCTTCTAGTTTAGACTTCCTCGAGTATCAGTTGCTCATTATTACCTATATAAAATTACAGGATGTTCACCGGTATGCTTCATTTTCTGACATGCTAGCAGCCGAGGATCTTGCTAAAGTTCTACCAGGTGTAGAAACCGTCAAAGAAGGTAACATGTCTATTATTTATCAGGTATTTATATTAGTTGTGCAAGTTTCATCACCCCCCTCATTTTGTAGATCAGTCTAGCAATTAATAAGTTAAGCCATGAAATCAGGAAGCACCCCTTTCTTCAGTATGCCCATTGGCCAGAGGCGGACCCACAAACTTTTTCAAAGGGAAGCACCATCTAACAATCAAAATAATGGCCTTGTGATTTCAGGGACACAAATTTATAGAAGGTTTTACTCAGAAGAGAAGGAAAGGTCAAAAGGCGTTCTGGCGATACTTCTTACAGAACCCGCTTTACAGCCTTATGATCATTTGGCAGCCATTCTTTCGGTTAGTTTAAATGTTATGATTTTCATTCGTACACAGCCCTCTTGTTATGATCATTTCACAACCATTCTTTCAAGGATACAATGTAATAAACAAAAGCGAGTCTTTCATATTTGATCAACCAAAAACAGATGAGTAATAGTTGATAATAGAAGTGTTTGGCAAACTTAAAAGAAAGTTAACCAAATAATATATGACTCCATGCTACATATTGCCATATGGATCTTCCCCATTGATCTTATTCTCATTGTGAGCTATGCTTTCCTTTTTCTGCTAATTTAATCAGAGTAAATGGCTTCATATTCTAGGGTTGGGTTCCGGTGAGAAGTTGAGGTTAACGTGAGAAGCGTGAGAAGTGGTGTTGATCCAAACTCTCAGTGATTTGATAATGACCCTCTCTTAAATACTTAGTGAAAATTGTAAGTAAACAATATGTATCAGAGTTTCACTATCGCTGATAAGTACTAAGACTTTACAGTACCGCTGATAGGAACTCTCGCTCTTTAGATTAAACATTCAGCGAACACCGTTCACCATAATGCTCTGAGCCTGTTCAGTCCTTATGGTGATCGCTGATAAGTTAGTTGTTTACTTATGATCCCTGAAGACAAGTTTCACGTCAACATAGGTTCTACGCTGAAGTCGAAGATCAAGCTCAAGAACCAGCGACAAGTCTTCTAATGAACTGATGCGGATCAGCGAAGACTCAGATTTGTCCACTCAACGTGAAGTATCAAGTACAAGACTTTGGCTATCGCTGAACTTTGTCATTCACTGATATAGAATGATAAAGCGCTGAATCAACGAAAGCTGATCATGAAGTCCTCCGTACAAAGTACTTTTGTCTTAACCACCCTTGCACGTTTCCGTACGATATGTCAGAAAAGAACCTCCTTATTGTCTGAAATCGTACAACCACTCTGATACTACACTGTTCAAACATGCGGCTACTAAGGTTGTCTACAAAGGTCAATGACATACAACCAATCAGCTGCTGCCACGTGTAAAGTATAAACTGCCATGCATTAAATGCATGCAATATATAAGAAGGATTCCAGCTTCATTTTTGAAGCACTTGCTAACTCTGGTCAAGTCATCTTTCTTATCTTGAGATAGGTTATTATTAGTAATTTCCTTCTCTTTCTTAGTGCAAGAAAACTTAGTGTTCCAACTTGTTTAGATTTAGGTTTATCCTTAATCTTGTTCCGCAACAAGCTGTAAATTGTTAATGATTTATCAATACACAATTTAGAAAAGTAAAATCTGTGTGTTTGTATTCAACCCCCCCACCCCCCCTTCTACAAACTTGTATAGCCCTTCGGGACCAACAAGTGGTATCAGAGCAGATTTGTTTAATCTCATAAACAAGATCTGATCTATACTAAGATTTCTCTTCCTTGCTATTTCTTAAAATGGCTACCAATACAAACACAAACTATATTGACAATGGTTCTCTTGCAAAACCCCCTAGATTCTTCAGAGATAATTTTAATCTATGGAAAAATAGGATGATTCTCTTCTTAGAAGGTGTAGACCCTACTATGCCTTATTATCTTGAAAACGACCCATATATTCCTGTAAGAATTGATGCTGCAGTTCCAGCCGCTGAGAATAGACCTGCTATTCCAGAAAGGCTGATTCCTAAGGAAATTCATATGTGGACTGATGAAGATAAGAAGAAAGTGGCTATCGACACCAAAGCCAGATCCATACTCTCCATGGCTCTTCCTGACGAAGTCTACCATTCCGTCATGAACCTGAAAACCTCAAAAGCTATGTGGGACACAATCTGTGTTCAGTATGAAGGTACTTCTGAAGTCCAGGACTCTCGAAAGATCAACCTGGTAAGACAGTACGAAAGCTTCATTTGTGGTAAGAATGAAACTCTCTCTGAAGTACACCAACGTTTTAACTGTTTAATAATAGATCTGAAAACTGTTGGTAAGGAATATTCTAACTTTGAAGTGCTGACAAAGTTCTTAGAATGTTTACCTGAAAGCTGGGACAGTTATTCTATGTGTCTCAAGCTGTCAAAGGATCTAAAATCAATGACCCTTTCTACCTTATATGGCACGATGCTGAATCATGAGCAATCGAGTCATCTTAAGAAGAATCTTGTAAAAGATTCCAAAAGCACCCTTGTTGCTTTAATCTCAGAGGAACCTTCCACTTAGCGACCCTCGGTCACTATCACTGAGTTGGAGAGTAAGTCTGAAAGGTCATCAGATTCTGACTCTTCAGATCTTGATGAATCTTTGGCTCTCCTCACTAAAAAGTTCAGGAGATTCGCCAAAAAGAAAATGTTCAGAAAGAATAAACCTCTTTCCATTACTGACAAGCCAAGATCATCAGCTCCTGTTGATAACACTACTGCTACTTGTTTTAACTGTGAAAAGATAGGACATTTCGCTAACGAGTGCAGGTCAAAGAAAGTTTCGAGACCCTCAGCTTTTCCCAAGAAAAACTTTATTCCCAGGAATAGAGATGACAAATACGCCAAGCTGAAAGAAAGGTATACGAAGCTGAAAAGCTTTAAGAAGAAAGGCAAAGGCCTGATGGCTGACTATGATTGGGCTGACTCTGATGAGGAAGAAACATCTGACTCTGAAGATGATGAAGCCAATCTATGTCTTATGGCCAAACTTGAAGATGAGGAAGACAACTCTGACATTCCCTCTACTTCAACCTTTGCAACTCAGGTATCACCTTCCTTCTTTACCAATATTGCAAATATTGATGAAGCTGATAGTCTTCGAAAGATCGATCTCTTGACTAGAAGTTTATATGAAGCCATGAATGGCAAAACTGTAGTTGAAAATCAAAACCTTGATCTCGCTGAACAGCTTAAAAACTGTCACCTTTAAATATAAAATCTTTCTAAAATTGAAGAAGATTTTAAAGATCAAGTTCACCTAAATCAGCTAGTCAAAATCGAGCGCGAAGAAGCTATCGCTGCATTAAAAGCTGAAAAAGCTACTGTTGATGGATGGTATAATTCCTCAACAAAGATCACTGAGATAATTAAGTCTCAGATTCCCCTGAGTGATAAACGCGGTCTTGGTTACAAAGCTGATACTCTAGAACCAACCACTGATCGTTCCATGCTCTTATTTGGAACTTTCGTATCCTCAGTCGCTGATACTTCATCCTCTCAGTGTTCCTCTTCTAAACCGCCTATCCCTGAGGAAATTTCTACCTCTTCAAAAGGTAAAGAGAAAATGGTTTATCCAAAACCTACCTCTGTCTTTAAAGATAAAGGTAAAGGAATTGTTTTTAACCAAAATCCTGAGAAGGGTACCTTAGTACCTAAGCTGAATGCTTCTAAAGCTTCAGTGACCTATCCCTCTGGATCAAGGAATCAGATCTCTGGATCTACTCAGCGTGGATCTATTCAGCAATCTACTCCTAGAATCAGAGTGGATGTCTTTGGTAAGAAATCCGAAAAACTAAATATTCCTCCCATTTCAAAAGCCAATAGCTTACTTGGTGCTGGTACTTCTAATTCAAAATCTAAAGCTCAACATTCAAATGGTCCTAGAACTACTTTTGGTTATAGGAAATGTTATCATTGTGGACTTACAAATCATATTGCTAGTAAGTGCCCCACAACCACCCAAGCTGAAAAGATATCTAAGGTGAAGATCATTGCCCCCAAGGCAAAGAAGACCACCGAGGTTAAGAAATTAACCAAAGTGAAGGCTGACAAAGCTGAATCTTCAAATGCTGCGAAGACTGCTGAACCTTCCATTCCAACTACTCCCACTGACAAGTGTGTACACATGGTTAAGTGGGTACCCAAGAAAAACTAATCTTCCTTTGTAATGCAGGTTAAGAAGGGTATCTGGTATCTCGATAGCGGATGCTCTAGACACATGACCGGAAAGAAAAGCCTGCTCGCCGAATACAAGGAAGAGAAGGGTTCCTCTGTAACTTTCGGTGGAAATGGAAAAGGACATACCCGAGGGTTTGGTGTACTATCTAATGGTACAACAACCTTCAGAAGAGTCGCATATGTTGAAGGGCTGAAGCATAATCTTCTAAGCACCAGTCAGCTTTGCGACAAGGATAACAAAGTAATCTTTATTAAGGAATCCTGCTTTGTCGCTGACAAAAAGGAGAAGATAGCTCTCAGCGGTTATCGTTTGGAAAATGTTTATGTAATAAACATGGACTCAACAACCACTGAGAACTCCTGTTTCTTCTCAAAAGCCTCATCTGATGTCAACTGGCTATGGCATAAGAGGCTCTCTCATCTAAACTTCAAGACACTGAATACTCTTTCTTCAAAAGAGTTAGTCACTGGTCTACCTCAACACTCATACGCCAAAGAGTCCTTATGTTCAACGTGTGAGAAAGGCAAGCAGACCAAAGCAAGCTTTAAATCAAAGCAAGTCTCCTCAGTGTCATCTCCTCTACAACTTCTCCATATGGATTTGTTTGGCCCTGTTAACAAACAATCCATCGCTGGAAAGAAATATACGCTGGTCATAGTTGATGAATTCTCTCTATATACATGGGTTATGTTTCTCCATTCTAAGAGTGACACCCCTGAAGAACTCATCACCTTTGTTCGGAAGATGGAAACCCTGAACAACTTGACCGTTCGCTCAATAAGGAGTGATCATGGGACTGAATTAAAAAACAGTTCTCTTGATTCCTTCTTTGAGAGTAAGGGTATTTCTCACAACTTTTCATCAGTGAGAACACCACAACAAAATGGAGTCGCTTAAAGAAGAAATAGAACAATTATTGAAGCTGCACGTTCAATGCTTAGCGATTCTCACTTGCCTACTCAGTTTTGGGCAGAAGCTGTTAACACTGCTTGTTTTACGCAAAATAGGTCGCTGATAGTCAAATGATTCAATAAGACAGCCTATGAACTTTTTCATGGGAGAAAGCCTTCAATTAGCTTTCTTCACATCTTTGGATGTCAGTGTTTCATACTGAATAACAGAGATGCCCTTGGAAAGTTTGATCCTAAGGCTGATGATGGAATCTTTCTTGGATATTCTTCAATCTCCAAAGCCTTCAGAGTCTTCAATCGAAGAAGACAAACTGTAGAAGAAGCTATTCACGTCACTTTTGACGAATCCCGTTCAGCAAACTCTAAACCGTCCGCTGATACTGAAGAACTGAATCAATGGATGTTTTCTCATCTTGGTGATTCAGAAGATATTCCCACTCCTCATACTCATACAGTTGAAGATGATAGTCCTACTATCATCCCAAACATGCAGAATAGTGAAGCTGAAACATCATGGGTCTCAGCTGTTCCTTTAAACACTATACCTGCTTCTGAACCAAATGTCTCAGACATTCCATCTACTTCTCAGCAATCAGTAAATGAGATGACATCTGCACCTACTCCTCTCTTGGCTAATATTCCAGAAGTTGCTGAAGCTTCATCTTCAGCTCCTCCAGTTCAATTTGAGTCAGCGACTTATGCTCCTGCTCAGCGATGGACTGTAAATCACCCAATTGATCAAATTCTTGGTGATCCAAACGCTGGTGTTCAGACTCGACGAAGTGCAGGTAATATTTGTTTATTTGTTAACTTTATTTCTCTGATTGAACCAAAGAAAGTAGATGATGCCCTCAAAGATCCAAACTGGGTCAGCGCCATGCAAGAAGAGCTGACTGAATTCGAAAGAAACAAAATTTGGAAACTTGTTCGAAGACCAACTGACAAAACAGTGATAGGCACTAAATGGGTCTATCGAAACAAGTTGGACGAATATGGAACTGTAACCCGCAATAAGGCTCGACTTGTTGCTCAGGGATACAGACAAGAGGAAGGCATAGATTACGACGAAACATTTTCTCCAGTAGCAAGACTAGAATCTATTCGTCTATTCTTAGCATACGCTGTACACAAAGACTTCAAAGTATATCAGATGGATGTTAAGTCAGCGTTTCTAAATGGAAAGCTGAATGAAGAAGTCTATGTGGAACAACCTCCAGGATTCTCAGATCCTAAGCGTCCAGGTTATGTTTATAAACTGGATAAGGCACTTTATGGCCTAAAGCAAGCTCCTCGTGCATGGTATGACACTCTCTCTACTTATCTCCTAATTGAATAATTTGAGCGAGGTAAAATCGACAAAACTCTATTTTTCAGAATAGTGAAAGGTCATATTATTCTTGTTCAGATATATGTTGATGACATTATATTTGGTTCTACTAACCCTGATCTTTGTACTCGTTTCGCTGATAGAATGAAAGATGAGTATAAAATGAGAATGATGGGTGAGCTAACATATTTCCTTGGTCTTCAGATAAAGCAAAATGAAAAAGGAACTTTCATTAATCAGGGAAAGTATGTTAAAGATATGCTGAAGAAATTCGGTTTAACTCAGAGTTCAGCTATGAAAACCCCTATGGCACCACCGCTGACACTAAACAAGGATTCAAATGGAGTACCTGTTAATGTCACGCTGTACCGTGGGATGATCGGCTCTCTTTTGTATCTTACAGCTAGCCGACCCGATATTATGTACGCAACCTGTTTGTGTGCACGATATCAAGCTGAACCTAAGGAATCTCATATGACCGCTGTAAAGCGAATTTTTCGATACCTTAAGGGTACTGCGAATCTAGGTCTATGGTATCCCAAAGACTCGGGGTTCGATCTAATCGCCTATTCAGATAGTGATTTTGCAGGTTGCAAATTGGATAGGAAAAGCACCACAGGAGGCTGTCAGCTCCTGGGTGGAAAGATGGTGAGTTGGACAAGTAAAAAGCAAAACTCAGTGTCCACCTCCACAACTGAAGCTGAGTATGTAGTCGCTGGAAGCTGTTGTTCTCAGGTCTTGTGGATGAGAAATCAACTACTGGACTATGACCTACAGCTCTCGAAAATTCCAATCTATTGCGACAGCACAAGTGCCATCGCTATAGCCAACAATCCAGTTCTACACTCAAAGACAAAACACATCGAAATCAGGTATCATTTTATCAGAGATCATGTGATGAATGGTGATATAGAACTTCACTTTATCCCAACTGATTATCAGTTAGCTGATCTGTTCACCAAACCTCTTGATGAGACAAGATTCAACTTTCTCATCAGCGAGCTTGGAATGCTGAACTTTGAAGAGTAAAATCTTCAGCGGTTCACATTTGATCAGCGATAGGATAAAATCAACTTGTATAACCCATTCTATCATTCTCTCTCTGAACATAATTGATTCGCTGATGTCAAGGTATGTTTTCTCTCTTACTCGCTGACAATCGCATGTAAATGCAAGATTTCAAGACAAATTGCATCGCTGAATATCTCTTCCTTAATCAGCGATACTTTGAAATTTCTAAAACCAACACTGATATTACTATTCAGTGCTTCATGTTTTCAAAAGTGTCCCTGAGCTTTCAAAACCTCAGAGACATCCTAAAATATGAAAGGACAGTTGTGACGTCATCGCAACGGATAAGCCCTGGCACGTTCTTCTTTCTGACACACGTTTGCACGTTTCGTTTACCTTCCAATCAAATGCAAACACGTGTCCGTGTCATGATGAAAATCTTTTCCCGCTCAAGATTTTCTCTCTCTAATCTCACTATATAAACACATTTTGGGTTTATATTTTTCCTTTACGCGAACTTCTTTCTCAAGAAAACTACTGTGCATTTTTGCTCTCAAGTTTTCAAGAACTGTTCATCTTCTTCTTCTTCAACGAACCAGGTTAATATTTCTTTTATTTACCTGTTTCTTAAACTTGTTAATGATCTTCTAATTGTTTTTACAAGATCAAACAAAAGAACTTTTTCAAAAATGAAATCATTTCTTTCATGGTTTTATGAACACAAACTTACATGGTTGTTCTTCAAGTTTAATAGCAAATATCTTAAACTTGTTCTTCATACGTTTTTCCAAAATCCTAATCCTCAAAGGAAACTGGAAAACAAGACTTTTTATTGGGTTTGCATTTCTTTTTCAAAAACAAGAAAACCCTAATCTTCATTAAGACATTTTTGTCTGAATGAAATGGACAAAATTCGAACCATCTTATTGGAAAATCTTTCCACATTAAGATTATTCTTATTTGTTATATCTTTGGTTGAACTGATAATACAACAATGGCATCTACTGATATTCCTACTGCTGAGAACACTGCTGCTGCTGAGGAACTGGAAATCACCAAGGCTCCTCAGGTCAAGTTCACGCTTGAGGAACTCGATTGGACAAAAACAAACAATCTCTATGCGCTTTTCGAGTTTCCTCCTCGAAAGCAAGTCACACATCTGAATGATGCTGTGAATTTTCTGAAAACCTGTTGCCTCTCTACAGCCCTGACCATAACACCCCCTGCTCATCAGTTACTATTATCTCAGTTCTGGTATTCAGCCAGACACACTCAGCTCATATCGACCAAAGACCCCACGAAGAAAATCGATTGCATCCTCTGTGACACTGATTTTGGCACCATAAAAATCACCCCTGCCATTATCCGAAAAGCACTGAGCCTTCCCATCGCCACAAAAGAAAAACCCTTTGTTTCTCTCCCTGACCACAAGAAACATGCTGATAGGGAAGCCATCACTGCATTCTTTGATGCAATGGGTTATGTATGGGAAACTGGGAGGGACAAGAAGCCTGAGAAGAAACTGACCCTCATCAAGAAGTCAAAAATGCCCAGCGAGATGAACTTCATCTTCGCACACTTGATAAGCTGCATGACTGCAAAGACCGGCTCCTCTGATCAAGCCGCTCAACCTCAGCAAGCAATGGGCTATGCATTGCTGAAGGGTCTTCATGTTGACTGGGCCTCGATAATCTACGATGATCTTATACTCAGAGTAGACTCTGCTGCTGACCGACCATCATGGGTTCCATATCCTAGATTCATCAGTGCCGTCTTCCTCAAAGGATTTGGGGACAACTACCCAAAAGAGGGTGACCTGAAACTCTCTCAGGTTGGCCCTAAGGTACTCGACTTCAAGCCAATGCCAAACGAGGTACGTCTCTCTACCCTCTTAACTCTTTTCAATCCTCCTTCTTCTACTTCTGCAGCTCATTCAGTGGAAAAACCCATCGCTGATACCCCAGCTGCAACCTCCACTCCTTCTAGAAAAAGGAAACACTCATCTTCCCAACTTGGTTCCAAAAGAACTAAGAAAACCAAGGAGCAACCCCAGCAATCTCATGCTGAAGACTCCTCAACTCATCTTGAAAAGCTGATGGAAAGTTCAGTGGTACGCTCTGCCACAGCTGAACAAGCCACCCTTTCCATCCCAGCTTCAGCGTCTCTAAACGCTGAAGTTATAAACTTGGAATCGACCCAACCTCCTTCAGTCTCTCAAAGGACTGAAGAAGTGATTCTCAGTGGATCCAACACTGAATCAGCTCCACAACCAACTTTCTCAACCTTCGCTTCTCTCTCTACTCCATTGGACTCTAATCCAGTTTTCACCACGATCACTGGAGCACCCGTCATTCTTCCAGAAGCTAAAGCTGATACTTTTCAAGGAATGATGGATGCAGGACCTGCAGGAATGTCCATGCATACACGCACTCTAGCTGACGACATGGAACTTTTTTCAGGACACATAAGTTTTGACGACTTCACCAACCCTCCTGCAGGTATACACCAACCCATATACACTGTAACTAAACCCCAAACTTCTGAGCTTTCCTTTGTTCATAAGTACTTATCTGTTACAGGTCCTAATTTGGGAGACATCAACGCCTCTCTGAAGAACCTGGATACAAAGCTGACAGGTCTCACCACTACTCTCTCAGACAACTCTTCAGCTGTAACAAACGCTGGAGAGAATCTCAACAAGCTGACAAAAGTGGTTGAACAGAAAGCCTTCAAAGCTGATTTGGAGAAGGTTGATGGTACTCTTGGTGACTTTGCCAAAGTTCTTGCTGACATTTACACAGACTACACCTCTCTTAAAACAACAATTCAAACCATGTCCAGCGAAGTCACAACGCTGAAGACATCGGTTGGAAATCTTCAGGGAGAGATGTCTGCTGTAAAGACTGACGTAAGTTCAGTAAAGACTAACGTAAGTTCAGTGAAGACTATGGTACAGCAAATCCTGAATCACATGACCGCCCCTGCCCCTGCACCTTCGCATTTTACTCCGGCGGATCGTGCTGAACTTTTAAAGATCAGTCCTGCTATTACTGGCCTAAAAGACAGAGTAGCAGCGATTGAAAACTATATTGGGATCCCTGGCCAAGAAGACAGGGAACCAACACCATCTGCTGAGTCATCGCATTCCTCCCCCACTCATCATGAGGAAGGGGGGGGGGGGGGGGGGGGAGAAGAACTCTGAAGACCTTCCCCATGATGAATCTATCGAGGGGGAGAAGACTGAAAACCTTTCCCTTACTGAAGAGGGGGAGAAGACAAATGAAGAAACAACTGCTGGACCTCAGGGAGATGAAAACCCTGAGGGAACCGAGAAGCTTACCTCTGTATCTGAGGGGGAGCAACTCGAAGAAGCTGCTGAAGAATCTGAATCTGAAGCTGAAGATGAAGAAGCCGTCGACTTATCTGACGATGAACCATCATCCAGTGATAAGGGTGATGATGACGATGATGATGATGACTCCTTTATCGTCAAGCTTGTTCAGAAGAGTACAACTCTTAAAGGGATTTCGATAGACGAACCTTCAGGGGAGCGGACCAAGACAAAGCCTTCAGCGTCTGAAGCTGACAAGGGCAAAGGAAAAGGTGTCGCTGAAGACAATGAAAATCTGATGATCTTGCTTCAAAAGCCAGTTCGTCAGGTACACTACATCTTACTTCCTTACACTGCATCCCTCCTCTATATATACACATTATCATCTCTACTCTCCACAAAAAGCCTATACACTTAAACCCATTTCTTTTCTCTGTTCTACCCAAGTTCTTATTCGTAAGATCGCTGTGTTTCAGCTAGTCCTCTCCCCTGCTTGAGGATTCTGAAGTACAACCAGCTGCTGCTGAAGAAATAATCCAGTCTTGGATTTAATCACCGAGACTGATGAACCTGAAGAACAGACGTTCTCTCATACAAACAGACATTCCTTGGCTCCTCAAAAGCTGAGTGAAGAGGATCAAGAAAAGAGAGATGCAATGATCAAGAGATTCGAAGATCAGCGAATCATCCTGAAGCGTGATCAACTTCCTTCTATTCCTCCAAAGTTCAAACTTTCACAAAAGGAATACCAGGATCACCTCAGAGCTGAAAGGTTAATCGCTGAAAGAAGGGAAGCTGAAGAAAAAGACAGAGAACTCGCCATCCAGCTTACTCAACAATCGGTGAAAGACCCCTCGCTGAAAAGAACTCCAATCGAAGTTCAACGTCAGCTATGGGAAGACGCCAAGAAGATCGTTGAAGAAAAGAGAACTGTGTCTCAATCTACTTTAATCTGGTGCAAAGAAAAGGTACACTTCAGATATCGACCTGCCAGAATCAACAAGGTACATATCACTGGAAAATCAACCCTCAAAGTTTCAATCGCTGAAATCGAGATATTCAGAGAAAATGGACAGTACGAAAAATTCTATGCTGAAGCCATCACGAAGTACGGTCTCTCTGAATGGTTGGAGATCAGATTAGCCATCCAGAAGTCTCAATCTAAGTACAAGGATCATGTCGAAAAGCTGATAAATCAACAGATCGACTTAGTATCTTCTTGTGTGGATATTCCTCCTCCCCCTCCTCTCGCAAATCAGAAAAGAAGGGCCTCTGCAAAGAAAAAGTCTAAACCTTCAGACTCAGGTCCTCCTATACGGAACGAAACAGGTATTGGTTTTTCTCGTGCTGAAGTTCTTGGTCCAGAACCTGACCTTTCCGCACTTGACACATCTCTTCCTCCTGGTGAGACTTTCATCCCTGGGAAAGTCATAAGCAAACCCTATGGGATATTCTTTATTGACTATGGTGGACGACAACGTTTTCAACGTATCTCTGAGCTTCCCATCACTCCCATCGAACAGTTGAAAGATCTCATCTACTGGTGTGATTTCAAACGCGACATTCAGGCACGACATCTTAAACCCTTGATTTTTGAAGAAGCTCTGAACAAAAAGAATCAAGGAGTAAATGTTCCTGGCTGGATGATTCCCACATCAAAGACCCTTGATGAACTTCTCATTAAGGAAGAACCTCTATAAGCTGATAAGATCGCCTTATTCTTCTATTTTATCAGTTATTCTTTTGTACTTGTAATTTATTTCGCTTGTACTTATAATCTTTCCACTTCCCTTTGTAATTTGATACGAAGTTTAAAGAAAGATTTCAGCGAAAGTACTTTACTCCATCAGTACAGAAAAGATCCCAGAAAACAGTAAAAGGGACAAATATTTTATGAGTTCTTTTTATCCTTATGTTTTCATTAAATAGCATTTTTCTCTGTTGCTATGTCATAATCAAATAGGGGGAGATTGTTGATCCAAACCCTCACTGATTTGATAATGACCCTCTCTTAAATACTTAGTGAAAATTGTAAGTAAACAATATGTATCAGAGTTTCACTATCGCTGATAAGTACTAAGACTTTACAGTACCGCTGATAGGAACTCTCGCTCTTTAGATTAAACATTCAGCGAACACTGTTCACCATAATGCTCTGAGCCTGTTCAGTCCTTATGGTGATCGCTGATAAGTTAGTTGTTTACTTATGATCCCTGAAGACAAGTTTCACGTCAACATAGGTTCTACGCTGAAGTCGAAGATCAAGCTCAAGAACCAGCGACAAGTCTCCTAATGAACTGATGCGGATCAGCGAAGACTCAGATTTGTCCACTCAACGTGAAGTATCAAGTACAAGACTTTGGCTATCGTTGAACTTTGTCATTCACTGATATAGAATGATAAAGCGCTGAATCAACGAAAGCTGATCATGAAGTCCTCCGTACAAAGTACTTTTGTCTTAACCACCCTTGCACGTTTCCGTACGATATGTCAGAAAAGAACCTCCTTATTGTCTGAAATCGTACAACCACTCTGATACTACACTGTTCAAACATGCAGCTACTAAGGTTGTCTACAAAGGTCAATGACATACAACCAATCAGCTGCTGCCACGTGTAAAGTATAATTTGCCATGCATTAAATGCATGCAGTATATAAGAAGGACTCCAGCTTCATTTTTGAAGCACTTGCTAACTCTGGTCAAGTCATCTTTCTTATCTTGAGATAGGTTATTATTAGTAATTTCCTTCTCTTTCTTAGTGCAAGAAAACTTAGTGTTCCAACTTGTTTAGATTTAGGTTTATCCTTAATCTTGTTCCGCAACAAGCTGTAAATTGTTAATGATTTATCAATAAACAATTTAGAAAAGTAAAATCTTTGTGTTTGTATTCAAGCGCCCCCCCCCTTCTACAAACTTGTATAGCCTTTCGGGACCAACAAGTGGTTATCAACCATTTGGATGAGAAATGGACGTACATTAGGATGAGATGCACCGAGATGCACCAGATCAATTCCCTTCTAAGGCGCAATTCATGGGAGGGCAACGGTTCAGATCCACTTCTCATACTTCTCACGTTAACCTCAACTTCTCACACGATCCTTCGCCCATATTCTATTCACGGACGGTATTGTAATTTCCACATTTTGGTGTAGGCACTGCATTACAATGGCATTCAGAGGCTTCTTGGTATTGCACACACCGTAGGAACAATTCCTGATGCACTTCCACTGCCGAGATCAATGCTACTCGATTGTTTTTCACTGCCACATAATCCAGATGTAGGATGAGAACTTATCATGGCTTTTCACAAGTGCTGTATGTTGAAGGCTTGAATTCTCTATCTGAATCATTTAGATGTGATTGTTTGAAAAGAATATAACTACACAATTTTCCAATGAAATTTTTGGAGACATGTTAATATACATATCATATGATCATTTTTTGATCGCGTTAATCAAATTTTGTGTATTTGTTCCGGTAACCTCTTGTGCATTGATTCATATTCATGTTATCCACTCGACTTGTGCTAAGTGACAACTTGATTTCCTCTTGGCTTGAGGTTAAAAGTTCGAATCTGAATGTTGGAGCTAGGACTTTGGCTAAGCATTTGAACAGGAGCAACGGAAAATTTTGGGGATCCTTTGCCGGAAATGGTTATGTATTCTTCTTTCTATTCACATTATTCATATTCTTTTTAAAATGCATTGCTTCTTTTAAACGGTCCACAAATTGATACACCAATTTTAAGATTTCAATGAGGGTGATAAGTGTCCAGTTGTCCACTAATATTATTGGGCCTTGAGGTGGTTTAGAATGGTCCTAGCGGGCCCGTCCGCATTCTGCCTGCCTCAGACCGGTCTGGGTGTTTTTTGGACTGGTTTGACCTGTCCGTTGACCAGATCAGACTTATTTGGATTGGGCCGGGCCCATCTCTAATTGGGCCAATGACTTTGGGTGTTGGGAATACATTACTGATCAGTTGTTTTTCTTCTTCTTTTCATGGTGTTTTCAGAGCCTCACAAGAATATGCTTGCTTTCAAAGTAATCAGTAACTTGATAACCCATTGTTGCTGGCTAAATGTGCATATTGTTCCACCACATGGGGCCGTTTTTGAGATTCGGGTTCAGGATGGTTATGGTGCACGATGGTCCTTAAACCCAACCAAGGCATATGCTTACAATGCTTTCACAATTGTTAATGTTTCTTTTTTGATCAAATAGCCATGGATTAGAGGGTTCGTTCCAGGGAAACAACCACTTTGCTAAAATGCAAGGCTAAGGAGCATTGGAATTAAGTTCCGTTAGGAACCCAAAATTGATTAGGAGCCCGGGAAACGCCCACAGCACACCACGTATCCCTGTACAGGATGAATATTCATCATCAATAACACATAAATGATGAATATGGAAGCCTTATTCATCATGAACAAACATTCACGATAAATATGGATGTGTTATTCATCATGAATCACACATTAATAGTGAATATGTTACAACATTCATGATAAGTAACAAGTCCATTTTTCTGATAAATATGTTATGTGTCACGTTGTGGACAGTTCCCGGAGTCCTAATCATTTTTAGGTTCCTAACGGCTGCTGTATATATATACAGACATATATAGGGTCAGGTTTAGGGGAAAAACTCAAAAAAAAATGGAAAACTGAGGAACTCCCTGGTAGCCTTCATCTGGATGGTATGTACTTGTGCATACAAGTAATTTGTAACATGCACACGTGCATAAAAACCAAAAAAACAACTTAATTTACTTGTATGTGCAAGTGCATACCGTCCAGATGAAGGGGCTACCAGGGTGTTTCTCAGTTTTCCATTTTTTTGAGGTTTTCCCCTGAACCTCCGTCTATATGCATATTCGGTAGCTGAAGAGTGTTTCAGCATGCTTACAACTTTTTTTTCTTTTCTTTTTTACTTTTTTTTTCAGTTATCATATTAACATGATAAATGTTGCAGTTTATCGGGTTTCTTGAACCGTACACGGAGGATGGTTATGCGAAGGGATGGGAGCATTAAAACATCTATCGAAATCGGCAGTTGATGGCGATGGATGAAGGGCGGCAACGTTTCTGTTTAGCTGATACGAACGTTAAAGCGAAAATTGACAAAAGAAGTTGTCTTTTCTAATGAAGAATGGGAGTGAATGATCAGTTAGCTGATAGTATTATGTTTTTGGAGTGACAGTTTCATAGGATTCTCCAAAACAAGTATTCTAATTCTATAGAGACCAACGATGCCGGTCATCATAATAGGGACATGTATTTTTATTTTAAAGGATTCAAAAGCTTTCCATTTATTACTTATTTATTACTAGTCATTGTACCCGCGCGATGCAGCGGGACGCAATTCGATTCTGATACCAAATACTCAAATTCTCAATCTTGCTACCTGCTTTGTATTATTTCTTATCAATCTTGCGTTTATCGGGTCATTTACTTTACCGGGTGAAGGTGACAATGGACGATAATCTTACTTGCACGGGATGTTGTGCGAATATATTGCTTTTTAAACCCAATGACAATCATGTTTCATGAGTATTCAGTTGTCCGTATTTTTTAGTGTTAATTTTATGGTTTTGTGTGGGGTTTAAATTAAAGGTTAATATGGTTATTAGTTAAATTAAAGGTTAGTATGCTTATTTTATTGCCAATTTCTAGAGCATAGATAAATATTTGGTTATTTTCCTATTAATGAATCAATAACTGTTATATTCTAGACATTTGTAAGTTTTGTTGACCATTTAATTCACCACAATAAAGTGTTCAAGCTATACTTCATCTGTTTCACATATCACAAGAGTTGAAGTCTTCAATGTTACATAAAATATTAGTAATGATGATTGAATGCTAATGAGATGTCTGAATAACCCTTCCATTGAACTCTATCTTCAAATCAGATACATCTTGTGGACAAAAACAATTCAGAAGTAATATTGTAACAACTACTACATGACTGCCATGAAACAATACATCACAATTTATTATTTAATTGAATATGAACGTTTAGGCAATCAAATCTTGAATAAGTAGTAAATGGGTAAAACAGTATGCCACTGACATGCTAGCTCTAATGCAGCGCAAAACATTACAAATCTAAAACTAAAAACTCAAAAAAATAATTTTGTTGTTTAGTTTTATTATCCATCACACAATGCCAACAATAATCATAATTTTATTTAAAATAAGTATGGATAGATAAACATAGATAAGAGTGTCAATTGTACAAGTTTAAAAAATCTCGATACATAATTATTGAAAAATATAAATACGTATTTATGATGTTTTAGCTTAAATATTATGAATGTCTATTTTAAATATGATAAGGGTACAAGATGAAAAATAAAAATATAAAACAAATTAATCCGTATATATTCATGATATTTAATAATATGATTAAATCCAAATTTATTCAATATTGGGCTCATTTCGAAGGTATTGACGAGACGATTACAATGATATAATTTGTAAAAAAAGAAAATATATTTTTAATGCATTTTAAGCATATACGATTATTTATCTTAAACTGATAAGGGTCTAAAACGAAAAATAAAAAAAACAAGGGATTAAAATTTAACTGAATATATAGCTAATTATAAGGGTATTAAAATCCATACAAGAGACAATTTATCAAAATCCATATCCACACGAGAGACAATTTAGCTTTAGCTAGCAACTAAATCTTAAGGAAAGTGGTTAGTTCTTGTTGGCCCTACATGTAATCACAAAGCTAGCAACAAGCCTCTAGCCCTCCATTTAAAACCAGATAATGCATGCTGCATGCAATACAAATGTATTAAGAAACTCCTAATACAAATTCAAATCATTGTGTGATCACCAAGATGTGCAGATTTCGCATCAAGCAAGATGTGCAGACACCACAAACAACATAAATAGTTATAAATCATATGTAATCCATCAGAAAAGCTGACTCTAGCCATAGGCCACTGCAAACAGGAAAGCAACCAAATCATCCTTATAACTCCAAAAATTCTGATCAAGATCAACAAAGAGAATCCAGATCCATCATATCTGCAAGGGAGTGTATTAAGCAAAATTATTAGAGCAGCCCCATGAGAATCAAATGATAGCTAGATAATATCCACATTCACATCGTACAAAACGCTTACCAAACGCTTACCCGGGTAAGCTCTTACCGGTAAAATTCAACACTATCACTTACTTACCGGGTAAGATTTTAGTCCAACACAACGATATCGAATGCAGCAATTGTTCCGGTAAGTGCTAACCGTGGTAAGAGTACGTCCTCGCCATCACTTACCGGAAAAGACTCTCGGTCCTTGCCTTAGCTCTTACCGGGTAAGATTATTTGTCTTTGCCATATTCATCCAATAAGGTAATGTGACTTGGTAAGTGCTTACCCGAGTAAGCGTTTGGCATGTCTTCCCTTGCTTACTACTTGGAGTAGAACAACTGCATGCACAACCAGAAAAAGAAAACCAAGCAAGTGAAAAACTAAACCAACTATACGACAAATCATAGACCATAGACACAAATATGGGTCTGAATAATACCTCTTGAATAGTCGTTGCAAGAGTAGTTAAAAACAGCTTCAACATAATCACATTTTTCTGAGCCAACAAGCAAACTTCTTCAGGTTTCCAATGCCATTGGGAAGAGGATAATCTATATAGAAAGAATATTATTGCAAATATAATCTTTATATTTGAAACACATATAAAGGCATAAACATATAGCATATCCATATATAGAGGTAGGAATTAATTAGAAGAGAAAACAAAAGGAGCAACACAAAAAAAAACAGATCAGCAGCCAAATCCACCAAAATAGCCACTTATCCTCCAAATCAAAGCAAACAACAAAGAGATAGTCCAAAAATTCCAACGTACCATTAACTGTTGTAATCCACGCCTCATAAACCAGTACCATTAACTGTTGTAATCCACGCCTCATAAACCAATAAAAGAAAGGATAAACTCCAAATCTATTCTGAACAACAACAAATAAAGAGGATAAACTCCAAATCTATTCTGAACAACAACAAATAAAGAGGATAAACTCCAAACGTAAATCACACTATATTCGATGAAAATAGATCTTGAAATTTAGACTCCATACCTAAAAAATATGAAACAGCACAGCGCCCCAAAAATATATGGACATCTATTGACTAACATATAGAATAGATAAACAGACTGAATATGGGTGTGTGGATACGTTTACAGTATTTTGAGAAGATGGATCGTGTACATTAATCGACTTTATGAATATGGTGACAAATACATAATGGAAAACCACATTGACAAAAATGTTGAGAAGATAAGAGCAAACACACCTTTATGATTATTCTCAAAATCGATCACAAACGTGCTAATTAAAAATCCTTGACTTGGAAATCTAGATTGGAGAACAAACATGTTAAAGAGAACAAACAAAAGCAATGGAAATTAAGCAAACTCGACGACAAACTCAAAGATGAAGTGAAGATGGAAGCCTGTTAATAAAAGGAAAGGCAATGGGACTTGTGAATCGAAGATGAAGTGAAGATAGAACCGAAAACAAAAAGAAGCAATGGTAACCGCTTAATCGACGTTCCTTGACTTGGAAACCTGGATTGGGAAAAAAAACCTGTTAATCGATGCATGCTTGTACTTTTCACTTCAGCCTTTTGTGTTGATGTAGACAAGTGTTAACCATTCCCATCATTTTGTATGCAGCAGGAACAGTAAAGTATGACAAGTATTTAAATAATACTTTGGAACATACTTAATACTGGCACACTTTTGTACGTTCCCATAGGGGGTGTTTGGGATTGCTTATATTTTTGACTTATTTGCTTATAGCTTCTTCCCACCACAAATAAGCACTTTGGAGTGTTTGGATAGAAAAAAATAAAACTGCTTATAACTTCTCCTCGCCACAAATAAGTTGTTTTTGAGAAGTCAATCATAACCTACTTATTTGCTTATGCTTATTTCCTTGTCTATCCAAATTACCTTTTTACCCTCAATTATGAATGTTTATAAGTTATTATTTTTATTTTTAAATTATTAATGTTATTTAAGGTAATATTTTTTTTAAATTATTGACGTTAATTTTTTTGGTCATTTTACATAAATAAGCAAAAATTTGCCAAACGCTAAAAAACTCCTTATTTGCTTATCATGTTTCCACACCACAATAAGCTAATCCAAACACTTTTTTAAAAACTCATTTTCCTCACCACATAAGCAAATAAGCACTTTTAAAAATAAGCATAAGTTAAAAATATAAGCAATCCCAAACACCCACTTTAGGATGAGAGCCATGAAGAGTTGGTGAACCAAACTTGTTGGTCAAGTTTGTACTTCAAATCCGGCATTCCAGTAGTAGTATTTGTCAGACTACATATTGATTGTATCTTGTATTGATCTTCTTTTGGCTAGACGACAAACCAATCCGCTTTGGTGACAATCTGACCACTCTTCAACTAATCTTCGATTTTGCTGAACGCTCTTTACTCTTGGAAAAATACATGTGGTAATAAGACTTTTACAAGTAAAAATCCTATTTGTCTATTCTGAAGTATAAGCTATACAACAGTTACCAGTTATGTAAATTTGTAAAAGGTAGATGTGTCGATATTAAATGCAGGGAATAATTCAAAGAAATATGAGAGTCCGTTGAGAGTATAAATCTGATGGTTGCTTAAGAGCTTTCATCGGATTGAGACTTTTATTCATGTACATTAAATCCGATTGTTGCATCCGATAATTCATAGGTTTTAATTCCTTCATCGGATTTAAACCTTATTGAGTGTCTAATCCGATGGTTGAGGTATACATCAGATTGAACCTGTTTTTGTTGATAAAGAGGGAAATTTATTTCTAAGTGTTTGATCCTTGAATGTCTAGTTGTATTATGTACAAATCTGATGGTTGTGAGTTATCAATCTCCCCCTATTTTTATATAATACAAATAGATATTCACAAAGAAATTGAAATACTTAGAAATACAAAAATGGTATTGTAACCCAGAAAGGGATAAAATCCGTACTCATAATTTTTTTTGATCCATTTTTGGATTCTTTTTGCCATTTTCTGTTATTTTTGGCTTTTTCTATTTTTTGTTTTGTTTCTTCCTTCTTTTCTTTTCTTTCTTTTCTATTCTTTTCTTTTCTTTTCTATTTCTTTTCGTTGGATTACAGAGAGAAAAAAATATGTATACGATAGATAATAAAAAAATAAAACAAAAATAGAAATGTAATCAATCTTCTTTCATATCATTTTTTGGATATAAAACAGGTCACGAATTACAAGTTTACAAAATTTTAAAAGTTAATATAAGATACTGAATCCGATCATCTTGTGAGCTTTCTCATCTTTATCCGGTCTTCTTTAGGAGTGAGCTTTCTCTTACCTTTTCTTTGCTCCTCTCACTGACTTGCTCCTCCCACTCTGATAGCTTTCCATGTTGTTAAAGATTGGGATTGCGAGCTTTCTCTCCCTCAACAGCATTGGAAGAGAAAAAGAGGAGTCCAAAGTCGGAAGAAAGCCTTTTCAGTGAAGCAACAATCAATGCATGAATCTGTTCAATACAGATTATCCGATCACGACCTTCGAGTGTGAACTGAGTTGTTTGCATGACTCTGGATTGATAACCTCCATAAAATGCTTGTAAGTTATTGGATTGACATTTATCTTTGAGCGCATATAGTTCAGTGAGCCAAGTATAAGATGTGTAGTAATCTCAGACTTTGTTTGGGCCAAAAGCTGAGATTGCTTCATGTCACACAATTGTTTCTGAATATTGTTCAACTGTTCATGAAGTGAATAAGATGAGGAAGGGAGATAGTGGGTATTGAGTAGAGTGATGAAATCCGAAGGTGGAAGAGTGGTTGGTTTAAAGAGGAAGATAAGGGTTTTTGTCAAAGAGTAGACTTCAACTCGCAAGGAGTCCGAAGAGCGAAGAGGAGAGGTTGATTTTCTTGGGTGAGAGTTGAGGGCTTGGTTTAGAAGGGCAATTTCAGACTCATCAAATCCGTGGTTAGAGGATTTAGAAAGATAAAGTGCAAAAACGGCAAAATCATCATATCTGAGGTTTGAAGATGGGGTGGGTAACAAAAGGTTGCACAAATATCTCGGATAATTAAGGGATCGGATTATCTAGTCCGAAGGATCTAAGATCTAAGTCCAACAAATGGTCAATAGGGTTTTCTTTGTCGAATGATGGTTGCTCAATTATTAGTATTTGTGCAGGGGAAATTAGTCTGGGCATATATTTTGTCTTTGGTATGCAATTTTGGCTTCTAGAAAAATCCCAGTTGCCTATCTATAGACAGGATCCGATCATTATAATGCAGGGTCTTGAGAGAAGAGAATCGTACCTGTAGGGATGGACGGATCCGTTAGAAAGACTTGAACGTTAACATTTTCAAAATGCATCATTGATGGATGCATGTCAAATGTGAAATTATTTGTGATCTTCTTCCCAAGTTTGTGGAGAATAAGAACAGAGATAAACTGGGTGTATGTTATTTCTTTGTGTCTCTTTCGTACAATAATCTTCTTCGTGACGTCATTAAAGAAGTATTGAGCAAAGTTGATTTTCTTTTTACTTATTAGTGAGTAGGCAAGCTTGGCAGTGGTACTAGGTATCTAATCGAATCCAGTGGTCTTGTTACTAAAAAAGAAAGCGACTCGAGAAAAGAAAAAGTACTAAACACTACTTAGCATCTTCCGATCTAGGGTTCCAGCTACGGAGGCATTAACGCCCTTTTTAGAGTATCTGTACTCAATAATAGTAAGCACGTCTTCAAGGTCAGCCTCGTCTGGAAGGTTATCAAAATCTTGTGAATCACGCTTTGGAAGCTTGAGTGCTTTTGCAACATCTTCCATAGTGAAGGAGAAATCATCAGGACCAAGAATGCTAGCACAAATAGCTCGAGACTCAGTCTTGTATGTGCACGAGTTCCAGAAGTTTGTGAGAAGAAGCTTGCTCATTCTTGGTTCGATGGTAAGAGCGTACGCCAGTGGAGATTTGGACAATAAGTCCATGTTGATGTGATGATCTGGATGTCCGGTGACCTTCTTGAGATAGCTAACATAGTTAGTGTTCTTTATTTTAATAGGCTTCAGTGGAGCATTGTCACTTGAAGATGTTATGAAAGATTCTGCCACGGTGATGAGATTTGAGGAAGAAGAAGAAGAAGACAAACAAAAGGATTAAAGGGATATTGGATAATCTTGAAGATTAGTGAGATCTTCCAACGATTCTCGTAGGGTTTATATTTGTAATATGCCATTATGAAAAACTTGGGAAAAGAAGAGTCAGACTAGAAGATTGCGCCGAATCATCCAATTCTAACATGCAATCATGAAGGTTCTCTTGAGTTTCATTAGGGTTTATAACCGGTGGCTGAAATGACATCTGTTAGAGCATTATATTATATTCAAGATTTATTGTAAAGTCTTGTAATAGTCAAACATAGTAAAAGTCAAAGTAGTCAAAGTCAAAGTAGTTTTAGTTAGAAAGTCAATGTAATTAGCTTTATTATGTTGTAATTAAGAAGTATAAATAGCTTTAGCTTAGTTGTTAAGCAAGAAAAATGAGCATAATTGTAATATCAAGAGAGTGTTTTAGAGAGAGAATCTAGAGAGAGAAAGTTTCACATTCATATGTAAAACTCTAGATTCTTGAAGATCAATGGATGATTTGTTGTTTACCTAATAGATCTGGTGTTAACAACATCATTTCAGATCATGTCAGATGCTGACAGTATAAGTGTCGAATTAAAGAAGAATGATGATGCTATATCATGAAGAAGAAGGATGATATAGGAAAGATATCAGATTAAGGATAATCCGATGGTAAAGAAGAGTATCTGAAGCCAAAAAAAGGAAATCCGATAGAACATAACGATCAAGAACCAGGTTGGTTGAGATCGGATTACGGGTAATCCGATGAAGATTGGATTAAAGAGAAACTCCGAGAGAGGTGAATGTGACGAACTTTAGAGTAATCTGATAAGAAAATCTTATCTATTACTCAATCATATCTCGTTTTTGATGTTGCTCAGGTGATGATGAAAAAACTTTAGCCACCATTTTGAAAAGATTTTGACAGTAGATAAATTTTATTTTAAACCCTTTTGAAACAAATGTTAAACTTGGAGAATTAATAGAAGTATGTCAATCTTCCAGGTTTAGCATTCCCAATTCACTGATTAAAAAATTGAACCTAGATTCAATTAGAGGTTTTGTGAAAAGATCAACTAGTTGGTGTTCTATAGGAATAAAGCGAACTTCCACATTTCCTTTTGAAATGTGATCATGAATAAAATGGTATCTTTTGTCAATGTGTTTGTTTCTAGAATGGAGTACATGATCATTGGCAATGATAGTAAAACTAGAATTATCACTTATAATTGGTATAACAAAAAATCTTATGTCATAATCAGCAAGTTGATTTTTCATCCATAGGATTTAAGTTGTACAACTTCCAGCAACAACATACTCAGCTTCAGTTGTAAAAGTGGAAAATGAGTTTTGCTTTTTTGCTAGACCAACTTACCAATTTTCCTCCAAGAAGTTGACAACTTCCTGTAGTACTTTTTCTATCCAGATGGCATCCAGAGTCCATAATTGGGGAGTTCCTTTTAAGTATCTGAAAATTCTTTTGACAGCCAAAAAATGTGACTCTTTAGGGTTGGATTGGTAGCATGCACAAAGATATGTGGAGAACATTATATCCGGATGACTAGCAGTGAGATAAAGAAGAGAGCCAATTATTCCTCTGTAATTAGTTATATCAACTGGTTTTCCATTTGGATCATAGAATAACTTATTAGGAGGAGCCATTGGAGTTTTCATGGGAGAACAATTATCAAAGTTTAATTTCTTCATTAAATCTTTGTTTATTTTGATTGATAAAAATGCCATCACTCATTTGTTTAACTTGTAACCTAGAAAGAAGGTTAATTCTCCTATCATACTCATTTCATATTTACTATGCATGCGTTTTTAAAAATTTTCACAAAGAGAAATTTTAGTAGCACCAAAGATAATATCATTCACATATATTTTTACCATAATGATATAAACTCCATATTCCTTAAGAAATAGAGTGTTATCAATCTTGCCACGAGAGGGATTCATACTATGCACGTGGGGCTTGCTTGAGTCCATAGGGTGCCTTATCCAACTTGCATACGTGATTGGGATAAACAGGATCTTCAAATCTAGGAGGTTGTTTTACGTATACTTCTTCAGAAAATTTCCATGTACGAAAGCGCTCTTGACATCCATTTGAAACACTTGAAATTTTTGTAAGCCGCATATCCAGAAAGATTCTTATAGCTTCAAGTTTTGCAACTGGAGTAAAAGTTTCATCATAGTCGATTCCTTCTTCTTGACAGTAAACCTGAGATAGAAGTATGGATTTGTTTCTGATCACAATGCCATCTTCATCCATTTTGTTTCGGAATATCCATTTTGTGCCAATGATAGATTTCCCATTGGTTTTGAAGCAAGATTCTATACCTTGTTCTTTATAATTGAAGAAGTTCTTCTTGCATAACACTGATCCAACTTGAATCTTGAATCACTTCTTCAATCTTCTTAGTCTCTAGAAGAGAGAGAGAGAGTTGACATATAGGCACATATTGGCAGATCTTTCGGTTTTAACTCTAGATTGATATTTACCAATAATTTGATCAACGAGATGGATTGTGTCCATTTTGTGGCAGGAGGAAGAGGTTGGATGATGTCTTCTTCATAATCTGAGAAGTCTAGATAAGTAGGAGTCTTCATCTTGTAGAGTATCATTAGGAGGAGAAGAAGGGGTTTCATGAGGAGTAGAATGATTTGATGAGAGATGGGGTTCATAAAAATTGAGAGACTCAGGTGAGGTATCATTCTAATTTGAACAAATGGGGTTATTTTATAGGGGATCAGCAGGGGAATCCAATGGGAAAGAGTTGCTAGATCTCAACAATTGCAGAGAGATCCATTCATTTAATTCTTGTTCATTGAAGGTATCAGAAGATGAAGAAGGTGGTGTTCCCTTTTCATCAAAGTGTACATTAATTCTTGTTCCCTTTGGAAGAGTTCATATGGAGTCTTCTGGTGTTTCTTTACTATGATAGATCTGTTTTGAGTAAAACATGCAGTGTTTACAGCTTCGATCCAAAAGTAAGTAGGGAGACAAACATCACTTATCATGGATCTAGCAGCCTCACATTGAGTTCGATTTCTGGTTTCAACAACACCATTTTGTTGAGGAGTTCTAGCTGTAGAGAAATTATGAGAAATGCCATTTTCTGAATAGAAGTCCTCGAGAAAGAAGTTCTTGAATTATGTTCAATCATCACTTCTTAGTGATTTTACTTTGATGTTCTTCATTACTTCTATCAGTTTGATAAAAGTAATAATTTTATTAGGTGCCTCATTCTTTAACTGTAGAAAGAATACCCAGGTATATCTTGACAGTTCATCCATAATTACAAGAGTATATTTCTTACCCCCAAGGCTTAAAATATTAACTGGTCCACATAGGTCCATATGTAGTAAGAAAAGAGGAAATGTGATGGAAGAACAACTTTTTGATTTAAAACTTTAGATTTAGAGTGCTTCCCTTTTTCACAAGCTCCACAAGGTTTTTCTTTAGAAACGAATAAGGAAGACCCACTACAAGTCCCTTTTGAGAGAGATTGTTAATAGTTTTAAAGTTGAGATTAGAAAGTCGTTTATGCCAAAGCCAATTTGTTGAGATTCTTTTGAGAAGAAACATACATTTTTAGAAGAATAGGTTTTGCAAAAGACATGTCAATCACATAGACATTATTTTTATGAAATCCTGAGAGAATTTCAGTATTTCTAAAGAGAGAAAGGAACATTTACTTTTGAGAAATTTTTACAGTTAAGCCTTTGTCACCCATTTGACTTATGCTTAGAATATAATGCTTGAGACCTTGAACAAATGCAACCTTACTGAAAGAAATGGAACCATTAGAAATAGTACCATATCTAAGAGTTGACCCTTTAGATTTATCTCCAAAAGTAGATCATGGACCTTTTTTCAGACACGAAGTCTTTTAAGCCGGGATACATAACCAGTCATATGTCTTGAACAACTACTATCCAAATACCATATTTGAGTATGACCCGGTCCCTACAAAGGTTGAGACATTAATTTCTAAACTTACATCCAAACAAGAATTTCAAGGATATAGAAGAAATTGTTAATTTTGATTCTTGTTTAACCTTTGAGATTTTGAAGTTTTTTGATAAAGAAAAGTAAGAAAAATGTACCTTTATGTTGGAATCTGTGCCCTTGTTAGAGATATGAGTAACTAGAAGGTTTTCAGATCTCTTTTTATCTGATGAAGATAGTTCTGAGAGAACTCCCATAAAACATACATTTGACTTTGTACTCCTTAGATAACTTATAAAGTCCTTCCGGGCTTGTACTTTTTCTGTTAAACAAAAGAAAGACAGATTTCCATGTTGGAAGTCTTGGAACTTTTGATGTTAGCAAAAGAAGACAAGACATAATTATCTGTTAAAAAAAGGGTGAGAAAAATTTCGGATTTGATATAATTGTAAGATTTTTGTAGGTTCCCAGATTCACGTTGTATCACATAAATAACATAAATCAGATAGCGTAAGCATTATACAAAGCCATTAAGATGTGAGTGATTGTGCAAACGATAATGTAACAGTGAGAGATCAATAATGAACAGTAATATGATAACAAGATCAAGTAAATAAGCTGCTCGTATATTGATAATAATGAATAACACCAAGAACACGTTCAAGTGTGTGTATTCAGAAATCTCTCAGGTAATAACATCGTACGGTGGTAGTGCTATGGAATGTTGCAGTGTGTGTTCTAACAATTGAGGAAAACTATTCTTCCAAAAACTTACTATTGTGTGTTCCACTAATACTGTATTTATAGCTTAATAAAGTGAAAGACAGTGTACTATCTAACCCTGGAATGACATGTGGAAAGTATGTCTCCGTCCTTTTAGGGCTTACGTGGAAAGTACGGACACGTGTCTAACACTTAGAGATTTCTACGAGACTTAGGCTTCACAGAGGTCTTCATGTCACCAGAGCTCTTACGCCAGAGCTCTGTTGGTCTTCTTGTGTAAACGGTTCTCCTGTTGAGTAGAAGAAGTCTTCGACCAGAGCTCTGTTGAGCTCTGTTGGTTCCGCCAGAGCTCTGTTGAACTCTGATGGTCTTCTTGTTGGATTTCTTCTAGATCTTCTGCTGAATCTCTGATGGTCTTCTGACTTGTAATATTTTCAATACTTTTACATAAGAGATACTTGGGGCTAACAATCTCCCCCTAAGTATTGAAAATAAAAAATTGGAATTTACAGAGATATAAACAAAAGACAGAGAACTTTTACCTCTGTGAAACTTTTGTACTATTCTTTTTAAGATGTTACAATACAGAACAAAGAATAAGTACATTAAGCATAATTATCTCCCCTTAGAATTCTGTCGAATCTTCTGATCAGCTCTCTGAAATCTAACATGAGGTCAATCTGGTTGATGAAGAGCCTCAGTTGTTCTTCTGGACATTTTTCTCTTGGGAGATTCTGGATCACGTTCTTGAGATACTGCAGCGGCTCACTTGAGTACTTGTGGGTTTCAGATGCTCTGATGGCCTTTTTGTTGCCCTTCTGTCGGCAAATAAAGATTGGAGGATTTCCAACCACGGTTCCAGTTCTGTAATGGCCATAACCCTCAAGGTTTTCATTTGGAGGTGCAATCGCCAGTCTCTCAACTTAGAACTCTATGCCTAGCTGAAAATCGATCTGTGTTCTGAGATTGACGTGCTCTTGCA